>OY992880.1:21975142-22020142 GCA_963921405.1 Cepaea hortensis | reverse complement strand
TTTTCATCGTCGCCGTGGCGATAAGCTTCCTGTTTGTATAGACGGCACAACAAACTGGGCATCCACCATGATATTTATCATATAACAGCTGTTGCAACACTCGGCAAAATTAAACAAGGAAATATGGTAATAAAACTGTGCGAAAGATCAACTGAACTAGGTGGGCAGGTTAAGTGAAGATGAGTTCTATAACGGCGGCGCCAGGTTTGCTAATTGATTCAGAAGATGTCAGCCGGTGTAATGAATTAATTAGGTTCCCGTTTGTATAGACGGTATAACAAACCCGGCATCCACCATGCTCTTTATCATATAACATCTGTGAGCAAAAAGTCGATATTGCCGGCAGGTGTATATTAGTGTCGGGGTCGAGGGAGGTCGCTGGTGCCATCTGTTTTTAATCAAGGGCGGTGTCGGAATAAAATAATAGGCGCAAAAGAACGATGTGTAGGGTGGGTTGGTAAGTGGTGAAAGACGGGGGTGCGTAGTTGGTCATAGTGGGATATCACCAATGTGTAACAGGGGTTCTAGTTACTGCCATTGCACTTGACAGGTTCGAATCTCACTGTGTGGTTGGTGTGTGCGGGGTAGTGGTCGAGTATGTAACGGAACTAGGTTATATCATTGGTGGTTCGAATCACGCTGTAGGTCGATAAGGGTGTCCACCCTAGGCGGAGCTTTCTAAGAGTATATTAAGATGTAAATGCATAACAATGGTGTCTAGTTGCTGCCACAGCGCTTGACAGGTTCGAGTCCTACTGTTTGGTGGGACAGGGTGGCAGTGGGCGAGTATGTAACGGAGCCAGGTGGTGTCACCTGACCCGTAATTTACTCTATAATGCCCATAGTGCTAGTTTTCCTATAGCGGTTATTAGTGATCTGTTGAGACCTGTCGTGGTTTATGTTTTCCCCCGTTTCAAACTTCATGTCTCTACTCTTATGTATTACTGTGTTAGAAATAAAAAAGCATCTCACACTATAGACATATACTACCATAATGTATACAGAAAGAAGCAACAGGCATATGCACAATATAGAAATATACTAAATACACAGTATGTTAATAAAGACAATTACATTATTACAAGTTAAGTTACATAACAAAGCGAACATAGGCGCCAGAGAAGCGAATCACGATGTGTCGCTTTGCATTCTCCTCAGAAACGTCAGTTCCACAGCCAGCAGATTCAGCGGGACTGCTCATTGTCTTCACATTCATACAAAAGTACAGGTTCAACACTCTTTTTCTCGTAGCAATTGCCATCTTTTTACTGGTCAATACGTTTTTCAGCTTGCAAAAGGTTATCTTCGCCACGGCGATTCTTGTGCTAATCTCTTCAAGGCATCTCCCAGCAGCTGTTATGACTGTTCCGAGCTTCTTGTATCTATTCACTTGTTTCAGAATATTCCCATTTACATGTATATTACATAGTGGTATTTCGTTCTTCATAGTGACAATCATAACCCGTGTCGTTTTATAATTTAATTCTAACCCTAGTTGTTCACCGGGTGCAACAACCGCCTCTACTAAATATTGCAGATCCTGCGCAGTGTCTGTTGATTACATAAATTATATGAAGGCCGTTGACAAGTTAAATTAGATGAAGACATTTTATGACAGAAATTAAATGAAGACATTTGACTAGAAATATTTAATAAAACGACGAAAAAAAAAAAAACGGAGATCTACCGGCGTGTGAAAAGCTTATAAGTATGGTAATGTCAGTTCCTGTGAACATATTTAGCAGAAGCATTCTGCATAGTATATGCATATTTAGCTTTAAGGTGAAATCAATACTGCTGTACCGATCGAAAACAAGAAAAACGAATAAAACAACTACTAATAAACAACAAACATTCATTAACGGGTGCCCACGTAGTTCATCCTTGGCGTTCATGTCTCATTCAACAATTAGTATAATGCCTGAAGTCAAATTTGCGGCTTCAAAATAGGTGTTCATAGCATATTTATATATGAAGATATATATTCAAGGTGATTTTAAAGGACAAATTTCCTCATGTCACACGCTGCAAAAGACATATTTCACTCAAACTTAAACATTAAGAGTGGAAAAGAGTATGTTGTAGATACTGTTTTTTTTTTTTTCCTTTGTTTCTAGTGGGACCTGGTAATTTGTTGTTATATCTGGGCATGGTATGTATATTTTCACCACATCTTCACTGATGTTTTTCATTTTGTCTGCTCATTGCCCACGCTTCACAGTCATACAAAAGTACATATTCTATGAAAGACAGAGACAATTTGCAGATATTATTAAACAAAATGACAAATCGGAGGTCAGCTAACATGTACGTATTTGTAAATAAAGATACACAGGGATGTCTATTATATAACGATAACAAAGGTATTTAGTTGTAGAAAACTACCGTGCCTCCCAGGCAAACGGCGGTAGGCTAGTGACTATGTTTAGATTAGCTGTGATGGCACCAGCTGGAGATATTAATCAGCTACCTGGTACCCAGTGAAGATGACACGATAAACGAGGCGGTATAGGCCGCGTGGCCCTGAACAAAACCAACAATGAAACAAAAATGGTAATGAAACGTTGCGTCGCCGCGAAGCATTATTTTATAAACCAAAGATTACAATCGATCTGAGAGGGTAATAATAGACAGTCTAAACCTACCAGAAAGAGGTGTCTAATACACTGGGTACCAACGACAGACAGCTGGTCAAGAAGAAGCAATACACAGTATATAAAGTTAGGACTAAATAAACCGTAGTTTAAAGAATTCAAGTACATTATTACAAGTTAAATTACATAATAAAATAAATACAGTGATATGTATAAAATTATAAAAAACAAAAAAGAAGAAAACACCAGTGTTACATTAGCAAATAAGTGAAAAACACAACGGTATGAATACGTTGGTGTATTAGATACATACAAATGGTACACACAACATGCCATTATGTCAGTGTGACCGCTATCTGTTATATATTGCGACCAAATTACACCGATCGCCCCTCACGTCAGCGTAACAGATTAACACTTAAACCAAGCGCCCACTATCTATTCTATATTGTTGCCAACAATTTTGTGCATGCCGCCATCCTTTGATGGGAGTCTGATTGATGAAGCCTGTCAGGAAACAACCATAGATACATAGTAAAAGTGACGTGAGAATACAAATCCAAGCGTATTGACTCTCGGTGTATCGTTATTCACGTAACGTTTCCTGTTTCCTGCTCCAGTCTATTGTTGTAAAATCTTACCAAAGTGGACACTGTGGACCAAATCTACATGAATGAAGTAGGATAGATGCGGTTGTCATATGTGTCTTATAGGGCTTGGTCATTGGTTTTTTAAAACTTATCGATGGAAGAGAAGGACCCTTACACTACAAACAGAATAAACATTTACATTAATAATACCCATAACAAACACATGACCATCTACACTGGCTGTGACAAAAGTGACAGTCTGCTTAGAGAAAACAGCGAATTTTCAATGAAAACATAGTCTGTGTGTTATCTCCTTGGAAACGTAAATCTGGTTATATTTAAATCACCCTATGCATTCATGTCCCCCATGAAAACTAATGTAATGTCTGAAGAAGTCAAATTTTGAGGCTTCAAAATATGTTTTCGTAGTATATGTATATATGAAGATATATACATGTGTTTTCTAACAACAAATTACCGCATGTTGCGCTTTACGTCCATACACAAGTATAGGTTCTATGAACAACACAACACCTACAAGTTGCTAAGATTGGCACTGAGTTACCAACAGCATTTCTGTCTAGAGTCAATACCACAAGACAAGACAATGTTTTTTTTTCGGCCTCTGATTGAGAACAACAGATATAAACGTAATTATGCAATTACCTCTTTACCACAGTACCGAGAAAGTTAAAAATATCATTTTAAATACGCTGACCACCATAGTAACACAACCAGTTAATTCTGCTTGCTCACTTTGTGTATTACCCACACCTACTATAGATTGTAGAAAATTTTCATTTCTACAACCAAGGTGAAAAATATCGGTCAAACTTATAAATGTCTCGTCCGAATTCATAAAAAGAAGGAAATAATGTTAGCCAAATATGAAAAATATCGGTCAAACTTATAAATGTCTCATCCAAACTTATGAAAAAATTGGAAAATTTGTTAACCTAAGGAGAAAAAATATTGACCCTGTAAAGAAACATTTACAACAAACTTATAAAAATTAGGAACATTTGTTAACCTAATGAGAAAAAAATATCGACATAGAGAGCAATATTTCATCTAATCTTGTAAAAAGTAGGAAAATTTGTCAACCGAAATGGGAAAAGGTCGGTCAAATACATAAATATCTCAACAAATTATAAAAAGTAGGAAATAATAGGGCCAAGTAAAAAATAGCTTACCCAGATTTATAAAAGGTAGGAAAATGTGTTAGCCAAAAGGGGAAAATATTGATCAAACTAAGAAACATGTCGACCGAACTAGGAAAATAAGTGAACCAAAGTAATAAAAAGGTTGGGTAAATACAGAAATATGTTGACCAAACTTATAAATATCGCTGCTAAACTTATGAACACTAGGAAACTTTGTTAAACAAATGTGAAAAAATATCGACCAAACTTATAAAAAGCTCCGCCAAACTTACGAAAAGTGGGAAACTGTGTTAACCAAAGTTGAAACTATATCGATCAAACTTATAAATGACTCGTTCGAATTCATAAAAAGTAGGAAATAATGTTAACCAAAAGGGGCAAAATATTGACGAAGTAAAGAAATGTCTCGTCCAAAATTGTAAAAAGTAGGACAAATTTGTTAACCAAAGGTGAAAAAAGATCGGCCAAACAGATAAATATTTCAACTAAACTTAAAAACAGTAGGAAAAATGTTGCTTCTATAGTTATGTCAAACGTGCCTTGATCTTTTATTTGAAAAGACATTTCACAAGACATAATCACCAACGTCAGCACTTTCCCTCTTTTACATTACTGAAAGCTTCAACTTATCATTCCAGCGTTTCTGTTTAAGAACCACTTATACAGACTAATCACTCATCACTCCATACTCTTGATTTTTTTTCTTTATAACACAAAGTGTCTCTGTCTTTCATAGATAGCTTCACAACTTTTCCATGTCACAGCACCAAGAGCTCCAAACCTTCGTTGTGCATGAGCTTCAACGACATAGTAATAACAACATTTATGGCAATGCAGTCTATGGCTCCACTTGGGATAGTTTCGATATCATCTGAGTATTCGTCAGCAAAGATCCATTTCCCATAACTGATATCTTCAACTTTCCATACCACAATGTCTGCTATACTAATCTTCGATTGTTCCAGCTATCAACACTGCAGGTGTTTTCTAGAAGTCTAGTGAAAATTTCATTTCTCACTTTTTCCACCTCTATTTCACTGTGTCATTTCACAACCAACCAACAGTGTCTGTTGCGAGGTCGGTCTTTCTTAATACAACATCTGCCATATTGACCCCTTGAATACCAGCGAATACATCTTCTAACCAATTTTCAACGTTTCATATCACTTAACACTAACATTCTCTTTGCTTACAACACAACCGGTTTTCTGCTGACTGGATAAATTCCCCAACCTACTGGAGATAAATCGACTGTCCCCTATCCGACTAGACGCTTTATTAGACAAGGACTATGAGCATCAACCAGGATGGTCACTGCTAAGAAGAATACCAATAACAAACGATCTTCTTTACAGACGGCTATAAAATTATGATGCTATTCAGTGTTACAATGAGAAGAATAAGGAAGACAATAAACGGTGAAAAGAGGTGACGAGTAGTAAGGATGTATGGAAGGAAAAGAGACACAATAGGCAAGATATATATTAAGAACACTAATAGATAGATCAAAATAGAAGAGAAAAGGCTTAATCAAGTGGATAATTTTATATACTTGAGGTCATTTATAACCTCAGATGGTAGGTACACAATAGAGCTTAAGAGCAGAATACGGCCAACAAAAGAGGTATTTCAGAAAATGAAACGTGTCTTAGGTGATAAGTCACTATCATTGAAGGAACAAATAAATAAACTTTCAACAATAAAATTACAAAAATTAATTTTCGACAATAAAAATTATACAGTAAATTTCTCTTTATTGTTTCTAATTTGAATGTTTCTGGTAGCAATTTAATTGTTAATTTTTATTGTCGAAAATTAATTTTTGTAATTTTATTGTTGAAAGTTTATTTATTTGTTCCTTCAATGATAGTGACTTATCACCTAAGACACGTTTCATTTTCTGAAATACCTCTTTTGTTGGCCGTATTCTGCTCTTAAGCTCTATTGTGTACCTACCATCTGAGGTTATAAATGACCTCAAGTATATAAAATTATCCTCTTGATTAAGCCTTTTCTCTTCTATTTTGATCTATCTATTAGTGTTCTTAATATATATCTTGCCTATTGTGTCTCTTTTCCTTCCATACATCCTTACTACTCGTCACCTCTTTTCACCGTTTATTGTCTTCCTTATTCTTCTCATTGTAACACTGAATAGCATCATAATTTTATAGCCGTCTGTAAAGAAGATCGTTTGTTATTGGTATTCTTCTTAGCAGTGACCATCCTGGTTGATGCTCATAGTCCTTGTCTAATAAAGCGTCTAGTCGGATAGGGGACAGTCGATTTATCTCCAGTAGGTTGGGGAATTTATCCAGTCAGCAGAAAACCGGTTGTGTTGTAAGCAAAGAGAATGTTAGTGTTAAGTGATATGAAACGTTGAAAATTGGTTAGAAGATGTATTCGCTGGTATTCAAGGGGTCAATATGGCAGATGTTGTATTAAGAAAGACCGACCACGCAACAGACACTGTTGGTTGGTTGTGAAATGACACAGTGAAATAGAGGTGGAAAAAGTGAGAAATGAAATTTTCACTAGACTTCTAGAAAACACCTGCAGTGTTGATAGCTGGAACAATCGAAGATTAGTATAGCAGACATTGTGGTATGGAAAGTTGAAGATATCAGTTATGGGAAATGGATCTTTGCTGACGAATACTCAGATGATATCGAAACTATCCCAAGTGGAGCCATAGACTGCATTGCCATAAATGTTGTTATTACTATGTCGTTGAAGCTCATGCACAACGAAGGTTTGGAGCTCTTGGTGCTGTGACATGGAAAAGTTGTGAAGCTATCTATGAAAGACAGAGACACTTTGTGTTATAAAGAAAAAAAATCAAGAGTATGGAGTGATGAGTGATTAGTCTGTATAAGTGGTTCTTAAACAGAAACGCTGGAATGATAAGTTGAAGCTTTCAGTAATGTAAAAGAGGGAAAGTGCTGACGTTGGTGATTATGTCTTGTGAAATGTCTTTTCAAATAAAAGATCAAGGCACGTTTGACATAACTATAGAAGCAACATTTTTCCTACTGTTTTTAAGTTTAGTTGAAATATTTATCTGTTTGGCCGATCTTTTTTCACCTTTGGTTAACAAATTTGTCCTACTTTTTACAATTTTGGACGAGACATTTCTTTACTTCGTCAATATTTTGCCCCTTTTGGTTAACATTATTTCCTACTTTTTATGAATTCGAACGAGTCATTTATAAGTTTGATCGATATAGTTTCAACTTTGGTTAACACAGTTTCCCACTTTTCGTAAGTTTGGCGGAGCTTTTTATAAGTTTGGTCGATATTTTTTCACATTTGTTTAACAAAGTTTCCTAGTGTTCATAAGTTTAGCAGCGATATTTATAAGTTTGGTCAACATATTTCTGTATTTACCCAACCTTTTTATTACTTTGGTTCACTTATTTTCCTAGTTCGGTCGACATGTTTCTTAGTTTGATCAATATTTTCCCCTTTTGGCTAACACATTTTCCTACCTTTTATAAATCTGGGTAAGCTATTTTTTACTTGGCCCTATTATTTCCTACTTTTTATAATTTGTTGAGATATTTATGTATTTGACCGACCTTTTCCCATTTCGGTTGACAAATTTTCCTACTTTTTACAAGATTAGATGAAATATTGCTCTCTATGTCGATATTTTTTTCTCATTAGGTTAACAAATGTTCCTAATTTTTATAAGTTTGTTGTAAATGTTTCTTTACAGGGTCAATATTTTTTCTCCTTAGGTTAACAAATTTTCCAATTTTTTCATAAGTTTGGATGAGACATTTATAAGTTTGACCGATATTTTTCATATTTGGCTAACATTATTTCCTTCTTTTTATGAATTCGGACGAGACATTTATAAGTTTGACCGATATTTTTCACCTTGGTTGTAGAAATGAAAATTTTCTACAATCTATAGTAGGTGTGGGTAATACACAAAGTGAGCAAGCAGAATTAACTGGTTGTGTTACTATGGTGGTCAGCGTATTTAAAATGATATTTTTAACTTTCTCGGTACTGTGGTAAAGAGGTAATTGCATAATTACGTTTATATCTGTTGTTCTCAATCAGAGGCCGAAAAAAACATTGTCTTGTCTTGTGGTATTGACTCTAGACAGAAATGCTGTTGGTAACTCGGTGCCAATCTTAGCAACTTGTAGGTGTTGTGTTGTTCATAGAACCTATACTTGTGTATGGACGTAAAGCGCAACATGCGGTAATTTGTTGTTAGAAAACACATGTATATATCTTCATATATACATATACTACGAAAACATATTTTGAAGCCTCAAAATTTGACTTCTTCAGACATTACATTAGTTTTCATGGGGGACATGAATGCATAGGGTGATTTAAATATAACCAGATTTACGTTTCCAAGGAGATAACACACAGACTATGTTTTCATTGAAAATTCGCTGTTTTCTCTAAGCAGACTGTCACTTTTGTCACAGCCAGTGTAGATGGTCATGTGTTTGTTATGGGTATTATTAATGTAAATGTTTATTCTGTTTGTAGTGTAAGGGTCCTTCTCTTCCATCGATAAGTTTTAAAAAACCAATGACCAAGCCCTATAAGACACATATGACAACCGCATCTATCCTACTTCATTCATGTAGATTTGGTCCACAGTGTCCACTTTGGTAAGATTTTACAACAATAGACTGGAGCAGGAAACAGGAAACGTTACGTGAATAACGATACACCGAGAGTCAATACGCTTGGATTTGTATTCTCACGTCACTTTTACTATGTATCTATGGTTGTTTCCTGACAGGCTTCATCAATCAGACTCCCATCAAAGGATGGCGGCATGCACAAAATTGTTGGCAACAATATAGAATAGATAGTGGGCGCTTGGTTTAAGTGTTAATCTGTTACGCTGACGTGAGGGGCGATCGGTGTAATTTGGTCGCAATATATAACAGATAGCGGTCACACTGACATAATGGCATGTTGTGTGTACCATTTGTATGTATCTAATACACCAACGTATTCATACCGTTGTGTTTTTCACTTATTTGCTAATGTAACACTGGTGTTTTCTTCTTTTTTGTTTTTTATAATTTTATACATATCACTGTATTTATTTTATTATGTAATTTAACTTGTAATAATGTACTTGAATTCTTTAAACTACGGTTTATTTAGTCCTAACTTTATATACTGTGTATTGCTTCTTCTTGACCAGCTGTCTGTCGTTGGTACCCAGTGTATTAGACACCTCTTTCTGGTAGGTTTAGACTGTCTATTATTACCCTCTCAGATCGATTGTAATCTTTGGTTTATAAAATAATGCTTCGCGGCGACGCAACGTTTCATTACCATTTTTGTTTCATTGTTGGTTTTGTTCAGGGCCACGCGGCCTATACCGCCTCGTTTATCGTGTCATCTTCACTGGGTACCAGGTAGCTGATTAATATCTCCAGCTGGTGCCATCACAGCTAATCTAAACATAGTCACTAGCCTACCGCCGTTTGCCTGGGAGGCACGGTAGTTTTCTACAACTAAATACCTTTGTTATCGTTATATAATAGACATCCCTGTGTATCTTTATTTACAAATACGTACATATTAGCTGACCTCCGATTTGTCATTTTGTTTAATAATATCTGCAAATTGTCTCTGTCTTTCATAGAATATGTACTTTTGTATGACTGTGAAGCGTGGGCAATAAGCAGACAAAATGAAAAACATCAGTGAAGATGTGGTGAAAATATACATACCATGCCCAGATATAACAACAAATTACCAGGTCCCACTAGAAACAAAGGAAAAAAAAAAAAAAAACAGTATCTACAACATACTCTTTTCCACTCTTAATGTTTAAGTTTGAGTGAAATATGTCTTTTGCAGCGTGTGACATGAGGAAATTTGTCCTTTAAAATCACCTTGAATATATATCTTCATATATAAATATGCTATGAACACCTATTTTGAAGCCGCAAATTTGACTTCAGGCATTATACTAATTGTTGAATGAGACATGAACGCCAAGGATGAACTACGTGGGCACCCGTTAATGAATGTTTGTTGTTTATTAGTAGTTGTTTTATTCGTTTTTCTTGTTTTCGATCGGTACAGCAGTATTGATTTCACCTTAAAGCTAAATATGCATATACTATGCAGAATGCTTCTGCTAAACATGTTCACAGGAACTGACATTACCATACTTATAAGCTTTTCACACGCCGGTAGATCTCCGTTGTTTTTTTTCGTCGTTTTATTAAATATTTCTAGTCAAATCTTCATTTAATTTCTGTCATAAAATGTCTTCATCTAATTTAACTTGTCAACGGCCTTCATATAATTTATGTAATCAACAGACACTGCGCAGGATCTGCAATATTTAGTAGAGGCGGTTGTTGCACCCGGTGAACAACTAGGGTTAGAATTAAATTATAAAACGACACGGGTTATGATTGTCACTATGAAGAACGAAATACCACTATGTAATATACATGTAAATGGGAATATTCTGAAACAAGTGAATAGATACAAGAAGCTCGGAACAGTCATAACAGCTGCTGGGAGATGCCTTGAAGAGATTAGCACAAGAATCGCCGTGGCGAAGATAACCTTTTGCAAGCTGAAAAACGTATTGACCAGTAAAAAGATGGCAATTGCTACGAGAAAAAGAGTGTTGAACCTGTACTTTTGTATGAATGTGAAGACAATGAGCAGTCCCGCTGAATCTGCTGGCTGTGGAACTGACGTTTCTGAGGAGAATGCAAAGCGACACATCGTGATTCGCTTCTCTGGCGCCTATGTTCGCTTTGTTATGTAACTTAACTTGTAATAATGTAATTGTCTTTATTAACATACTGTGTATTTAGTATATTTCTATATTGTGCATATGCCTGTTGCTTCTTTCTGTATACATTATGGTAGTATATGTCTATAGTGTGAGATGCTTTTTTATTTCTAACACAGTAATACATAAGAGTAGAGACATGAAGTTTGAAACGGGGGAAAACATAAACCACGACAGGTCTCAACAGATCACTAATAACCGCTATAGGAAAACTAGCACTATGGGCATTATAGAGTAAATTACGGGTCAGGTGACACCACCTGGCTCCGTTACATACTCGCCCACTGCCACCCTGTCCCACCAAACAGTAGGACTCGAACCTGTCAAGCGCTGTGGCAGCAACTAGACACCATTGTTATGCATTTACATCTTAATATACTCTTAGAAAGCTCCGCCTAGGGTGGACACCCTTATCGACCTACAGCGTGATTCGAACCACCAATGATATAACCTAGTTCCGTTACATACTCGACCACTACCCCGCACACACCAACCACACAGTGAGATTCGAACCTGTCAAGTGCAATGGCAGTAACTAGAACCCCTGTTACACATTGGTGATATCCCACTATGACCAACTACGCACCCCCGTCTTTCACCACTTACCAACCCACCCTACACATCGTTCTTTTGCGCCTATTATTTTATTCCGACACCGCCCTTGATTAAAAACAGATGGCACCAGCGACCTCCCTCGACCCCGACACTAATATACACCTGCCGGCAATATCGACTTTTTGCTCACAGCTGTTATATGATAAAAAGCATGCTGGTTGCCGGGTTTGTTATACCGTCTATACAAACGGGAACCTAATTAATTCATTACACCGGCTGACATCTTCTGAATCAATTAGCAAACCTGGCGCCGCCGTTATAGAACTCATCTTCACTTAACCTGCCCACCTAGTTCAGTTGATCTTTCGCACAGTTTTATTACCATATTTCCTTGTTTAATTTTGCCGAGTGTTGCAACAGCTGTTATATGATAAATATCATGGTGGATGCCCAGTTTGTTGTGCCGTCTATACAAACAGGAAGCTTATCGCCACGGCGACGATGAAAAACATAACGACCAGTAAAAAGATGGCAATTGCTACGAGAAAAAGAGTGTTGCGCTGTTACATAGAACCTGTAGTTTTGTATGAAGGTGAAGACAATGAGCAGTCCCGCTGAATCTGCTGGCTGTGGAACTGACGTTTCTGAGGAGAATGCAAAGCGACACATCGTGATTCGCTTCTCTGGCGCCTATGTTGGGTATAGTTAGCGACCAGGGGCGTTATTCGAACCGTCAGTGACACCACCTAGCTCAGTTAAATACTCGGCCACTGCCACACTATCCCACCAAACAGTAGGACTCGAACCTGTCTAGCGCTATGGCGGCAACTAGACATCCTTGTTATACATTTACGTCTTAATATACTCTTAGAAAACTCCGCCTAGGGTGGACACCCTTATCGCCCCGCAGCGTGATTCGAACCACCAATGATATAACCTAGCTCCGTTACATACTCGACCACCACCCCGCACATACCAACCACACAGTGAGATTCGAACCTGTCAAGCGCAATGGCAGTAACTAGAACCCCCAGTTACACATTGGTGATAACCCACTATGACCAACTACGCACCCCCGCCATCTTTCGCCACTTACCAACCCACCCCACACATCTTTCTTTGCGCTTATTATTTTATTCCGACATCGCCCTTGATTAAAAACAGATGGCACCAGCGACCTCCCTCGACCCCGACACTGATATTCAACTGCCGGCAATATCGACTTTTTGCTCACAGATGTTCGCCGATCTTACCAAAGATACAAATACATCAACCCGTATCAGCCTGAGCACACCAATCGATTATGCAATCGTCTACACAAACGGGAAGATAATTAATTCATTACACCGGCTGACATCTTCTGAATCAATTAGCAAACCTGGCGCCAGAGTTTAATTGATCTTGTTAACCCCGATGCTCTGATTAAAAAACGACAGCTGACACTTTAAAAAACGAGGCAGGAGCTGGAAGGCATGAGGCAGGCCACAACCCACCCACCGCGAGACATGAGACATAGACGAGACATGAGACGAGAATGAGCAATGAGATATATCTCATTGCTCATTGCTCATCAAGATGGATTTACAACATGTATTACTACTTACAGACCCTCCATTGATACCGTCCCTCCCTTGATACACTTCCTCCATTGACAGTGTCCCTTCATTGATACTGTCCCTCCATTGATACAGTCCCTCCATTGATGCAGTTTTTCCATTGATGCAGTCTTTCTATGGATACAATCCCTGCATTGACACAATCCCTCCATTGACACAGTCCCTACATTGATACAGTCCCTCCATGCACACAGTCCCTACATTGATACATTCCCTCCATTGATGCATTCCCTCCATTGACATTTCTTTTCATTGATGGTGCCCTTCCATATTTCCTTAATGCTATTGTATGCTACTTAGTATGATAATTAGTGAACGACGTTAATGGCTGTCTTAGGACATCCTCGTCCGGTAGGGACAGTCATGAGCCACAGGTGACACCAGACCGTCATCCAGCTACTGATGGCAAAATCATAACTAAAATAAATAAATTTAGAGTAGGAACATGGAATATTAGGACATTAAATGAGCTAGGAAAGTTGACCAATGTCCTAAGAGAGATGGATAGCATGAAAATGAATATACTAGGCGTTAGTGAGATGAGATGGAAGGGATCGGGCAAAATTGTAGCTGACAATCACACAATAATTTATTCTGGAGGGGATACACATGAAAAAGGTGTAGGAATAATATTAGACGAAAAAACAGCCAAGTCAATTAATGGATACTGGTGTATTTCAGATAGAGTAGTTATGGTAAAAATCAAAGGCAAACCAATAGACATAAATATTATACAGGTATATGCACCAACAACAAGCAGTAGTGATGAAGAAATACAACACTTTTACGACGAAATAGAAATGGTGATGGCTCAAATTGGATCACAAGAAATAAAAATAATACTTGGTGATTTTAATGCAAAAGTAGGAAAGGGGCAAATGGAGGATGTAGTGGGGAATTATGGTTTAGGTACAAGAAATGAAAGAGGGGAAAAGCTAATAGAATGGGCAAAAATCAATGATATGATAATTGGAAACACATGGCTTAAACACCATAAAAGACGACTGTACACATGGAAAAGCCCTGATAAGAAAATACGCAACCAAATTGACTACATACTAATTAATAAAAGATATAGAAATGCTTTAATTAATTAAAGACAATGCCTGGTGCTGACTGTAATAGTGATCATGTACCACTATGTGGACAAATAAAAGTAAGATTAAAGAGAGGGAAAAAAATGGTTAAGAACATGAGACTTAATAAAGAGGTTCTGAAAATAGATAAAGAACTGCAAGAACAATACAGAGTGACTGTGAAAAATAGGTACAATGCAATAGCTAAAATACAGAGTATAAATGAACAATGGGAAATCTTAAGGGACTCCATTCATCAAACTAGCAAAGAAGTATTACCGGAGAGAGGCAAAATAGCTAAGAAAAAATGGATAAATGAAGAAATCTTAAAACTGATGGACAAAAGAAAACAGAGTAAAAATAACAAACAAGAATATGCTAAGATAAATAAAGAAATAAAAGATAAATGTGGGAAGGCTAAAGAAAGTTGGTTAAACGAGCAATGCAAACAAATTGAATTAAATTCCATTAAGGATACAAACAATATGTACAGACAAATCAGTGAGCTTACAGGAAGAAAAATAAGAATAAATACAGGGTGTTTGAAATCAAATACAGGAAAGATATTATTAGAGGAAGGTGCTATAATGAAGAGGTGGAATGAGTATATAAGAGAATTATATGACGGAGAAAGGGAAGAATTAACAGAAGATAGTAACTTAGAAGGTCCACCTATTCTGAAAGAAGAAGTCGCTGACGCTATGAAACGTATGAAGAAAGGAAAAACAGCTGGGCCAGATGAAATCACAATAGAAGAATTAGAAGTGTTGGGAGAATTTGGAGTAGATCCATCCATCCATCATGTGCCATGCCGGTAAGCGTGGGCGGTCATGTTCTGCCATCTCACCCGATCACCAGAGTCGTGGATCAGCTCCGTGTTTCTGTCTCGACTATGCCACAAGGCCAAGCCATCCAGGTACTTGCTTCTAGGTCTTCCCCTTGGTCTGTTCCCCTCGATCTTACCAGTTGTCACCAAATTCTCCAATCCATTTCTTCTCATAACATGTCCAAAAAATTGGAGTAGATATATTAACCAAAATGTTGAATGATATTTACAGTAGTGGATATTGACCCAGTGATATGCTGAAATCTGTATTTATAGCTATACCAAAAAGACCAGGAGCAATTGATTGTGAAGATTTCCGTACAATTAACCTCATAAACCATATCACTAAGCTTCTACTCAGAATCATAATGAGAAGAAACAAAAATAAAATAAAAATGGAAATTAGTGAAGAACAGTATGGATTTGTGGAAGGAAAGGGCACAAACAATGCAATTTATACATTACGGACACTAATGGAAAGGTCAATAGAGAAACAGAGAGACATATATTTGTGCTTCATAGATTATACTAAGGCATTTGATAAAGTAAAACATGATGAACTGATTAAAATGTTGGAAGATTGATGGAAAAGAGTTAAGAATAATAAAGAATGTTTACTGGAACCAAGTAGCAGCAATTAAAATGGGAAATAAAGAAGGTAGTTACAAACAGATAAAGCTAGGAGTACGACAGGGGTGTGTCTTGTCACCAGATCTTTTCTCCCTGTATAGCGAAGTAATAATGAGAGAGATCAAAGAGATGCCAGGAATACTAGTTGGAGGTTATAATATAAATAATATACGCTATGCAGATGACACAGTATTGGTGGCGGATAATTCAACAGACTACAGCAATTATTAGACGTTGAAGTAACAGAGAGTGCAAGGAAAGGACTCTCCTTGAATATCAAGAAAACAGTAACAATTGTAATATCAAAGAAAATGGTGACACCAAAATTTGACATAGAAATAGAAGGAAAAATCCTTAACCAAGTGGATAATTTTAGATACCTAGGGGCATTTATAACATCAGATGGAAGATGTACAACAGAGATTAGGAGCAGAATAGGGCAGGCAAAAGCCGCATTTCAGAAAATGAAGAGTATCTTGTGCAATAAGTCACTATCACTGAATGTAAGAAAGAGAGTGCTGAAATGCTATGTAGAACCAGTTTTGCTGTATGGCAGTGAATCTTGGAATGTAAATGAACAAAGTAAGAAGAAATTAGAAGCAACAGAGATGTGGTTCCTGAGACCAATGTTGCGAATTCCTTGGACTGCCAGAGTAACTAACGATGACTGCCTGAAACAGGCTAATGAAACTAGAATATTATATACGTGATGAAAAGAGAGGCATTGGAGAACATCGTAACAACTGGAAAGATCGAGGGGAAGAGAGGCAGAGGCAGACCAAGAGAAATGATGCTGGATGGATTGAGACGGTGGCATGGAGGAATATCAGCAGCAGAGTTGATCCAGAAAACCAAAGACCGAGATCTGTGGAGAGCCATGAACGCCTACGCCAGCTGGCACGGCACTTGATGATGATGATGATGATATTGTATGCTGCATTTGAACTCATCAACGGGCATTGAACAACATTCCAAGTGCCACACTTGACACTCGTCCCTTTGGTTGCCGATAACTGGACTATAAGAAGCAGACCGATTTTCGTTGGTTTTCATACAATGGTATTAATGCCGGGCGTTTAGAAAACATTGGCAAACTACTGAACGTAAACGTGCCAATAATTCAGCAACAACCAAAACATGCTGGGGTTGACTGCATCGTCCTGTACAGGATATGCTTCTAACTCTGTTAGTAAAAAAAACTCTTGACATCAAAGTCAATGAGATCTACCTCCTACTAACTTCTATTAACGCCATCCAAACGCGTGACAACGCGGTGTAATTTCCATACGATGTAGGTATTAATTACAATATTCACTTCTTTGAAATAGACCATGTTCGCGTGCTAGCAACATTGTTATTACATTAGATTGCATGTGAGGGACACACCGCGGCAACATGGCTCACAGAAAAACTCCAACAAACCGTTCCTGTTACACGGACTCCGTGTTGCCAGCCAGTCGTTGGCCGGGGATAATTTCAATATCCTTGTTTAAATGAGATGGGGATCTGAGTGCACAACCATCTAGCTGTGTTCTTGTTAGTTATTTTTATTTTGATTCTGTATTACCACGTATCATCATCATCATCATCATCATCTTCCACTTCTGCCGTCAAGCGTATAGTTCTGTATATTTCTTCCTCATACTAGCAGATTGTGACAACACGTAACAAAATAAGAATGAGAATAACATTTAGGCAATATATTAAAGTCAAGAATAGTTTTTTGTTTTGTTTTTGTTTTGTTTAGTTCTCTTTCGCTAAACTCAAGCGCAGTCCATAAACGTTCTAATTTAGGGCACTAGACCGATTTTTGCGAGTAGATTAGTTTTTCGCTATTATCAGTGTCCTTTGCCATTAGAGGAACCCATTTCGACTCCTGAGGCACTTGTAATTTGCGTCCCCAAGTCAAGGACGGGAAGTCAACAGTTTAGTCCAATTCACCAGTGTAGGAGTTGAACCCGTAACTCGACATCATCACACCGGAAGTTTAACAGCGAGAGTTCTAATACACTCGCCCATGCTGACCTCTTCAAGAATAGATAAACCTCTCTCTTTCGCCCTTTCTCTAACTCTCACTCTCTCTCTCGCTCTCTCTCACTCTCTCTCACTCTCTCTCTCTCGCTCTCTCTCTATCTCTCTCGCTCTCTCTCTATCTCTCTCGCTCTCTCACTCCCTCACACTCTCTCTCTCACTCCATCTCTCTCGCTCTCTCACTCTCTCTATATATCTCACTCTCTCTCACTCCATCTCTCTCTCACTCCATCTCTCTCTCGCTCTCTCTCTCTCACTCTCTCTATATCTCTCACTCTCTCTCTCTCACTCTCTCTATCTCTCTCACTCTCTCTCTATTCCTCGCTCTGTCTCTCACTCACTCTCTCTCACTCTCTCTATCTCTCTTTCTTTCTCTCTCACTCTCTCTCTGTCTCTCGCTCTCTCTCACTCTCTCTCTATCTCTCGCTCTCTCTCTCACTCTCTCTATCTCTCTTTCTTACTCTCTCTCACTCTCTATCTGTGTCTCTCGCTCTCTCTCTCTCTCTATCTCTCGCTCTCTCTCTCACTCTCTCTATCTCTCTTTCTCACTCTCTCTAACTCTCTCTGTGTCTCTCGCTGTCTCTCTCACTCACTCTCTCTATCTCTCTCCCACTCACTCTCACTCTCTCGCTCTCTCTTTCTCACTCTCTCACTCTCTCTATCTCTCGCTCTCTCTCACTCTCTCTATCTCTCGCTCTCTCTCACTCTCTCTATCTCTCTCTATCTCTAACTCTCTCTATCTCTCTCTCTCACTCTCTCTATCTCTCTCTATCTCTAACTCTCTCTATCTCTCTCTCTCTCACTCTCTCTCTATCTCTCTTTCTCACTCTCTCTAACTCTCTCTGTGTCTCTCGCTGTCTCTCTCACTCACTCTCTCTATCTCTCTCCCACTCACTCTCACTCTCTCGCTCTCTCTTTCTCACTCTCTCACTCTCTCTATCTCTCGCTCTCTCTCACTCTCTCTATCTCTCGCTCTCTCTCACTCTCTCTATCTCTCTCTATCTCTAACTCTCTCTATCTCTCTCTCTCTCACTCTCTCTATATCTCGCTCTCTTTCTCACTCTCTCTATCTCTCTTGCTCACTTTCTCACTCTCTCTCACTCTCTCGCTCTCTCTCTCGCTCTCTATCTCACACTCTCTCGCTCACTCTCTCTCACTCTCTCTCTCTCTTTCTCTCTCTCACTCTCTCTCGTGCTCTCTCACTCTCTCTCGCTCACTCTCTCTCACTCTCTCTCTTTCTCTCTCTCACTCTCTCTCGTGCTCTCTCACTCTCTCACTCTCTCTCCACACAATCACTCTCACTCACTCTCTCACTCTCTCTCTCACTCACTCTCTCACTCACTCTCTCACTCTCACTCTCTCACTCTCTCTCTCTCACTCACTCACGCTCTCTCACTCTCTCTCATTCACTCGCTCTCTTTAACTCACTCGCTCTCTTTCTCACTCGCGCTCTCTCTCTAACTCTCTCGCTCTCTCTCTAACTCTCTTGCTCTCTCTCTCTAACTCTCTCTCTCTATCTATCTAACTCTATCTCTCTAACTCTCTCGTTCTCTCACTCGCTATCTCTCTCACTCTCTATCTTTCTCTCTCACTCTCTCTCTCACTCTCTCTCTAACTCTCTCAGTCTCTCACTCTCTCTTTCTCTAACCTCTCGCTCTCTCTCACCACTCTCTCGATCTCTCCTCACTCTCTCACTCTCTCACTTTCTTTCTCACACTCTCTCTCTCACGCTCACACTCTCTCTCACTATCTCTTACTCTCTCGCCCTCTCACACTGTCTCACTCTCTCTCTCACTGTCTCTCACTCTCTCTCTTTCACACTCCCTCTCTCTCGCTCTCACTCTCTCTCACTCTCTCTCTCGCTCTCTCTCACTCTCTCACTCTCTCTCACACTCTCTTGCTCTCTCTCTCACTCTCTCTGGACGGTAAGGTCATTCAATTTTGAAACCTACCAATTATCGATTAACGACAACGTGTGATTAAACCATGCTTGACTAGCGCGTGGTAAGTCGCCAGCACACAATATCGCAAGTTCCAGATCAGCCCTGTGTTATTGACTCAATTATCAAAACAAACGAACCGCACCACATGACTTCAAATAGCCCGCAGCGCGGTAAGACTACAATGAGCTCGCTGCATTCTTCAAACGGGTTTGATAACATGATGCAGTAATGTCATTGATAGGAGAGGCCTCTCTGGAGGTGACTGGTGTTAAAACAAGATCCGGTTTACGATCGGCCGTGAATAAACCATACACACTAAATAAAGAGAAGGCGGTGAAGACCAAGCTAGCCAGGTGTGCGAATCCAGTCGGCCGAGTCGTCCAAAACATCAACTCTGGCCAATGTGTTACAGTATCCGTTAACAATACACTCCATTATGAGGCATTTCGAACGTGCCTCATCAATTATTACAAGTCTGAACGAATCCAACACAGACAAGATAGAAGCGGGGCCTACGTGGAAGATCTGATTACGACGCCAGTCCCTACAATACGCTTATATCATTCGAAAAAGAAGTTACTAGCTCAGGGCAGCGTTGAAAACATTAACTCTTGGCTAAAATTAGACTTTGTCGAGCTGGAGAACTCAATACTTACATTCACGAGTAGAGAAATATCAAAGACACAAGATATCATCAACATGCTCGTCTCGAGTGAGGACTCAGAATCTACACAGCCCACAACTACAGCTCTGGACATCACAGCAGACAATGTTTCTCAACTAACACATACAAGGAATGAACAGGACAATGCCATCAACACGAGGTCAGCTACCCCATCAGTACTCTTGGCCATTGAATATCCAATGGAGCACCCCCAAAACAACGTTGAGACCAACGTAAGAGTAGCAGAAGAGATACCAGCCTTAGATAACACGCCAACTATCAATGGACGATCGTGCGATTGTCATAGGCGCATTGAGGTAATAGAGCAATCCTTAAAGGCGCTCATTGCTGCTGTTACAGCGAACATTGCAGCTAATAGCAAGACCAGCAGTGACTACACTGCTCTCAAAGAAGAAATCAAAGACATCACCAATCCCTATTCATATAATCGCAAATTATTCGAACACTATCTCAATACGGATTACCTTCCCCCTTAATAATAGAGATAATAATAATAATAACAAAACCCTAGTATAACAGCCAGTCCCCTTTTTGTAGGCCAGTATATTCCACATGGCTAATAACAAGTGTCAGTCCATTATCTAATATTATTGTGTCGTGTAGTTTTGATGTTCGCATTTTGCCCATGCCTTTATAATACATATCTTTTATATTGTTGCTGTTCTTTGTTAGCCTTGAATGATGTGTGAATGAAATAATGTATGAAAGAGAGTGATAGAAGGGCAGAATGTTAGACGGGCCTGCGTGCCCAATTCTTAACCCTTTGAAAATAAAGTTTGTTCGTTCGTTCGTTCGTTCTCTCATTGTCTCGCACTCTCACACTCTCTCTGACTGTCTCTCTCGCTCTCTCTCACTCTCTCTTTCACACACTCTCTCGCTCTCATTCTCTCTCACACTCTCTCTCGCTAACACTCTCTCACTCTCCCTCACTTTCTCTTTCACACTCTCTCTCGCTCTCACTCTCCCCTCCCCTTTCCTTCTCTCGCTGCTATAAAGAACACTAAAGTCAGATGTCACTGAGTGTCCTCGAAGGGTTGCTCCTGTCTCTCAGATGTCACTGAGTGTCCTCGAAGGGTTGCTCCTGTCTCTCAGATGTCACTGAGTGTCCTCGAAGGGTTGCTCCTGTCTCTCAGATGTCACTGAGTGTCCTCGAAGGGTTGCTCTTGTCTCTCAGATGTCACTGAGTGTCCTCGAAGGGTTGCTCTTGTCTCTCAGATGTCACTGAGTGTCCTCGAAGGGTTGCTCCTGTCCCTCAGATGTCACTGGAGTCCAAATAACACCGTCACTAATAAGCTCCTAGAATTTAAAAATGCTTTTTTTTTTCGCGTATCCTTTACAGGACATCGCTGTCAACATCAGCATCTTACAGCTGATTGCTGATTTCTTGACACAATTACGCTCAGTAGTTTGCCATTGCTTTCTGAGCGACCGGTTCACATACCCCTAATTTACCGACGCGGTGAGAACCGCCACCGATTCTCGCGCACGTCACATTACCCACGAGAGTATACGGGATTGCGGAGAAAGTCACTAACCCCTAGCCAGGTAGACCGGCGTAAATATGCTTACGCAGTCATATTTAGTGTCAAGTGTGTGTGTGTGTGTGTGTGTGTGTGTTATTTTCAACCTGTATCTGCGTTTGTTATCCCTTTCGGCCCGTGTCTTATGCGTTTGTCTGATCAACCTGTATGTCTGTTTATGTGTGTTTTTGTGTGGACACTGATAATAGGGAAAAGTACAATTCAGTCCGGTGCACCGGAAGTAGTAGTACGGGTATGGACTACGGTTGAGCTAAAACGAGCAAGCGAAAAAACGAAACAAAAAAAAATGTATATGATTGTGTTTTTCATATCTTGGAGCGAAGTAGTCATTTTTTGTTTTGTATTTATTTGGACTCCAATATAAATTCTAATTGAGCCCTGGAAGTGTGAATATTGGTAACAATAGCTAGTATTTTATGGAAACATAAATACAGCAATACAGAAGACCTATATTAATTTGGGGAGACACTGTAACGCTGAATCTGTCACGATTGCCTCGCTGTCATGTGTTCAAACCCCGCTCGATGCGTGACGAGATCAGTATCCTACCAGCTGTCTTTACTTCCCAAGACACTTCCTAGTACTCATTTCATGCAGGATCACATTGCTAACCCTGGACAATTTCAGACTCTGCATACAGATACAATCAGTGTCACTAATTCACGCTGTTTCAATATTTCAAGTCAATTCTCTCTAGTACCTATGTAGCGGATTTGTGTACTCTTAAGTTGAGTTGAGTCAAGAACCTGCAATACAGCACTAGGGACACTACCATACGTGCTTCGTCCTCGTCTGCAACAACCAGCGAAGAGTCCCAATGATAATGGTACCAATAGCAATCTGATTATGTGTTTACTTGGCCTTTCCTCGGAGTTTTGAGTGTCGGCGAGATCCTCTGGTCACTCCTTGCGGCAACATTGTTCATTCTAAGTGTCAGGAACCTGCAGGAAGATGCATTCGTTACTTATAATCGTGCACCAAAAAGCACTGAGGAAAGACGCATGCTAGTGTAATATGACGTAATGTTCTATATATATATATATATAATGACAGTTAGTATATTAGTTGACTATCTGAACGGGCTCTTCGGGTGTCGGTCATTAGTGCATTCAATGGATAGACTGAATTGGTACAGATGCAGACGCCGCTTGGTCGGGTCCAGGTTCTACTCTTAAAAGAGACAAAGAAGTTAAGTATAAAATCCGTAATGCAGATATCTTATTTATTCGTTTGAACTATACACAGGGAAAGGTTGTTTTTCCCATTCGTCACAAGAATTACCGTGGTATTACTTGGAAACAGATAGAGCTTGTGAAGACAGTATAACGGTTTACATTATTCGTGTTCGGGTAAGTTGTCTCTAGTTATATATGACTGTATTTTCCGGATTCAATGCAAAACAAAAAAGTGGGTTTGGACCAAACCAAAATTCATGGTAGAAAAGGGGAAGTATGCGTGTGTCGCAATAATGATGTAAAAATAGTTACAACTGTAGCAGATATGTAGTATTTCATATCAAATTAAAGGAGATTGCACAAGGAAAATGTCAATGTTACTAATTGTGTGATATGTTAGAAATATTATTACAATTATGATATGGTTTGTAACAACAATTTAAATAAAAGTGGTGCAAATTATTAACGACTTCCACTTACCAAGGCGTTTTGTCTTATCCTTTGAAGATAATTCTGTTAAATTTATTGAATAATGTTAAAAACACCATTTTTCTTCACAAGTATCACAAGAACTGCTCCATAGCGCACACACACACACACACACACACACACACACACACACACACACACACACACACACACATACACACACAAAATTAAAACATCGTATTTTTAAGCACACTATTTCATCATAAAATGGAAAATATCAGGAACCCACGAGGTACTTTGTACTGAGACAAACAATATACACCTTTTCCTATTTAGTTATAATTATTATTCTTATAAATTTAATTATTGAAATACTTCTTAAATACTTTGTGACAGACAAAGCAAATTTAGGGGCACAAGAATGGCCCATTAGTGCAAGCATAATTCTACATGTGCCGTCATATTATGACGAACTTTCGATGTTAGTGTTGTTTTCAATTATGGCCACCTGCTGAATAATTTCACTGAATACTTACTGCACGTGGTATTAGTTTTAGAATCTTTCTCAAAGTCCTTTAAATCAGATTAACTATAATTTAAAATTGTTTAAACAGCTAATTTTATGAAAATCTACGCGATCGCGAACCATTAAGCGTTGCCTTTTCGAAAATAACCAAAACAAACCACTTAAATACTCGTGTTGTCCTAAAACATCTATGAATCGTGTGTCTTGTCCAACACTGATCGAAGGGCAATCTATTATGTGTGTAAATTTTAATTTACCGGGCACTACAAATTGCGGAAAATAAGAGAAATGAAACAAATAGCGCACTGCCTATATCAAGCCGATGTATCGGCTTCTGGCAGTTCAGAGTCGTTCCATTGGTCAATGTATCGGCTTATGGCATTCAATCAGTTATATTAATGTCATAAGGAAGACAATGCGAGATTACCGCCGGAACCATAAGGACAGCCCTCTGAAACTTAACCGCTGAAAGTATCTACTTTGTCGTAGTTGAAAGTAACTTGACCATACTTTATAATTGCCTGGAGAACACGCTGTCCCATCGCTTACGAAACGCCTTGCCGATCTCATGCCAGGCGTGAATTGGTGAACTGCCCGAGCTTCCCACTGAACTGCATGAAGGTCTGTATTCTATCGGTTCTCTATTTCATGACCTAATATAGGATCATGGCAGTTACAAGTTGTGACACCTCAAGACATGAAAACGCACTAGGTAGTGAACTGATGAAGGATCGAGACTCCTTCAGCAGGCTGTGATGAGAGTGACCCCCTGCAAGGTATTGTTACAGGAGCATGACTGTTCGGTTAGAATCGGACGCCATATTTACCTGTTACCCCCGCCTTCTCCATCTTTAATAAACACAGAACCATTAGGCCGGCAGACGAGTCAACTAGCAACCACATTATGGAACTCTACTGTGACTATATAAAGGATATTTTTTCATGTCGTTTCATGCCTATTACAGTATGTTGTGTTCAACCCCAGCCTGATTTTTAAGGTGATGTTACTTTCATTAGTTTACTACGGCTTTCTGAGAAGTCAACATGTAAGCATACCTCAATGCTAGTATAGGGGTTGAACCGTCAACTCTGCCATCAGCGCAGGGAAAGCTTAAAAGCGAGTGCTCTGATGATTTCAGTCACGTTAACTCTATAGGATGCGACAGGGTGTATTTTTAATGATTGTGCGGTGTTTTTGAAAATATTGTCGGTCCAAGTTTTGTATTTAACCTCTGTAAAGTTCATGCAACATAATAGGTAAATACAAAACGTGGACCGGCAATATTTTCAAACACTGCACAGTCATTAAACATGCACCATATACACGCTAACTAAGTTGAGATGTTAAACCTTTACATCTGAAGAGATTCTGAAGTCGACACACGCTGAAATAATGTTTTATGACGCTTGCTTAGTTTTTTAGTTTAGAAACTCGAAAAACTCATTTCAAGGCATCATTTATGGAGTGGATCTATGGGGAAAATGATCGGTTTATGCACAAGTTGTAAAATGATTATAAAACTACCAGCCTGGAAAACGTTATATTAGCAGATACCATGTTAAATAATCATTAAAACATAATGAAATCTTGTTCTCTACTTCAACTTGTTAACTTACTTGCATATGCGCCCAGAACATATCGCTTCCATCGGTTTTCGCTATACAAAGTAGTATATTATTTTATCCCCATGTTTTGTTCATTATAATTTGTAAATATTCTGTTTATAAACATGAATATTCTAGCGAAGTAAGCTGCAAACTGATGTAGGATAGATAAAAATAAATTAGATTTTAAGGGTGTTATTCGGTGGCAGCATTACCAATGGATGGATGGATGGATTACCAATGCTCTATTTAAATACACCATTTTATATCGGCTGCAGAGATATGTAAGGTTTTCATCTTCATCTGGGAAGGTTATTAGAGCGTTTTGTGATGTTCACGTAGCTTTATTTATAATTGTTATGAAGATATAACGGCTCCAGTACTGCAACTGCTTTATAGAAAGAAAGAAAAACTCTGCTACATGTGGTGACTGAATCAGGAGCAAGCAGCAAACAACTATGTCACAATGCTCCTTTCAAGGTGTTTATTTCTCGTGTTATTGTCATTTGATCTGGCAGCCTGTATTTGAAGCCAAGAGTGTGATCTATTTTTAATGGATTGTAATAAACATCACGGTGTAATGTGCCATGCTGTCCAGATGATAATGTTGTTCCGCAAATATTTGCCTTCTGCATTTTCGATAAGCTCAACGGCTGATCGTCTGGTGTACCTTTGCAATATAAAGGAATGCTAAAGACCGAGGACGCAGTTTAAAGCTACGTAAATGTAGAAATTAAGGGAAAACCACCCCAATATACTCCCCCTCCCTTTTTTTTTTTTTTTTTTTTTTGGGCATATCCTTTTTTTTTTTTTTTACCATATCAGTCAACACCAGCATTTCTGCTGTTGTGATCCCTTGGCAAGTTTACGTTCAGTAGTTTGCCATTGCTTTCTGAACGACAGGCACCGATTCCAACACGAAACCAAGCAACGCGATCGGCTGCCAAATCGCGCTCAGCTGTGTTTTGAACTCGGTTATACGGGATTACGAACCGCACCCTTAAGCCTTACAACTCATAAAATAGTGGTGTGTGTAGTGAATGAAACGATAATGATGGAAGCAGAGGAAGAGGCCGACCACGTAAACGTTGGACGCAGGGAATAACCGAGTCCATGGGAATATCGATACATGAAGCCCATTAGCGTGCACTCTCCTGCTGTTTATACTTCACCTCGACACCGCAATGTAAATGAGGAACATGATGAGATGAGATGATGAGATGATTTTGTTTCTTGTATGAGTGTTGATCTATACATGCCCATTTATTTCACAATGCTTGATCCTGCATTGATGCACTGTCGTCATTTATATAGGCATATTCGAATAATAATATTTAAATAGTTTGTAATGTCCCTGTTTCCTGGACTTTCGAGAGAAACTGAGCACATTTTGAGCTTTCCCCCGAGTGCTCTCATGTATCTATTGGAAAGCAAATTCTTACTATTCTAAATTGTAATCAGTTCTTTTGCCTAGTTTGTTCTCTGATTTTTATTTCCATCCCTCGTTTTCTTCGGCTGCCTTTCAATAACTGCGAATTGACATCTCAAGTGGATTTTAGATATGGTGTTAAGTCATTACACAAGTTAAACACAAGACTTATTTTCTAAAAGCGGAAAACTATATCCCAAAAACCATAGATTTACAGAGAAATTTGAACGACCAGTTGCATATCAATGTAACTTTATCTCACAGGTAAATGAGAACATATTAGGTTGGAAAATATGTGCAACTCCTTTTGTTCCAGGCTGTTATTGCTTAAACCCCGTCTATTAAAATTCGCCAAAGTTAATGCAGAAATCGAAAATGTCACAGACTATGAAAGTCTTGTCTTGGAGAGTATCGTTCAACATTCAGCGCAGGCTGCACCGTCTATTGTCATACGGTTTAACAAAAAAATCAGTTGCATATCATTTACAGGACGTTGCAGTTAACCCCAGCGTTTTTTGCTGATGGTGATTGTGACAAAACGGCAATTTATTTGTGCCTTGTCGAGCGATTTTCCACTGTGTTCGGCGTCATCCGGGACTTTCCCGTCTATACATAGATCGGGGATAGCCCAGTAGGAATTTTCCATCTGGAAGGTTCGAGAACCATTTGATTTGGAGGTCCAAGGTGGCTCAGTACAACACTAACTTCCCGTGCTGTTAGAACCTAGAATTCCACTGTGGAAAAGAGTTTCACGTGGAATTGCCACACTTCGTGCAGCACTTCTTTCTCGAGCGCATTCGTCCGCACGAGGGAGAACTGTGGCTAGCACAGCTCTTTCACTCTTCATCTCTTCTGTGAGAAGGTACTGCTTTTTGGGTAGCAGTGAACCCACTTCTTCACACACAACCAAGTTACAGCGGACTGTCATTCCACGACCTGCTGGCGTAAGATAGTCATTGAAGCTGACTGGAAACAATCAACCGATTCAGGTGTTGCCTGTTAGAACCAGCCTATTACTAAGTGGCCGGAAACCACTACGTGATCCATGGCGAAGGGTCACAATACCTACTTTACCACGCCTGACTGTGCTACATTATGCAAGAGGGAGAATCACCAGGCATGACTCATACTCACCACGTGATTCTAGAACCCTGCAACAGCACTAGTGGAACTAGATGGTTTGTTTTTCCATATTAGAACTGTGATTAAGACTATTTCAGAATATTGTTCATCTACCTGAGCAATCTTGCCGGTGTATAATGAAGGTTGATTTACAACGGAGCTATGATGGCAGGCTCACTCCAGAGAGACTTACCAAGGTGGGGTAGGCGCAGCTCTGGGAGCTCATCAAGTCCAAATCAATGTGTTTCCGCCTAAACGTGGGACAGACCAGGCAAAGGTTGGCCCAAACCAAAGGGGCTGTAACTACGTTGGCAAGAGTGTTCGGTCATGACTAGACCCACACCAGCTTGCGTATTGTCGTACTCGAACTCGAGGTGGTAGACAGGTCAACTCATCCTGACCTTTATGAACCTGGTGTGCTGATTATGAATAGTTCTTACTCAAGCATTAGAACAACCGAGTCATAGAAATAAAGACCATGTGTTTCGTTACCAAGCTCAACCATGTTTCAAGATGTGTGCAGGACTCTGAGAGAGTCTGAATGTGACTGTGTAGTGACTATTGAACTCAGTTACAGGAACATTGGTGTTTTCTCGTGACCGTGTTGCAGTATTGATTCCTTACCCAATCAGGGTTATACAATTCTACTACGGGACCATTAGATTGGTCATGTGTTACGTCTAGAGAAACTTAGAGATCAACTGGGGACGCCTCAAGGAAGAGGGTCTCCATACCAGGCTGTAGTTTGATAACTGTGAAAGTTGGTCACAGCGATTCAGTGGGACAGAGCAGAGAAGTTCATCCAGCAGTCGGTGATCCGAAGAGGTAGTTCCTCTGACATCTGATCTTAGCTCTGGGGACGGAGTGGTCTCCAAAGGTTCCAGTCATCAGTCTGGAAGAGAGCCGGGTGAGTGTCGGACCGACTGGACGGATCATCTGTCTCAAACCTGCACGTCAGCCTCGTGATGACACACGAAGCATCTCTATCTCTGATTCTGTCTCTAACCTATCTTCTGCTATTGTAAATAGTTTATACTATCAGGGTGTTCATATCCTACCTATTGTCTTTAGGGTAGAATAAACTTTGTTGATGTTGACTGATTCTTTGTACAGTGCTTGAGTGTGGTCTCGGACGATACCTCAGGGTTCATTGTCCCAAGGGAGAAGGTAGAGAGTGGGGGTCTAGAATCTGGAGGGGCTTGTAGACTTATTTATACCATTTGAAGGCAACCACAGGGTAAACAGTGTATCTACCCATCCAACCCCTGGGGTTAGAATACATGGGAGTGCTAAGGACCCCTTGGGCTTGGTTAACTCTCAATACCCAAGGCAAACCCATCACACTCCAGAGATATTTCACAGTGATCTCTTGGGAAGTTTACGTTCAGTAGTTTGCCTTTGATTTCTGAACGACTGGCACCCATACCATTTCGTAAAACACCAATGCAAGGTGGTCTGCTGCCAAATCCCCAGTAGCTGTGTTTTGAAAGCGGTATGCGGGATTACGAACTGCGTCCATACCCCTTTCTGGCATATGGTAACTCAGCCACATCTGACTAAAACCGAACTTTATGGCCATATCAATGCAAACGTTAAAGAGTATTAAAACACGTGGCACAAAACCGGAACAAATGTTAAAGTACAATTTTGATAGCATGGATCATTCCTGTAGTAACACCGGGTAAGAGCCATGGTCCATTTCGCTACTACTAAAGGAAACAATATGATCTTGTGAGCTCAAGTGATTTATGGAAACTTACCGAATACTGTTGTCCAAGAAGAGGAAACAAACAGACATTCTACTAGATCTGAATATCGAAGACAGCTCTCTCATAAACAGCTTCATGTTTCTGAAACTGAAATATTTTTGGTATCTGTTTTTTTTTTTTTAAATTTTCTTCCGTTTGCTTGGAACTCAAGCGTAGACCACATACGTACCACTATTTCTAGTGCACTGGAGTGATTTTTGATTAGCTTTCTCTATTAGGCTACTCGTGTCTCTCGTCATCAGGCGAACACATTTAGATTTCTGGGGTACTTGTAATTTACGTTCCAAAGTCAAGAACGAGATGTCAACATTATACGAGTGTCGGTCATTAAGTAATACCTCGTAATTTTCTTTTATTTCATTCAGTAGGTAAAAATACAGATAACATTCATATTGAAATGAAGCCCTAAGTATGTACGTCAAAAATTTATTTCTCAATGTAATTTCCGTTATTCGTTCTGTGGCGAAGTGGTCAAGCCGTTTGGCTCGTGCTCCGAAGGTTGTTGGTTCGATTCCGGGCCGCACCCTTCGGTTTACGAGTTAAATGTTTCGGAGACTCCTGTGGGTCGTCGCTAAAAGCTACGGAGTTCGTGCTTTGTGCGACGCTTTCCGTGCTGCGGAAAGAGACTGAGCCATATGGGATAAAACCCGGTGCAATGAAGTCGATCCTGTCGACTTTTAAGCGACTTTTTTTTTTTTAAGTTTATGTCCATTTTCTCACAAGGGCATGTATTCCCGCACGATACAAATTCGTGTCCTTATTCCCAAACCATTGCCGTACAACGCGTTTAGGGGTCTCGGTTTCCTCAAAGTGATGTCCGCAAAGATATTATTCAGTGGTCCAAACAGATGAAAGTCTGAAGGTGCTAAATTGGGACTGTAAGGTGGATATGGTAATAATGCCCTGCCAAATTCTGCAATCGTATCAAAGTTGCGTTTAGCGGTGTGTGACATGGCATTATCGTGCAACCTTAGTGCAGTTCTCGGTTCTTTGAATGCGTAAAGTCGTCGAAGACGCCCTCTAATCACTTTTACAGTTTTAATGTAACAGAAAGCATTCACCGTGTTTCCCTGTTTGAAGATGTAGTGAAGAATCACTCCTTTCTCATCCCAAACAGGTAAGCCATAATTTGTACCTACAGATGGTGATATTTTGAACTTATTTCTTGTCGGCGATGTTGTGTGATGCCATTCCATTGACTGCCTCGTGGATTCTGGTTCAAAGAAATGAACCCAAGTCTGATCACCTGTCACAATATTATATAAAAGCCCTTCTCCTTCAGTTTCGTAAGGTGCAGTACGTTGATGGCTGTGGTTTTTCTTGCTACTTTATGTCTGTCTGTCAACATTCAAGGTACCCACCATGTACAAATCTTTGAATAACTCAGGTCTTTAATGGTGGTCTGAGCACTGCCTTTGCTAACGGACAACATGGAACACAGTTCATCCAGTGTTACCTGACGTGCACCACGAATGATGTCATCAACTCGATTAATGTTGTGTGCAGTCAATGCGGCCAGTCCGCTTTGCATTAGCCAGTTAGGATTTACCTACTTCAGCTTCGTCTCAAAGGTGTACCCAACGTCGGACAGTGTTAACATCCAGTATCGAATCTCCATGAACAATACTCCAACGTTCGTGGATGCGAATCGGGGTCTCGCCTTCAGCGCTGAGGAATTTTATAAATTTGCTTCAAATTTGAACCTGTTACTACCGAACTGACAGCCAAGCGTATAATCACTACGCTACGTCGACGTTCTTCGGTATGAGTGAGTTAAAATAACAATAGTGAGACAGCAGAGGTTAATGTAGAAATTTAGATAAAGGAGTTTAATGTAACAGTTTAATCCACATTCTATTTTTCACTTCTGCTGTCCCACTGTTGTTATTTTAACTCATTAATTTCGTAAATGTATAATGTGCATGCCTCCGTGGGGAAGATGTTATGGACGCGATTCGGGATCCCACATACCCGAGTTCAAAACACAGCTGCGCGAGATTTGTCAGCAGACCGCGTTGCGCTGGGGTTTTTTTACGAAATGGTATGGGTGCCTGTGATTCAGACAGCAATGGCAAAGTATTGAACGTAAACTTGCCAAGACATCAACAAAAGCAAAACAAAAAAATGCTGGTGTTGACTGCAAACGTCCTGTAAAGGATATGCAACTAACTAGTAATAATAATGTGCATAGATTAACTAACAAAGGCGTGGTGAGTTTATTGCTGACAGAGTTAAAACTGACCTACATATCCAGATGGACTAACTGCATTCGCCTCCGCTAAGACACACATATTTTCCAATGCCATCATTAAATCGCCCTCCAAGTATTATACGTCAGGAGACAGATCTACATAAGAAGATTTATCACAGTTGCCCTTTCCATTTAATGTGTATAGTATTGCCCTGAATACAGTAAAGTACAGACACATTTATTCTGGGAAATAATGGTCGTTTATACGGGGAAATGGCTTCTACTCTTATATTTATTATTTGTGTTTATTCTGTGTCTGTGCCGTACATTTAGTAATTTATGTCTTTTCGCTAGGGTGTTATTAATTTCGGTCTGATATTATATGTGTATGCATGTGGTCGGTGTGGCTGTGACGTTTAACGTATCGAAACTTTCTCTTCTGACCGCGGCGTGATGGGATTTGTTTCATACGTCGGTGGTTACAAATTGCTGTTATATAAGCTTGGGGTGCAGAATTGAGGGTGAATTATTATTGTGCAAAATATCCAACTCTTTTGCATTCATTACCCGTGAGAGCAATAGTCCTAAGCCTGGCCGTTGTGTGACGAAATTGTCTTACCTAACAGGAGAAGGGGCAACGGCGAGTCTCGGTCCCCGTAAAACTAGGCTGCTCTAGATACATGCGCAGACACGTGTGTACATGAATGCATATCTAAACTCGAGGAAGACCACAGTCTACCCTAGCAAAGGAAAGGTTATGAAAACGGAGACAATCAACCTGGGTTCGCATCACAGCAATCAGGATGCCCAGCAAGCACGCAATTGGCGATGTAATGAAGAAACAGAAACGCTTCATACGCCAATAGGTTGTGGAGATGGGAGGACTTTGACTCTAATGAATCCACTTCGTTGTCTAGGATGCGATTACATAGGTAGAACAAAAGATAATTAGCAAATCGAGTAGCCGAACATATACCAGCGTGTGTTGAAAAGAGAGTTAATCAGTCTTCAGTAATCCGTGTGCAGCCGACTGGCTATAAAACACTGTTCTTGTCGATTCCTCAACCACTAATAAAATACGGTTATACCGTGAGCAAAGAAAAATATTTCGTATGCTTTATTCTACGAATAATAAAATGTTTCTCAAATATAATGAGACGTTAGCAATTAGGCGGTTCCTGCCGGTTTTGTGCAAACAGAAAGAGTTCATGATAAATTTGAAATTACCGTGGGGATAACAGAAGTAGGTTTTGCTTATTTCCGTTTTAAAGATTTGTTCAATTCTAACTGTTCGAATTTTATTAAAACAATGAGTGTCAATAATAAACGTAAGATTGAAGATGAATGCCGTGTTTTGTGCAAACAGAAAGAGTTCATGATAAATTTGAAATTACCGTGGGGATAACAGAAGTAGGTTTTGCTTATTTCCGTTTTAAAGATTTGTTCAATTCTAACTGTTCGAATTTTATTAAAACAATGAGTGTCAATAATAAACGTAAGATTGAAGATGAATGCCGTGTTTTGTGCAAACAGAAAGAGTTCATGATAAATTTGAAATTACCGTGGGGATAACAGAAGTAGGTTTTGCTTATTTCCGTTTTAAAGATTTGTTCAATTCTAACTGTTCGAATTTTATTAAAACAATGAGTGTCAATAATAAACGTAAGATTGAAGATGAATGCCGTGTTTTGTGCAAACAGAAAGAGTTCATGATAAATTTGAAATTACCGTGGGGATAACAGAAGTAGGTTTTGCTTATTTCCGTTTTAAAGATTTGTTCAATTCTAACTGTTCGATTTTTATTAAAACAATGAGTGTCAATAACAAGCATAAGATTGAAGATGAATACCGTGTTTTGTGCAATCAGAAAGAGTTCATGATAAATTTGAAATTAACGTGGGGATAACGGAAGTAGTTATATATGTGGTCTACCCACCAAAAATTGTGGTGCCGCGTGGTGCGCACAACGTGGTGCGCCTGGTGCTGGCACCACGTGGTGCTGTGTGGTGTCTGGTGGTGGCGTGGTGCTGGGAGTATGTGGTGCGGTGGTGCTTGGAGTATGTGGTGCCTGTGGAGTGTGTCTTTGGCTTGTTAAGCTCGTTGTATTTGGCGGGTAAAATTTTTTTTTTAAATGTACTAAGGATCGGGAGAAGCGGGTCTTCCTATATGCGTGTGTCTTCGGTCAGGGTGGAGCGGAAGGAGCCGGAGTAAATAGTAAGCGCAAAGAAGGTGGTGCTGTCCCCCATGTAGATGTCACTTGACCGGTAAGCGAGAACTGCCCTCTAGTCCGGCCAGGCGGTGTACAGCGAGTATCTACTCGTACTTTGGTGCCGTGTGGTGTCTAGTAGTGGCGTGAAGCTGGGATAATGTGGTGCGGTGGTGGTGGGATGGTGTGGTGCCTGTGGAGTGTGTCTTTGGCTTGTTAAGCTCGTTGTTTTTGAGGGATAATTTTTTATATAAAATCTACTAAGGATCGGTCTCATCATGTGTGTGCCCGGGTGGAGCGAAAGGATCCGGTGTAAATAGTAAGCGCAAAGAAGGTGGTGCCCGGTGGTGCGACGTGTATAGTGACGTCAACGGTTCCTTGTAGTTGTATGTTTGGGCTGTTATGGTCTAAGGGGTAGCGGGGGTATTATGGGTGATGTCTCCGCACCTCCTGTCGTACCTTTATCATGTTAAGATCGCCGTTTTGGCAGGAAAAGTATGTTGGTTTAATATTTTCAATGGGAAATAAAAGATATTGGTTAATAGTGGTTGTTAGTGGGCGGGGCTTAAAATCTATTATCATACGGTGGCAGCTCAATAAACGAAAAACTTAAAAAAAAGTAAACATGACCGCTAGTACGTGTTGTAGTTGTATAGCTTAGTGATACGTGATGTTAAGGGGTGGGTGAGTGAAACTGTATCTCTATAAGTGCTTCCAAACAATATCAGCATACAGTATCAGATAGTTAAAGAAAAGCCTTAAAGAAACATGTCAAGATGGCCGTCGGTATCCTCCGTGGGTGCCAGATTCGGGTCCCAGTGGGGAGGTCGAGCGGGGTATAAGAAATATTGATAATGTTTTTGTTACTTAGTTGTGATGGCGATAGCTGGTGGTAGTAACCAGTCTATGCGTAGCAAAGGAGATGTGGTGTGCAGGGTGGGGATTATATTTAGGCGGTGCTCCAGACGAGATGACAGTCTTGAATCTCGGTGCTGTGCCACTGGTAAGGGAAATAGTCGTCAGAGTGTGTGGGGTGTCTAGTTAGTCATACGGGTTAGGATTAGGGAAGGTCTGTCTTTCCGTTTCGCTGTGTCCACAAGTCGAAGGGGAAAACAGGCAGCCGATTTCACCTTTGTACCTACGAGTCACAAAATATAACCTAACTTAAATATCAGAATATGATTCATAGCCTTAACAGGTGTTGTAAAAAATCAATACTCATTTTCATAACGGCTAATCCAGGGGCTTATCGTCGTCGTCGGAATGACCAAAATGGGGTTTTGATATTACTAATATCTCCATCGTTGCAAATAGTTCGCGATATTAATAAAGGTTCATATAAAGGCTGGTATGGGATTAAGGGATTAATACCTATTGTCGGGCCATCCACAGAAAATCAATACCACCATGCTAGATTCTTCTCATAATTGCGACCAGTGGCTTATAGATGTAACCGTTATTGCAGATGCAGTTGTGTGCAGACTAATCTACCAGGTCACAGGTCTGTGAATAAATACGGTAGAATATTCACTGTACAAAACAGTCTCTACCAGCCGATCAGATCGGGGAAACCAGACAGGACAACCTTTTGTTACGAGTCCACAGCAGCATATATCGTGTATAAAACGACCATCAGGTGTCAGGCAGAAGGACCTCTTTTTGACAACACCAAAACAGATTTCATCAAGTAGCAAGTCGCTAATTGTAAGTTGAATGTTGATAAATCTTTCAAATTTTCATTATGTTTCTTCATGTCGACAAACCATTAACCTAACAATACTAGTATAATACAGGGGGACATATAGGACTAGATGCATATAACTGATGAGGAAACAACAAAACATTGTCTTAATATTTCATATTAGGCTATGTCTCCCTTCTCTCGTTTTTCTATGTCCGAGTCGTCCTGGGGCTATCGAGTAAAACCAAAGAACACCCCGACATCAATATAACATAAACCGGTCTCGAAAAGCAGCATAGGCGCGTGTAAAAAATTCATCACATTGTCCGACTAAGCTTTTCTCATAGTCATAGGGGAGAGATGTGATCACCGACGCTAGTCTGGGGAAGGCGTCCTACGAAAATTAATATAATGCGTGAAGTCAAATTTGCGCCTGAAAAATATATTTTCATGTCATATGTATATATGAAACTATATACAGGCGATCTCTAAGGACACATTTCCTCATGTCACAGTTTACAAATTACAGAAGTCGCTCAAATTTATACATTAGGAGTGAAAAAAGCATATTGTAGATACGGTATTTTATATTTTCCTGTGGGACTTGGTCATTTGTTGTTCTATCTGGTCATAGTATGTATATTTTCCACACATCTCCACTGATGTATTTCATCTTGTCTGCTCATTGCCCACGCTTCACAACCCTACACTAGTGCAGGTTCTATGAAAGACAGAGACAATTTGTGGACATTATTAGCTAAAAGGAGAAACAATGTATAGCAAAGTAAGGAAATTGCTCTCAGAAATTATCGAATAGACCTATCAACTTGACTAATTAACCTCACATATTCCCTACTGACTCTCGCACTTTGCCCAATCGCTATTACAACTTGTCGACTGCCTCTAACAAATTGCCCACAGGGGTTTACTATATGTATTATATAGCCACACTCAAGCGCTCTCACAGTCACAAGAATAACGAAACACAGGAATTTAAGCATGTTTTTTATTCAACATTTTTTATTCTTTTTGGTTTACAGTCAAAGTGTAGAAATTCGCCCAACCACCTTGTTTCTGAAGTATCCAAGGACTTAGTTTATCAGTCATATATTCGCCTACAGATTTAGCGAAGCACTCTTCCAACACCTGGACATTCACATCTGCATTGTAAGAATTATCAACCAGATGCTTACCCAGGCGCATGGCAAATGCAAACAGCATAATTATTCTCCCATAGTTGATGACGTTATCGCCAAAGAGTTCATCACCAACTGAAACAAAGACTTGGAAAACGTGTTCGGGTTTGATACTGCATACTAGTCTCGTGAACAACTCATCGTGTTGTTTGGCTATTTGACCTACTAAATTAGACAAAGTCGAGTTACTTGTCCTTGTAGAATTGTAGGAACTAATAATAGTCAACGCCATATTCACCATCTCGTTGTGAACTTGTTTCAAAGCCACCGTTGCTTGTGTCATTATTATACTGCTAGATAACGTACACCAAAAAAAAGATGACTAACCATCAAAAATCTGAGTCAGTAGCGTGATACTTGATGCAAAGTGTTCAAATGGGCTAATACTATCACCCGACAGGTTAATAAACAGAAACAATATCAATAAACAAAAGAGAATGAATACACACACACGATGCCCATGGTCAAAGAGAGTAATAATTTCAGCCTCTCCGCTTTTGGTGCTCCAGCTGTTAATGAGAGGGGCAGTCGTATCCAGCAAAGATTGTTGGTCAAGACTGTTGATCCCCAACCTGTGAACTCCTCGGTCTTAGAAAATATCAGCCTGGCAGTGACCACAATAGAGAATACATGTAACTGGGCAGTCTTAAAGGAAACAAGGCAGGATAATAACACAGAAACATCTACATCATCAACTTCTACTGGAGAAAGTAATGTTACAGATGATTCAAAGTCAAATATTTCTGTGGGAAGCAATCAGCCAGTAGGAATGTCTTCACATTGTGAATATTTATCAAACTTGTCAGTTGACAATTGTTACTTGCTTGAAAGCAATTACAACAGTTCTAATTTCCAGAACTGTAAGTTAGTCGCAGAGTCCAAACCAGCAGTGGGTGAGAATACAACCCAACTTGCCTTACAAACCGGTTTAAACCTGACATCAGTTTTGTCAGCGCCCAGAAAAATTGTCAAGAAAGGACGTCCTTCTTCCAAAAAGCAAAAGAAACGTCAAAGAGAAAAACGAAAACATGGAGTACAACACTTGCAAACGAAAGAAATTCCTGACCCCACTCACACTGGATGTGACACAGAGCAAAGGCTTCATTCCCAAAACATGGTATTTGTGTGCGAGCAGATAAATAAATTATATTCTTCCACAGTATCACCTTGTAATCCTAAATTTGAAACTACCCATGAAACTTTCAACTCACCATGCACAATGACACGTGTTTTTGGTAGACTGATATCATATTCAGAAGATGAAAATTGTTTTGAAGCTGATGCTGACTCTTGCTTCTTTACCCCAGCTCTATCATTAGACATTTTGTTCTGCAAGAAACCTACTTCGGGTAGTCAAGCAGCAGTAGATCTACAAGAACCAACATTCGATTTGCTTGATGATATGTCTTCAGATGAGAATGTTGACCTTCTGCCTAGTAGTCATGGCCCAGACTCTGAGTCTCTCAAGAAGATTAATGCATTGTGGAATGAAAACTATCCTACGGCTAGTTTCCAAAGTTGTTCCTCTGGCTCAACAGATGAAATACAACACCCAACGATTAAGGTTTGTATAAATAGTAATTTTCATGATCATAGTCACGCTATAGTATAACTTTCCCTTTCTCAAGTCGAGGCCAAAGAAGGTCGACAGTCTGCTTTTGATGCAAGTTATATGTTCTCTTTGTGAGTTTTCATCCACGATGTCTTTATTACACTATTTATCCGTTCAATGTATTTTCGGCAGTCTTCTATAAAATCACTGATCTGTAAATTCCACACAATTTCTCGACTTTCTTATATAAACCACAAATTCAGTATAATAAACGAGAGCACAGGAAAATTTTGGTTTTTTTTTTTTTAATCATAATTTCGTGTGCGTCTCAGCTTATATACCACTATTTATGGATAAATATAATCGCATGGCATTATGTTTTTCATCGTAAACAGTTGCGTTTGATTAAGATTTTGCCACTTTCATAGTGAGGTGTATATGTTGAAGTTATTTAACTTTCACTATAAATAGCTATTATCTGTTAGGGTTTTGTAACTTTCACTGTCCATTAATGACTAGGTATTGAAGTCATGTAAGTTTCAATGTGATTTTATCCTCCACAGGTTAATTTTGCAGCAGACCCTCACCTCTTGACAGTTCATATCGTTGGCACCGAAGAACGCAATGGTAACTGGCATCATGTAATCAGAGAACGTGATAATTTTGAAAGGTGTATACTAGAGTTGGAACAAATTCTGACCCCAGTCCTAAGGGCCAGTCACAGAATCAAAGTCTTGGAGCAGAGAAAAAGTCAAGAACAATTGTGAAGGCCGCATAGTCTAATTATATTTTATGTGTTTCTCTCTGTCATAGTAAAACAGTTATAACAAGAAACAAACTTGTATGCTTTTCTTAATTTAACACGCGTTTTCATGTCTTTGTGTCTTTGTGTTTTGTAGTTTTGTGGTATTGTTCTTGTGTATGTGAGCTTGTTAAGCAAATAGGGGGAAAACATTGACCTAGTAGAGAAATATTTCATCCAAGCTTATAAATATCTGATCCATAAGAATCAACGCCAGAATTTTCCCTCTTTTTACATTACCGAAAACTTCAACTTACCAGTCCAGAGTAGCTGCTAAAGAAGTCGTTATACAGACTACTCACGCATCTGGTCACACTCTTGGTTGTTGTTTTCTACCATAAAATGTCTCTGTCTTTCGTAGATGTCTTCACAACTTTTCCATGTCACAGCACCAAGAACTCTAAATCTCCATTGTACACGAGCTCCAATGAAACAGTGATAACAACATTTATGGCAATGCAATCTGTGGCTCCCACTTGGGATAGTTTCCATATCATCTGAGTATTCGTCAGCAAAGAGCTATTACCCATGGCTGACATCTTCAACTTTCTATACCACAATGACTTCTACACTAACCTTCCATTGTTCCATCTTTCAACAATACAAAGGGTGTTCTCGAAGTCTAACTAACATAATATTTTTACTTTGTCCACCTCTTTCACACTTTGTCATTTCACAGCTGCAATAACGACAAGTCTGTGGAAGAATATAATTTATTTATCTGCTCGCACACAAATACCATGTTTTGTGAATGAAGCCTTTGCTCTGTGTCACATCCAGTGTGAGTGGGGTCAGGAATTTCTTTCGTTTGCAAATGTTGTACTCCGTGTTTTCCTTTTTCTCTTTGACGTTTCTTTTGCTTTTTGGAAGAAGGACGTCGTTTCTTGACAATTTTTCTGGGCGCTGACAAAACTGATGTCAGGTTTAAACCGGTTTGTAAGGCAAGTTGGGTTGTATTCTCACCCACTGCTGGTTTGGACTCTGCGACTAACTTACAGTACTGGGAATTAGAACTGTTGTAATTGCTTTCAAGCAAGTAACAGTTGTCAACTGACAAGTTTGATAAATATTCACAATGTGAAGACATTCCTACTGGCTGATTGCTTCCCACAGAAACATTTGACTTTGAATCATCTGTAACATTACTTTCTCCAGTAGAAGTTGATGATGTAGGTGTTTCTGTGTTATTATCCTGCATTGTTCCCTTTAAGACTGCTCAGTTACATGTATCATCTATTGTGGTCATTGCCAGGCTGATATTTTCTAAGACCGAGGAGTTCACAGGTTGGGATCAACAGTCTTGACCAACAATCTTTGCTGGATACGACTGCCCCTCTCATTAACAGCTGGGCCACCAAAAGCGGAGAGGCTGAAATTATTACTCTCTTTGACCATGGGCATCGTGTGTGTGTGTGTTCATTCTGTTTTGTTTATTGATATTGTTTCTGCTTATTAACCTGTCGGGTGATAGTATTAGCCCATTTGAACACTTTGCATCAAGTATCACGCTACTGACTCAGATTTTTTATGGTTAGTCATCTTTTTTTGGTGTACGTTAGCTAGCAGTATAATAATGACACAAGCAACGGTGGCTTTGAAACAAGTTCACAACGAGATGGTGAATATGGCGTTGACTATTATTAGTTCCTACAATTCTAGAAGGACAAGTAACTCGACCTTGTCTAATTTAGTAGGTCAAATAGCCAAACAACACGATGAGTTGTTCACGAGACTAGTATGCAGTATCAAACCAGAACACGTTTTCCAAGTCTTTGTTTCAGTTAATGATGAACTCTTTGGCGATAACGTCATCAACTATGGAAGAATAATTATGCTGTTTGCATTTGCCATGCGTCTGGGTAAGCATCTGGTTGATAATTCTTACAATGCAGATGTGAATGTCCAGGTGTTGGAAGAGCGCTTCGCTAAATCTGTAGGCGATTATATGACTGATAAACTAAGTCCTTGGATACTTCAGAAACAAGGTGGTTGGGCGAATTTCTACACTTTGACTGTAAACCAAAAAGAAAAAAGAAATGTTGAATAAAAAACAGGCTTAAATTCCTGTGTTTCGTTATTCTTGTGACTGTGAGAGCGCTTGAGTGTGGCTATATAATACATATAGTAAACCCCTGTGGGATTCTGTGAGAGGCAGTCGACAAGTTGTAATAGCGATTGGGCAAAGTGCGAGAGTCAGTAGGGAATATGTGAGGTTAATTAGTCAAGTTGATAGGTCGATTCGATAATTTCTGAGAGCAATTTCCTTACTTTGCTATACATTGTTTCTCCTTTTGGCTAATAATGTCCACAAATTGTCTCTGTCTTTCATAGAACCTGCACTTGTGTAGGGTTGTGAAGCGTGGGCAATGAGCAGACAAGATGAAATACATCAGTGGAGATGTGTGGAAAATATACATACCATGACCAGATAGAACAACAAATGACCAAGTCCCACAGGAAAATATGAAATACCGTATCTACAATATGCTTTTTTCACTCTTAATGTATAAATTTCAGCGACTTCTGTAATTTGTAAACTGTGACATGAGGAAATGTGTCCTTAGAGATCGCCTGTATATAGTTTCATATATACATATGACATGAAAACATATTTTTCAGGCGCAAATTTGACTTCACGCATTATATTAATTTTCGTAGGACGCCTTCCCCTGACTAGCGTCGGTGATCACATCTCTCCCCTATGACTATGAGAAAAGCTTAGCCGGACAATGTGATGAAATTTTTACACGCGCCTATGCTGCTTTTCGAGACCGGTTTATGTTATATTGATGTCGGGGTGTTCTTTGGTTTTACTCGATAGCCCCAGGACGACTCGGACATAGAAAAACGAGAGAAGGGAGACATAGCCTAATATGAAATATTAAGACAATGTTTTGTTGTTTCCTAATCAGTTATATGCATCTAGTCCTATATATCCCCCTGTATTTTACTAGTATTGTTAGGTTAATGGTTTGTCGACATGAAGAAACATAATGAAAATGTGAAAGATTTATCAACATCCAACCTACAATTAGCGACTTGTTACTTGATGAGATCTGTTTTGGTGTTGTCAAAAAGAGGTCCTTCTGCCTGATACAGGATGGTCGTTTTATACACGATATATGCTGCTGTGGACTCGTAACAAAAGGTTGTCCTGTCTGGTTTCCCCGATCTGATCGGCTGGTAGAGACTGTTTTGTACAGTGAATATTCTACAGTATTTATTCACCGTTTTTGTCGATACGACCTAGACCTGTGACTTGGTAAATTAGTCTGCACACAACTGCATCTGTTATAACGGTTACATCTATAAGCCACTGGTCGCAATTATGAGAAGAATCTAGCATGGTGGTATTGATTTTCTGTGGATGGCCCGACAATAGGTGTTAATCCCTTAATCCCATACCAGCCTTTATATGAACCTTTATTAATATCGCGAACTATTTGCAACGACGGAGATATTAGTCATATCAATACCCCATTTTGGTCATTACGACGACGATAAGCCCCTGGATTAGCCGTTATGAAAATGAGTATTGATTTTTGGCAACACCTGTTGAGGTTATGAATCATATTCTGATTTTTAAGTTAGGTTATATTTTGTGACTCGTAGGTACAAAGGTGAAATCGGCTGCCTGTTTTCCCCTTCGACTTGTGGACACAGCGAAACGGAAAGACAGACCTTCCCTAATCCTAACCCGTATGACTAACTAGACACCCCACACACTCTGACGACTATTTCCCTTACCAGTGGCACAGCACCGAGATTCAAGACTGTCATCTCGTCTGGAGCACCGCCTAAATATAATCCCCACCCTGCACACCACATCTCCTTTGCTACGCATAGACTGGTTACTACCACCAGCTATCGCCATCACAACTAAGTAACAAAAACATTATCAATATTTCTTATACCCCGCTCGACCTCCCCACTGGGACCCGAATCTGGCACCCACGAAGAATACCGACGGCCATCTTGACATGTTTCTTTAAGGCTTTTCTTTAACTATCTGATACTGTATGCTGATATTGTTTGGAAGCACTTATAGAGATACACTTTCACTCGCCCACCCCTTAACATCACGTATCACTAAGCTATACAACTACAACACGTACTAGCGGTCATGATTACTTTTTTAAGTTTTTCGTTTATTGAGCTGCCACCGTATGATTATAGATTTTAAGCCCCGCCCACTAACGACCACTATTAACCAATATCTTTTATTTCCCATTGAAAATATTAAACCAACATACTTTTCCTACCAAAACAGCGATCTTACCATGATAAAGGTACGACAGGAGGTGCGGAGACATCACCCATAATACCCCCGCTACCCCTTAGACCATAACAGCCCAAACATACAACTACAAGGGACCGTTGACGTCACTATACACGTCGCACCACCGGGCACCACCTTATTTGCGCTTACTATTTACACCGGATCCTTTCGCTCAACCCGGGCACACACATGATGAGACCGATCCTTAGTAGATTTTTAAAAAAATTACCCGCCAAAAACAACGAGCTTAACAAGCCAAAGACACAATCCACAGGCACCACTGCATCCCACCACCACCGCACCACATTATCCCAGCTTCACGCAACTACCAGACACCACACGGCACCAAAGTACGAGTAGATACTCGCTGGACACCGCCTGGCCGGACTAGAGGGCAGTTCTCGCTGACCGGTCAAGTGACACCTACATGGGGGAAAGCACCACCTTCTTTGCGCTTAATATTTACGCCGGCTCCTTCCGCTCCACCCTGACCGAAGGCACACGCATATAGGAAGACCCACGCCTCCCGATCCTTAGTACATTTTTTTTTAAATTTTACCCGCCAAATACAACGAGCTTAACAAGCCAAAGACACACTCCACAGGCACCACATACTCCAAGCACCACCGCACCACATACTCCCAGCACCACGCCACCACGAGACACCACACAGCACCACGTGGTGCCAGCACCACGCGCACCACGTGCACCACAATTTTTGGTGGGTAGACCACATATATAACTACTAACGGATATTGCACATTCGAACAATATCTAGGCCTATTTGTTTTAATTGTTTTAGGGAAACAAAACACGCTTACACTCAGGAAATAAAATGACCGTAGACCCCGAGGTAGACGAAGAAGACGATGGAGAGATAATATATATACAGACCTTCAAGCACTTGGAATCAATGACTGGCAAGAGAAGGTCCACCATAGAGACGAATGAAGACGGATTGTATCTGCAGCAAA
>OY992880.1:21967642-21970142 GCA_963921405.1 Cepaea hortensis | reverse complement strand
GCTGATTGGTGATTTCTTGAGTAATTTGTCATTGCTTTCTGAGCGACCGGCTCACATACCCCGTAAGTTACTGACGCGGTTAAAACCGCTACCGATTCTCGCCGTCGTCACGTTACTCACGAGAGTATACGGGATTACGTAGAAAGTCTCTAACCCCTAGGCCAGAGAGCCGGCCCTCAGATAGCTAACCAGTGAAAATATCGGCTCCAAATACTGGCCTCAGATAGCTAACACGGGAAAATATCGGCCCCAAATACTGGCCTCAGATAGCTAACCAGTGAAAATATCGGCTCCAAATACTGGCCTCAGATAGCTAACACGTGAAAATATCGACTCCAAATACTGGCCTCAGATAGCTAACACGGGAAAATATCGGCTCCAAATACTGGCCTCAGATAGCTAACACGGGAAAATATCGGCTCCAAATACTGGCCTCAGATAGCTAACACGTGGAAATGTCGACCCAAATACTGACCTCAGATAACTAATGAGCGAAAATATCGACCTAATTACGGCATAAAACCCGTTGCAACGAAGTCGATCCTCTTGATTTAAGAACCTTTAAAACTTTAGCATCCTATCTGATACCTTATGGAGCTGCAAAATGTTGATCCTGGAACACGCGTGTATGTTGTATTTAACGTTACAAATTTCAAGACATTTGATCATAGGAAGTGTAAAACTGAATCGATGGCAGCTCCGGCTGAATTCCAAATTAGAAAATGTTTCAAGAAAAGAATATGTTGGCATATGTGATTCTGGTATTCTGATGGTTGAAAGCATTGACAATATGCAAACACGACGCGATACATCCAAATACTGTTTCTTGGGGAAATTGCCACAAGTGCCAATGATGGATATGGAAGCAAGAGATACAATCCTTACAGAAACAAACCAAAACCGTAAAATTATTAGATACATTAATCATTGGCATCATGTTTCTGGGCACCTTATAAGGTGAAATGAATTTGAAAATGGGGTGACAACTGGCAACATTAACGAGTAAGGCCTAAAGGGATACACTGAGATAGATGACTGAATGGCGTGGCTAAATTTCATAATCGTGACAGAGCACAGACCTGATCCAGGAAAACAAATCGCTGATGGCTCAGACAGAAGAAACAATCAGAGTAGTGTGCATGCTTGAGAACATCGGGAGATGGGAGGAGTGGGTCAGAATGCCAGAGGAAAAGTCAGACCTGTGCAGTGTCATGATAAAACTATGTCGGGAATGCAGGGATTTGCCGGCAGGATGCACTAAGTTGGGGGGGGGGGGGGTGTACAAGATTTGATTCACACCTATTCGCAACCAGGTGATGTAATCATCTACACGGTTGGATCTGAGCTAAGAGGAGAAAGTTGTGTCTGGGGGTTTGTGGCCTGTGTTTGATGCAGAAGAGCCTGGCATATGATACGATAACATCTAGTCAGAGAATGGAGGTGGAGAGCGTCATAGCAGAGTTTCACTAGCTGAAAGACAAACAGCACACGCATATCGTGATTGTAACTGACTCACACAGTATGATGAGAAAGGTGAAGACGGCATGCTTCTGGCATTCAACAATCATCAATTGAGAGTATGTGTTAGATTTTACCCACGACATGCTGGTGAGGTGGGAAACTAGTAGGCGGACAGATTGGCTGGGACTGCACCACTCGGTGGGGTATTGGTGCTTGATCAGGCAGACGGTGCCTGGGCCCTTTGGTTTCGTGTATAGTACGGAAGAACAGATCACTGAAAGACAAACAGCACACACATATGGTGATTGTAACTGACTCACACAGTATGATGATAAAGAACATCACTGACTGGAGAGAATGCTGCTGCAGGGAGTGATACGATTATCTGGCCGACACTCAGGAGTACAAGGAAAGGCCTAACGTGCACATAATCAGACTTATACTTGTACCATTAGTATTGGGACTCTCCGATGGCTGTTGAAGATAAGGACGGAGCACGTATGAGAATGTCTGGAGAGCTATGATATCAGTTCTTGACACAACTCCAACTTTAACCCCATGACTCTATTGATAGTGTGAGATGGCAAATCTTGATCGTATCGCATATCGACATGACACCTGATTATGATGATGATAGCGAGGACGGTGAGATAACGTTGATGAAGATAATGATAATGATGATTCTGGTATATACACATGTACGTTGGTAAACTGGCTCACATTCTTTTTGAGTGATCTAAAGGAGAAGGCAAGTCCTTATGGCAACCTACATAAATCTAACGGTATAAATTCCAATATAAACTAGCAGATACGGGATGTGACAAACAGCAGGTGATAAGCATAAAGTGATAAGCAGCAAGTGACAAGAAGACAAACTCATTCAATTATCTGGAGCGGACATGCCCGATAACGATCTCTGCTAAACACCACGAATACTATCGAAAGTTGAACACGGTCAAGGGACTCTTTGACGTACAAACTGCAGACTACATACAATCGTTGAAGACGGGTTAACGCATTTTACCGCTATTGTTGATTT
>OY992880.1:21880142-21965142 GCA_963921405.1 Cepaea hortensis | reverse complement strand
GATGGGTTCCAGAAAATATTACATTCTATAGCGTGCTATCATCATCATCATCATGTGCCAAACCGACAAGCGTGGGCGGTCATGTTTCCCCATCTCACTCGAACACCAGATTCGTGAACCAGCTCTGTGCTTTTGTCTTCATTATGGCACGTGACCAAGCCATCTTTATATTTACCTCTTAGTCTTCCCCTTGTTCTTTTCCACTCAATCTTGTCAGTTGTCACCAAGTTCTCCAGTCTATTTCTCCCCATAACTTCGCGAAAACATCTTGACTATCTACATCTAATTTTTTTTATCAGTTTGCTGTGTTTATTGTTATGTGTTTAACTGATGTCTCCGCGGCTAAGGTCTTGCGGACGCGATTCGTGAGTCCGCTTACCTGCGTTAGAAATACAGCTGCGAGCGATTTGGCAGCATACTGTGTCGAGCTGGTTTTAACGTGATGATATGGGAGCCGGTCGTTCAGAAAGCAATGGCAAACTACTGAACGTAAACTTGCCAAGACATCAACAATATCAGTGCTGGTATGAAACGTGGACAATGAGCAGACAAGCTGAAAGACATTTTCTTTAGATTTCTTTCAGTCTATCTGCTCATTGTCCACGTTTCACATTTATACAAAAGTACAGGTTTTATGTATAACTTCAATACATTTGCCATAGCGATTCATATTCTAATCTCTTCAAGGCACCTCGCATCAGATGTTCTCACTGTGACGTAATAGTCATGCCGATTTACTTGTTTAAGAATATTCCCATTTAGCCGTATATTACATTTTGGTATTTCTTTCTTCTTAGAGACGACTATAATCTCTGTCTTCTTACAACTGAATTATAACCCCAGTTGTTGACTGTGTACAATAACCGCACCTACTAAATGTTGGAGATCCTGTTCGTTATCGGCATGATATAGATCATACCATCCAGCGATGGGCCGATTGCTCATCCACATTGACGTGGATAGGCCTTAGGTTCATACCAGAATTCGATCAGCGTTGCCAGTAGCGGGTTGTGCTCAATATTTAAATCTCAAATCCCGAAACAACCAAATAAATCAGGCACCATATGCCGAATAACCACAAGGCATGTAAAAGAACCCGTTGCTTTACTTGTTGAACAATTAAGTGAGTAGGATCTGCCAGATGCTATTAATATTTGTTAATTAAAGCACATGTGGCCAGAAATTGGGTCGATGTTTCTAAGTTTTTAAATGTGGAGACCATAATTAATTTGTGATCGTTATTTGTTCGCGTTCTTGTTCTTGCCTTAATGCTCTTGATATGTTTAAAATGAAAATATTTTTACAGCTCTTTTCCGTAATAAAGAGTGCGATAAAGCTGTAAAGGATTTAAAGCCAAGACTTCAAAAAGCCGACTTTGATCCAATATGGCAACGTGAACTATGAAGAAATTAAAACACTGTCATTTTACAGGTTATCATTGAGTGCCAGATGATAGTTTGTTACAGTGGGCTTCAAAAGGCATAGTAACCTCAACCCATGGCGGGGACCAGGGATAGAGTTATACCTCGCCATTGCTTAAAGCCTGGGATAATCCCACACTCGGCCTGGCTAGTTTAATATAGATTTAGTTAGTTAGTTACTTAGTTAGTTAGTTAGTTAGTTAGTTAGTTAGTTAGTTTGTCAGTCAGTCAGTCAGTCAGTCAGTCAGTCAGTTAGTTAGTTGGTTGGTTGGTTGGTTGGTTGGTTGGTTGGTTGGTTGGTTAGTTAGTTAGTTAGTCGAGGTTCCAACTTCACGGCATCGGGTCGACCCATTATGCTCCGTTCCTGCGACAGTGAATATCACACAAAATGCTCCCCATTGTCCAATGTGAAATGTGGAACAGACAGGAGTCTTGGCAATTCAACAGCCCACACAGGTCAATCAATCAATTATGTGCCATGCCGGAAAGCGTGGGCGGTCATGACTCGCCATTTCACTCGATCACCAGTGTCGTGGATCAGCTCAGTGTTCCTGTCTCGTCCATGCCATATGGCCCGTGCATAATGCCGCCGCCAGAATGCCAGCACAAAGTCCTCCACGAAAGCCACAGTTGATCGTCGATGGAATCGGCAGTCACCAGAAAGACCTCACTGACCCGGGTTTTCTCACATGGCTCGGTCTCTTTCCGCAGGGCAACCCGCCGAAAGCGTCTCATAAAGCACGAACTCCGTATCTCTAGCGCCGACTCCCATGAGTCTCCTGAAAAATGCACTTGTGAACCGAAAAGGCAAACCAGTCAATTCAGCAACAGCTGGTAGCCATTGTTCCGACATGCAGGTCACTGTACAAACAAAAGCGGACATGTAAAAGCATTCCACGTGAATATCACAGCTCACAGAGTCGCGCCATGCACTCAGTAGCAGGGCGACGGAACCATTGAAGAAGACACATGTGTTCTTGGAGAGCTGACTGTTGTTGGTGAGCATTTTTAGAGCATGTCCCGGCTTGATATAAGGACTGTTGAATGGAGGCATTCTGACTGGCGATGGTGGTGATGATCGAGTGTATAGTGAAAACGTTCTGCGATCCTCACACGATGGGTTTTTCGCAAAGCTTGCCCTGCTCATTATTATGTCAAACTGATCAGCGGACTGTTTCTCTTTGTAGCTGTGCTGATGGATGAGCAGTCCGGTAGCTCCAGAGTAAAGATATCACTAATACATCTGGAACAAGACCAGTAAAGCAATGCTCTAACTGTCCAACTGTTGGAGCTCCAATCCTAGACCAGTTGCCGACAACGGATTAGGACTTGGTCTGCCCTGCCCTGACATTTAGCATGTAGGTTGTATTGCCTCGCACCAGGGTACGGCCAAATGCGCTCCCCCGAAGTCGTTGGTACAATGTGGGGTATCGGGTTTGGTGACTGCTGCTCAACGTGCGGCGCTAACAGAAAGCAGGTAGTACCATCTTCTGCCGCACGGTAGCTCAATCATATCTTACTAAGGACTCATAAATCACGATATGTGGATTGAAGACATGTGGTTGATCAACAGCCTGATGTCCCAGAAACTGAATTACTTCTACCGTATTAGACGCCACAGTGGCTTTAAGAGTACAGTGATGGAAGGTGTGGTTCCTGGACGAAGAAGCAGGGTTAGACTTGCACGATGAAGGACACCGAACGTTGAAGGCACTTGGGGCATACGCTTGCATGAGGCGGGGGAACTGGCATGAGTCGAGCATTGTTCCGGCAGCCCGTGATAAGAGCGGCGGTCTGCAAAGAATCTGCTACATGCTCATGAATAATCATAACTCAGCCTGTGCGTCAACAGATTCTGTGCTAAACACAAGGTAGGTTTGGACCAAGCAGAAATGGATGGCGGAAAATGGGAAGTAGGGGGTGAAGCATGGTTAATAGGGCTGCGACCGGTTAATTTAAATTTAATAGTTAACTTGTGAAAAATTAACGATTAATTAATAGTTAATTTCAATTAAAGCAAAACATTTAAAGTCACATAACTCACATTATAGTTGTATTTTTCAAAAATCAAAATAACACCGGATTGTCTTGTTCATATCTCATCTAATAACCAACTAAGCAAACAGAGTATGTTGACAGTATTTGGTTCAAGTGACGAGCGCGTCTCATTAACATTATAACCAGCAGAACTGAACAATCGTTCACATGGAACTGAGGTAGCCGGTATGCACAGAATGGTCTTGATAAGGAATGACAATTTTGGATATCGATGTTCATGAAGTTTCGACCATTGTAGACGGTCAAGCGATTCAGCAACTTACTTCTCCAATTCAGACTCCATTAGTTCAATACGCTTTTCATTTGGTTCACATATAGTTTCATTGTCATTGTCAGTATCATTCGTTGCAGCAGTCTCCATCTTCTCATCATGAACATCAACTGCTATTTGTTGTTCAATACGTGACCAAGTTAGTTCTTTTGCATCTTTTGACAAACACTTAAGTTATTTGTAGCGTGGATCAAATGCTATTGCAGTCTGTAGTATTTCTATGCTTGTCATATAAGCTATAGGTTCACTGAAGTCATTAAAAGATGCTGCCTTAAATTTAGCTATGTAGCCCGATCATCATCGTGTACAGTCAGATGCTTTGTCAACGATGATAGCAGTGGCAATACACAGCTACATGAAACATAATCTTGACCACCAAGCAGGTCTGTGGTCTGACAGAATAAGTCCGAAACTTTGACATATTTCGAAATCTTCTCCCAATCTGAATCTGACAGTTTTGGACCTTTGTATTGCTTCCTTACATCTGGCAGGTAGACAGTTGATGTTTCTCTGGCCTGTAGAAGACTCTGTAGCATAATAAAAATAATGTTCCATCTTGCTGGTACATCTTGCTGGTACATCTTGCTGCATCTTACACAATTGTGACTCAGTACAATTTTGCAACTCGGTTGTGTTTGTAGCACTAGGTTTAAAATGTCCGACAATTTTTCGACATCCGGTTCATTTGTATAAGTGATGGGAGAAAAGTTTTCGATTAATCGTTAAAAACAATTAATCGTTTAAAACAATTAACGTTTAATCGATTAATTAATCGTTAACTTCCGCAGCCCTAATAGTTATGAGTTAAATTTGTTTATATGGTAGCAGGAATGTTGTATTACGAGGGGAAGTCAATATGTAAGTCACAAATGGCTGTAGAAAAATAACTAAATATGATAACAACTTGAAACCAATTTATTTTTATATATACATTGTCCCTTTATTTCTCAACATAATTTCCACCAACATTGATGCACTTATGCCATCGTTTTATCAGTCTTCCCAAACCGGCCGCATTGAACTGCGTGCTGTGGTTTCTAGTAACGTTTTCACTTCACATTCAACTTCGGCGTCATTCGTGAAACGTCTCCCGTCAAGGTGGGTTTTCAGTGGACCAAAGAAGGTGGAATTCGCTAGGGGCTAATTCGGGGCTGTAAGGTGGATGTTCCAGAACTTCTCACCTTAGTTGGTTAATTTTGTCATGAGTTATTTGAGCCGTATGTGATCTGGCATTGTCACGAAGAAGCAGCACTCCTATAGTCAGCAGTCCTGAACGTTTTTTTTGTTTTTTTTAATTGCATCATAAAGCACCGCTTTACTGGACAAACATTTGTCAGCATAAACAGGAAGCATTTCCTTATGAATGTCCTTTGCAGGCAGTCCTTTGTCCACAAAAAGCACACAACAGCACGTTGCTCTTTGGTTGTAAACTCCGTAAGTACAGTCGCCAATTTGTTTATGCGCTGCGCATGCGCATGAGACACCTAGCGTCACCCGATGAACAGGAATATAAAGTTCGATGTTGCTGTCACCTAATTACACCTGTTGAAAATACCAACTGCATTTACCTGCCATCCCACAGAACTGTGTGACTTACTTATTGACTCGCCCGCGTAGTTGGTCATGTTATACGGCATGGTGTTTGGGAAAGAACAGTTATGGATGGCATCCTAGAGGGTTGTAAATTACAGGCAGACAACGTGTTTCTGTCTCGGAGACATCCCCTACACAACGACCAGTCAATTAGCACAACGACCAGCCTCTGACCTCCCGGACGAAAGATTAGTTATGGATCTGGAAATGAACAGTGCACGAACAAGTGACATGGACAACTGCATTATTTACATAGATTTATATATAATTTAACAAGCTTACAGACAACCCATATTTGAAATTGCTTGTTGCTAACACTCTGCGTAATATATGGACGGATCAACCAATGCATTTAGCCGACATTATGGACGCCCGCAGAGAATTAGGCCACAGTGAGGACATTAAACGTAATGAATCAACTTTCATAGCTGGAATTGAAAACTTTAATTGAAGAGCTGAATCGAAAGAATATAGCGACACACAGCGCATGAGTAGACAAGTCAATCCAAACTAAAATGGTGGAGGAGATTGGCGCATCTTTAGGCATGTTCTGAATGCAAAGATGATTATCCATGCTGAAATAAAACACTGAACAGAATCTTCAGTTTTAAATTTTATGCGGCGATTTAGGAAACGATTTCTGCTCGAGGCTTGCTCTTCTTGAATTCGTGTAACGTAATTGTCGTTGTCTCTGCTATTCACCCTATATGTCTTTTACAGTGTTTTTCTTTTGCTGTGATTGTCTCTATATCAGTGTCAACCACGTTTGGCTTATGCTGTTTGGAGGTGAGTTACATGACCGAACCATCAGACTCACTGTCGTTCAATATAAGTCATTCTTGCATCGTGTACCAGCAATCCAGTGGTCTAGGGTTCGAGTTTGTCTTTTTCTTCTTCTTCTTCTTCTTCTTCTTCTTCTTCTTCTTCTTCTTCTTCTTCTTCTTCTTCTTCTTCTTCTTCTTCTTCTTCTTCTTCTTCTTCTTCTTCTTCTTCTTCTTCTTCTTCTTCTTCTGCTGCTGCTGCTGCTGCTGCTGCTGCTGCTGCTGCTCCTCCTCATTCTTCTTCTTATCTTCTTCTTCTTCTTCTTCTTCTTCTTCTTCTTCTTCTTCTTCTTCTTCTTCTTCTTCTTCTTCTTCTTCTTTTTTTTTTCTTCTTCTGCTTCTTCTTATTATTATTATTCTTCCTGCCTTCCTAGTTTCTTTCTTGCTAACATCCTTCCTTTCTTCTGCTGATCCTTTGAATGTCAGCAGTTGTCCCTTCTCCTTATACTCGTATGCATTCTTCCCATACACTTATTCTCAGTTGGCGCATGTACTCTTTCATATCTCTCTGTCATGTTGTACACTGTGACACTGTTTACGCAATAAAAGACAAGGCAGGTTGTATCTTTCTCCAATTGATAATGTGCTGTTGATTATAACACGATTATGGTTGACAATGTTGGTTATGTCTTTCTCCCATTGATAATGTGCTGTTAAACATAATAAATTATGTAGGACAATGTTGTTTGTATCTTTCTCCCTTAGATAATGTGCTCTTAAATATAACAGTACTATGTAGGACAACGTTGGTTGTTTCGTTTTTCCTATTGATAATGTGCTGCGAAACATTACACGATTATGGTAGACAATGCTATTAGTTATATCTTTCTCACATTGACAATGTGCTGTTGAACACTGTTAATTATTCAGGATTTATTTTATAACTGTTGAAGTCGTCCTAACACGTATTGGTCCTGTACATATCCAGTAACAATGACTTCAAGGCATACACATACCAATTATAATGTTAAGCTTATAAGTGATTCTAACTGATATTATCCGCCCATAACTAATATTGGGAACGATTCGCTGCTCGTTAAGTCCGGCCTTCTGGTCGATTTATTCCTTACATTCCACCATCCAGTCGATTTGTTCCTTACACTTGGCCATCTTGCCAATTTGTTCCTTAGATTCGTCAAAGCAGTCGATTTATTCCGTAGACTAAGCTAAACAATTGATTTATTCCTTAGAATTGGCGAAGCTGTCGATTCATTTCTTCCATTTGGCCAACCTGAGGGATTTAGAAATTAAACGCTTAAATTCCAAACCACGAAACAAATAAACCAGTGAGGCACTATGTTAAATGGTGTGAAATAAAACAAACACATTAAACAGAAACTTGAAATTTGGGATGCACTACACATTTTCACATGAATATATTCCTAAAATCACCGCATCTTTCTTTTAATAGCACTTTAAAGAAATGGGAATTGTAAAATAGTAGTAAATGCACAAGCATTGTTTGGCGAAAGAGGCATACACAAAGCTTCAACATCGCATGCCCTTTGTAGGTAGGACGTTACGATCAATCTCAACCCCAAATGTATTTTCTAGGCAATGTTACGTTATGTAGTGTGCCTTTTTCTGCTGGGTATGAGGCTGTTTTTTTTTTTTTTGTATCTTTCAAAGACAAAAGCTGACAGTACAATTGATTTCCCCAGCAGGCAATTCAGAACCAATCATATCACCAACATAATTGATGAGGTGTTTGTTTTTAATTTAACCATGCAGCAAGTCCTTTATGGAACGTTGCTTTCGCCATAGATCGTAGAAATTACCCTCGATTCTTCTTCGGCTTGCCTGCTTCATGTATTATAAAGCCCAGGTTGATCCCAGAGTTCAATTTCGTGTTGGTCAGCCTCCTCCACGCCAACAATGAACCACGACTTCTATTACTATTCAGTATAGAACATTAATTGGACAGCCGAAATGAGATATCTGGACGTTTTTAGGGAAGGTAAGTCGCAATGACAAATTATAACAAACATCAGAGAGAAGTAGTCATCATTTTATGGGGCACACTATGAGACGACAACAACTGGAACATGTGACAATCGGAAAAATTTGTGGTAGGAGAGATAGAGGAAGACAGCGTGAGAAAACTTGACAAGTCTTGTTCCCTTGCACGGAAGGGAGTCAACACACAAATTGATCCATGCCGTAAGAGATCGTAATTTGAGGAGAAGTATGATGGCCAAGGACAACCTGAAAGGTACTGCATGATGATAATGATAGAAGTTTGGAAGTGCTATAAGTATTTTTCTTTTGAGACATGCTACCCTTCTCACGCTAGTTTTCTTCGATGTTCATATTGTGTATATCGTCAGTATTTCTGCCCTGCTGATTAAGGGTAACTATGGAATTCCCTGTTCCATTTTAGTTCATAAGTCTCGATTCTCTTCGTGTGTGCTTGTGTCATCGTCTATGATTCTGTTGATGCATGAAAGATGCATGTTCAAAGACGTTTACTTTATTGTGTGTGTTTGTGTTAAGCCACACATTTCTATTGTCTAACCCATGACGTTTCTCAGCTGTCCCTGTCTAACGTCCCATGAACAGATCCCACTGTTGTTAATTACGTAGCCAAATAATTCACAGTTTATGACAGTTTCAGCATCGCCGTTACTGGTTGTAATTGTAAGTTTAACATGTATGTCATTGGCTCTATGGCAAAGGGGTTATGAACGCAAATAATAATTCCACATACCGCGTTCGAACGAACGAACGAACGAAAATCTTTATTTTCAAAGGGTTAAGAATGGGGCACGCAGGCTCGTCTGATATTCTGCCACTCTTCTCTATTTCCTCTCATACATTCTTTCATTTAACATCTCTATTGAAACAATTCTTTGACAACAAAAGAACAATAAGCATTAAAACGCATGAAAAATCGAAATCAGGTGCGGGCGATTTGGAATCCGAGCACAGTTTGCTGGTGTTCATGCAATGGTATGAGTGCCGGTTGTTCAGAAAGGAGTGACAAACTACTGAAGGTAAACTTGCCAAGAAATCTCAAACACCTAAATATGCTGGGGTTGACAGCGGTGTCATGTAAAGGATATGCAAATAACTTTAACTAAACATGTCAGTACACACTATCTGTGTGTTATTTTTCTTTTTATCAGCAAAAGGTCATGATCTTCCTTTGTTTTTCTATTCATCATCATCATGCGACATGCCGATAAGAGTGCGCAGCCATGTATCGCCATCTCACGTGATCACTAGAGTCGTGGATCAGCTCTGTGTTCTTGTCTCGCACATTCCACGTGGCCAAGCCATTCAGGTATTTACTTCTTTGCCTTAACCTTGTTCTTTCCCCATCTACCATGACTGTCGTCACAAAATTCTCTAGTTTAATTCTTCTCATAACGTATCCAACAATTGTTTACGTTTAATTTCTCTAATCAATTTACTGTTTTCATTTGTTTCTTGTAGGGCTTGGTTATTGGTTTTTTTTCTGTCTGCCTATATCATTCTTTGCATGTTCCTGATAAACCACATTTCCACTGCCATTAGATGCTTTTCAGCTTGTCTGCTCATTGTCCACGTTTCACACCCAAACACAAGTACTGGTTCTACGTTCTTTTTTGTCTATTAACAGAAAGAATGAATTGCTCTAATCTTATTTCTATGTTTTAGGGGAAAACCACGTGTTCTGGTTATCTTCTTTCGTGAATCAGATTGTCATTGTATTTTAATGGACCAAATTTGTCACGGATTTCAAACTTTATGACAGATTTTTCTCATTGATATAGTTAGAGCAGCCGTTCCACTTAATAAGGTATTAAGAAATAGAAGCAACGGCGGCGGCAGGATATAACACTAGGAAATACAACCAGTTAACCAGTTAGGTATGTGTAATTGAGAAAATAGAATGTTTTTACTGAATGCGTCATTTGCTAATGAGACTTAAGTCTCAATCAATGGATCCCTGTACCCCGGGGATCGGCAGTCTAAGAAAGCTTAGTCTGGTCAAATTAAATGGACCGGACAATCTTTGTTAGTGTCTTAACTCGAATGACCAATCATTGAACAAGATTAGTTGTTTAAACATTAGGCGTATATACAACTCTTCCAAGAATGAGGTCAAGTGTGTACGCCAAGAAAGCAAGTCATTTGTGGAATATAACAACTCTAACTAAAACAGAATAAAGCAATATAAAATGCTTTAGTTCACCCCCTCCCCCCCCCCCCCAACACCTTATTCTGCTAATGACTTGTATTTTCAAATGGGGGATGCTCCCTGGCGAAGTGGTACCCTCAACTACCTCGCACTCCGAATGTTGTGGGTTTGATTCCGAAGAACGTCGTTTGGTTTCACGAGTGCATCTTCTCGGAGAATCCTGGTGGTCGTCTCTGAAGCTACAGAGTTCGTGCTCTGTGAGATGCTGTCGGCAGACCGCTCTGCGAAAAGAGATTGAACTATATAGGACAAAACCTGTTGCAATGAAGTCGATCCACTTGTATATTAAATCCACTTTTTATTTCCCAATGGAGCAAACGCCTTCAACCCAGAAGTTCTTCGAAGTGAAGAAGTTAAATTACTTGCCTCACAAGCGTCTTCAACCCAGGGTATCTACGAGGCCAAGTGGTTAAACTTCCTGCCCCACAAGCGCCTACAATCCACGGTGTCTTCGAGGTCAAGTGGTTAAACTACCTATCTCACAAGCGTCTTCAACCCAGAGTGTCTACGAGGTCAAGTGAATAAACTACCTGCCCCACAAGCGCCTTTTACGAGGTCAAGTGAATAAACTGCCTGTCCCACAAGCGCCTTCAACCCAGGGTGTCCTAAAGGCGGAATGAATAAACTCTCTGCCTCAGGTACAGGTGGTCGTGGCTTCGTTTTTGGACTCCTGTCATTTGGTTCCAGATTGCAGTTGTTTCAGAGACCCCGGGGGGTCGTCGCTGGAGCTACGGAGTTCGTGCTTTATGCAGGCAGTAAGCTTCTCTGCTGAGAGAGACTGAGATAAATCGGATAAACCTTGGCGCAATGAAGTCAGACTTCTTGCTATGTTTTTAATTTCTTTTGATAATGTTCTTAAACAATATTGATTGTTTAAGAATAGTTTTTAAATCAATGTACTGTTTACTTTTATTTCTAGAAAATATGTGCCATTGGGGTTTCTCAATAATTAAATTGTCTCAAGGTGGAGTTTGGTAAATTTAGAGCGATTGTTGGGACACTTCTAGTGGCGTACAGTATGTTTATCATCATCATCATCATCATCATCATCATCATCATCATCATCATCAGCAGCAGCAGCAGCAGCATCATCATCATCATCATCATCATCGTCGTCGTCGTTATCATCATCATCATCATCATCATCAAATCCCTTGTCGACTGGCGTGGCAAGTATGTTTCTCCACATTTGCGATCTCCAACGGCATGTTTCAATCCTTGTATTGACTCCCATGCGGGCCATAACACCAGACTGTCAAAAAGTTTCTCTTGCTGTCTTTCTCTATCTTGCTTTCCACAAATCTTTCCAGTTGTCACAACACGTTCTCCTTTCTGTCTTTTCAAAATGTGCCCAAAACGCGGCCCATAAATGACGACTGTCCGTTTCTGAAATGTGTGATAAGTTATTTTGTGACTTAACCTCCCTCAAGTTCCAGACTGCTCATTTTGCTTGTCAAGGAATTGTCAACATTCTTCTATAAAACCACATCTCAAAGCTTCCAGGGATATGTTCACTTGTGTACTAATTTTCCAGGATTCGCAACCGTATGTTAGAACTAGTTCTATATACCATGCAACAATTCTTTTTTCTAACTCCGAGTATATATATATATATATATATATATATATATATATATATATATATATATATATATATATATATATATATATATATATATATATATATATGAACACTAAGAGTATTATAAGTAAACTAAGAGTGACTGTAATATAAAATGCCCTTTCTTTGAAATTATGTAGTAATGCTTATTTCCCGTGTGTTATAACTTCATAAACGAGAAAAGGCAGTTACATACTTAAACATTGGTCCCAATTTCAGCCTTCAAAATAGAAATGCCACATGATCAAAACTAAACCGCTGACGAATTGGTCCATTACCTAAAGCTACCCATGGGACATTTAAAGAAAGTTTTAAAACAGCACGGTTATACTTATGCGCACTGAAGAAAACAAGAGGATAGACTGCATTTCATCGGGTTTGCTCCCATCCGGCTCGGTCTATTTCCACAGGGCAGTCTGCTGAAAGATTGACACATAGCATGAACTCCGTAGCTCCAGCTACAACCTCCAAGGAATCCCGAGAAAATTGCACTCGTGAACTAATAGTCGTGGCCCGAATCGAAACCATAACCTTCAGAGCGCGAGGTAGGCGACATAGCTACGTCGCCATGGAGACTTCTATGTACACAGAAGAATGTGACGTTCCATCAAACAATAAATAGACAAATACAAGTAGAATGGGTGCAATATCTGGTCTAGAAATTCTGTGTACACAGAAGAATGGGACATTACACCAAACATTATATACGCAAATACAAGTAGAATAAATACAATATCTGATCAGTAAACTTTATATACACAGAAGAATGAGACGTTACCACACATTAAACAGGCAATTACGAGCAGAATGGGTGCATCTTGTCTAGACATTATTTGTACGCAGAAAAATAAGACGTTACATCACACATTAAACAGACAAATACAAGTAAAATGGGTGCAGTATCTGATCTATAAATGCTATGTCAAGATTTTAGCGATTAATGAGAAATATTGAAGAACTCAATCATACACACTGCAGAATAAATATTCCATAATTGAAGATGATAAGCTTCTGTTAGAAATTGATGCCTGAAGATATATTAAAACTCATAGAACCAAGAAACAACAAAAATAACCTCGAAAATATGAAGAGATTCAGAATTAGGAAATTGTGTAAAGAGACAAAAGAGGCGTTCCTTCTGGGAAATTGCTGGGAAAATGAAAAATAAAACATTAACCAAAAATACCAAATTAATGCAAAGAAAAATGTCAAAGACCTTACTAACGAAAGAACAACCCAAATCAAGAAGATGCCTGTAGACAAATGACGCAAAGTAAAAATGAACTAAATCAGAGTTTAGATATATAGTCAGAGTAAGTGGAAGACCTGCCGGCTCCATGGCCGAGAGGTTAGCAGCTTTCTCCGCTAACCCCGAATACTCTCGTCACGTGACGCGACGAGAATTAGCAGTGGTTCGAATCGCAAAAGTGACTTATGAGAGTATGGAGCCGGTCGCTCAGAAAGTCGTGGCGTGCTGATGAGCGTAATCTAGCCTAGGAATCAACATACAGCTGAAAGATGCTGGTGTTGACCGCAATATCCTGAAACAGGATGGAAACGCGGGGGGGGGGGGGGGGGGGGGGGAAGTGGAAGACCTGTACAAGGGTTCATGTGACGTACACTTTGTTATTCGCTATAACAATGAAGGAATGCCAATTGTCAACCATATAAAATCCTGCAAGATCTCTGGCAAAGACAACATCACAACAGAAATAATCAACGCTTCAGAGGAATATTGAATAGACGAGGTCAACAGGCTGCTAAACACAATGTATGATACTGAAAGTAAGCTTTCTAACTGATGTAAATCTATGGTTATTGCAATCTCGAAGACAAGAATGTGATCAATAGCGAACTATTAGCATAATAAGTCTCATAAAAACGATTTTGTTAAGAATTATCACGCAACAGATGTGAAAAACGGCCATAAATAGGGGAAAGACAATGTGCGGCTGTAGAAGGCAAGAGTTCACGAAATGATGTGTATTTGATGAGAACATTAATGAACGCTACAAGTACACAACAACCTATATTTTTGTGTCATATACTTCGAAATGATGTAAGGAGACATCGATATGATAAAGTTACTTTAGATCTACACGTTCATGCAAGTATTAGACTTGTAAACAGCTTACGGCGAAGTGGTCAAGCCGTTTGACTCATGCTCCGAAGGTCGTGGGTTCGATTCCGGGCCGCGTCCTTCGGTTTACGAGTTAAATGTTTCGGAGACTCCTGTGAGTCGTCGCTAAAAGCTACGGAGTTCGTGTTTTGTGCGACGCTTTCCGTGCTGCTGAAAGAGATCGAGCCATATGGGATAAAACCCGGTACAATGAAGTCGACACTGTCGACTTTTAAGCGACTTTTAAGCGACAGCTTACATTCCAAATACAAAACTATGAGACAGACTGACAATGAAGTAAATCAAAAGCAGCCAATTAAGAGCAGTTTTCGACAGAAATATGTTATATCTCCAGACATTTTATTCCGGATGTCTATCCATCATATTCCATGCCGATAAGCGTGAGTAGTAGACTAGGGACTCCAGACCCCACTTTCAGCCTCCATAGTAGTGTTTATGAAGGAAATATGGGTAAAATGGCTCCAGCCTGGAGGCTGAAGGAAATATTTTTTGGGCGGGTGAAATTTTTTTTCGGCGTGCCTGGTGGGAATTTTTTTCGGCGTGCCTGGTGGGAATTTTTTCGTGGGAACGGGTTTTTTGACGCTGCCTGGTGGGGTGTAAAAAGTAATTAAATGTTTAGTTGGTTCTGGAAGAGGGGAAAGTTATTTTGGTTACATTAGTATGCGTAGTGATAGACAAGGGTGTGATGGGTCGTGGTTGTACTCGAAGTAAGAGGTGGTTACTATCATCTGAACAGTGTGATAGTAGTGAAGGGTGGTATATTCACCGATTACAAAGGAAATCTTATAAAGTTATAATGGGTATGGTGGTAAGGGGTATTAGTGATCAAGTAGGAGTGATACAGGGGTGGTCATAAATATAATAAGAGGTGTTCGCAATTACACACTGGTCAACCAGTGGTCAAGCAATGGTCAAGTAAGGGTCAAGTAGTCAAGTAAGGAAACTTTAGGGAAAAGTGATTGTAATGATATGGTGGTGATTAAAGAGTGGTAAATTAGTGGTCAAGTAGTGGTCAAGGAGTGGTCAAGTGGTCAAGTAAGGAAAATTTTAGGGGAAAATGGTCGTAGTGACATGGTGATGCTTAAAGGGTGGTAAATTAGTGGTCAAGTAGTGGTCAAGCAGTGGTCAAGTAGTGGTCAAGGGGTCGAGTGACCACTTAAATTGTAGAGGACGATGTGCCTAAGATTATGGTAGTGATTAAAGTGATCGATGACGTGGTCAAGCAGAGGTCAAGCAGTGGTCAAGTAGTCAAGTAAGGAAATTGTAGGGGAAAGTATGTATAGTGCAATGGTGGTGGGTAAAGTGAGGAAGAATCAATAGTAGTGATAATACTACTACGAATATTAGCGACAAGCACAAAGACAACCAAGTACATACTTGATACACACAAATACAAAGACAACGAAACACACACACACACGTACACACATACAGATACAAAGGCAACCATACCATTACTACTCTCACAACAACAGCTATACACAAGTACACACCCATAATCAATTACACAAATACACACCTACAACCACAAAGACACCCAAGTACACACACACACACTCACCCATACACAAGAACACTCAAAGACAAATACAAAGACAACCATACACAGACAACCCATACCATTACTACTATCAGTATCAACAGATATACACAAGTGCAGAGACAGCACAGACACACCCATCGCCAATGATTAATACTGTCATCACAACTACACACACACACACACACACACACACACACACACACACACACACACCCATAAACAAATAAACAACCACTCAACTACAAACACCTATAACAAATACATAAACAAAAACATAATAAAATAGAGAAACAAAATAATAACATTTTCAAATGGCTTTTATTGGTATACAACATTTAAAAATGGCTTCGTTTACGATCCAAAGGGAGCAGAGGGACTTGATTATTGTAGAAAGATGTCTGGTCTTTCAGAGGCTTGTCTTGACTGTCGGTAGATTGATATAGATGGAGTGTCATTGTTCCTGTGTCTTGAGAAACTGTCACAGCTTTCAAACTGTTGTCTATTTGTCTGGGCATATCATCAGGTCTTGACATGAATAACCACTTGGGTGTAGACATCTTGATCGTTGTAGAAACAAAAACACGAGTGGTCGTCTCATTTTATAACGACGAATTTATCTAGTTTTAAACAGTTCTGGACTTGTCTTTTTTAACCACGGAGTAACCAATCGAAACACGAGAGATCGTTCACGTGTTGTCTGTGTCCAAAGCGTTGCAGGATACGTGACATGCTCGAACCACGACATTTCATTAATAAGAAATAAAACGCATACAGACCACAAGTAGTGTTATTAATGTCTTGTAGCATACGGGCATTGTACACGGGTGAGCTGTCCGAGTTTCGTTGTATAAAATGGATAATGTCGGCGTGTAATGGTGGCAAACCAAACGAATAGAAATATTCAAACTGACCTAGACCATTAAAATATAGGGCGATCCAATGTGAACCAGAGTAAGCACTGGTGTCAGTATTGACGATAAAAGCAGCTGGCTGTGTTCTATCAATGTGTCTAGGCAAATGATCTCTAGCGCATACGTTGACTAGTGGAAGGCGACGAACAATCAGATCAGACATGAGTAATTGTCTTAGTTGTTGGGTATCCATTATGCTATGTAATCTGTTAGCACTTGTCTCGTCTTGGAAACTTCTAGGACCGAATCGAGTTCGGCGTATACGATGACTTGTAGAGGTACAGTCGTTATAACGTCAAACTTTAGTTCTACTGACAATGGGCCAGATTTCGCCATTTCAAACTGTTCTCCATCTAATATACTAGGAGTCAGATCAAAACTATAGAGACAATTCCCTTGACTATAGCTTTCATAATTTATACCATTCCCGACATCCTTACCGGTCAGACCAAGGGCCAAGTTGGTACTATGGAAAGCTCGCATGTACTGACCTGTGGTATAATTCATGGTTAAGGGTTTGCCTGTAACACTACGCCCATCTACCATCAGACTCAAATAGTTTAACTGATAATGATTGAATATGAAGGGGTTCGTATTCAGCTCGCCGTTGAAGCAGGAAGCATTGACTAATCCGATCACCACCCGGGTCGGTGTCTGGCTGAGAAAAAGGTTATCTTGTGTGTGGGAAAACATACCTTTAGGGATAGAAAAGGTCTTTACCACGACCCTTTTAAAAGGATACTTGGCATTGGATCTCAATAAGGCTTTTTCATGGGCCAGAGAGATAGCTGGATTTAACTTAGCTTTCCTCACCAAGAGGGCGGCGTAAGTAATGACATTTTTGTACCCACCACTTACATCCGTGGCAATCAAATTAAAGACGGATTTTGATGGGGTTAGTTTGATTTTAATATCGACACCATTCAACATGTACCGGTCCTGATTGAAAATGTCGGAATGTAGGCGCCCCATCATATCCAGAGGCACACTATAGCTGGCTAAAGATCTTCTTTTGGCTAGACCTGTATTGGTATCACCCTTTGTGTCTGCCATGTGCATAGGAGTATCTTGATAGTATAGAGCTGACGTCAGATGACTCTTTTTGGCCTCTTCGCCGTAATTCAGAAGAGCTTCCAAGTAGGCCCGGTACGGATACGAATTTTCACTCGGTGAAATAAGAGTGTCGTTCAGGGACACGTCTATGTAACAGTATGTGTAGTTTGGGTTATAATTAGGATCTAGTGGGGAATTAGAGATACAGCACGATTGAGCATTATGAGTGAAAGCGGAGAGAGATGCTCAATCGTGACGTATTGTTGTTGTGAAGGGAAGTCAACATCCGATATTCCAGCAAGGCAGACACGGCTTGTCATCTTACGCAAATAAACAAACTTTTATTCAACCTTCGACTTTATTACTTCTTTCTACACTATGACAGGAGTAAATATGGAGCCGTATGACCAGGATTCTGAATTGAGCCGTCCGGCTACCACGCGAAGTACTATATAACTCAGAAGATAAAAGTATCAAGAGGCTTTTCTAGAGCCGTGGCTGAATTGTAATGTCATCAGGGAACTGGAAATGGCCGTTAACTGAATCTCAGCCTTCAATGCTTTCCAGGGCCGCGATCTGAACTCTGGAGTTTCAAAAGAAAAGGCTTACAATTTCCAAGCGCCAGCCAATGAACGTTATCAAATTCAAGGGGCCTCCCATGGCCGTTGCATGAATCCTATCGTTTTTCAAGAAGAGCCATCCTGTCCTGGGACCTTGAGAAAATCAGAAATTCAAGTTGAACATTTGTCGGGCTCAACTAATCATGGAAAAAGCCTCGTAAATTCGTGATCGGGCTTCTTGAAACTAATTGTCATTGGGCTTCGGTTGACCTTGACAATTTTTTGGGCCTTGTCAATCCTACGACCCAAACACACCTGATCCATTTTTGGGCCTTGTCAATCCTACGACCCAAACACACCTGATCCATTTTTGGGCCTTGTCAATCCTACGACCCAAATGTATGACCCATCCCAAATGACGATGAAATACCCACTCGAGAATCAAGGAAGGGACCCAACCAGGGGTCGAAAATAATCCAGGCATCCCATGAGACGGGACCCAAGCAGGAAGAGTGTCCAGCAGCCCACGAGAAGGACGAAATTATCTGAGGACGAGAGGGGATATCTGAACTCCGCCACCGGAACTCTGGAACTAATTGTCAGTTGATGCGGGCTCGTGTAAGTGAACTGGATCCGTCAGCGAGCAAAAGAAGGTAACTGTTTAATTAAGGAGACAATTTGTATTTCCTGGATCTCCGGTGATGTGCCGTAATTTCTTAGTTAGAGCAGAGTCTAAAACATTATTGTACTCTAAGAAACAGGTACGAGGATTTATAGTGAACTTTTTGGTTTCAATATGAGTTATTGAAGACAGGGTTCTTCCTTCCTCTACGCTGACAGGATATTGATGGTGATTCGTGTAATTAATATTACAACTGGTGCTCTTTAGGGATTAACAAAGTGAAATTTTTACGATTCTGGAACTAAATAACTAATTGAACAGTTTTATGGACTGTGGGAATTGTGTGTTGTAAATTAGTAAATTTATGTGATTCATAAATAGGGTAATTAATTAACCAGTTTTTAGAAACAAATAATTTGAAATTGTGTGCTTCTTGGTTCTTTGCTTGCTTTCTTTCAGTATTTTCAGCATGGCGGAACAGGACACCCTAGCGCATCCTCCTTAAATTTAGAGCTTGAAATTGTGTGTTTCTTTGCTTGCCTTGTTTCAGTATTATTTCAGCATGGCGGAACAGGACACCTTAGCACAAGTTTAGCTCTGTTTAGGAATATTTTAGCAGAGCAGATTCATCACGACACAAGTGAGAATTATTTCGGCTGAGATAGCATAAAGAGTAAAAATGTACTTGAACAGAGACTTAGGACACGTGACTGCATGGTTAGGAGAATTAAAGGTGGCAGTCAGCGAGGTAGAATGTTTTGTACACTGGTTACAGAGCAATGTAAGAGGTAATGAGATAAAAGGGAACAACAGAGTAGGAGGGAATAACAAGAGACAGCCAGTGCTTAATGAAGACAGAAGACGATATGGGTCTATGTGTGCGGCTGGTTATGACGAACCAAGTCCAAATGCTTATAGGGTAAGAGACAGTAGGAAGAACAGACATAATAGTGAAAGGTCAAACTGGTATAGTAGTGGGCGTGACAGAAATCTTGCAAAGAAATCGTGGAACTGGCCCTCTCATAGTGAAACCGCCAGAAAAAGACGTAACGACTGGTTTGAAAAGAGACAAGGACAATATTTGAAGTCAGGATCGAAAGACAGAGTGGAACACAAAGATAAGAATTATAAGAATTCAACGACACCTAAAGTACTTGCCAACATTAATATGGGACAGGAAAAGAAGACGACGGTGTTAGTAAGGAAAATAAACCGAGAGACACAGACGCAGACAAGTAATACGGTAGAAAGTAGTACGCAGACTCAGGTACAACCAGTCAGCAAGTTAACAAAGGGAACTCAAACTGACTTAATAGAAACTCAGTCAAAACCAACTCATTTGACTAAGGGAGACAAGGTTGAAGGTAAGAAAGACAGACATACGAGAACCAAGAACGAAAGAAAGATAAAGAGAAGAAGTATTGAAGAAAGAAACAGTATGGTTGTAAATAGAGGTAGTGCCATGTCAAGTTCCTCAGCTGTAGACAGGAAACTAATTCCCAAATGGTGTAGGAATATTAGCTGCCAGAGTGCAGGTTACAGAGAAGATATTCCTACAGCCGAATATTATAGTGATGCTGAAATGGATATTATTACTGAGGATTCGGAGAATGAGAGTGCTGCACTACGAGCAGATCCTGAATCGAGGCGTGATGTTCCCTCATACGGAGTAGTTGCTGGTGGACAGACGGACAGAGTTGTAGTTAGTGACTATATTGGGAAGGCTAAGGGACGAAGACCGAGAAAGAGAAAAAAAGCCAGACGTTTTAAAGATGACTATGGAAATAGGGCCGACGTGTTTGCAGTAAACTATAATGAGTCTGATGAAGGAACTATTATTAGTGTGTCATCTGAGGACGAGATGGGGAAGTGTAAACGTTACGTAAGGTTGACAGGAAACAGTGAGCAGACCGACGACAGAAGTAAAGGAAGGAACTCATTTAAGAAAAAGAATAGTAGTAGACAGTTAGCGGGAATTTACTCAACGACAGAAAGTGACTTAAGGAAAATAGAAGACCTTATGACCTTAAGACCTGAATACTTTAACAGGTTGACAACAGATAGTGATGAAGACATAATAAGCGAAAGACGGGTGAATGTATTGAAAGACAGTGAAGTGTTTAATTTGGACACACTATATAACGCTTAAAATTCCTTGGGTGAAGAAGGAAAATGAAATAGTTTTGGCTTAGGAGAAGAACTCTAAAATAGACAGATGAAATTTTTGGGGTAGAATGGTACAGGGTAGGTGATAGTGGTGTTGAGGATAAGGAAGTACGGCAAATGATATTCCACGTGGATTACGTAATACAGGATATCTACTATTTGGTCACGATGTAGAGAGAGTATATTAAATAAAATAGGGTGGATTCAGCACTTAGTAGAGAGAATTAGTAGAGGGTGAGAGATAGTTTTGCTTGTTGGTTCCCCAATTCGTAATGACATGGGTTCTTGAGAGTCCGTTATAGACGGGAGGTAAATGGTTATCCCTTTGGGTGTATTAAGTTTCAGAGATAGAAGTGGGTTGCTAGAGTAGTCTATATAGTGGTCAGATTACGATGTTGTGAAGTTACGGGTGTCTGTAATAAATAGACATTTAAGGTTGCTGTAGATTACGGCATGAATTATGAGTTGAGAGGTGGAAGATTTTAGAGAGACATTGGGTTACATGGCCTGGGCAGGATGTAAATGTTTATAAGTGGGTCAGATTACAATGTTGTGTTTGATGGTTAATATTTAAGGGGAGATTTCAAGGTTACTAGGTTGCTGTTGATGACGGCATTTTAGTAGAAATGGACATTAAGAGAGAACCTGAGGTATTGGAGAAGATTAGTTATACGAGGATGAGGTTATGTAAGGTGTTGTGTTGGAGGAGGTCTTAAGGGATAATAGATTTTTTAATTGTGTCTTCGGGATATGTTTTGTAGTTTACATTACTATGTGAGGTTGAGGTAAGGTAGTGTCTGTTATATAGACACTTAGAAGTGAAGAATATTATTAGATGTGAATAATGTTTTTGATGCTGTAGATAGCAGCGTAAACGTTTACCATAATGAGTGGTAAAGGTGTGTGATTTAGGTGAGTGTGGTTTTAGACTTTATTACATAAAGTCTCAAATGACATAGGAGGGTAAAGGAGTATGGTTATGGTTTGGTAAAAGGGGTGTGTGATTTAGATGAGTGTGATCTTAGGGTGAAAGAGTATACTTCTTCTTTAAAATTCCGGTGGCCACCGATTCTTTGTCTTCCTATCGTGTGAAAGTAATTTCAGGTTAGTTGAAAGTGGGGGATTAGTAGCGTTGGTGATAAAAATAAGGAGTTGGTGTTAGAGTTTGAAATTTACTTATGAAGAGGAGTATTTAAGAAGACGTGTTATGATGTTATGATGTATTGTATATAGTTGAATTTGAAATGTTATTAAAGATATGTAAATATGTTACGTTTGGTTAAAGGACCAAGAACGAAGAAGAAGTGAGTTGACTATATAGCTGGGGAAAGAGTTAAAGAAATAGAATGTTTAATTAAATTGGAGTTGGTTTGGGGAGGATTAGAAGAACTATGGAAGATTAGAGGAAAAAGAGGGAATAGAGTAAGGGGATTAGGAGTAAAGATTTTTCCTTTATAAGGAAAATTCTTTAATAAACATGGGGAGGTGTAACAGTATGTGTAGTTTGGGTTATAATTAGGATCTAGTGGGGAATTAGAGATACAGCACGATTGAGCATTATGAGTGAAAGCGGAGAGAGATGCTCAATCGTGACGTATTGTTGTTGTGAAGGGAAGTCAACATCCGATATTCCAGCAAGGCAGACACGGCTTGTCATCTTACGCAAATAAACAAACTTTTATTCAACCTTCGACTTTATTACTTCTTTCTACACTATGACATCTACTTGAGAAAACAAACTATGCAAATAATAATTTATCGGACCAACTTCGGCTGTGTTTGGTAGGTCGTCGCCATTGGGCAGTGTAACTTTTGCTCTCACGTGCAGAAAAGTATTAAACAAATCAATGTAATCTTCACCGACACCAGAAATGGTGAATTCGATGGGTGCCCCATAAGCTAAAGTGGCCAATGGATGAATCTCCACAAACTGTCCCTCTTCTACGGCTGTCTGGGTGGGAGGTACACTAAACAGATCCAGACCAGAATGCATACACTCACATGACTTGGGATGAATTAACGCCATTATGAGAAAATATCCGAATGTCCCGCTTGGTGGTGATGCGTCTTATGACTCGATGGCTTTCTGACTGTTGGTTTTATTCTTTTACTGGGCTGACCTGGTGGGGCGGCTCGTTTTCGTTTCCTAACACCACTACCTGATTGGCTGATGTGTTGAGCTGCGCCATGGAGTAGTCGTTGACCAGCATCTCTGGCGTGTTCTTTGAAGGACTCACCAACATTTCTACCAGCTAAGGCATCTTGAGCCACTTGCAAACCTGTCCCCAGTCCTTCTCTCAATAGGGCTTTGCCACCAGTCTTCAACCAAGGAAGAATTGTGCGACCAAGACCACTAAAGAAACTACCAATTCCATGACCTCGCTGACTTCGACCACCTACAAAAACAGGGAGACCACTTCCAGCTTGATTGCAGAAATACTCCTCGTATAATTTGGGGTTGCGTTGGATTGGCACGTGTCTAACCATGGTTAGCCCAGATCAAACCGTTTGGTTGTTCGAAAATGTAACGTTACTACTGAAGTTCCACCTGTAAATGGGATAGGTTTCCCCTGCTCGTCGGTTATAAGAAGTTCAATCGTGTCAAATGAAAATCGACTGAGGGGTACGTAATGTGGCTTGTCATACATCCTAAATACCGAGGTGGTAGATCTGTCTAGAACAGGTAGTGTCCTCAGTAATGGTACCATCACATCACCAACCACCCGCGAGGTGACAATATCGGAATAGACGAAGACATTTTTTGTGCCCTGGTCTAAATCCACTTCACCCACACCAGACAGACTGGGTTCAGTCTCGGTGACATGTGTCGAGGGAAACTGTAATATTTCTGCCAACTTGTCACTAAGTCTAACTTCAGCCCCCTGTTCATATAATTGGAAACGAGCCTTATTCGAAATATCGTTATAAGAGAACATCATTCGGTTATGTTCTTGTAAGGCATCATCGAGACGCAACCATTGCAGTTCATTGATAAATCTCTCAGCTTCGAAAAGCAATCTATTCAATTCACCAATGAATTTTTCTATTGATTTGTACAGACCAGGCGTCAGCGTAATCGTCATCGGTGGTTCGTCTAGGTCTGGAGGTGGAAAGTACTTTATCCACACCTCATCTTTCAAAATATTAAAATAGGTGTTGGGAAACTGAATATAAACCAAACCAACTTCGTACTGGGAGGTGAGCTCAATAGTTTGTGGTAGTTTGACAAAGAAATGTCCGGCATTATTTTGGGGGTATATTTGTAGCGAAGCATTACTCGTCAGTGTCACGTAGAAACTCATATTAGTCTATTCGAGGTCTGAGTGCTTCCTGATTCGAAAATGTAAAGTTAGAACTGAAGTCCCATCGTTGAATGAGAGTGTTTTACCCGTATCGTCAGTTAAAAGTATTTCCACCGTGTCGAAGGAGAATCGACTTAATGGTACATAATGTGGCTTATCATAAAGACGAAACACTGAAGGTGACAGTCGGTCCAATATAGGAACAGTCCTTAGTAAAGGAACCATGACGTCTCCAACTGGTCTCGCGGCTACGAGATCGGAATAGACATAGATATTTTTAACTTCGTTATCCATCTCTAATTCTGTATTACCGTATAATAAGACATTATCATCTGATAGAGTCGAGCTGGGAAAACCCAATATATTCTTCAATCTGTCACTAACTTTAGCCTGGGCGCCTTTTTCAAATATCTTCATCGCGACTTTTTTCCAAGGTGTACCTAGCACGAATTTGATGTTTACTTTCTCGTCTAGTTGGGTTTCTACACACAACTTATTCAATTCCTCGATGAAAGTTTCAGGGCTGCTGAACGGACCCGGTGGACAAGGGTTATATGTTCCATACCACTACCTTTAGGTGGAAAGTATTGGAACCAAATTTCACCAGGCAAACCATTAAAATACGAATTGGGGAACTGAATCTCGACCAGGGCCACTTCGTATTGGGTCGTTACATCAATGGTCTGCGGCAACTTGACAAAAAAGTGACCGGGTTGGTTGTTGGGAAATACCTTTGGTCCAGAATTACTCGGTAAAGTTATATAGAAACTCATCGTTTTTCTAATTTAGGATTAGGTAGCATATAACCCAAACAACTACTCATTAGAGCTACCCACAACTTGCCGTCTGGTGCGTCTGCGCTGCCTTGAGTCAGATTGAACAAAGACACGGCAATTACGGCATATATAACCACCGTTTGACACAGAAATACAATCTCTGGCCTCGGTACACGTTGTCCAAAGAATGACCAGATCGATGTTCTTTCCCCCTCTGTCAGTTGTGGGCGCACCCCCATAGTTTCCACCCTGTCTTCAGTCACACCACTAGTCTCCATAACTAGCTAGTTGCGTGTCAGCTATCCAACTATTGAATGAATGGGGATAACCAAACCACTTCACTAAATACTCTTTCCCACCACCTCGCCTGGGTCTTTCTTGTAATATTGTTTCGATACGATACACTTGCTTGTCTCCAACTAGTTGTATTTCTTCTCTGTAGAACGAGCCCTGTAGTTCCTCTCCCGAATCATCTTTTACCACATAGGTCACTGGACTGGTGTGGTTTATGCGACTGACGGTAAACAATTCTTCTGTCCACGAGGGCATATACCCTTTTTTAAAAGGTTGTTTGGGTACAGCCAGTCTGACTCGATCCCCAGGTGTAAAATACACTTTTTTCGATACGTATGTCGGCTTATACAAGTTATCCCACACCTCTTCTTGATTACTATAGTTGACTTGTACAGGGGCCATGCGAATACTTCTGTGATACGAACCATTGTAGTTCTGGATCAAATTATCTATCACGTCGACGTAGCGCAGTGTATTGGTCTTGGTGAAATAACGCCACATTTTTTCTTTCAGGGTTCGATTGAATCTTTCCACTATCGCTGCCTTCACATCTTCATTCTCGGTGGTAAAGAAGTGCACACCTCGATCTTTCTGAAATTTTAAGAAGGTCCGATTAACGAATTCCGAACCTTTATCGCTCTGAAAATTTATCGGTTGGCTATCATCAAAGATTTTACTCATAGCCACCACCAGTGCTTTCCCCGTTTTCTTCTGGATCGGGATAGCCCAAGCATATTTACTAAACACATCGATACAAGTCAGTAGGTACGACATCCCATCATTGTATCTTTGTAATAGTCTCATATCTATCAAGTCGGCTTGAAATTGGTGCTTTATACCACCGGTTATGGTCTGACGTCTCTGGAAGCGGCGACGGATCGGTTTATGTAACGTGTAGGTATCTTGATGACGTAACCATTTATCTATTTTCTTCAGGTTAGTATTTCTTTTTAAGGCGGCTGCTCCACCATAGGCTCCGGGTTTCTTAGGGTCATAGTAATATTTTTTTAATTGGGCGGCCATTTTTGCCACTTGGGGGTAGGTATCCTAGTCTTCTTCTTGCTTCGCCTGAGTTTGTAAGGTGGTGTGGTCTCGACTGTTTTGGGTTCGACTACTTGAGCCGGTTGAATAGACTGAAGAGGTGTTGGTTGAAGAGGTGTCTCGGCTACTGGTGTCGGTACACTGGTGACTTCAGGTTTTTGTTCCTTGATATCTACTAGTCCCAGAGGCTTGTGTCTGTACTGTTCGAGTCGATTCAGATACCTCTGTAGTGTTTGCTGATACGCTCTGGCCTTGTCACGGGGTGGTAGATCTTCTGTTTCCAGGACTTGTTGCATCTGACGATCCAAATCCTGTAGACTATCATTTAGTGTGTCGGGTGGTACATAGGGTTTTTCTAGCAATCGGGGATCGATCAAGATCATCTTCTTGGCCATTACAATCCCACCACGCTTTTCAACACAGTATGGGGCCTAGTAAGGCGCCTATGAAACCACCTTGTTGTAGAATCTCTTTCCTTTTCTTGAGCGATAATTTCTTATGAGTGAGTGCTCTCAGACTGTCTTTGTGTCGTTGCAGACGCTTCTTCTGAGCTGGTGTCAGGGGAACATTACCTTTTAAAACGTTGTGACAGCACTCGCAAATTGATTGGACGAGATCCGGGGAAGCTGATTTCATTACTGCCTTCACAGTGGCTGGGTTGGTCTGACCCAAGAAACGTAACATACCCTCGTTACGTTTAAGTCGGTTAGACATGTTATTTGGGGACGTAGACGACTTGCTGCTGGTCGGGAAATATATGACTTCGTAAGCGGAGCTGATCCGGTGTTTCCTGTCGCAGGTCAAATAACAAATACCCGTGTGGAGCCGATGTTGCGTCTTTAAAACTCTCTTGGACATATGACACACGGCCTGGATACATCTGTTTGGCGAGATTGGTAATCTGAGACCCGTCTCGAGGATTCTTAAACACCACTAGGTAGTGCGAATTCAGACTGATAGTTCTTTGTTCTTTATTCTTACCAAATAGGTTCTGTACTATATACATAACACTGAGGTTGCGATGATGACTGCCTTTAGTAAATAATTTAGTCACTCTGTCATCTGTCTCAGACATTAGATCATCTATGACTACTAACCGACGTCTATCACCTGTCCATTTTTCCATATCTGGCAGACCTTCATTAAATTGAACACCCTTCATAGTTTCGTAGATGGGTTGCCATTCCCCATAGCACCATATAATTTCCTCTGGAAGGGGGTCTACCATGGCTGGTAGATGGGTCAAGAACTGTTGGACAAAGACGGTTTTACCACTCCCCGTTGGGCCCGCAATCAAAGCCGTAAAAGGATGTTTCCACCTAGGATCCATGGGTATTAATAACCACCTATCTACTCGCATTGGTGTTTATAAACGTATCGGGTGATATTATTAGACCATTTGACCACCAACTGCACGCTAGTGGGTCTCTGGTAGCTATTGGTATAATAACGATGGAACCAATGGTCGACTTGATACAAGTTCACACCGAGTTGGTGAGTATGGCGTTGACTATTATTAGTTCCTACAACCCCACAAAGACCAATAACTCGAGGTTGTGTCGGTTAGTACGTCAGATAGCCAACCAACATGATGTGTTATTCACGAGACTAGAAGTCTGTATCAAGCCCGAACACGTTTTCCCGGTCTTTGTTTCAATCGCTGACGAAGTCTTTGCCGATAACGTCATCAACTACGGGAGAATAATGATGGTTTTTACACTTGGTATGCGTCTGGGTAAGCATCTGGTTAATAATTCTTATAACACAGACGTGAATGTCCAGGACCTGGAGGAAAGCTTCGCTACATCTGTAGGCACGTATATGACTGATAAACTACATCATTGGATACTGCGAGGTGGATGGTGTAATTTCTATACTTGGTTGCAAGCAGCAGTTGAATAAATACATAATACATTTCAGTATGTGTCTTTGTTTCATTGTCTGTCAGTGTTGATGTCTCTCGAAACAATAAGTGAAAACAAAACCACTAAAGAAAATCATCAAATATCTTGGTTTCAATATATCAAAGAATGTATTATTCATCAAAACACTTTAGTGGTATAAGAAAACATCAATGACATACATGCTTAGTGACAAAATTATAAAACAATGTAGTTGGGGGATGACCTAGACATCAAACTATCGGGAACTCGGGCATATGAAAGAGGTAAAAACATATACCAGCTACTGTCTCTTGTGTGTATTTGGTGTCTGTACGTTGTTGCATGGCGTAGGAATGAATGTCATGTTCGTGTACTGTTGTAAGGAAGGCATCAAAGTCATATCTGTTATGTATTAGCACTGGAAATTCTAAAACAGAAGAATTGTTAAATGATGCATGATAGAATCTAAGATCTTGTGTTCCTCTATGTCGTAACACTAGATGAAAGCTAAAGTTGATCTTAAAGCGCCTAATTTGAGCATTGAAAATCTTATACAACGAATCTGTCCAGTTGATAGGCTTTTGTATCTCCGGGCTAATAAAGAAGGTGTATGTCGATAAATACTTGTTAATCTTGTGATGTGTCCTGATAGCTTCCCAATTTTCTCTATATATTTGTTGAATATCCGATGGAAGGATGTGTAGTGTCTCTGGTTCTCCGGCTGCTAAGATGCTCACTTCGTCTTCTACCAATTGTTCAAGAATATTCTCGTCTGGTTGTATCTGATTGTTAGTTATATTGGTTTCATTTGGTGGTGTCGTCGAGGTTGTTGTTGGTGTTGTCTCTGATGGTGAAGAGGTAGTTGTCTCTGGTTCTGATGTATCCATAGACCGGTGATGATGTATTCGTCTGTGTCTGTGTAGATTGTCTTTTCTGTTGAAACGTTGTCCACAGATATGACATAAGTGTGGTTTCATACCGTGAATGGTAAGAATGTGACGATTAAGGTTATTCGCATCACAATAGGCTTTGTCGCACACTGAACACGTGAAAGTAGATCTGGTGGTCATATTGATAAACTGTTGTTTTTTTTTTTTTTTTTTTTTCTTTTTCTTTCTCACAACACCAAAAAATGTTCTGATGTATACAATGTTTCACTGTTTTATCAGAGGCCAACGACACGAATAAGGCTCACACCAAGTTTCACTGCTGTACCCAAGTCACTACGTGAAAAATAACTGGTTACTACACGAACACTGCTCACACCAACCTGTTTCACCGATGTAGCCAAGTCAGTACGTGAACAATATCTGGTTACTACACTGCTCACACCAGCCTGAAGCACCTCTGTAGATACCCAAGTCAGCCCGTGAACTGGTACTGTGCTCACAAGAGACGCCTTCTATTTTATACACTGGGTCTGCACACGACCTAGCTGACGTGGCAGTTAGACAAGCTATTCTCACGCCTGCTTCCCACAAACCGATGACTCATACTTAATGACTTTTGCACATGGCGATGATGACGTAGGGGCTTTCTCGGACATCCGCGTTCTTTACCAAAAATTTGTGGGTTGTATAGTTTAGTCTTATGGGTGAGTGTATCTGTACTGGTACCAGTAGTAATGGTTTGGGTGTGTTTTTTGTGCACTTATGTGTCTGTATGTACAAGTGTATCAAGTGTGTATAGTTGTTGTTGTGAGAGTAGTAATGGTATGGTTGCCTTTGTATCTGTATGTGTGTACGTGTGTGTGTTTCGTTGTATTTGTGTGTATCAAGTATGTACTTGGTTGTCTTTGTGCTTGTCGCTAATATTCGTAGTAGTATTATCACTACTATTGATTCTTCCTCACTTTACCCACCACCATTGCACTATACATACTTTCCCCTACAATTTCCTTACTTGACTACTTGACCACTGCTTGACCTCTGCTTGACCACGTCATCGATCACTTTAATCACTACCATAATCTTAGGCACATCGTCCTCTACAATTTAAGTGGTCACTCGACCACTTGACCACTACTTGACCACTGCTTGACCACTACTTGACCACTAATTTACCACCCTTTAAGCATCACCATGTCATTACAATCACTTTTCCCTAAAATTTTCCTAAAATTTTCATCACTTAACCACCGCTTGACCACTGCTTGACCACTACTTGACCACTACTTGACCACTAATTTACCACTAATTTAACCATTAACATGTTACTACGACCATTTTCCCCTAAAATTTTCCTTACTTGACCACTTGACCACTCCTTGACCACTACTTGACCACTAATTTACCACTCTTTAATCATCACCATCTCATTACAATCACTTTTCCCTAAAATTTCCCTAAAATTTTCCTTGCTTGACCACTACTTGACCACTAATTTACCACTAATTTAAACATTACCATGTCACTACGACCAATTTCCCCTAAAATTTTCCTTACTTGACCACTTGACCACTGCTTGACCACTGATTGACCACTAATTTACCACTCTTTAATCACCACCATATCATTACAATCACTTTTCCCTAAAGTTTCCTTACTTGACTACTTGACCCTTACTTGACCATTGCTTGACCACTGGTTGACCAGTGTGTAATTGCGAACACCTCTTATTATATTTATGACCACCCCTGTATCACTCCTACTTGATCACTAATACCCCTTACCACCATACCCATTATAACTTTATAAGATTTCCTTTGTAATCGGTGAATATACCACCCTTCACTACTATCACACTGTTCAGATGATAATAACCACCTCTTACTTCGAGTACAACCACGACCCATCACACCCTTGTCTATCACTACGCATACTAATGTAACCAAAATAACTTTCCCCTCTTCCAGAACCAACTAAACATTTAATTACTTTTTACACCCCACCAGGCAGCGTCAAAAAACCCGTTCCCACGAAAAAATTCCCACCAGGCACGCCGAAAAAAATTCCCACCAGGCACGCCGAAAAGAAATTTCACCCGCCCAAAAAATATTTCCTTCAGCCTCCAGGCTGGAGCCATTTTACCCATATTTCCTTCATAAACACTACTATGGAGGCTGAAAGTGGGGTCTGGAGTCCCTAGTCTACTACTAGCGTGGGCGGTCATTTTTTGCCATCTCAATCAGTCACCAGAGTCGTGGATCAGCTACGTGTTTCTGTCTCGACCATGCCATTTGGCCAATTCATCCAGGTATTTACTTCTTGGTCTTCCCCGTGGCCTCTTCCCTTTGATCTTGCCAGTTGTCACCACGTTCTCCAATTCATTTCTTCGCATAACATGCCCAAAACATTTTGACTGTCTACATCTAATGTCTCTAATCAGTTTACGATCTTAATTTGTTTCTTGTAGGACATTTTCATTGGGTTTTTTTGTCCGTCCATGGTATTCTTTGCATTTTCCTCAGAAACAACATTTCTACAGCCATCAGATGTTTTTCAGCTTGTCTGCTCATTGACCACGCTTCACATCCATATAAAAGTATAGGTTCTATGTAGCACTTCAACACTCTTTTTCTCGTTTCAATTGATATCTTTTTATCGGTCAGTATGTTTTTCATCTTGCAAAAGGTTACAGTCGCAATGGCAATTCTTCTTCTAATATCTTCAAGGCATCTCCCATCAGATGTTAGGACTGTTCCGAGATAGATGTACCGATTCACTTGTTTAAGATTATGCTCATTTACTTGTATATTACATTGTGGTATTTCTTCCTTCCTAGTGACGATCATAATCTGTCTTGTTACAATTCAATTCTAACCCTAGTTGTTCACTGTGTGCAACAACCGCATCTATTAAATGTTGCAGGTCCTGTTCATTATCTGCAATCAAAACTGTATCATCTGCATATCTAATGTTATTGATGTTAGCCTTGAATGATGTGTGAATGAAATAATGTATGGAAGAGAGTGATAGAAGGGCAGAATGTTAGACGGGCCTGCGTGCCCAATTCTTAACCCTTTGAAAATAAAGTTTGTTCGTTCGTTCGTTCGTTCGTTCGTTCGAAGTATCATCCCCGAATGTTGATTCCTTCCATATCTTCTATATTTCTGAAAATATTTTTACTGAACAGGGAAAAAAGATCTGGAGACATTACACATCCCTGTCTCACACCTCTCTTAATAGGCTGATATTGACCTACTTCATTATAAATTCCTATGGCAGCTTGTTGTTTCTAATATATGGTTTTTACAAGTCCAAGGTCTTTTCAATCAATTTGTAGATCTTCAAGCATCCTTATCATGTCGACATGTCTCACTTTATCGAAAGTCGTTGTGTAGTCAATAATGCAAAGGTGTAGGTCTTTGTTTACTTCTATAGATCGTTCAATTACGGTTCTCAGTATATACACAGCATTTACTGTACCCTTGCCTTCTACAAACCCACATTGTTCTTCTCCTATTTCAGGTTGTATTTTCTTCCTAACTCTTTGCATGATAATTCTTAGCAAAATCTTCGTGATGTGACTCATTATACTAATTGTTCTACGTTGATCACATTCCAATGCTACTGATTTCTTTGGGGTTGCAATAAATAACGAATTACATAATTCATGAAGTATATCGCCAGTATCATATATTGCATTCAGGAGTCTGATAACTTTGTCTATTCCGTATTCTTCTAAAGCATTAATCATTTCTGTTGTGACGCTGTCTGAACCGGGTATCTTGCCAGTTTTCACATGGTTAAGCGCATTCTGAACCTCCATCTTGAACACTGATGGTCCCTCATTATTATTTTGAATATCATACTGTTCTTCTCTGTTATCATCATAAAGTTTTTTCACATAATCTTACCTTACATGTAAAATCTGATCTTTTTCTTTTATGATTTTTCCATCTTTTGTCTTTAGGCAGCCTGCTGATGTGTTTGTGTTCTTTGATTAGTAAGCTCCTGAATTCTTTTGTGCATTAGTTTGGTATTTTTACTGTTGTGTTGTTTTTCAATTATTATGCAATTTTTCTCGAGCCATGCTTCTTTTGCCTCCTTACAAAATGTTCTGAAATTTCTGTGAATGTCTTTATATTTGGCAGGATTATTTATGGTCTGTCTTCTTGTTTCCATTAGCTGTAAAATGTCTTCAGTCATCCATATCTGATCACCCACTTCCTTTATTTTTGGAATAGTCTTTTTCTGCAGCTAAACTGATTGAATTCTTCAACATTTCCCACTGATCATTGTGGCATGTTGGGATGATATGATCAATACCCACCAAACATCCCCCGTAGTGGAATAACGCTAGAGTGATGGGACTAATTTCTAACAGAGTGGATAGGTCATTGGAAACCAATGTGACCCAAATGAACTCGGAACGTCTAGGGTATTCCCGGGTATATTGATGAATCCACATCTGTTTATTTATTCCCAAATTAAGGAGAACTAAAGTTGACTCCTTATGAACCCCCAATTTGTATCCATTTTCCCATGAAGGTGAAAGGGTTACAATACTTTTGTTTTAATATAGAGTTCTCCTCAATGAACAATTTGGAACCTGGGAGCTTACAGTGGAATCAGGAATTTACTGTCCACTCGTGGTTACCCAGCCACATACCTTCCAAATTTTTCAATATGTTAATTTATGGTTTAATTAAACATATAGTGAAAACAGGCACATCAGGCACATCACGAGTCATTAATAAAAAGAGAGTTAAATTTCACCAGTTTAATACTGAATAATAAACAAAATCCTGTGAAAAGCAGAAACCTTTGGTAGGCCATTGAACACAAATTACATATCAGTACACACAGCATATATGAATATATAATGTTAACATAGAACATTAATACAATAGCTGGCACCGTGAATTATGCATTGTTCATAAGGTCCTACACCTATTCTCTTCACACAGCTTACTGCTTTCTACTGTCATTAATTCAGGTGGTACTATGATTGTTAGTCTGCTATAGGATCCCATGGTTCATCTGAAATAAAGGTGTCCTTCTTGGAAACTATGACTAGAATTCAATCTAATTTGTTCTCAGTCCTTGCTTCAATGATAAGGACCAACAGGTCAGATGTTGAAACTGGTTCTTCTCAGAATGGTTTTAAGGTGGTGGAATGGAATGATGATGGTCGAATGGATTTCTAAGTAAAAATATAACAACTCGTTAGTAGCTGAAGATATTGGGTTTGGTAGCTCCACTGTAGAATGGGTTACAAACATATGCTGGGATGACTGACTAATGCTGAGCTTTCCCTTGTATATCTCAGACTAATCTTGTGCATAGTTTGTACTGGATTCGTCCATCTCCATTCAATGTCCACACGTCTATCTTCTCTTCTCTGCTTCTCTTATCCACATTTCATATGCTCCTATCCACTTATATCATCCGCGAACACCGTCTTTCCTCTCTAAATTGAATAATCATAAGGCACATATTCATTTATTGTCACAACTAAATTTTCTAGTACAGGGGACAAGAATGAAAAGGGCTACAGAGAGAATGTTTGAGGAAGGAGAAGAGCAAGGCAGTGTCAGAGGGGGAGATCTACTATTCTGTGTCTCTCCTCTGTACTGGATCAACTCTGACTGATAACAGGCAGAACATTTTTCTGTATTGCCAGTACTTCTTGCCCTTGTTGTGCTGGTGGTCTGAATGTACTGATAATCTCATATAAGACACAGAATGAGAGAATGAAAAGGGTTTAGAAGTCTGATAGAGAATAAAGGGCAGGTACATATATCAAGGCTGGAACCTAGATAGTGATGTAGACCATAACCCACAACTATCTGTCAACTGCTCTTCAACCTCATCCACCACCTGCACCCATGGCTTCACGTAATCCTGATCGGGAGGCTAAACGGGTACTCCACCTTGCCCAAGGGTGTCCCGTAGGCTAGCGGAGGGAAGGTGACACCTTACTTCTCCTTTGATAGGGGATACCCCTACCCCGCCACCCATTCCGGATGTAGTAAAAGTATTTTGCGAAATTTTTAAAATTAAAACTCGCCATTGGAGGAAATAACATGAAGAATGTACACTTTGCAGGAGACATGTTGGGCTCATATCCGCACGGAATAAAAAGATAAACAGTGCTTCAAGCGTGCTCACTGGAAAAGCATGAATAACGTGACAGTCTGAACGAAGACGAGACGACAAGCTTTAATAATTGTTAAATTCTGCACCGAGACTGCAAGAAAAGCCCTCAGACTGAGAGCTTGATGTTGGCCAATGGCGAGCCACTTAGTGTCATTTAATATTAGTTTGTTCGAGTTATTTTATAAATACAGGAAGGATGTGGAGTAAGAATACCGTCCATGCAAAATGTGAAGATGTCAATCAAATATGCTCAAGAAGATTATAAGGCTGTTTTATCAATGTACACCGTTGTTATGTTGTTCCATCCAGGGGCTGTTTCGTCCGTGTGGAGATAGGAATTAATTAGTGCTGGACAGTAATACAGTTTCATCCTACATAATGTCAAGCGTTAAGGCGAGCCGCAGTTAGAGTTGTTGAGCAGGCTGCTAATATGATCTAAATAAAGATGTGAATTCTAAATATATTTATAGATGGGAAACCCCGGCAAGAGCTAGATTGATCCAATCCGCAGCCTGATGTTATTGATGCGGAGGACATCATCAAAGATATTCAAACGTCCATAAAATAGTAAATAAAAGAGCGACGATATTCTACCAATCAAGCAAACAAGTTAAACAACAAACTGGGCCCAAACCACCTCTGACAGAGCAGATGGTGCTCTAATTGCAGGCAGCGAACAGGATCTGCACGAGTTAGTAGATGCGATCTCTGAAATAAGTTCAAGAAGTCAAATATCTTGAAAAGCATAGTTCTTCTCATAACACGCCTAAACATATTTTACTGCCTGCGTCTAATTTCTCCAATCAGTTTACAGTTTTTATTTGCTTCTTGTAGGACTTGCTTATTTGTTTTTCTGTCAGTCCATGGTATTCTTTGTATTTCCTCAGAAACCGCATTTTCAATGCCATTAGATGCTTTTTTTTTTTAAGCTTGTCTGCTCAATGCCCACGCTTCACATCCAGCAACAATACAAGTTCTTTAAACCACTTCAACATGAGATGGCAAACATATCCACCGATAAAATAGTTGTTAATTGTAGTCAGAAAAATAATATGATGGACTATGATGATAATAATATATAGAACAATGGACTATGCATGTGAAACGTGAACAATAAACTGACGAGCTAAGAAACATCTGATGGAAGTGGACATGTATTTTCTGTGGAAAATGCAAATTATGGACGGACCGAAAAACACACCTGACAGTCCTCCATGAAACAAATGAAAACATAAGGTGCTTAGAGAAACTAAAATTAAACAGTAACGATTTTATGGGTACATGAAGATGATGAATCAATTTAAAAACTTAGATATAACCCTTAAAATTGTGGGAAAAGAGCAACGGGAAAGCAATCAGATAAACGCCTGGATGGTTTCGTCATACGGAATAATAGGAACAAGAATACATACCTATTCCAAGACGCCAGTGATCGTATGAGATGACCTTTCAGCGAGGCACATTCTGATAAACTGGGCCTGCAGTAGCGGGTGGAATGGTAGCCCTATATAGTAGACAGTGTGCAAGGATTAGTGAGACACCATGTTCGGCTTCGTGAGGTGTATCCCTATATAGTAGCCCTATATAGTAGACAGTGTGCAAGGATTAGTGAAACACCATGTTTCGCTTTTTGAGGTGTATCCCTGTATAGTAGCCCTGTTTAGTAGACAGTGTACAAGGATTAGTGAAACACCATGTTCGGCTTCTTGAGGTGTATCCCTATATAGTAGCCCTGTATAGTAGACACTGTACAAGGATTAGTGAAACACCATGTTCGGCTTCTTGAGGTGTATCCCTATATAGTAGCCCTGTATAGTAGACACTGTACAAGGATTAGTGAAACACCATGTTCCGCTTCGTGAGGTGTATCCCTATATAGTAGACAGTGTACAAGGATTAGTGAAACACCTTGTTCCGCTTCTTGAGGTGTATCCCTATATAGTAGCCCTGTATAGTAGACACTGTACAAGGATTAGTGAAACACCATGTTCCGCTTCGTGAGTTGTATCCCTATATAGTAGACAGTGTACAAGGATTAGTGAAACACCATGTTCCGCTTCGTGGGGTGTATCCCTATATAGTATCCCTATATAGTAGACAGTGTACAAGGATTAGTGAAACACCATGTTCCGCTTGTTGAGTTGTATCCCTATATAGTAGACCAGTGGTTCTCAACCGGTGGGGAATTCCCCCCCCCCCCCAGGGGGGAATTTTAGGGTTTCCAGGGGGGGGGGGAATGAAGACCATTTCAAGATCGCGTTAATACAAGAACCGATTACTTGATATTGTTTTTCCCTTCATACTTTACAGTTAAGTACGTCTCATCCTTCTAAAATTCATTTTATAAAGTCAGTAGACCCACAAATCATGTTTTATGTGGATGTCTAGACTTGTTTTAGTATGTGCTATTAAATTTACCTTACATTTTTACGTACACTGTATAGGGGTGGGGGGATTTTTAGATAGGAAATATGAAAGGGGGGGGGGGGGAATGACGTTCTGAAAATACGGTGGGGGGGGGGGGAGGGCACGGGCCAAATTTTTGATAGGAAGGGGGGAGTGACGTTCTGAAAATATGGTGAAGGGGGGCACGGGCCAAAAAAAGTTGAGAACCACTGTAGTAGACAGTGTACAAGGATTAGTGAAACACCATGTTCCGCTTGTTGAGGTGTGTCCCTATATAGTAGACAGTGTACAAGGATTAGTGAAACACCTTGTTCCGCTTCTTGAGGTGTATCCCTATACAGTAGCCCTGTATAGTAGACACTGTACAAGGATTAGTGAAACACCATGTTCCTATTTTTGAGGTGTATCCCTATATAGTAGCCCTATATAGTACACAGTTTACAAGGATTAGAGAAACACCATGTTCAGCTTCTTGCGGTGTATCCCTATATAGTAGCCCTATATAGTAGACAGCGTACAAGGATTAGTGAAACACCATGTTCAGCTTCTTGCGGTGTATCGTGTAAATCAGGGGTGGGCCAACTACGGTCCGCGGACCGCGTGCGGCCAGGCAACTGACATTATGAGGCCCTCGAAGGCATTTATAAATAAAAATGTTTACTTCGTTCTCAAGTTATTTTGTAAAATTTTACAGAATTTCATGTACCGTTATGATTGTTTTAACATTTTTGATAAAATTACTTTCTAATTTTCTATTTTTGCAAACAGTCCTTGACCTTCGTAATGTAATGCTAAAATGCGAATTTATCGATTTTAATATAGAGAAATATTTATCGACATGTACAAATGTAATAAGGAAGATTTTATGAAAAACAGAAATTTTTCCGCTGAATACAATTATTTATTTTGCAAGAAAATATTAAATTTAAAAGTTATTTGCTGTTATAAATTATTTCCACATTTACAATGTTCAGATTAATGTATTTGTTGTAGTAATCTTGATATATTTCTGAAATGTATTCTGAGTTTACTCCTTGTTTTCCGACTATTTTATTTCCACACACAGCCGGAAGTAGGTTTTGTTTCATTTCCTTTTTAAAGTTTTGTAAAATACTAACTGTTAGAATTTTATTAAAACATTGAGTGTCACTAAAAACCTAAAGATTGGAGATGAATGCCGTGTTTTTAATGATGAATGAACAATTAAGTACTGTTTTGTAAAAGTTGGTAGCAATTCAGTTTGCTTGTTGTGTCGGGAGTCAGTGGCTGTCTTCAAGGAGTACAATTTAAAAAGACATTAGCAGACAAAACAATCCGATTTCGGATACAATTTATCAACTGAAGAGAGGGAAAGGAAATTCCTGGAGTTGTTGAAAAAAATTGGAGCAACAGCAAACTGTTTTCACTAAACAGTCTTCAATTCAAGATGCTGCAACAGAAGCTAGTCTTGTGCTGTCACAGAGAATTGTAAAACAGAACAAGCAATTTTCTAATTTCGAATTCATTAAGGAATGTTTGCTAAATGCAGCAAACATTATGTGTCCAGAACAAACAAACAAAACAAAAAAAAATAAACAAGTTTGACAACAATACTTTATCAAGGAGAACTGTGGTCAGACGTGTTGACATAATAAGTGACAATTCGATGCATAAGCTTCAGGATGCAAGTAAACATTTTTAATGATACTCTCTTGCATTGGATGAGAGTACCGATGTACATAATTAGTGATATTTATACGTGAAATAAACACATCTTTCAAACTCACTGAAGAGGTACTGATTGTTGAGTCACTCAAAGACACAGCCATAGGCAATGTTATATTCAATGCTGTTACTAATTGTATTGAAAGAACTGGGTTGGTTTGGAACAAGATGGCAAATGTTACAACTGACGGAGCTCGGGCTTTGACTGGAAAAAATGTAGGTCTGGTAAAGTTGATAAGTGATAAGATTAAAGCAGAATATCCTGAACACACATTATTACCACTTAACTGTGTGATCCATCAAGAAATTCTGTGTAAAACTGTTTTGAATATCAAGCATGTTATTGACCCACTTGTCAGTGTCAGCAACCTCATCAGATAAAGAGGACTTAATCACATACAGTTCAAGGCATCACTAGACGATTTGGAAACCAAATATTCCGATGTCCTGTACCACACTAGTGTTCGATGGCTGAGTCTTGGCAAGGTGTTTGAGGTGAGTGTGGGAACTCAGAGAAGAAATAGTGATGTTCCTAGAGATGAAGGGCACTAACATTGTCAATAAAGAGTGTAAGTTAGACTTTATGTTTGCTAATGAACTTATGGAAAAGTTAAGTGAACTGAATGTCAAACTTCAGGGCAATGGTGTGTTTGCACATGAGTTGTATGTTCATGTAAAATCATTTCAGGCAAAACCCTCACTGTTCTCAAGACAAGCAAGTGAAAAAAGGTTTGTCACTTCCCTTTGCTGAAACAAGAAACCATTTCTGGTGAAATGACTGAAAAGTACAAAACCCAATTAGATGCATTGACTCAAGAATTTGGATGGAAATTCCAAGATTTCAAGAACTTAGAGCTACATTTCAGTATTCTCAGTTCCCCTTTTAGTGCAGAAGCGGATATAGCCACAGAGGACATACAGTTGGAGCTGCTTGACTTACAAGCAGATCATGACCTGATACAGAAATTCAAGTCAGATGGTTTGCTGGATTTCTATGGATCTTTATCAGAAAAATCATTTCCCAACTTGAAAATCTTTGCAGCTAAACTTGTATCATTGTTTAAATCAACATACATTTGCGAACAAGTATTTTCTTGCTTGAAGATCAACAAATCTAAGAATAGGTCTTTATTGTCGGACTGCAACTTGCATGCTGTCATGCTAATTTCAACAAGTAAACTTGTTCCAGATTTCAAGAATATTGTCAAAAATTGCAAGCAGTTACATACATCTCATTTGAAATCAACAGTTGTGGTTGCAGTTGAAAAGGCAATGTTGTCGGTTTGTGTCTAAATTAAATCCATAGATCGATAATTTTAAAAAAAATTATTATAACAATAAAATTGTAAAATCTTGCTATCAAATTAGTAAACGTTTTTGTCCATATTGTAAAATATAATTTATAAGTAAAATAAAATTGCAACAATTAGTTATTTATACTGTTTAATAACCTATAAATAATTCATAATTACTTATTGTGATAGGTTGCTGTAAACAAAGTGGACATAATATATATGCGTCGCCCCCCCCCCCACCCAATAGCTTTACGTTTGTCAATGTGGCCCTACGCACAAAAAGTTTGCACACCCCTGGTGTATATGATGCTATTACTGTATTTTTGCTGACCCGTGGGTTCTTGGGAGCTGCCGAAGAGTAGTGGCTAGACGCTCGCCTTCCGGCCTCATAGTTATGGGTTCGAATCTGCATCGAGGCAGATTGTCTTACAATTTACTTCGGCACTCAGGTTGAGCCAGCCTAAAATTGGTACCAGGAAATGACTTGTGAAGAAAGACAGTCGACTCAGTACTGATCCCATCATTCACCCAGCGCCGATTGGTCTGTACAATTATGGGTCAAGCACTGTGTCCAATGCACCTACTAGTCCTTTACTTTTAGTCCTTTACTTTTAGTCCTTTACTTTTACAGTCCTTTACTTTTACAGTCCTTTACTTTTAGTCCTGCACTTTTACAGCCCTTTACTTTCACATCCCTTTACTTTTACACCCCTTTACTTTTACAGCCCTTTACATTTACAGCCCTTTACTTTTACAGCCCTTTACATTTACAGCCCTTTACTTTCACATCCCTTTACTTTTACTGCCCTTTACTTTCACATCCCTTTACTTTCACATCCCTTTACTTTCACATCCCTTTACTTTTACATCCCTTTACTTTTACAGCCCTTTACATTTACAGCCCTTTACTTTTACAGTCCCTTACTTTTACAGTCTTTTACTTGTATGTATGTTTTGCGTATCCTTTTACAGGATTTAGCTGTCAACAGCAGCATCTTTCAGCTGTCTGTTGATCTCTTGGCAAGATTACGCTCAGTAGTTTGCCATTGCTTTCTGAGCGGCCGGCTCAGTATCCGCAAGTCACGAGCGGGGGTCGAACCACCTCAGTTCTCGCTCCGCTGCGAGACTCTGCGTGATAAACGGGATTACAGAGAGAAAGTGTTGTAACCCCACAGCCAGAGAGACCGGCCTTTTACTTGTACAGTCCTTTATTTTTACAGTCAGCACTCGATCGGTGATGTGGACAATATGTCGCAGGCGACTTTACATCCCATAATATTTACTGTTATCAGTTTTAGGCTGAACTGACCTGGAGCTCGTGTCCATTTTGAGGAAATCTCCACCTCACTGGGGATTCTAACACATGGGGCCGGGGGTCAGATGATCCGAGCACCATCAGGGTTCCAGTACAGGTATTGATTAGTTCATATATGCTTGCTATAAAAGGGTTAAAGTATTGTTGTGCTTTCATGGCAGATGCTGATGAATGTTTCAGGATGTGTCCCTATTGTGTGTGCTAATATCCGTGCTCGAGGTCAGAATGGCCGAATGGATACCAGCGATATTTTTTAAACATTAGGTGTGCGGATGTCGAGGTAGCGGGTTCAACCACTATACCAGTAAGTTGAACTAAAATATTAACTTTTTGTCCTTGAATTGGAGACATAAATTACAAGTACATCTGAGGTCGGAGTGGGTTTGCTGATGACGAGGGGCACTGGTAATAAGGAAATATAATCCACAAGCACAATTAAATCAAATGCACTAGAAGTAGTATCACGTGTATGGACTACGATTGAGTTTAAACGGAGCGAGAGCAATATAGGAAAAAAAAAATATCCACGCTCTATGGTGGCACCAAACAGGCGTTGATTAACCAAAGGGAATGCTTAACGCTGTTACTGTTACAATGATCCCGCTCCACTATGTTGTCAATTAAACGTAAGATTGACAAGAGAAACAAAGAGGATTAGAACGGTAAGTTTGACAACGATATACCAAGAGCAAATAATACAATTCCTTTCAATATATCGGTTTCTATATATCTCAGAAACAATGCCGGGTTATTGCTAGTTAATTGCATATACTTGACAAGACATAGCAGTTGGCTCTAGCATTGTTTAGCTCTTTGCAGTTATCAGTTATCTGTTGGGGTATCTTCATTGCACTCCGGACATGTCCATAGGTGCTCAGATCCCCCCCCCCCCCCCCCAGCATATGCATCAGCGTCCGGTGGCTAATAGTGCCAGTTCTGTGTTGGTTGACGAAGCGCTTTGTTTTCCCGATGTACCTCTCGCGACTGGCTGTACCGATTCTTACTCACAAGTCTTTCATCCTGGACAGCGATGTGGAATCACTGACGTCAAAGTCCTCTGTTCTCGCCAAATCTTTGAGGACGTTAATAACATCGGCACGATCCATGGGCTGGCCATCTACAGGGGGTGCAGAGCCAGCCAGTTTATCAGCTCGTTCATTTCCCTCGACTCCCGCATGTCCCGGGACGAAGATGAAGGTAACTTTTACGGACAACAAACTTCCACAGCGACTCAGTCCACTGTCTACGTACAGATCCAGCTTCAATCTTCTGAATCATGTTCATTGAATCACTTAGTACACACACGTTGGTATAATGCTGTGATTCCAGCCATATGAAAGCCTGTGTAACTGCCATCACCTCCATCGTCATGCTGCTCGTGGTCATAGAGTGGGCACCACTGGATTATTGAACGGTTCGGCCCGCTAAACGGGTTGTAAATGCCCATGCACTTCTCTGCTGCTTTACAACAGATCCATCTGTATAGATGAGCACTTCGGGGCTATCTGAGTGTTCATAGATGAGCGCGTTAACCTCAGCATTGACATCGGCAGGGTTCTGCTCTCTGCACCGTCTGTCGAGTAGCTGTTTGCAATTCCTGGGCAAGCTTCACGTTCAGTAGTTTGCCTTTGCTTGGGGTGTTGGGGTGGGGGGGGGGGGGGGGGGGTTCAATACAGTATAGCGAAAACACAGCATAAATTAACAAAAGAAAATACTGAAAGCAGCATAAATTAACAAAGGAAAATACTGAAAAAAACAGCATAAATTAGCAAAGGAAAATACTGAAAACAGCATAAATTAACAAAGGAAAATACTAAAAACACAGCATAATTTAAGATGGGAAAATATTGAAAACTTGAAAACACAGCATAAATTAACACAGGAAAATACCGAAAACACAGCATAAATTAACAAAGGAAAATAATGAAAAAGACTGCATAAATTAACAAAGAACAATACTGAAAATACAGCATAAATTAATAAAGGAAAATACTGAAATACTGTATCCATCAAACAAGCAAAGATATATTAACTGATGCAGTGCCGAAGGATAATACATCGCTAAATGTGCCTTCCCATTCGGACAGGAGGACGATATATCGCCAGTATAGATAGAGTCATCGTAAAATTTGTTTTGTTTCTTGGTATCTTCCACAATTTCAGTGCTCAGTGAATGGATATTTACATTATAACACTTGTTCATTAGATTGTGTACCATGTTTAGTTCAGACCTACTTTTTGTTTGTTTGGTACTGAATCAGTTAACAAGAGAGAAACCAAAACGTTAAGAAAAAAATTGATTACTTTAGGAAATTTAAAGTTAGTTAACAAAAGAAACTTAAGTAGAAATGTGATAATAATGTTATGATAAATATAGAGATAACAAAGCAATGCATACAGGCGAAAGAAATTAATTTGAACGAGCAGTATATCCACATTTAATTACTGTACAACTTCGATTAACCGTCTCCGTCGGAACCAGGACTGTGCCGAATAACCGAATAGACGGATAACAGAAATCTTTTAATACATATGTACAGTAACCTGGGACGAAAATGAAAATAAAATCCTTTAAACGTGAATAATACAAACATATTGTGGCACTCTTCCGAACAACGGTCCCAAATTATTTAGTGTAAAAAGTATCCCTTACAGAGCGTCATTAGTTGATGTTGTCGATCACTTGCAGTTCAATGTGTCGTGGACTGCTAGACCGATCGATGGATGCAATAAATGTTTCCTGGGCCCGGAGGATCCTCACTTCGTCGGAGTGTATATCTATTTCCACATATAACTGATGGGTATACACTCCGACGACAGTGAGGGCCCTCCGGGCCCAAAAACATTTATTGCATCTATCGCTCGCAAAGAACCTCAATGGCTCGGAACGCTGAAGAAGAAGATCGATCGGTCTAGCAGTCCACGTCACACTGAACCGAATGTGATCGACAACACATTCAATGCTCGATCCTATATGTAGAATTTGTTTTCCTCACAAAGAACATGCTTTCGGACAGTATTTACAACTTTTGTGCCACAATTTCCACATATAACTGTGATTGGTACGTAATTCCATTTTCTCAGTTCTATATGTTAGTTCGTAGTGTTTAATATTTTTTATTATATCACCTAATGAGGCCTGTAAGGAATGCTTTTTACAATACATAATTTGGGACCGTTATTCGGAAGAGTGCTCAAATTGTATTTAATTTTACAAAACGTGCAATATAAACTTCAATATTATGGTAGTTATGTACAGAAATGTCACTTTAAAGTAATCTGTCATCTCATTCTGTGTCTTTGAGGCTTGAACGCGGCGATGTTCCGCATCTTGTGCAGAAGTGGAATCTGTGTTGCATTTTCCTCCTCTTGCATTTCAAACCAGCCGATGCACTTTGATAACATTGTTTCTGCTTATGTGTGGCTAGTTGTAGGTTTTTGGTTAAGAACTGATCCTTCATCGTCATCAATTTCTTCTTCTTCAATGACAGTCACACTAGAAACAATTTCATCATCGTTCAAAATTTCAAAACCTCCATCCATTTTGTCACATTCCAACTAATCTGGTACTTCTTTTAGCGTAATATTTTCACTGTTTAGTCCTGCATTATTGCACAGTTGCACAATTTCTTCGACACTAACAATCTCAGTTCCTTCAGTGTCCTCAGTAGGTTCAGGCAAGAGTTTATTCCACCCATTCTTTAGGTTAGACACTGTAAGGTCAGCCCAGCCAGTGGAAACATTGAAAATAGCGTCCTTATGTTGATACTCACGCGCTTTTTGTTTTATTTTAAATGCCGGTGGCGGATAACAGAAACTTATGGTTAAACAAGTGACGGTTAATCGAAGTTTTACTTGCATTGTATTAAGGAAAGAAACTATATACACATACAAATCAGTGATTTACAAATAACAAAATAAGAATAGACACATTATGCTTGGCATCAAACACAGGAATTGTGTTATTGGGATAAGGTGGCATTATAAAGCGATGTATTGAATAGATAAGAGTGTTATATGATGTATACATAACACATTTTTAAAAAATAAATAAAAATAACCTAGCAGTGAAAACAAGATGGAATGAATACATAAGAGAGTTATATAATGAATACAAAACAAGATTAAAAGAAGAAAAATGCCGAACGGGTTAAAGAGATGGAATGAATACACAGAATTACAAGAAGAAAGTAAATTAGAAGTCCACTATATACTAAACAAAGTAGTCACTGATGCTGTGAAACATATAAAGAAAGGTAAAATGCATGCGTCACGGCAGAGAAATTAGAAGCATCCAGAGAATTTCCTGGAAGAGGGTAATTACTGTAGAAAATTATGTCCAACCATACGACAGCGTTCATTTTAACGCATTGCTCATATAACAAGAAGAGGGTAATTACTGTAGAAAATTATGCCCAACCATACGACAGCGTTCATTTTAACGCATTGCTCATATAACAAGAAGAGGGTAATTACTGTAGAAAATTATGCCCAACCATACGACAGCGTTCATTTTAACGCATTGCTCATATAACAAGAAGAGGGTAATTACTGTAGAAAATTATGCCCAACCATACGACAGCGTTCATTTTAACGCATTGCTCATATAACAAGAAGAGGGTAATTACTGTAGAAAATTATGCCCAACCATACGACAGCGTTCATTTTAACGCATTGCTCATATAACAAGAAGAGGGTAATTACTGTAGAAAATTATGCCCAACCATACGACAGCGTTCATTTTAACGCATTGCTCATATAACAAGAAGAGGGTAATTACTGTAGAAAATTATGCCCAACCATACGACAGCGTTCATTTTAACGCATTGCTCATATAACAAGAAGAGGGTAATTACTGTAGAAAATTATGCCCAACCATACGACAGCGTTCATTTTAACGCATTGCTCATATAACAAGAAGAGGGTAATTACTGTAGAAAATTATGCCCAACCATACGACAGCGTTCATTTTAACGCATTGCTCATATAACAAGAAGAGGGTAATTACTGTAGAAAATTATGTCCAACCATACGACAGCGTTCATTTTAACGCATTGCTCATATAACAAGAAGAGGGTAATTACTGTAGAAAATTATGCCCAACCATACGACAGCGTTCATTTTAACGCATTGCTCATATAACAAGAAGAGGGTAATTACTGTAGAAAATTATGCCCAACCATACGACAGCGTTCATTTTAACGCATTGCTCATATAACAAGAAGAGGGTAATTACTGTAGAAAATTATGCCCAACCATACGACAGCGTTCATTTTAACGCATTGCTCATATAACAAGAAGAGGGTAATTACTGTAGAAAATTATGCCCAACCATACGACAGCGTTCATTTTAACGCATTGCTCATATAACAAGAAGAGGGTAATTACTGTAGAAAATTATGCCCAACCATACGACAGCGTTCATTTTAACGCATTGCTCATATAACAAGAAGAGGGTAATTACTGTAGAAAATTATGCCCAACCATACGACAGCGTTCATTTTAACGCATTGCTCATATAACAAGAAGAGGGTAATTACTGTAGAAAATTATGCCCAACCATACGACAGCGTTCATTTTAACGCATTGCTCATATAACAAGAAGAGGGTAATTACTGTAGAAAATTATGCCCAACCATACGACAGCGTTCATTTTAACGCATTGCTCATATAACAAGAAGAGGGTAATTACTGTAGAAAATTATGCCCAACCATACGACAGCGTTCATTTTAACGCATTGCTCATATAACAAGAAGAGGATAATTACATTAGAACAGTATGCACGACGAAAGAGGCAACATAGTTCGTTGTTTTTATAACAAGAAGAGGATCATCGAGAAAACTGAAAAGATCTTAGGTAGAAGAGGCAGAGACAGACAGACTGAAATTATCCTTGATGGTCTAAGACGGAAGCAATGGGGAATATTAGAACTATTTGAACTGATCCATTAGAACCATTAGAACTGATCCAGAAACAGAGATCTTCGTGCTGTTTAGAAACATGAACATCTACGTTATTCGATACGGCACATGAGATTGACGATGACCCCCCGTCTCTCTCTCTCTCTCTCTCTCTCTCTCTCTCTCTCTCTCTCTCTCTCTCTCTCTCTCTCTCTCCCTCCCCCCCCCCCCCCTTTCTTTAAAAAAAATTCAAAACCGGTGTAGTTTCAGATTGCCTCTCAAGGTGATTCCATATTGAGGCTCATTAATTCTAATTTCTAGATTTCTTTCTAAGAGGCTTAAATTGAATAATGTATAGGCGACATCAAAATCAACTCGCCTAATTCTAATCTATAGATATAAATATGTCCTTGACAATGCGTTTAGCTCTCTTAATTTAAGTGAACGTGTTTCTTCTAAAAGCTTCGTGATGTGTCATACAAGCGCTTTCTTTATTTTGTACAGATAAATACTCGCCAATAAAAAGCTGCCAGTTGCAGTGAGAAAAGAGTTAAATTACAAGAGCCTATGTTTTCATATCCTTGTGAAACGTGGACAATAAGCAGATACACAGAGAAATATTTAATGGCAGCTGGCACGTAGATTTAACGGAAGATGCCAAGAATAGAATGGACAGATAACACAAGTGAATAAGGCAAATCTTCAAACAAACAAAAACAAACAACAACAACAACAACCCCCTCCCCCCCCTTCCCCCCCCCTCCCCCAGGGGAAAAACAGATGAAAACGACAAATAGTTTAGAGAATTAAGACGAAGACGGTGGCGATTTTAGGCATTTAGGAAAAGCAGCAGATCTCGAAATATCTGGGGGGTCGGCCTTCTCTATGGTACTTACAATAAAAATATGTGTGTGGGCGGGACATGTTTGATACACGCATTGTTACTGCACAGTGGGAGCAAGTCGCCGCTGATCGCGTTGCATAGGAGGCAAAGATCAAAAACTGGGTAAAAATAAAGTAGACAATGATTGTTGAATGGTCACACATCGAGCATGTGAAACGTCAGATGATGCTTGGTGGTGGATATAGCCTTGTGTCTACATGCTTCCGTCGTGGACGAACAGTTACTGTGCGAACTGGTCTGATCAGTCACATTCGCTACCGCCATGGGTTGTAATTATTATGCCTTTCTGGAAAGCATTATATTACAAACTCTCGTTTTTCAAACGGCAAGGTACCAATGCGTATGAGGAGCAATAAACTAGAAAACTCAACGACAACTAGCAAAAGTGATGATAAAAGACGAAGAGAAGACAAAGACATAAAAACATGGAAGGCATTATAAAGATACATAGCTGATCAGACTAATGGCTTGTGGTAGCAATAAATCACATCCCAAGTTTATTACCCTTTTCTGATATCATTTGTTGTTGTCCCATGTTTATGAGTTCTTTATGATGTCATGTGTTGTCGTCCCACGATTATGAGTCCTGTATGATGTCAGGTGTTTTTGTCCCAAGTTTATGTGTTCCTTAAAATGTCATGTGTTGTTGTCCCACGTTTATGAATTCTTTATGATGTCATGTGTTCTTGTCCCATGTTTATGAAGAGATATATCGTTAACTTTCAGTTGTCCCATCGTCTCTGATTGCATATTCTTGCTTCTCTATTAAATTCCATTTATCCCGAAATCATTAACATTAATACTGAGTTCATGCAAAATGCCCAATAGGTATTTATGTTTCCTGGTGCAAAAGCTTTGATTAGTCTGTAAAACATACATATATGATGCTTTCCATAAGCATCGATAATGTAAACATTTTATTTCTTGGTCATTTATCTGTAACAAACCCGAATTGAGTTTCTGTAAAGTTTATTCTATCTAGTCAAGACTTTCTCTTTTTATTGTCAAGTCATTACTTTATCCTCTATCAAAATGTGTTTCTCTTCTTGCTGTTCCTCGCCAAAACATTCTTTATTCTATATACAAAGTGTTCTTCTTATATATAGATATATACTGCGTATGTGTTACTATTGTGTGTGTGTGTGTACATGTTTGTATGCATGTGTGAAAGAATGTGTCTGCGTTTGTATGTGTTTCTTTAATGCATCATTTTCATCATTATAATTTTGACGCTCCAGCGCTCGATGGGTGGTACTGGATAGTGTCATTCTATGAGAGTGTACAATGTCTTTGATGATATGTGCACAGTGTCTTTGATGTTGAGTTTATGCATGTCTAAAATAGGACAGACCTAATCAATCACAATATAATAGCCAAGCAACAAACACAGATATATGAGCGTCTATTTACATACAGCTCTCCTCAGGTATATATCACATTTTTATTTGGTTCGCATATCCTTTACAGGACATCGTTGTCAACATCAGCATCTTTCAGCTGATTGTTGATTTATTGGCAAGATTACGCTCAGTAGTTTTCCATTGCTTTTTGAGCGACCGGCTCACATACCCCTAAGTTACCGCTACCGATTCTCGCGCAGGTTACGTTCCTCGCGTGGATATACGGGATTACGGAGAAAGACGTTAACCCCTAGACCAGGGAGACAGGCATATATCACATTAAGTATATATCACAAATATTAGTATGTAGCAGTAGAGTCGTTTCTATATGTTTATGTCGGAACACGTCCGGTATTTATATATTCCGTCCGTTCTGAGAAAACAGGTTTACTCACCTAAGTTAGAAAGAAGGAAATACCACAATGTAATATACAAGTAAATGGGAATATTCTTATAAAGTGAATGGGTACAATTATCTAGGAACAGTCATAACATCTGATGGGAGATGCCTTGAAAAGATTAGAATAAGAATCGTCATGGCAAATGGAGTCATTTGCAAGATGGAAATCGTACCGACCAATAAAATGATGTAATTTGCTACGAGAAAAAGAGTTTTGCGGTGCTACATAGAACCTGCAGTTTTGTCTGATGGCTGTGGAAATGTGGTTTCTAAGGAAAATGTAAAGAATCCCATATATAGAGCGTCCTATAAGAGTAGTCGTACAAGAAACAATTGAATACCGTAAACTGATTAGATAAACTAGACGAAGACAGTCAGTTTTTATTTTTGGACACGTTATGAGACGAAATAAATTGGAGAACTTGGTGACAACTGGCAAGATTGAGGGGAAGAGAACAAGAGGAAAGCAGAGAAGTAAATGCATGTATGGCTTGGTCACGTGATAAGGTCCAGACAAAAACATTGAACTGATACACGACTCTGGCGATCGCGTGAAATGGCGAAACATGACCGTCTACGCTGATCGGTGTGGCACATGATGATTATATACTAGGAAAGCAATTACAGTTAACCAAACCCTGGAATCTATCAAACGAATCAAACTTAAAAAAAATAAAGCACACACACAAAGTAAGTTAATTTGTAGGTTTTAATGTATTTACCAGTAAAACAAATGAACTGGATATTAGAAGACAATAACGTAACGGAAATTAAGAGAACGAAAGCTTTAGACAAACAGCTGATTCCTATCAGACGAGTGTAGAGTCTCCATTGCTTTATATGGGGAAAACATAGTGTATTATGAACTGTCCAGTGTCTAATATGATTTATGTCCTTTTTTTTTTTCGTTTTTTTTTCTTTCTGTAAATGGACATTCAAACATGTGATTTCATAAAATTATGTTTATTTTCTTTTCCTCGGGAGAAGTTTGTAGCTTTGTACAGAACTGGGAGTAATGGAATGCCAGTTTCGTTTTTTATATTCCATAGTTTCATGTTTTACATTTAAAAGCTTTTGAGTAGTTTATAAAGCAAAAATGCATATCTATATTAAAGACCTTGGGGTCTACTCTATTATATAGTTATTATCCTTATACTATTATTCTGTTGCGAGAGCAAGAGAATGCCCGAGATGACAATAGATTGACGACATCAAAGGTATTGTACTCCTACAATCACATGAAATTACACTATCTTCTCGAGTGCTTGAACGTCAAATATTCCTCCTCACGACGCTTAACGGCAGAAGTTAACGGCGGAAGATGATGATGAAGATAATTACTCTGACTGACTATTTTATTTGCGGCCTGCTCTTCACAATTTTCGACTGTATGATTTTTAAACGCGCACTACTTGAAAAAGATTGGCCTCAATTTTGTTGCCCTCATCCAAGACAGCGAGGTGTCCAATCTCACTACCCAAGATGTCATGGGGATGTATGATATCATTAAACACCATCGATTTTTGAAAGAAGAAAAAACAATTACCAGCCTTATCCTCTAATCGAACCGTGTTCCTTCTTAGCGTAAGACAGACACCATAGCCTCTCAGCCGCATCTATTCCATCGACATCATTGGCGTCAGCATCATCACTATTATCATCACTATCATCATCACCATCAATCTCACTATCATCATCATCATCACGATCATCATCACTATTATCATCACTAAATGTGTCAATCATTGCAGCTATCGTAAACATCCGGATCTTACAATTCCGTTGCTCTCTACCTTGTGCTGATCATCTTAATATTTCACAATGTTTTTATTGTATGTATGAATGTAACACGCACAATACACCTATTTGATGTACGAAAGATGAGTTAGCTATATGTCATCTACTGCCTATAGTACCTTGCGGTGTAGGACAGGGGGTCTTGAGCCTGAGGTATTAAGGCCGCCTTGATAGTGCAGTCGCAGTGAATTGTGCATGTTAGCGTTTTCTTTTTTGCCCTCGACAGAAAAAAAGGTCCACACCTTACTGATGATTCGAACCCGAGTCTCCAGAAGGAGAACTGGCGTTCTAGCCACTCGGCCAGCCTATTCCTCCAAAAGATGAGTAGATGCTATTTTCTGCATTGACAGATCTGTGCTCGTCTGGTTCATCTTTGTCGTCCTTGGTTTATCCCTCCCTCCATTGCCAGGTATGAACGTAAACTTGACCAGTAATCACGAACAGCCAAAACATGCTGGGGTTGACTGCTACGTTCTATAAATGATATGCAACTAACTAACCTTTGTCCAGTACGCATTTCCCTATTACGCTCGCTGCTGTTGCCTCTTGTCTTAGGAAGTGGTCAAACCAAAAAAGCATGCAAGCTTTGACTTTTCAAGTCTTTTTTGCATTGTTATTATTATTATTATTATTATTATTATTATTATTATTGTTATTATTATTATTATTATTATTATTATCACCATCATCACCACTATCATTATGCTTGCTTGCTTGCTTGTATTCGTTGGCTTGAGCTCCAACGCGAAGTCCTGTATGTTGGATGAAGGCATCCTGTTGTCCAACATCAGTGTGATGTCATACAGAACCTGAGGTTTGCGTGAGTATCCGTTGTCCCATGTCTGGCTTATTGGTGTGCAGACTGGTGGTTCCTCGCCGTACAGGCAGACACTCTCCGACTTCGGAGGAATCGGCGATCCTACTGACTTTGGCCAGGACCCCGAAGGGACCTACCTGTTGACCAGGACGCTCGACGAGGACGCGTCAATAAATCTTGGCCAGTATATAACCCGACACTGGTGCCTTGGAAACACCTCTATTATTATAATTATTATTATTGCCGGCTCCGTGGCCGAGAGGTTAGCAGCTTTCTCCGCTAACCCCGAATACTCTCGTCACGTGACGCGACGAGAATTAGCAGTGGTTCGAATCGCAAAAGTGACTTATGAGAGTATGGAGCCGGTCGCTCAGAAAGTCGTGGCGTGCTGATGAGCGGAATCTAGCCTAGGAATCAACATACAGCTGAAAGATGCTGGTGTTGACCGCAATATCCTGAAACAAGATGGAAACGCGGAAAAAATAAAAAAAATAAAAAAAAAAAATTATTATTATTATTATTATTATATATTATTATTAACTCTTTCTTTTTCCTTTGTTCCAAATCAGTTGTTATAATTCTTGGGTAAACACAATATCTCGAATTCGATCACACGTATTTCATCATGCAGTCATTACTAACGGCAACCGTGATGGCGGAGTGGATAGCAAGCTTGCCTGTTAGTCATGGTTCGAATCCCCAACAAACGGGATTTAAAACTTGGCTAGGGCTCCCGTGTCGACTTAGCCTAAACTTGGTACAACCAAATGTCACGGGAAAACCGCGGTCTACGTGATATAGAGGGCACTTCCCATAGAGTGAATACCAACATAGGCGTAGCACCACATACCTTTACGCTCAGAGACATGTTAAAAGATGGTCTTATAGTTACATATTTTAGTTACATATTTTAGCTACATATGTTAGTTAAATCCAGTGGCATTTATAAGATCAGCTGGAAGATGCACAACAGAGATTAACAGCAAAATAGGGCAAACACAAGCTGCATTTAAAGAGTATCTTATGCAATAAGTCACTGTGATTGAATGTAAGAAAGAGAGAGCTAAAGTGTTATATAGAACCTGTTTTGTTGCATGCAGTGAATCTTGGAATGTTAATGAACACATAAAAAAGAACTTGGGAGCAACAGAGATGTGGTTCCTAAAACGAATGTTGAGAATTTCTTGGACTGCCAGAGTACATAAGGACGATTGCCTGAAAGAGGCTAATGAAACTAGAACATTATATAAAACAATAAGAAATAGAACAACAGCTTTCTTTAGTCATGTGATGAGAAGAGAGGCATTGGCGAACATCGTGACAACTGGATAGATCGAGGGAAAAGAGACAGACGCAGACCAAGAGAAACGATGCTGGATGAACTGAGACGGTGGCATAGAGGAATGCCATCTGCAGAGTTGATCCAGAACACCAAAAACCGAGATATGTGGAGAGACATAAACGCCTAAGCCATCTGGCATGCACTTGATGATGATGATTTTTATCCATGACTCATGTTTCAGACCAACATAATGTGACAGACCACATGTGCAAGCGTAGAATTCGTCTCCTTAATTCGGTTTCTATATTTTGTCATGCCACGGCTTTAGTTTCACCTAGTGTCGGCCTATTTGAAATTGAATCTAATTCTAATATTTTTCTCACACGGGGCATCTCCCGTTACTGTTTCATGTAGATATGTAAAAGTATTAACGCGTTCAAAGTTGTGTTCTCCAATTGTGTGATGTAGTTCTTGATGAGGTCCAGATCATTGATATTTTTGCCTTTGTCATGAGGGAATTTATATTTATATCAAATATTCCTGCCATTTCCATTATTTTATTTCATTATTGCTGGGGTCGCTTTTCTGTCCCTCAAATAATAAATTGTTGATTTTTGAGTGCAATCTTCAGGCGTTATTCTTTTATATTTCATCATCTTCTTAAACGTTCTCCTTTTCCCAGTCATATTCTTCTTCTTCTTCTTCTTCTTCTTCTTCTTCTTCTTCTTCTTCTTCTTCTTCTTCTTCTTCTTCTTCTTCTTCTCCTTCTCCTTCTCCTTCTTCTTCTTCTTCTTCTTCTTCTTCTTCTTCTTCTTCTTCTTCTTCTTCTTCTTCTTCTTCTTCTTCTTCTTCTTCTTCTTCTTCTTCTTCTTCTTCTTCTTCTTCTTCTGCTGCTGCTGCTGCTGCTGTAGGATATCGCGTGTCGAAAACACTACAGCCTGCCGTAATTGCGGAGATGGCCGTAATAATGATGATTAATGTTTTAATATGACATGATATAAAGGTTATGCATGATAAGCTTAGCGTGATACCCAGCTCAGCCTGGGAAAGTATCCAGGATTACTACTAGTTGCCATATATTTTATATTGGCACCTTGCCGTCTTGACAGACAATTGTTTAAATAAAGAAGATACAAACAATAGATTGCCTGGCATATTTCGCTGCATCTCGTCAGGTACATACTGCAGAATTCACACAACATAAACTAAAATAATTAGATAAATCCTTCAAGCTGAAATATACACATGTTAGCACAGTAATGTCAGTTGTCTACCACGGTAATTGTTAACTGACTAACATGTCTTTTGTTTGCACAAATCTTTCCTATGTAGATTAATCATTATAGCTTCTGCAAACTTTAACAAGCGACTATTTGTGTGTGTTAAACACCACGCCTATTTGATAAAGTGGCCATGGGGAGTTCTTTTGGTCCTATTCTAGAGGACATCTTCATGGCACATATAGAAGAAAAGAGATCCTCAGAAATTAAATGCTTGGTCTTCTACCTTCGTTATGTGGACGATATACTAACTATCAGTATCACCACAGACGAGCTTCAAGCAACATCGTTCCAGGCCATAATAAACATAACGCATTAAAAAGTCTATCTATCTATGGAACACGAACACAAAGGAAGCGTTGCTGTTCCTAGATAGTCTAATGAGACGAAGAGTAGACGGCACAATTCAAAGATCGGTGTTCCGTAAAGAAACATGGACTGGCCAATACTTAAATTTTCAGAGCATTACACCTGTCCGGTACAAACGGGGCTTAGTATGGATCCTGTTTGACCGTGCTTGGAAGATATCACACAGAACACATTGACAGGGGAATTTTAAACTCGGAAGAATGTCTTAAACCTGAATGGTTACTCCACAGGATTTATAAAGCGCCACTGCCAACCCAAACCAAAACCAGACGTAACTACAGGTCCTAAACTCAAGGTATTCATACAGCTAACCTTTCGAGGGGATGACGTAATGCAACGTCTGCTCATTACAGCAGTCGGCCGTACATTCTGAGTGGCAACTCCAGTTATTATTTACAGAACCCCACCTATTCCCACCCCAGCAGTAAAAGAACATGTGCCTCTATACGGCAAATCCAATTGAGTTTACCAGTTCACATGCAGGTGCCAATCTACCTACATTGGCAGAACAGAGCGGCAGCTGAAGAACAGAGTCGTTGAACACATACCTAATTGGATTGACAAGATACTACACACAGGCGATGGGAGCCTAGGGAGGCCGACACACCAGAAACTTCACACTTGGTCGATTATGAGACACATGTTGGAAAGTGGCCATGTGATTGATAGAGACAGTGCCTTTCGCGTGTTGTTTAACATATAAAATTATCGCTTGTTAAAATCTGCAGAAGCTATAATGATTAATCTACATAGGCCAGTTGTGTGGAAACATAAAAATATATTAGTCAGTTTAAAATTACCGTGGTAGATTTACATTACTCTGCGAACATGTGTATATTTCAGCTTGAAGTATTTATCTAGTTATTTTACATTATGTTGTGTGACTTCTGCAGTATGTACCTGAAGAGATGCTCCGAAATATGCCAGGAAATAAATCGTGCAATCTATTGTTTGTGTCTTCGTTATTCAGATTCACTAAAGGAAGACACTAGTTTGTCACAATGTGCCCCCCCCCCCCCCCAAAAAAAAAAAAAAAATAATAATAATAATGGGGATAATAGCTACAACCAATTCGGGCGGTAAATGTTTGCCCACGATTGATGCATATGAACACATGATTATTTCCAGCAAGACTCAACATCTGACGTCTTACACGCTCAACTTGTAACCTATCTGTAATAATTTTCTCCTGTCTACTCTGATCGTTGTCCTCCGTGCAACGCGATCAGCGGCGACGTGCTCCCAAGGTGCAAAATCTATGCACGTACCAGATGTTCACCAACGATGGTTTCGCCTTTGCATTTTGATTAAATCTATCAACATATGCACAAACATATATATAAATATGTATGTATGTATATGTATGTATATATATATATATATATATATATATATATATATATATATATATATATATATATATATATACACACACACACTGACGTGGACTAATCGAAACTAATTCCACATGAGATATACATTAACAACTATTGATACATACAAGTAAATAAATATAACAATTAATAGCTAAACTGGCCACAATGGGATTCGAATTTATCGCTTCCAAATACCGATAACGTTATCTGAAGAAACAAGTGTTATTTCGATTCCCAGCAATCCGACACCTCTTTAAAAATATCTTCGTTTTCTAGCTCATATTGTAGTTAAGAAACTATATTAACCAGCAGAGAGCAAGTTCCCTCCGCAGTATACACAAAGGTCAAGGGACTATTACACGGCAACGCTGGAGAGGGCCATCAGTGGTGTTTAGGATGACTGTAGTTCGCGGCAAAGGAAATTCAAAGTCATTCCTAGCAAGCTCATGTTGCACAGCTGTCAAGAAGCAAGTGGTGTTTTTGTGGTACAAACAAGCAGCCTTACGATGGAAACAATAGCTACTACAATTGCCATTTACTGGCTCATCATGCGAAAGTATTCACACGCATACTTACTGAGCGACTCAATGCGCATGCTCAAAAACGCCAAGACTGGCCCCATATGAGCAACTCGAGACACTGAGCACATCACAATTAGTCCAGCTAACTGTCATCTGGGCACTAAAAGGCAACAAGTAATTCGATCGTTTGGCAAACATGCTGGTGAAAGTGGTGCGAAGAGCGATGGATGGACAAGAAGACATCACCCAAATCTACCGAGACTAGATGCACTTTAAGGACACATACTGATAAATAAAGAGCTGTCAACAACGTGGACAAAACAAAGTGTTGAAGTGCTGTATGCTGTTGTATGGATGTAAAACATGGATAACAGGTATAGACCAGATGGAAGGAGAGGAAGAGGCCGACCTCGTAAACAATGGACAGAGGGAATAGCAGAGTCCCTGGGAATCTCCATACATGAAGCCCATGACTGGGCTCTCTCCAGCTGTTTGTACTTCACCTGGACACAGCAAGGTACAAGAGACACAAGATGAGAAGAAGAAACATGGATAATCAGCAGACAAGCTGAGAAACATCTAGTGGCAGTGGGGATGTGGTTTATGAGGAAAATACACAGAATACCAGTTCATGTCATTGTTACAGCCATTGTTTCCTTGGTACGACTGTTTCGTGTTGCGACAGAAGTACCACTTCGTTGTCCAGATTAAAGCGGGTAGACAGACTTTTGTCAAGAACATTTTAAATGCTTATTCATAAATCAGAGATAACGGAATTTCAAAATTTAGATATTAAGCCTGTGTGATTCTTTTAACTACAATATCTTTTAATGATTTACTCATAGCAGGTCATAAACCAACGGGCACGTTTGGATAATGTTAGGGGGTTACGATGAGACTGACATAAGCTCGGTAGGATAAGGGTTCGATGTTAGTCCCCGTCTATTGCTACGGGAGAGACCGGCTGTTTATCTATGCCTCGATGCACTCAGACCTACAATTTTGGTGGTCCCAACACTTCACAAACCCATACAGGTTCCTGCTTGGGACATCATGATTATTATTATTATTATTATTATTATCATTATTATTATTATTATTATTATTATTATTTTGCGCTACAGTAGCGTAGTAGCTTGACACTCAACTACCTGCCGGAGATCAGGGGTTGGAGTTAATATAGGCTTCAATGTGACCTAGCCTAAAATGGTTACCAATAACTTTGTTGGTAAATAAAGGCGACCGATATAATACTGACCATATCACTCACCGAGTGCCGGTTGTTCTATACAAACACGCGTCTAGCACAATGTATCCAGTGTATCTAAAGCGTGTTAAAGGATACTATTTGTGTAAACACCGTGTCACTCGAATTGACCTGCGGCGGTGTGTTGAAGGAGCAGCAAACGTAATTCGCGATCCGGCAAACCGTGTTCCAAACACAGCTGTAGGTGATTTGGAAGCAGACCGCTGAGAGCTGGTTTTCACACAATGGTACGAGCATCGGTTGCTTAAAGGGCAATGGCAAACTATTGAAAGTAATCTTGTCTAGAAATCACAAACAGCCAAACAAATAAAAAAACGAAACAAAACTAGCCTCTCGAATTAATTAGTTAGTTGCATATCCTTTACAGGACGTTGTTGTAAACACCAGCAACTTTAGATGTTGCAAATTTTTGTTACAAGTTTACGTTCAGTAGTTTGCCATTGCTTTCTAAACGACCGGCATTCATACCTTTTCGTAAAATGTCAACGCAATGCCGTCTGCTGCCAAATCGCGCGCAACTGTGTTTAGAATGCGGGTATGCGGGATCACTAAGTGCGTCGAATTGGTAAATAAAACAATTCCTCACTTAGAGTCAGTAGTTTAGCCTTGTTTTCCAGTACCGTATTTCCACAAGTCACTCACATAGAACAATGCAAGGTCTTGTGTGGTAAAATATACTGTTGTAAGATTCATTTGAAGAGATTGGCATCAAATTACTTTACCAGTCCCAGCCTGAAATATACTTCCAGAATGGACCTAGCTAAAGGTATGTGTTTTATGGCACACACTAGGAATTAGGACTATAGAACCAATCATCATCATGTGCCATGCCGATAAGCGTGTGTGGTCATGTTTCGCTAACTCACACGATCACCAGAGTCGTGTATCAGCTCTGCGTTCTTATCTCAACCATGCCACGTGTCTAAGCCATCCAGGTGTTTACTTCTCTGCCTTCCCCTTGCTCTTCCCCCCTCAAACTTGCCAGTTGTCACCAAGATCTCTAGTTCATTTTTTTCTCACGACGTGTCCAAACAATGTTGACTGTTTACATCTAATTTATCTAATCAGTTTACGGTTTTTGTCTGTTTCTTGTAGGATTTGCTCATTGGTTGTTCTGTCTGTCCATGGTATTCTTTTCATTTTCCTGAGAAACCATAATTCTCAGAAACCATAATTCCACTGCCATTACTATGTGCCCAAGGCATCTCCAGCGTCCTTTAGTTCCTTCACTAATCGCAGTTCAACAAGAAACGTCCAATTGCTAAGTATGGTAACTTGTATGTATAAGCAAGAAGGTATCACATATAAACAAGTATGTATATTCAAGAAAGTATCACATATAAACAAGAATGTATAGGCAAGAAGGTATCACATATAAACAAGTATGCATAGGGTAGATGGCATAACATATATACAAGTATTTATAGGCAAGAAAGCAGAGCATATAAACAAATATATATAAGCAAGAAGGTATAGCGTATACATATGCATGTATAGGCAAGAAAGTATACCATATAAACAAGTATGCATAGGCAATCTATATCTATAAAACAAAGTGTATGTGTATATATATGTATGTATGTAAATATGTATGTCCTTTATTTGTTCGCGAACGGCCTATCCGATTGAGATGAAATTTTCTACACGCCTTCCTTTCATTCCAGAGCTGTCAACTGTCATAGTTTTTTTTTTTCTTCCTCCTCCTCCCTCCTCCCCCTCCCAAAATACGTACGTAAATATATGATGATGATGATGAAAGAATCCCCGAACCAAAACGCTAGGGAAAGGGAAGAAAATGACGTGACTACACAGAATCGTCACACGGCAATCATCATCATCAAGTGCCGTGCCGGCTGGCGTAGGCGTTCATGGCTCTCCGTAGATCTCAGTCTTTGGTTTTTTGGATCAACTCTGCGGCAATATCAATAACAATTCATCTTTTTATGTGTAAGGAAGTTATCTACAGTCGTGTAGAAGGGAAGAACTAGACGAGTATGAATTCCGAATGGCGAACTCTCTCCTCCTCTCTTCTTCCTCCCTCTCATCCCTCTCCCGACTCCCTCCTCCTTCTCCCTCTTTCTTCTCCCTCTTCCTCTCCCCTCCTCCTCCATCCTCCTCCCTCCTACTCCATCCGCCTCCTCCCCCTCCTCCCTCATCTTCCCTTCTCCTCCCTCTCCCTCATTATCCCTCCTCCTCCTCCTGCCTCCCTCCTCCTCCTCCTGCCTCCTTCTCCCTCATCATCCTCACTCCTCCTTCTCCCTTCTTCTCCCTCTTCCCTCCTCCTCCTACCTCCTCCCTCCTCCCTCCTCCTCCCTCTACCTCCTCCTCCTCCCTCCACCCTCCTCCTCCTCTTCCTCCTCCCTTTCCTTCCTCCTCCTCCTCCCTCTACCTCCTCCTCCCCCTACCTCTTTCCTCCTCCCTCCTCTTCCTCTTCCACCTCCCTTTCCTTCCTCCCCTCCTCATTCTCCCTCCTTCCTCTCCCTCCTTACTCCTCCTCCTTCCTTCTTCTCCCTCTGCCTCCTCCCTCCTCCTATCCCCTCCTGCTCCCTCCTCCTCCTTCTCCCTCCTTCTCCCCTCCTCCTCCTACCCTCTTCCTCTTTCCCTCCTCCCTCTCCCTCCTCCATCCTCCTCCTCCCTCTTCCTCCTTCCTCCTCCTCCCTCTCCCTCCTCCATCCTCCTCCTCCCTCTTCCTCCTCCTTCTTCCTCCTCCTTCCTTCTCCTCCCTCCTCCTCCCTCTTCCTCCTCCTCCTACCTCCTCTCTCCTCCTCCCTCCTCCCTTTTCCTCCCTCCTCCTCCCTCTACATCCTCCCTCCTCCTCTCCACTCTTCCTCCTACCCTCTTCCTCTTCCCCTCCTCCCTATCCCTCCTCCTCCCTTCACATTCCCCCTCCTCCCTCTTCCTCCTCCTCCCTCCTCCTCCTCATCCCTCCTCCCTCCTCCTCCTTCTTCCTCCCTCCTCCTCCCTCCTCCCCCTCCTCCTCCCTCTCCTCCTCCTCACTCCTCCTCCTCCTCCTCCTCCTCCTCCCTTTACCTCCTCCCTCCTCCTCCTCCTCATCCCTCCTCCTCCCTTCTCCTCCTCCCTCTACCTCCTCCTCCCTTCACATTCCTCCTCCTCCCTTCCTCCTCCTCCCTCCTCCTCCTCATCCCTCCTCCTCCTTCTTCCTCCCTTCTCCTCCTCCTCCCCCTCCTCCTCCCTCTCCTCCTCCTCACTCCTCCCTCCTCCTCCCTCTACCTCCTCCCTCCTCCTCCCTTCACATTCCTCCTCCTCCCTCTTCCTCCTCCCTCCTCCTCCCTCCTCCTCCTCCCTCCTCCTCCCTCCTCCTCATCACTCCTCCTCCCTCCTCCTCCTCCTCCCTCCTCCCCCTCCTCCCTCTCCGCCTCCTCCCTCCTCCTCCTCCCTCTACCTCCTCTCCTCCCTCCTCCTCCCTCTACCTCCTCCCTCCTCCTCCCTTCACATTCCTCCTCCTCCCTCTTCCTCCCTCCTCCTCTCTCCGCCTCCCTCCTCCTCCTCCTCCCCTCCTTCTCCTCCTTCTCCCTCCTCATTCTCCCTCTTCCTCCTCCCTCTTCCTTCTCCCTCCTCCTCCTCCATCCTCCTACTCTCTCCTCCTCCTCCCTCCTCCTCCCTTTTCCTCCCTCTCCTCCTCCTGCTCCCTTCTCCTCCTGCGTTCTCCTCCTCCCTCCTTCTCCCTCCTCCTCCCTCTTCCTCCTCGCCTCCTCCTCCACACTACTCCTCCCTCCTCCTCCTAATCCCTCCTCCTCCCTCCTATTCCTCCCTACTCCTCCTGTCTCCTCCCTCCTCCTCCCCCCTCTTCCCTCCTCCACCTTGCTCTTCCTCCTCCCTCCTCCATTTACCCAAGACAGACAGACAGTCAGACAGATAGTCGGGAACGGGATCTTATATGACTACTTATATAATTTAAATGAGATGCTCTCCACCATGGGATGGGCCGGGTCAGACAGACAGACAGATAGATAGACAGACAGACAGACAGACAGACAGACAGACAGACAGACAGACAGACAGACAGACAGACAGACAGACAGACAGTCGGGAACTTATATGACTACTTATATGAATTAAATGAGATTCTCCCCACCAGGCGTTGGGCGATGCCGGGCCGGGTCAGACAGACAGACAGATAGATAGTCGGAACGGGAACTTATATGACTACTTATATGAATTAAATGAGATTCTCCCCATCAGGGTCTGGGCGAAGACGGGCCGGGTCAGACAGACAGACAGACAGACAGATAGTCGGTAACGGGAACGAGAACTTATATGACTACTTATATGAATTAAATGAGATGCTCCCCACCAGGGTCTGGGCGAAGCCGGGCCGGGTCAGCTAGTATATATATATAATACAATATAATACATATGCATGTATAGGCAAGAAAGTATACCATATAAACAAGTATGCATAGGCAAGAAGGCATCACATATAAAGAAGTATGTATAGACAAGAAGGCATCACATATAAATAAGTATGTATAGACAAGAAGACATCACATATAAATAAGTGTGTATAGACAAGAAGACATCACATATAAATAAGTGTGTATAGACAAGAAGACATCACATATAAATAAGTGTGTATAGACAAGAAGGCATCACATATAAAGAAGTATGTATAGACAAGAAGGCATCACATATAAATAAGTGTGTATAGACAAGAAGACATCACATATAAAGAAGTATGTATAGACAAAAAGACATCACATATAAATAAGTGTGTATAGACAAGAAGATATCACATATAAATAAGTGTATAGACAAGAAGACATCACATATAAATAAGTGTGTATAGACAAGAAGGCATCACATATAAAGAAGTATGTATAGACAAGAAGGCATCACATATAAATAAGTGTGTATAGACAAGAAGACATCACATATAAAGAAGTATGTATAGACAAGAAGACATCACATATAAATAAGTGTGTATAGACAAGAAGACATCACATAAAAATAAGTGTGTATAGACAAGAAGGCATCACATATAAAGAAGTATGTATAGACAAGAAGGCATCACAAATAAATAAGTATGTATAGACAAGAAGGCATCACATATAAACAAGTATGAATAGACAAGAAGACATCACATATAAACAAGTGTGTATAGACAAGAAGGCATCACATATAAATAAGTATGTATAGACAAGAAGACATCACATATAAATAAGTATGTATAGACAAGAAGACATCACATATAAAGAAGTATGTATAGACAAGAAGGCATCACATATAAAGATGTATGTATAGACAAGAAGGCATCACGTATAAAGATGTATGTACAGGCAAGAAAGCATCACACATAAAGAAGTATGTATAAGCAAGAAGACATCACATATAAAGAAGTATATATAGGCAAGAAGACATCACATAAAAAGAAGGAATTAAGTAAAGAATGCTTTTACATGCCTTGATGCGTACTGGGTATATGATGATGATGATAATGATCATCATTATCATCATTATCATCATCATCATCATCATCATCATCATCATCATCATCATCATCATCATCATCATCATCATCTAGTGCCATGCCAATTAGTGTAAGCAGTCGTGGTTAGCCTCCTCACACGATCACCAGTCTCGGGTCAGCTCGGTGTTCTTGTCTCCATTATGAAATGTTGCCAACTGCCTGCCTGTCTCATAACATGGTAATATGCATTATGTTCACAACAATCATTTGACAATGCTTTGTATGTGTGAATATAACATGCCAAACAGATAATTGATGTACCAAAGATGAGTGATTGACCGGGGCACACCTTCTTAGTTTTCACTCTCGGACCACCATTACATCACCATTGCTTCCAGTTTCCCATATTACATTCCTTCCCCTTTTTCATGTACAACTTTTACTCGTTTTCCTGGGATCTTCACTGCAACGTTACCATCCCCTAACCCGGTCCCCACGATACCACAGACTCCCACGCCTGTCTACATAAGAGGATCAAGGTGAATCACAGCCAGGGATTCTGACATAAGTAGCAAAATTTTTTCCAAGCTTAAATTTTCTATTCATTGTTCTCATATTTTCATCTTTTCATTCTTCCATTCCGTTCTTATGCCTTAATGTAGTCACAGGATGGTCTTCTCCGTGATTATATGTTGTGTCTTGTGTGTGTATTTGTTTTCTGATGAAGTCTGACCCCGCAATGTCATGTGTTTTGTGTAACTCTGTTCTCTAAAGATGCATTACTATGTGTTATTTTATATTGTTTACATTACCACAGCTTTACCGCAGTTCCACTAATTTTGATCTCTACAAGGCATCTTTCATCATATGTGACTGCTCGGAGATAGTTGTACCTATTCACTTGTTGCCATCTTCATAATCAATAGACCATTGGACACTCGATGGGTGATGTAATTAATATCAATCTGAGGGTCCAGATTAATATCTTTATTTTTAAATCAGCCACGGTGGGAATTCGAACTCTAAGTCAGCAGGCAAGGGTGCTATCCACTGTGCTACGGCAAACCTTGCATACAATGTACCCGAATATAATGTGTTGTATCATCTTTAAGTAAGACATTGAAAAGACAGAAAATAATGGACAGAAATATTTATTCAAATCAAGGTATTCGCTTAGTGAATTTAAACACAGAAGCCGCAAACAATATTTGCACGATTTATTAGCTGGGATATTTCGCTCCATCTCGTCAGGTGCATACTGCAGAGTTATATATCATATACAAGCTCTAAGAAAACGCAGAGATACAAAAACACTAATACAAGCAGGCCAGGTGCCAGGCCACCCTATGAAGAACCGATTTGAAAACTTAGCTATGGGCGGTTGAAAATAAGTAGTTTCATCCACGAGGCCAAACAACTCTGCAGAGAAACCATCGATCTTCCCACAGTTGGTATCCCCCTGACAACTATTCCAGAGTGAACCCCGTGGAAAGATGAACATAGACTATCGCTACAAATCCAGACAAAAGTGAGAGGAATATTTGACAAGGAAGAACAGAACAGTGTACAGCGCAGAACAACCACTCTCAGCTTCCTTGATGAAGAATACCCACAGGATCTCTGGATCCGAGTCTACACAGATGGGTCAGCACAAAATGCTGTTCGAAATGGAGGAGCGGGAGTGTACATAGAATACCCAAATAATACTAGGGACACGGCCAGAGTTCCAACAGTAAAGTACTGCCATAACTATGATGCTGAAATTGAGGCAATCAAGATAGCCACAGAGAAATTACAAAATACCAGCCATGGTACACAACCTGTGGTGATATTGACAGATGCAAAATCCGTAATAGAGGCGCTCCTGTCTGGGAAATTGCCAGTTCTAAGGACACTACTTTCTGAACTTAGCAGTCAGCGTAAGATCACCATACAGTGGATACCATCCCACTGTGGAGTCCCCGGAAACGACAGAGCAGATCGATTGGCTAAGGAAGGAGCAAAAGAAGAACAACCTGATGTGCCCATTACATACCACCAAAAGAAAAGAATGATCAAATCAGTCAGAAGGCCACCAAACCTTACTCAAGACGACTTCCACGTTATGGGCAGACCAGAACAGGTCATTCTTCTGCGCCTCAGAACAGGACACAATAGATTACGCAACCACATGTATACAAAATTCAAGATTGGTGACTCAGCCATGTGCACATGTGGTTTGGCGTTGCAAACAGCAGAGCACATACTCCAGGATTGCCCAAACTACAACATATCCAGGCGAACCTTCTGGCCTAGAGAGACAACAGTGGAAGATAAACTCTATGGACCACTGAGTGAACTATAAAAGACTGTTATATTCATACAAGAGACAACATTGCAGTTATAAACATATTTCAGGCGAACGAAAGAAGAATATGAAGTGAATAAATAAATAATACTTTAGCTGACACACTTTCAAGACATAGTCAAAGAAATTGTTGGAATGTGGAACGTTCTTATTCCCCACATTTATTCACAAATTGTGTTACATCATCTCATTTGTTGTGAGAGTACAGACACTAATTTGACCATTCGCAAGAAATAAGAGGTAACTGGAGCAAGGCAAGAAGAAGAAACAAGAAATAATACTAAAATGAAGGAAGCGTACTTAACCCAGACGAATCAATGAAATCTTTGCGCGTGGGATCACGAGTAAACAGAACACGTTCAGCATCGATGAAACCAGTGAAAATAAAGTTACTTTCAAATCCCAGGGACAGTTGAACAGCCTGATTGACTCGTGCTATTTATGGGCTTTTAAGAAAGAAACCAGATCCAGGGATCGTTCTGTGGATGGGGTGTATTTAGTTTCTTCTCATCAGATGGATTAGATTAAAGGCCGCTGATGTTTTTGCTTTTAAAGGCACTGATTTTTACCTTTATATATCTGGTTTGTAGTCAAATGTTAAAACATGGGGCAATTAAGAAAAATAGCGAACACGTTAAGGAGGTGACAGGATGTTTAAACAAAAACGAATCGAGGAAAGGATGAACAAAACAAAAAAAGACGTGTATTTTCAAAAGGTTTAGATTTAGGTACTCAGACCAATCTGGCATGCTGCCCTTCTGTCACTATGATTATGATATTTTTTTTTGGGGCATATCCCTTACAGGACGTTGCAGTCAACACCAGCATTTTTAGCTGCTGTTGATGTACTAGGCAAGATTACGCTCAGTAGTTTGCCATTGCTCTCTGAGTGACGGGCTCACAAACCCGTAAGTTACTGACGAGGCGAGAACCGCTACCAATTCTCGCGAACATCACGTCACTCACGAGAGTATACGGGATTACGGAGAAACACGCTAACCCCTAGGTCAGGGAGAGCGACGTTATGATATTGGCAAATCTTAAAACCATTAATATCAGCATTAAAACATACATGGAAAATCTACGTATTTTTCAAACATTAACAGTAATGATAGTACATAAGATTGTCATGTTTGGAACCCAATAAAACTTTTAAAAAGTTAGTTGCATATCCTTTACAAGACAGCAGTAAACTCCAGAACTTTTTTTTTTTTTTTTTTTGGCCGTTTGTAATCTCTTGGCAAGTTTATGTTCAGTATTTTGCCATTACTTTCTGGACCACTCATACCATTTTCATTTAAAAAAATGATCAACGCAAGGTAGTCTGCTGCCATATCTCCCGCAGCTCTGTTTCGAACGCGGTATGTCTGATTACGAAATGCGTCCGCAACCTCTTCGCCACGGATCAAGATCTTGAGAAACGTTGTACAATGATCAAGTTCCATCTTCCTATTACAGTTTGGCTGTAATAAGTCGCCAACAACCATCGCCCAGCATCTTAACATAGGACTCATACATATTACTTCCTGTCAGTTTATTGTTGTTGTCCACGACATGTTCCGTTGTGTACTTCTTGAGATGTTTTCCAATGCCTCACCAGTCATTAAGTGACCAAACAAATCAATCAATCAGGTGCCGTCTCTACAATGAAGGTTGGCTGCAATGGATTTCCAACACCGTCTCTGGCCCTGATTGTACATTCTGTCAGATTGCTGTGTGTCCACCTCTTGATGGTATCTTCCCATTTGATCGTCTATCTCTTGCTCGCTTGCCTTCACTCTTACCCATCAGTATGGGCTTTATGAGTGTCAGCGACTTGTGCGCTGCAGTTTTTCAAGACTCCGCTACTTTCGCACTGCACGAAATAACAATTCATGACATTTGCGAAAGGAATGCAATTTATTCAGAGCCGACATTTGAATGGCTCTACGAGCGTTAGGTTTCATCATTGTTACACAATATGCATACATCAACGTGATGATAGATGATGCTAGCATTACACAATCTAAATGAACAGCCCTATGTTTGCCTATGGCCTAGAAAGCTATCGTATTGGTCAAGGATACGTCCTGCTCTCTCTACCGTCTCCAGTCAGTCTGTCCCGCAACACATTGCGTGGATCAGCACGGACACTTTACTCTCCGTGCAATCGCTATTATTGCGTGCCTGGTCTTGCCAGCACGCTGGCTGGTGAGTTTGAGTAACCTGGCATATCACGGTTACTCGCAAGGACCAGCAACCCAATTGCTTGGGGAAAGCCCTCGCTCATCTGTACTCGTTTACCTCTGGTCTGACACAAATGTGTCTCCCTGTGAGGTTATTAATAGTACTCGGTGTCTTCCCTGTCTGGTGTCTCTCTATTAGACTAGTGTTAACTCCTTACTCCTGTAAGGTCTTATTGGGGATGCTGACAGGGTCCCCCTCCTCTCCGCGAAGTGTTACTTCCCTTTTCCTTATGTTTGTAACACTTCTTGGTCACAAAAGAAAAATTGGTTGTCCCAATTTTGTCAGATCTCCAATAAGTATAGAACTTTCTAGTTTGGGGATAGAACAATATCTTCTACCTTCATTCACAGTGTTCTATCTTTTCACTTGGCTAATTCAGTAGCCCATGTCTCAGTATAGTTGGTTCCATAGATATCTTAAGGATTGGTAGTGAACCGGAAACCGTTGTCTTATGACTTATGTCCTGGCTTCTGTCGTTTGACCCTATGTCTTTTGACTTCCACCTATTGACTTCCGTCTTGACCTGTTCCTCATATTGCCCAAAATGACAACCCACACTCTAGTTGACTCTATTATGAGTACAACACATGAGCACCAAGTGTTCATGTTCCCATCAATATCCCCTCCAACTCTATACACATAGCTCTACTGTTCACCTTCTTGCTTCCGCATGTGAAAAAGCTATATTCACTGTTACATTTAGTTTCTAATAATTTATTGTGTCCCCTGAATTTAGAGTTATTGTTCTTTGAACTTATAGGTGTGTGCAACTTTTATGTGTTCGTTTTCCTGTTTGTTTGCGTGTTTTCTAATAAACTAAAGTGTACTTAACTCTCTAACATGTGTATGCGTTAGTGTACTAAATGTGTGTGTTCCTTCGAGCGCCGCAAATCGGTTTATTGTGGTTACAAACGTTCGTCATTTTTATTTGTGACCACAACTCCGTTTTCTGAAGCTCAAAGTACGTTGTCTATATAATCTGCTAAAGTATTGCTGCAACACATATAAAAACCTTCGACAACACATTGACAACACAGATGACACAGACAAGTCAAATAAGACTTTCCCAGCGGTGGAAAAGAAAATTTTCCGCTGTCTTTCTCTCTCGCTCTCTTCCTTTCAATGTTTACTAAGTTTTTGCATTCTCTCCTCGCATTTTCTCTTCTTTCATTCATCTTTCATACCCTTTCATACTATTCTTTCACTCAATCATTCTTTCGTCATTAAAATATGTTTCATAGTATTACTTACACAATATATATATATATATATATATATATATATATATATATATATATATATATATATATATATATATATACAATAAACGATTGGCTGAAATTTTAACAGTGATCACGCCAAATGACTGTGCGTTTCGTTTGCACGCGTCATGTCTATACAAAAATATACATAGCTATAAGGATGGTTTGTCACCGATCCTGACGTAGTAACTTACATAATTTGGTGTGCTGACCTAAATTACCCTAAAGGGAAATAATTTACTACTACTTTCATTTAAGCGAAATGGGTTAATTACCTTAAATGTTACTTGTGAAAAAAATGATGTTAATTCCTAAATGATTGGTATTAGTTTTGAAATGATATATTAGCTAAATGGATGTATAAATGATTATGATTATAAGTTAATTAACTAATATAAGATCTAATAATTGTATTTCTATAATGGATGTTTTAATAAATGGGTTATTAATTAAATGATGGTGATTTCTAACTAAGCAAATAAGAAAATAAAGTTATATATGCGTTTACACAATTTGCAATAGAATAAATAATAGAAAATGAAGTTATAGATACTGTAAATAAAATAATAATGTACATCTATCACAGTTACATTTCTATATCTAATTACACTAAGTTGATATCCTCCTCTGCGTTGTGAAGATGGAGCAAATCTCTTTGTAGACTATTCTAACATAGTTCATTCAGTCAAAGTCTTTTATGCTCTCTTTGTAGGATAGTGTAATAATATAGTTGCCTACCACATTATGTAGGTTCATAGCTAACCCTGGAATGTTCTTCGGGGTTTAAGCGTTGGTTTAATATATTCTAGATTCGGGGTCTAAGCTGGGTTCACTGTCCTCTTGGCGTTACTTCCCATAATCTAACTGATGTGTGTGTCAGCGCATGTTAATTCTGCGTCTGTTCGTTACACTTTTCATAGCACTGTTCTATTCACACAAGTTATATATCAGGCGATAGTAACGCACTTACGATATGTCTTACTCACCACACATGGCACATGGTTATTTAACATTACAGTGTCACTGTTTTTGGTGGTGTATGGTCGCTTCCTTCCTGTAACTCAGGTATTTGAATGGATGAAGGACGACTTAAAATGTCTGCAATCGTATTTAATCTCCCTTTTAATGCTGGATAGTAAATGTGTAATTTTGGAGAATCAAAGCCCACATGTAAATTCTATTGTTGGTAGGATGTCCAGATTGCATCACAGACAATGGAGAGTTATCGGATTGGATTACAAACTGTGCTCCTGTCAGAAATCGATGAAACTTTCTCACGCAATAGATCAAACTAAGGCCTTCCAATTCTGATGCTGAGTATCTTCCTTCAGCCGGAGTGATCTTGTGACCTACGGGGTGGAACGTCCCGTCGTAGAGCTGACCTAGTCTTCCAGATATGGATATGGCAATCATATCTGTGCGTAAGAAATAAGTGAGTTTTGGATTAGGCATATGAAGGATAGATGGAACGATGAAAGAAAAAAAAATGTTTCAATTTCGATACCGCACTAATTAATCGTGCATCTTTTACAGATAACTTAGCCGAAGCTTTTAAGATGTTAGAAAAATTAATGGTGATTTCCGCCAGTTTTAAAAGTAATTTAGTATAGTGGTTTCCCAAACCCAGTAAACTTTGGACCTGTTTTATTGATCGTTGGTATTGTCAAATTCAGAATCTTACTGACGATTCTGTCATTAGTTTTTAATTGGCCCTTGTAGATGGTATGTTAATTTGTTCCATGCCCAACTCTATTTTGGACGGCTTCGCTGTGAGTCCAAACAATCTCAACCTGTTGAAGACCTGTTGCCGTTTCAGTCGGTGTTTTGTCCCGTCTTTCGTCTGACTGCATGTGTTATTTCTACATGTCAAGATATTTGTCGCCGTTACGTTTACTGTAGGAACTGGTAGTTCCATCTCGTCCAATTCTGTTGTGCTACTAGTTGTGTGTGTTGTTATCTGGCTACGCGTGTTTGCGTTGTCGCTGTCGTGTGTCTCCCTACTTAGTGAAGTTGTGTTGTGTTCATCTGTCGTCTCATTGCTTGGTGATGGTGCAATTTGTTCGTCTGTCTGTTGTACTTGTTGTGAAACGTAAGGTTTCAGGATGTTGATATGAAATATCTCTAAGGGTTCTTTTATCGATATTTCATGATCCGCATCTGATATTTTGAGTTCAACGTTGAGAGGCCCTTGGCAACATGTTAGTACCATGTTATAATTATCAGTTAGTTGAATCACAGCCTTTTGGTTTGGTTTAAGGTGAATCGCTTTAGTACCCTTGTTTGGATAGTTTTGGTTTCCATCACTCGACACCTGCATTAGGGGTCCAGTAATATCGACCGCTATACCCTCAAGTGGTCTAGATGCTCTCACTGACCGTTGCACTTCGGTCTTTACATGCTTTTTCTTTCGTACTCGATGTTGACACACAGTACAAGAGCGACAGAAAGATTTTATGGCCGAACAAAATTTCGGCCAGTAAAATTGTGATAGAATTCTGGCTCGCGTTTTATGATAGCCCAAATGTTCAGCAAACGGTGGTGAATGTGCGATTTTTAGCACCTTTTTCCGGTATGTTACAGGTAACACCGTCTGCTGAATTTCATGGTTATTATATGTGTAATAACGCATGAGAATTCCATTAACCTTTTTATAGTACCAGGAAGAATTTTTAGAAACTTTCTTTCGCTCACACAACAAGTTAAAATACGGTGTGAGTGTTTGGTCGGTGCTTTGTGCCTCGCTCAACTTTTGGCGAGTATAATTGATATCTGCACCACTTGGTGTTAGTAGCTGTAATGTTTCAGTTTGTAAGTCAGTATAACTTGTTTCTGTATCTGCCTTAGTTACAGCGTTGACCATGTGTGTTTCATTCCATGCTTTTATGTTGTCGTCTTTACATTCTTTCAATGCATCAAGACGTCCTAAAATAAGATCTGTACAAGGATCTTGAAGGATAGCGCACGTAAATGTGCCGGTAAGGGACGGGGTATTGATATGCGCTTTTGCCAGTGGATATTTCTCGATGGTACCCGAGAAAGTACGGCATTTGACAAATTTACCCGTATAATCTTCTATTCTCGCAAATTCTCTCCTTAATCCCAGTATAGTACTGCCCGTATCGACTAAGCATTGGCACGGTTTACCATTGACCTGTGCATCGTAGAACTTAAGGTTACCTCTGGAGGCACATGCTGCATTAGCTTCTTCATTTGAACATGATATTACGTGTCCACATTTCAATCTCCCCTCCGCATGAAATTGCTGGCATACTTTACATTTCTTAAAGTCTAAAATATCAGTTACTGATGATACACTCTGACATTCATTCGTTGGCAATACATTGACAAGTTCGGGATCTATGTCACTCTCATCGTCTGATGATGTCTCCCAAAACATTTATTACTATAATGGCCATAACTAGAACAAAAATAACATTTTACAGCACGTTTAAATGATGATCTTCTGCTTTCTTGCTTACTTAACACTTGTTCTAGGTGTGAGTGGGGTTCTTATCACACATCGAATAAGTTGGGTGAAAAAGATTGCAATAATTACATCGAGGTGGTTTCTGAGGTGGTTTGTCATTCTTACTGTAGTCTTTCTGTTTGTGGGATCTATCAGGGACTCTGTTTGCAAAAGCTGTAATTTCTGTGTCATATGATGTTGTTTTAAATATGTCCCGATTAGAGGAAAAATAAGCTGACCCCCGTTTCTCTAATTGTTGAATGGACTCAATATCTGACTGTTGTAAGAATTTGGCAAAAGGGGTAGGCACTGTAGAAACAACTTTGTCCATTACCATTAGCTCTTCTAGTTTTTCATAGCTGTTACCTACTTTAGCCGCCTTAGTCCATTTTTTAAATGTGCTCTGCACGTTAGAAATGTAATCTAAGAACGTTTCAGTTGCTTTTGGTTTAATCTGTGAGAATTGAATTTGGTAACCAGTAGCGTCCAAAAGAAAATGTTGCATTATCCTATCGTGTATGTACTGGTAATTGTTTCTGAGATCTGTAGGTATGGATTCTATTACTTTTAAAGGTTCCCCACTCAGGTTCCTCATGTAAATCATTGCCCAATCCTCTAAAGGTATTTTCTGTGTTTTTAGTTGGAACTCTATATTTTCAGTCCATGCGCTGATTGAATCACCTACCGTGTATGGTTTAATAAGGCCCTTGTACTTACTAAATTTGTTCTGTTCTTCTTGGCTCTTTTGTTTGCTAGAGGCTATTTGTATGTTAGAATCTACCTCCATTTCCTTCATCTTTAGTTTCGTTTCTGAATCTACCTGTATCTGCTTTTGTTTGGTGGCTTCCTCGATCTCTTTCATTTCTTTTTGATGTTGCCTTTCTAATGCTCTTTCATCTCTGTCAAGAGCAGCTTTTCTTTCTGTTTCTTCTTTCTGTAGAGCAATTTTCCTTTCTGTTTCTTCTCTCTGTAGAGCTCTTTCTTCTTTATACTTTTGGTCCGCCCATTTTTCTAACTTATCTCCAGTGTGGCCCATGGCGATGCCCGCCTGGATACATTCATTTAGTGACGCCATTTTGTGGCGTAATGTTAATTCACACTGCTAATACAATAATATGCACAAAATAGTTTACAATAACATGTTAGTAAATGTACATCTTTCGCTGGAAAAGAAGATGCATGATTAAGTTAGAGCATATCAAAATATTCGGAAGATATACTCATCTAATTTGTTGGACAGTACGGTACTTGGGATGTTCCACCGCAATCTTTCACACTACACACTGGTTTGAATAGTTGATACACGGGCTGCGTTCTGGTTAGTAGAGCAGCAAAAATTAGACACACGCTTAAGATGTAAATACAAGCTCACAATTCATCATATTTCATAAAGTTGTTAATATAATTTCATATTTCATGCGACTGGTGAATGAGAATGTGCTAAATAGTGATAAATGGTATTAATGATGAATGATATGATCGTCTGAATGATTGTTAGATGATAAATGAGATGATTAGTCGTATGGCCGTCAATGTCGTCTTGTCTTCGCCGTTCGACTATGGCGTACTTTCGTTCTAGGCTGCAGTTCGTCGCTACTCTATTTACTGATTCCGTAGAATGGTGACATTGATGGCTGTATCACACGCAATGGAATGTATACGGTGGTTACGATGTTAATGTTCACTGATGATTTTATACATTTCAATTGCTTTTAGTATAATACCACACTTTCTAAATAATATTGGTAGAATTTCACACTTTACCGATCTAATTTGACTCAATTGTGGTTCAAGCTCCACAAATTCGCGATCGTATAATTCACCACAAGAAGAAAAAAAAATTAATTTATAACATGTATCACAATAAATTTGTATTACTTTGCAATATATCACACATCACAAATGTTGAAACGTGCATTAAATTAATTCTGGTACAGAATTTTGTAATATCAATCGATAGCCAGCGTTCGTTCCGTGGTTTATAATACCACTTGCATGTTGGCGTTAACTGATCGTTGAATATTGCTACAACTGCGTGCTATCACTGCTCAGAAACGTTCACTGTAATCTGACAGCAATTGTACTGCTGGCGTTCGTTTAATGTGTTCTGATACAAATTCGCCGCTGGCGTTGATTCATTGACCATTCTGACACCAATTCGGGGTCTAGCCTGTCAGCGACTTGTGCGCTGCAGTTTTTCAAGACTCCGCTACTTTCGCACTGCACGAAATAACAATTCATGACATTTGCGAAAGGAATGCAATTTATTCAGAGCCGAAATTTGAATGGCTCTACGAGCGTTAGGTTTCATCATTGTTACACAATATGCATACATCAACGTGATGATAGATGATGCTAGCATTACACAATCTAAATGAACAGCCCTATGTTTGCCTATGGCCTAGAAAGCTATCGTATTGGTCAAGGATACGTCCTGCTCTCTCTACCGTCTCCAGTCAGTCTGTCCCGCAACACATTGCGTGGATCAGCACGGACACTTTACTCTCCGTGCAATCGCTATTATTGCGTGCCTGGTCTTGCCAGCACGCTGGCTGGTGAGTTTGAGTAACCTGGCATATCACGGTTACTCGCAAGGACCAGCAACCCAATTGCTTGGGGAAAGCCCTCGCTCATCTGTACTCGTTTACCTCTGGTCTGACACAAATGTGTCTCCCTGTGAGGTTATTAATAGTACTCGGTGTCTTCCCTGTCTGGTGTCTCTCTATTAGACTAGTGTTAACTCCTTACTCCTATAAGGTCTTATTGGGGATGCTGACAATGAGAGTGTTGTGTCTTTTAACGTAGCAGAAATATTTAACTTGCCTCTTATTTATTTCTTTCATCACCTCTCTTTAACTTCCCAGTTTTTCTAAAACATCTGTTTTTATTTTTTTTTTACTTTTGTTTGTTTGTTTGTTTGTTTGTTTTGTTTTGTTTTTTTTTTCAAAAGAAAGAAAAAATACAATAACTCTTTCTTATATATGCATATAATGTTTTACTTTCACCAGCTTCTTCCTGACAATTGTTGTTAGTTACTTTGGCAGTCCAAGTTATTCTCACCGTTCAGTTGAGAAATCGCGTCATAAAATATTGTATCAACTCTTAAAAGCGGAGAGTGCCTTAGATCAGATAATAAAACACTCATTCATTCATGTTAGAATGTCCCTTGCAGAACCTCGATTCCATAACAACCGTCCGAAAAACTTCTTGGTCATAAACAAGATGTCCCGCGTCCGATACACACATTTGGAGATCGTCTGCCACATCCTGCACCCATCTTCTCTTTGGCCTTCCCCTTCCTCTCTTCCCAGGCATATACCCCTCCATGATTGTTCTCTCCAAACATGCATGGTGTTTCAAGTGACAAAACATAATTCAATTTTCTTTGTTTTTGTCGTCTTTAGTAGCCAACCTTTTTCAATATTCAGCACTTGCCGAATGGATTCATTTGTTCTTTTCTGTATCTAAGATATTCTTAGAACCCGTCTATAACAGTTATTTTCAAAGACATTTATGTGCTGCTCAGCTTGTTTAATGTGTGTCCAGGTCTCACAAGCGTATGTTACAATGGGAAAGATGAAAAAACTGTACAGACAAGAAAACTATGTGTATACAATTAGATGTCGGGGGGGGGGGGGGGGTTGTGGATACAACCCATAGAAAAGTAAACTAAAAGTGTAGGATTAGATCTCGGGGGAAGGGTGGGGGTGGGAAATACAGCTCCACAGAATATAAATCAATAAGTATATGATTAGATGTCTAGGTTATCAACTCAAAAGAAAACTTGCCACACTTTTTTTACATTCCCGATTCGAATACCAACGTTCATCTCTCTTCACACCAGCAATCATCTATATTTACCAAACAATTGTTAGGAAAGCTGTCTTCCTCTTCTTCTTTCGCCGTTCGGTTCTATCAACACAATCTGAAAGAAGCGTGAACAGGGCCGATATCGTCAATGCAGAACTTATCGAGGTTACCGCCGATAACGACGAATCTCTGCTGCAAGTTTGATTACATGACTCGGGAGTTAAGCCTGAACTGGTACGTTGATGCCGGTATCGAGGACGAGCGAGGAGCAATTACAACTAGCTACTCATGGAATAGTGAGTAGCTATGCTTTGAGATGGTTGATGCATTGTGGAACTTAGCCAGAATTGGAATATCTTCTTCTTCTTCTTCTTCTTCTTCTTCTTCTTCTTCTTCTTCTTCTTCTTCTTCTTCTTCTTCTTCTTCTTCTTCTTCTTTTTCTTCTTCTCCTCCTCCTCCTCCTCCTCCTCCTCCTCCTCCTCCTCCTCCTTCTTCTTCTTCTTCTTCTTCTTCTTCTTCTTCTTCTTCTTCTTCTTCTTCTTCTTCTTCTTCTTCTTCTACTTCTTCTTCTTCTTTTTCTTCTCCTCCTCCTCCTCCTCCTCCTCCTCCTCCTCCTCCTCCTTCTTCTTCTTCTTCTTCTTCTTCTTCTTCTTCTTCTTCTTCTTCTTCTTCTTCTTCTTCTTCTTCTTCTTCTTCTTCTTCTTCTTCTTCTTCTTCTACTTCTTCTTCCTCTTCTTCTTCTTCTTTCTTTCCTTCTCCTTCTCCTCCTCCTCGTCATCTTCTGCTTCTTCCTCTCCTCCCCCTCCTCTTCCTCCTCCACCTTATTCTTCTTCTTCTTCTTCTTCTTCTTCTTCTTCTTCTTCTTCTTCTTCTTCTTCTTCTTCTTCTTCCTCTTCTTCTTCTTCTGCGTTCATCCGAGGTGTTTTATGACGTAATTGCGCTGTGCCTGTTTACAGCAGAGCTGAGATACTTGCGCGTTTTGTTCGATACATCCGTCTTCTGCCGGCATTTGTTGACCGGGTTAACCTTACCGGGTGTTTCCAAGAACATTTAACTCTCACTGTTATGGTGTCATCCCCATCTCAGCTTGCCCCATCAGATCAGCCGCAGACATTACGGTCAGCCCTCAAGAGAAGGTAGGGGCAGACCATGGGCATTCCCCGCCATCCAAGGAGGCTTCCATAGCTGCATAGCCGACACACAGCGCAATGGTACCGGGCTCACCCAAGGAATCGTCACGTCCTGCACATGACTGCTTATCCTCACTTTTGTATATTGGGCCTCTCATCCACCACAGGCCGCTCCTCCGGAAACTAGGAGAGATCAGTCTGAAGATGATATCCACACAGGCAGCCTTTAAATCCGACTTTCTGCGTAAGGGTTTTGCTAGCCGAGCAAATGGGAATATCCAATGTACGCGATGTCAATCGTGATAACAGAACATAATATAACATAAAGTAATATAACATAACATAGCATAGCATAAAAACATAACATAACCCTGGTTCTGCTGTGTTTGTTTACACAAACGTTGACCTTTCTTCACCTCAGCGATCCCTTCTCTAATTACTAAACAATTGTTGTGAATGTTACCTTCTTCTTCTTCTTTTGCTGTTCGGGTTGAAATGCATGTTAGTTCTACGAACACAAGCGGGGAAAAGCATGGGCAGGGTCGATATCGTCAATGCAGTAGTTATAGGAATAACACCATTGATCTTCTCAGTTATTAGTCTTGTCCAGACACTATTGCCTCATAACCTGACCGGAAATGGCGATTAGTTTGTCCAGTTGCGGGTAATCATCTGTCTTTGTGAAATGGTATCTTGCATCGTTTAGATATTTCTTTCCTTAGTTTCTTTTATTCTCTTCGATATTGGATGTCTAGGATTCACAGACAGTAGTAAGAATGGGATAAGTAGTGGCATCAGTATGGTCATCAGTATGGGATAAGTAGTGGCATCAGTATGGGCATCAGTATGGGTATAAGTAGTGGCATCAGTATGGGCATCAGAATGGGATAAGTAGTGGCATCAGTATGGGCATCAGTATAGGTATAAGTAGTGGCATCAGTATGGGCATCAGTATGGGCATCAGTATAGGTATAAGTAGTGGCATCAGTATGGGCATCAGTATGGAAATCAGTATGAGCATCAATATGGGTGTAAGTAGTGGCATTAGTATGGGCATGAGTATGGGCAGTATATACGTTTATAGTATATGATGGTTTCCGACTTATATGGACACGGACACTATACACAGAACTGTCTTCACAACGACAACAACGATGATGATGAAGTTGGTTGTGGTAATGAAAGAATATCTTCCTTGTTGGATTATATCATTGTCAAGCTTGCAAAATTAATTCATTAATTATCGTCCTAAATAAATGTTGCATTAATCTTTCCTGACAATTACCTTCCATTCCTATTTCTGCTCAGCTTTGCTTTTAGAGTACAACTCTATTTTCGCCTTTTGTGGATTTAACAAAACTAATTACCCTATTTTTGTGTTGTTTTTTTTTCTTTTCACCCCTAACTATCCAGTTTCTTGACAATAATAACTTGGTTCGCTGTAAATTAAAGTGTCTGTCTTTGTAGGTGGTATGTGTCTCTGCCGAAAGTACATGCTTTTACTATAAAAATGCGTCTTCATCTTGTCATCAATTATTATTCTTCTTATTGTCCATGTAGTGTGGCTTTGGTGATAATATATGTCCACATCCTTCTGTTTCATTCACAGCCAATTATTTCTGATACTGATATTCCTCCATGCCATTATGTCACATTCTCCAGCTCTTTTCTTGTTGTCTTGCCCTGCCTGTCTCCCCTCCTTCGTTCACGTTGTGAGGACATATTCCATATTTCCCTTTCTCGTGGAATGCCCAAAGATTGATGCCAATTTTCTTCTTCTGATGCGAGTAACCAGTCCTTTTGTGAGCTGCTTTCTTTCAAGATCATTACTATTTTTATCCGCCCACTATGTTCTCGTCAGTCTTTTATAAAACTGCACCTCCGTAACTTCTCCGTAATTCCTCAATTGCCATCGATTCGCTTCTGCGCATTAGTACTGGCTTAATAAAGATGATAAGAATTCTCCTGACCTCGCTAAACAAAGATAAATTGTAGATAATATATTTCATTAATTACTCAGTGTGACGATTTTTCTGTTAACAAGAATGCATTGCCAGTGTTGCGCAGTCAGATTTCGTTTTTAGTTCGAAATTACCGTGGCGATAACAAATGCTCCACATTCGTACAATACCTTTGTCCTTTTATTTCGGCCAAAGTATTATTCATCTAATCCATCCATCCATCATGTGCCATGCCGGTAAGCGTGGGCGGTCATGTTCTGCCATCTCACTCGATCAACAGAGTCGTGGATCAGTTCCGCGTTTTTGTCTCGACCATGCCACAAGGCCAAGCCATCCAGATACTTGTTTCTAGGTCTTCCCCTTGGTCTGTTCCCCTCGATCTTATCGAATCCACCTGATTCATCTAATCACTTCATATTATATATCTCTTCATATAATATATAACTCTGCAGTATACACCTGACAACATCCAGCTAAATATACCAGGTAATAAATCGTCCATCATATTGTTTGCGGCTTCTGTGTTAAAACAAGTACGTGTTTAGCGCAACCATGAACGACTTCTCACTACTCTAACCCACTTCTCGAAACCTGGACTCACTAATCAAAATCCTAAACCACTTCTCATATCCCTAACTCACCTGTCCCACAAGTGACCCATTTAAGACAGTCATATTCTTAACTCACATGTCACACACTGGCCCATTTATGACAATTATATCCCCATCTATCTCCAGCCTAACCCACTTACTTAAGGCTACTCTGGTCCACATTTCGCAACTCTAAGATCACATTTCTTACTCACTTTTCAACACCTTAAATAGACCTATAATCAAACAGGTACACACGAAGTTAGGTAGGTAGAGAAATAGGTACTTAGGCAGGCATACATATAGGTAAACATACTAGTTAAAGTTCGTTGCATGTCCTATACTGTATGTCTACGTTCTACTCGGTAAACATGTTGGTAAACAGAGGAACATGTTGATAGAAAGAAAGAGAGGTAGTTATACACACACGATGTAAGTAGACACTAGGTATACGGGCAGATAATTATGTGTTATGTGAGTTGCATATCCTTTACATTACGTCGCAGTCAACCCCAACATTGTTTGGCTGTTTGAGATGTCTTAACAAGTGTACGTTCAGTAGTTTGCCATTGCTTACTGTACGACCGACAGTCATGCCATTTACATAACATTCTACGCAAGACAGTCGGCTGCCAAATCTGTGTTTCGAACGCGGGATTACGAATTGCGTCCGTAGCCCATTCACCACACGGCTGGATAGGTGTATAGACAGGAAAATAGGTAGATGGGCAGGCTAAACGGAAATTATTTTCATAAGGTTACAACGCAGGCCCGTCTAATATTTGACTGTTTCTAACGATCATCTTTGATTCATCACTAGACATTTAATCGTCTAATATTTGACTTATTCTAACGATCATCTTTGATTCATCACTAGACATTTAACCGTCTAATATTTGACTGTTTCTAACGATCATCTTTGATTCATCACTAGACATTTAACCATCTAATATTTGACTTATTCTAACGATCATCTTTGATTCATCACTAGACATTTAACCGCCTCACGTTGAGCTAAGTGCATACACAAGTTCAACGCCAAAGTGCAAAGAGCCAATTTGAAACAAGTCAACGTAATTACTTATGTGGGTACTTTAACAACATCAGATGGAAGATGTATTAAGGAGGTTAAATGTAGACTAGCACAAGCAAAGACAGCATTTCACACGATGAAGATTATTCTTTGCAATATATATTTGTAAATCAAGGCGAAGAACAGTGTTCTTAACAGCTATATTGTGCCAACTCTCAAGTATGGAAACGGTTCATGGACACTTCGCAGACAAATGAGGAATTATGTGGAGGCTTTGAAGATATTATAGAAGAATGATAACATGGTGGATTGACAAAGAAAGCAATGAGGATGTTTACTTTTTTTGTTCGCTCGATTGGAACTTAAGTGTAGTCCATACGAATGATACTTTGCCTAGTTCACAGCACTCATTTTTGCGTGTAGTCTAGCTCAACCTTTTACCAGTGTTCTTCGCCATCAGACGAACCCACTCCGATTTTGAGGTACTTGTAATTTGCGTCCCTAAGTCAAAGAGGAGAAGTCAACTTTTTAGTCCAACTGACCCGCTACCCCAGCAGCAGCACACCGGGAGTTTAAGAACGAGTGCTCTTATCCATTTTCCTATCATGAAGAGAACTGGTTACTCACACCATATTAAGATAGTCCACATTCTTTGGGGCAGATGTAGACCGACGAGATCATCAAAGCCATACGGCAATATAAGAAAAAGCAAATTTACATAATACATTACAGTATTATGTGGCTGCCATCTTAATGTAGCAAGTCTTTCCCAAGTAGGGGGGCTGATTGGTCTCGAGGTAGGGTGTCCGCCTCGAGTGCTGGAGGTCCTGGGTTCAGGCCCCGGTGAGGACCGGGATTTATTTAAAAAATCCACCTGGACTTCCAGCAATAACATTTCCCCTGGTCTCTGGGTAGTGAGATCGGAAGCCCGTGTGTATTGTTGCGCACGTAAAAAATCCCTTGGCAGTTGGAAATCGAAAAAGAGTAGCCTAACGGCGCTGCCCGGGTAAAATTTCGAGTTAAAAATCTACCCAAAGTATTTCAGCATCCTCGCCGATGCAACGGAGTTCGTGCATTGAGCTGAGTTTCTCCAGACTCAGGTTTGAGTTAGGAGGAAAACGGAGCACTTATGGGTTAAACCGTGTGCCGTGATGTTGATCCAACGACTAAACTAAACTAAACTAAACTAAGTCTTTCCGAGAATCTCCCCTCACCAGAGCCACCGCACAAACTCTCACACCTTCTCAAGTTCCAGTGCCTCATGCATTTCCTTGTCGACACGGTCTTTAACTGATTAATGCCTTGGGATGATAAATCGTCTTATTCGAAATTCCCTTAACTGCCATGGGTTTATAAATGAAACTATCGGTAAAATAGCAATCAATACAGTAGTTTTCTCTATGCAATTCCCTTTAGTCCTGCATATAATATCACATGTATGCTACCATAATAATAACTTTTAAGTCATAACTGCGACATACCCCTACTTCCCATTTTTTCGCTAAGCAATTTTTTTTTTGGTTCAAACCTACTATTTTGTTTGGCACCGAATTTGTTAATATTATGTGTCTCGCTTTGTGTTGGTCAGCTCCTGCATCGTCTGACAGAAGCGGTCATCTGGAACAATTCTTCTTAAGCCACTGACGTTTGATGTGACCTGCGTATTTTCACTTCCCGGTCTTAATATTGTCTCCGAGCCAATTTGCTTCAATGTTCAGATTTTGTAGAGTGTCTGTCTTCTTTTCTTTCGTATATTTTTATCCGCGGAATGTTCAGAGAATGTTTCTGTAACTTGTAATGTAATGGATAGAAAAATAAAGTAACACATAGCACAATCATGTTGTCTTCTCGTACTGGAGACGTAAATTACAATTAATTCTGAAGTCGGAGTGGGTTTGCCTGATGGCGAGGGACAACGGTAATAGGGAAAGCTAATCCACAAGCAACCTACTGAGCGTAATCTTGCCAAGAAATCAACATACAGCTGAAAGATGCTGGTGTTGACAGTGATATCCTGTAAATGATATGCACACAAAAAAAATCCACAAGCAAATTTCAGACTAGTGCACTAAAAAGTAAAAGCACTTATATGGGCTACGGTTGAGTTCAACAGCGAGGCGACAACTTGAAAGAAAAACATACAGACACAGATTATTGTAATAATAAAGTGTGTGTGTTGTATACTGTCATATTACTTTCTATTTATGAATTAATTCATCCATTTAATTGTATATCTTTAAATTTACTGGTGCATTGTAATGCTGATATTATAATGATTGACAATGACAGGCACAAATACATATTTACATTCAGACAGATAGGTAGGTAGGTAGGTAGGTATATTCCTAGATGTTCTATGTTGTTTGTCCATCAAGAATGATGATGACTATTTATTTCATCCAGTGGGGTT
>OY992880.1:21840142-21875142 GCA_963921405.1 Cepaea hortensis | reverse complement strand
TGAAGCCACTAATACAATACAACAGCGGTATAGTATGCTGGCCGTCCTCTCCGTGCTGTTATCATTAATCTAGAACTTTATGGAGATATCAAAAAGCTAGAATTGAATACAGAATCCTTGGGATTATCTTATCTGAGCGTCTGAAGGTGAACGAAACAGAGGAGAGAAAAACAAAACATTATTATATTCTTTAAGCCGCCATAATTTGCACTGCATTCCGGATCAGCGCCATCTTGTTGCTGGCTTTACTTCTGGAAAATGTCCGTTTGTATGTATTAATATTTGTTGATTCGAATTGAATTGCACTATAAGCGATTTTTTAAATGTTTGCGGTCACTGACTTGGTTGAAGGTTACAATTTATTCCAGCGTTATTTCTAAATTTTTTGGCGTCGTTGTCTTTATTGCCTGTCTGTATGTGTGACTGCCTGTCTGTTTGACTCTCTTTCTCTCTCTCTCTCTCTCTCTCTCTCTCTCTCTCTCTCTCTCTCTCTCTCTCTCTATCTCTCTCTCTCTCTTACTCTCTCTCTCTCTTTCGCTTTCTCTCTCTCCAATTCTCTCCTCTCCCTCTCTCTCCCTCTCTCTCTCTCCCTCTCTCTCTCCAATTCTCTCTCCCCTCTCTCTCTCTACCTCTCTCTCCCCCTCTCTCTTACTCTCTCTCTCTCTTTCGCTTTCTCTCTCTCTCTCCCTTTCTCTCTCTCCCTCTCTCTCTCTTACTCTCTCTCTCTTTCGCTTTCTCTCTCTCCAATTCTCTCTCCTCTCTCTCTCTCTCTCTTCTCTCTCTCTCTCATTCTCTCTCTTTCTTTCCTTCTTTCTTCCTTGATTTATGTCTTTCTTTGTTACAGTGTCTACTTTCCATCGGGGAATGTGTTGTAGAGCCCTTCTTCCCCACTCCAAACTCAGAAACCGGGGGGGGGGGGGGTGTGAAACTGGTACTGGAAGTACACATATCAGTAGTACTATGGGGTCTCCAGGCCTAGTATCGAGCAATGAGCAATGAGATATACAAAGAATAAAGAAGGAGGTGCGGGAGGTGCGGGGAGGTGCCGGAATAAAATAGTAAGCTCAAAGAAGGGGAGTGGGGGAACATAATTTATGCATAATCGATTGGTTTGCGCCGGCTGTTACGGGTTGATGTATTCGTATCTTTGTTAAGATCGGCGAACAACTGTCAGCAAAAAAGTCGATATTGTCCGTACCAGAAATAATGTGGTTTGTAAATTACACCTGTCGGCGATAGGTGGCGTTTTTAATCAGATCATCGGTATATGTAAACAATGATAAATGAATTGAGACACGGGGTTAGTTGGTACCACAGTCGCATTGCAGATGGTGCGATAACCAATTCGATAGAGTGTGTCGGGGTATCGCCAATGTGTAACTGGGGTGTATAATAGGTTAAATTGGTACCATAGACCCCCGCCCTCATTTGGCGGCGTTAAGTTCGAATCTCAATGCTTTTTCGTTGGTAAGGTTACCACTTTATCACGTATGGGTGTACCTAGTTGTCATAGGGGGTGTGTAGTGTGTCATAGTGGGATATCACCAATGTGTAACTTGGGTGTCTCTTGGGTGCCCTACCATGCAACAGGTTCGGATCCTACTGTGTGGTGGGGTAGTGTGGCAGTGGTCGAGTGTGTAACGGGGCTAGGTGGTGCCGTAGGTCTCGTTTGAGAGTCGATTCACGCCGCGGTTCGATAAGGATGTCCACCCTAGGCGGCTCTTTTTACGTGTATACTAAGCCGTAAATGTATCTCAACGGTGTCTAGTTGCTGCCATAGCGCTTGACAGGTTCGAAACATACAATGTGGTGGGATAGTGTGGCAGTGGCCGAGTATTTAACTGAGCTAGGTGGTGTCACTGACGGTTCGAATAACGCCCCTGGGCGCTAACTATACCCAACATAGGCGCCAGAGAAGCGAATCACGATGTGTCGCGTTGCATTCTCCTCAGAAACGTCAGTTCCACAGCCAGCAGATTCAGCGGGACTGCTCATTGTCTTCACATTAATACAAAAGTACAGGTTCAACACTCTTTTTCTCGTAGCAATTGCCATCTTTTTACTGGTCAATACGTTTTTCAGCTTGCAAAAGGTTATCTTCGCCACGGCGATTCTTGTGCTAATCTCTTCAAGGCATCTCCCATCAGTTGTTATGATTGTTCCGAGATACTTGTATCTACTCACTTGTTTCAGAATATTCCCATTTACATGTATATTACATAGTGGTATTTCGTTCTTCATAGTGACAATCATAACCCGTGTCGTTTTATAATTTAATTCTAACCCTAGTTGTTCACCGGGTGCAACAACCGCCTCTACTAAATATTGCAGATCCTGCGCAGTGTCTGTTGATTACATAAATTATATGAAGGCAGTTCACAAGTTAAATTAGATGAAGACATTTTATTACAGAAATTAAATGAAGACATTTGACTAGAAATATTTAATAAAACGACGAAAAAACGGAGATCTACCGGCGTGAGAAAAAGCTTATAAGTATGGTAATGTCAGTTCCTGTGAACATATTTAGCAGAAGCATTCTGCATAGTATATGCTTATTTAGCTTTAAGGTGAAATCAATACGGCTGTACCGATCGGAAACAAGAAGAATGACTAAAACAAATACTAATAAACAACAATCATTTATTAACTGGTGCCCACGTAGTTCACCATTGGCGTTCATGTCTCATTCAACAATTAGTATAATGTCTGAAGTCACATTTGCGACTTCAAAATATGTGTTCATAGCATATTTATATAGGAAGATATATATTCAAGGTGATTTTAAAGGACAAATTTCCTCATGTCACACGCTGCAAAAGACATATTTCACTCAAACTTAAACATTAAGAGTGGAAAAGAGTATGTTGTAGATACTGTTTTTGTTTTCCCTTTGTTTCTAGTGGGACCTGGTAATTTGTTGTTCTATCTGGGCATGGTATGTATATTTTCACCACATCTTCACTGATGTTTTTCATTTTGTCTGCTCATTGCCCACGCTTCACAGTCATACAAAAGTACATATTCTATGAAAGACAGAGACAATTTGCAGATATTATTAAACAAAATGACAAATCGGAGGTCGATTAATATGTAAGTATTTGTAAATAAATAAATATACACAGGGCTGGCTGGTATATAATGATAACAAAGGTAGCTAGTTTTAGAAAACGAAATAGACGTGTTAAAATAATAATATCCACACAGAATTGGTGTTACAGATTTCGCCTACTCCTCACCAAAATCAGACACCGAAGAAGGGTAATGACATTTTTACAGTTGCGAAGTGCCGTATTAGAAGCCCAAATATTAACCTCAAGGTGCGGGTTAATCCAAAGCTAGTGAGTGTCTTCATTCTGATCTAGAGTTGTTTACCGTGCCTCCCACGCAAACAGAGGTGGAATAGTGACTATGTTTAGATTAGCTGTGATGGCACCAGCTGGAGATATTAATCAGCTACCTGGTACCCAGTGAAGTTGACACGATAAACGAGGCGGTATAGGCCGCGTTGCCCTCAACAAAACATACAATGAAACAAAAATGGTAATGAAACGTTGCGTCGCCGCGAAGCATTATTTTAGAAACCAAAGATTACAATCGATCTGAGAGGGTAATAATAGACAGTCTAAGCCTACCAGAAAGAGGTGTCTTATACAGTGGGTACCAACGACAGACAGCTGGCCAAAAAGAACAATACGGGTCTAGAGGGTACCATAGATCATATGGAGGTAACAGCTTCGATTCCGACGGGGTTGTGTGACGGAAATATTGGTTGTTTTAATTAGCTGTGATGGAGTTTACAGCTCCGATCAACAGGTTTTGAGAGGTCTAAATAGGTAGTATTTTAAAGAATTCAAGTATATTATTACAAGTTAAATTACATAATAAAATAAATACAGTGATGTGTATAAAATTATAAAAAACAAAAAAGTAAAAAACACCAGTGTTACATTAGCAAATAAGTGAAAAACACAACGGTATGAATACATTGGTGTATTAGTAACATACAAATGGTACATACAACATGCCCTCATGCAAGCGTAACGGCCTAGCTGTTAAATCACATGACCGCTATCTGTTCTATATTGCGACCAAATTACACCGATCGCCCCTCACGGCAGCGTAACAGACTAACACTTAAACCAAGCGCCCGCTATCTGTTCTATATTGTTGCCAACAATTATGTGCATGCCGCCATCATTTGATGTGAGTTTGATGATGAAGCCTGTCAGGAAACAACCATAGAGACATAGTAAAAGTGTAGTGAGAATACAAATCCAAGCGTATTGACTCTCGGTGTATCGTTATTCAGTTAACGTTTCCTGTTACCTGCTCCAGTCTATTGTTGTAAAATCTTACCAAAGTGGACACTGTGGACCAAATCTACATGAATGAAGTAGGATAGATGCGGTTGTCATATGTGTCTTATAGGGCTTGGTCATTGGTTTTTAAAAACTTATCAATGGAAGAGAAGGACCCTTACACTACAAACAGAATAAACATTTACATTAATAATACCCATAACAAACACATGACCATCTACACTGGCTGTGACAAAAGTGACAGTCTGCTTAGAGAAAACAGCGAATTTTCAACGAAAACATAGTCTGTGTGTTATCTCCTTGGAAACGTAAATCTGGTTATATTTAAATCACCCTATGCATTCATGTCCCCCATGAAAACTAATGTAATGTCTGAAGAAGTCAAATTTTGAGGCTTCAAAATAGGTTTTCGTAGTGTATGTATATATGAATATATATACAGGTGTTTTCTAACAACAAATGTCCGCATGTCGCGCTTTACAGCTATACACAAGTATAGGTTCTATGAACGACACAACACCTACAAGTTACTAAGATTGGCACTGGGTTACCAACAACATTTGCGTCTAGAGTCAATACAACAGGACAAGACAATGCTTTTTTTCGGTCTCTGATTGAGAACAACAGATATAAACGTAATTATGCAATTACCTCTTTACCACAGTACCGAGAAAGTTAAAAATATCATTTTAAATACGCTGACGACCATAGTAACACAACCAGTTAATTCTGCTTGCTCACTTTGTGTATTACCCACACCTACTATAGATTGTAGAAAATTCTCATTTCTACAACCAAGCTGAAAAATATCGGTAAAAATTATAAATGCCTCGTCCGATTTCATAAAAAGAAGGAAATAATGTTAGCCAAAGGTGAAAATATCGGTCAAACTTATAAATGTCTCATCAAAACTTATAAAAAATAGGAAAATTTGTTAACCTAAGGAGAAAAAATATTGACCCTGTAAAGAAACATTTACAACAAACTTATAAAAATTTAGGAACATTTGTTAACCTAATGAGAAAAAAATATCGACATAGAGAGCAATATTTCATCTAATCTTGTAAAAAGTAGGAAAATTTGTCAACCGAAATCGGAAAAGGTCGGTCAAATACATAAATATCTCAACAAATTATAAAAAGTAGGAAATAATAGGGGCCAAGTAAAAAATAGCTTACCCAGATTTATAAAAGGTAGGAAAATGTGTTAGCCAAAAGGGGAAAATATTGATCAAACTAAGAAACATGTCGACCGAACTAGGAAAATAAGTGAACCAAGGTAATAAAAAGGTTGGGTAAATACAGAAATATGTTGACCAAACTTATAAATATCGCTGCTAAACTTATGAACACTAGGAAACTTTGTTAAACAAATGTGAAAAAATATCGACCAAACTTATAAAAAGCTCCGCCAAACTTACGAAAAGTGGGAAACTGTGTTAACCAAAGTTGAAACTATATCGATCAAACTTATAAATGACTCGTTCGAATTCATAAAAAGTAGGAAATAATGTTAACCAAAAGGGGCAAAATATTGACCAAGTAAAGAAATGTCTCGTCCAAAATTGTAAAAAGTAGGACAAATTTGTTAATCAAAGGTGAAAAAAGATCGGCCAAACAGATAAATATTTCAACTAAACTTAAAAACAATAGGAAAAATGTTGCTTCTATAGTTATGTCAAACGTGTCTTGATCTTTTATTTGAAAAGACATTTCACAATACATAATCAGCAACGTCAGCACTTTCCCTCTTTTACATTACTGAAAGCTTCAACTTATCATTCCAGCGTTTCTGTTTAAGAACCACTTATACAGACTAATCACTCATCACTCCATACTCTTGATTTTTTTTTTTTTTCTTTATAACACAAAGTGTCTCTGTCTTTCATAGATAGCTTCACAACTTTTCCATGTCACAGCACCAAGAGCTCCAAACCTTCGTTGTACATGAGATTCAACGACATAGTAATAACAACATTTATGGCAATGCAGTCTATGGCTCCACTTGGGATAGTTTCGATATCATCTGAGTATTCGTCAGCAAAGATCCATTTCCCATAACGGATATCTTCAACTTTCCATACCACAATGTCTGCTATACTAATCTTCGATTGTTCCAGCTAGCAACACTGCAGGTGTTTTCTAGAAGTCTAGTGAACATTTCATTTCTCACCTTTTCCACCTCTATTTCACTGTGTCATTTCACAACCAACCAACAGTGTCTGTTGCGAGGTCGATCTTTCTTAATACAACATCTGCCATATTGACCCCTTGAATACCAGCGAATACATCTTCTAACCAATTTTCAACGTTTCATATCACTTAACACTAACATTCTCTTTGCTTACAACACACCGGTTTTCTGCTGACTGGGTAAATTCCCCAACTTACTGGAGATAAATCGACTGTCCCCTATCTGACAAGACCCTTTATTAGACAATGACTAGGAGCATCAACCAGGATGGTCACTGCTAAGAAGAATACCAATAACAAACGATCTTCTTTACAGACGGCTATAAAATTATGATGCTATTAAGTGTTACAATGAGAAGAATAAGGAAGACAATAAAGGGTGAAAAGAGGTGACGTGTAGTAAGGATGTATGGAAGGAAAAGAGACACAATAGGCAAGATATATATTAAGAACACTAATAGATAGATCAAAATAGAAGAGAAAAGGCTTAATCAAGTGGATAATTTTATATACTTGAGGTCATTTATAACCTCAGATGGTAGGTACACAATAGAGCTTAAGAGCAGAATACGGCCAACAAAAGAGGTATTTCAGAAAATGAAACGTGTCTTAGGTGATAAGTCACTATCATTGAAGGAACAAATAAATAAACTTTCAACAATAAAATTACAAAAATTAATTTTCGACAATAAAAATTAACAATTAAATTGCTACCAGAAACATTCAAATTAGAAACAATAAAGAGAAATTTACTGTATAATTTTTATTGTCGAAAATTAATTTTTGTAATTTTATTGTTGAAAGTTTATTTATTTGTTCCTTCAATGATAGTGACTTATCACCTAAGACACGTTTCATTTTCTGAAATACCTCTTTTGTTGGCCGTATTCTGCTCTTAAGCTCTATTGTGTACCTACCATCTGAGGTTATAAATGACCTCAAGTATATAAAATTATCCACTTGATTAAGCCTTTTCTCTTCTATTTTGATCTATCTATTAGTGTTCTTAATATATATCTTGCCTATTGTGTCTCTTTTCCTTCCATACATCCTTACTACACGTCACCTCTTTTCACCCTTTATTGTCTTCCTTATTCTTCTCATTGTAACACTTAATAGCATCATAATTTTATAGCCGTCTGTAAAGAAGATCGTTTGTTATTGGTATTCTTCTTAGCAGTGACCATCCTGGTTGATGCTCCTAGTCATTGTCTAATAAAGGGTCTTGTCAGATAGGGGACAGTCGATTTATCTCCAGTAAGTTGGGGAATTTACCCAGTCAGCAGAAAACCGGTGTGTTGTAAGCAAAGAGAATGTTAGTGTTAAGTGATATGAAACGTTGAAAATTGGTTAGAAGATGTATTCGCTGGTATTCAAGGGGTCAATATGGCAGATGTTGTATTAAGAAAGATCGACCTCGCAACAGACACTGTTGGTTGGTTGTGAAATGACACAGTGAAATAGAGGTGGAAAAGGTGAGAAATGAAATGTTCACTAGACTTCTAGAAAACACCTGCAGTGTTGCTAGCTGGAACAATCGAAGATTAGTATAGCAGACATTGTGGTATGGAAAGTTGAAGATATCCGTTATGGGAAATGGATCTTTGCTGACGAATACTCAGATGATATCGAAACTATCCCAAGTGGAGCCATAGACTGCATTGCCATAAATGTTGTTATTACTATGTCGTTGAATCTCATGTACAACGAAGGTTTGGAGCTCTTGGTGCTGTGACATGGAAAAGTTGTGAAGCTATCTATGAAAGACAGAGACACTTTGTGTTATAAAGAAAAAAAAAAAAATCAAGAGTATGGAGTGATGAGTGATTAGTCTGTATAAGTGGTTCTTAAACAGAAACGCTGGAATGATAAGTTGAAGCTTTCAGTAATGTAAAAGAGGGAAAGTGCTGACGTTGCTGATTATGTATTGTGAAATGTCTTTTCAAATAAAAGATCAAGACACGTTTGACATAACTATAGAAGCAACATTTTTCCTATTGTTTTTAAGTTTAGTTGAAATATTTATCTGTTTGGCCGATCTTTTTTCACCTTTGATTAACAAATTTGTCCTACTTTTTACAATTTTGGACGAGACATTTCTTTACTTGGTCAATATTTTGCCCCTTTTGGTTAACATTATTTCCTACTTTTTATGAATTCGAACGAGTCATTTATAAGTTTGATCGATATAGTTTCAACTTTGGTTAACACAGTTTCCCACTTTTCGTAAGTTTGGCGGAGCTTTTTATAAGTTTGGTCGATATTTTTTCACATTTGTTTAACAAAGTTTCCTAGTGTTCATAAGTTTAGCAGCGATATTTATAAGTTTGGTCAACATATTTCTGTATTTACCCAACCTTTTTATTACCTTGGTTCACTTATTTTCCTAGTTCGGTCGACATGTTTCTTAGTTTGATCAATATTTTCCCCTTTTGGCTAACACATTTTCCTACCTTTTATAAATCTGGGTAAGCTATTTTTTACTTGGCCCCTATTATTTCCTACTTTTTATAATTTGTTGAGATATTTATGTATTTGACCGACCTTTTTCGATTTCGGTTGACAAATTTTCCTACTTTTTACAAGATTAGATGAAATATTGCTCTCTATGTCGATATTTTTTTCTCATTAGGTTAACAAATGTTCCTAAATTTTTATAAGTTTGTTGTAAATGTTTCTTTACAGGGTCAATATTTTTTCTCCTTAGGTTAACAAATTTTCCTATTTTTTATAAGTTTTGATGAGACATTTATAAGTTTGACCGATATTTTCACCTTTGGCTAACATTATTTCCTTCTTTTTATGAAATCGGACGAGGCATTTATAATTTTTACCGATATTTTTCAGCTTGGTTGTAGAAATGAGAATTTTCTACAATCTATAGTAGGTGTGGGTAATACACAAAGTGAGCAAGCAGAATTAACTGGTTGTGTTACTATGGTCGTCAGCGTATTTAAAATGATATTTTTAACTTTCTCGGTACTGTGGTAAAGAGGTAATTGCATAATTACGTTTATATCTGTTGTTCTCAATCAGAGACCGAAAAAAAGCATTGTCTTGTCCTGTTGTATTGACTCTAGACGCAAATGTTGTTGGTAACCCAGTGCCAATCTTAGTAACTTGTAGGTGTTGTGTCGTTCATAGAACCTATACTTGTGTATGGCTGTAAAGCGCGACATGCGGACATTTGTTGTTAGAAAACACCTGTATATATATTCATATATACATACACTACGAAAACATATTTTGAAGCCTCAAAATTTGACTTCTTCAGACATTACATTAGTTTTCATGGGGGACATGAATGCATAGGGTGATTTAAATATAACCAGATTTACGTTTCCAAGGAGATAACACACAGACTATGTTTTCGTTGAAAATTCGCTGTTTTCTCTAAGCAGACTGTCACTTTTGTCACAGCCAGTGTAGATGGTCATGTGTTTGTTATGGGTATTATTAATGTAAATGTTTATTCTGTTTGTAGTGTAAGGGTCCTTCTCTTCCATTGATAAGTTTGTAAAAACCAATGACCAAGCCCTATAAGACACATATGACAACCGCATCTATCCTACTTCATTCATGTAGATTTGGTCCACAGTGTCCACTTTGGTAAGATTTTACAACAATAGACTGGAGCAGGAAACAGGAAACGTTAACTGAATAACGATACACCGAGAGTCAATACGCTTGGATTTGTATTCTCACTACACTTTTACTATGTCTCTATGGTTGTTTCCTGACAGGCTTCATCATCAAACTCACATCAAATGATGGCGGCATGCACATAATTGTTGGCAACAATATAGAACAGATAGCGGGCGCTTGGTTTAAGTGTTAGTCTGTTACGCTGCCGTGAGGGGCGATCGGTGTAATTTGGTCGCAATATAGAACAGATAGCGGTCATGTGATTTAACAGCTAGGCCGTTACGCTTGCATGAGGGCATGTTGTATGTACCATTTGTATGTTACTAATACACCAATGTATTCATACCGTTGTGTTTTTCACTTATTTGCTAATGTAACACTGGTGTTTTTTACTTTTTTGTTTTTTATAATTTTATACACATCACTGTATTTATTTTATTATGTAATTTAACTTGTAATAATATACTTGAATTCTTTAAAATACTACCTATTTAGACCTCTCAAAACCTGTTGATCGGAGCTGTAAACTCCATCACAGCTAATTAAAACAACCAATATTTCCGTCACACAACCCCGTCGGAATCGAAGCTGTTACCTCCATATGATCTATGGTACCCTCTAGACCCGTATTGTTCTTTTTGGCCAGCTGTCTGTCGTTGGTACCCACTGTATAAGACACCTCTTTCTGGTAGGCTTAGACTGTCTATTATTACCCTCTCAGATCGATTGTAATCTTTGGTTTCTAAAATAATGCTTCGCGGCGACGCAACGTTTCATTACCATTTTTGTTTCATTGTATGTTTTGTTGAGGGCAACGCGGCCTATACCGCCTCGTTTATCGTGTCATCTTCACTGGGTACCAGGTAGCTGATTAATATCTCCAGCTGGTGCCATCACAGCTAATCTAAACATAGTCACTATTCCACATCTGTTTGCGTGGGAGGCACGGTAAACAACTCTAGATCAGAATGAAGACACTCACTAGCTTTGGATTAACCCGCACCTTGAGGTTAATATTTGGGCTTCTAATACGGCACTTCGCAACTGTAAAAATGTCATTACCCTTCTTCGGTGTCTGATTTTGGTGAGGAGTAGGCGAAATCTGTAACACCAATTCTGTGTGGATATTATTATTTTAACACGTCTATTTCGTTTTCTAAAACTAGCTACCTTTGTTATCATTATATACCAGCCAGCCCTGTGTATATTTATTTATTTACAAATACTTACATATTAATCGACCTCCGATTTGTCATTTTGTTTAATAATATCTGCAAATTGTCTCTGTCTTTCATAGAATATGTACTTTTGTATGACTGTGAAGCGTGGGCAATGAGCAGACAAAATGAAAAACATCAGTGAAGATGTGGTGAAAATATACATACCATGCCCAGATAGAACAACAAATTACCAGGTCCCACTAGAAACAAAGGGAAAACAAAAACAGTATCTACAACATACTCTTTTCCACTCTTAATGTTTAAGTTTGAGTGAAATATGTCTTTTGCAGCGTGTGACATGAGGAAATTTGTCCTTTAAAATCACCTTGAATATATATCTTCCTATATAAATATGCTATGAACACATATTTTGAAGTCGCAAATGTGACTTCAGACATTATACTAATTGTTGAATGAGACATGAACGCCAATGGTGAACTACGTGGGCACCAGTTAATAAATGATTGTTGTTTATTAGTATTTGTTTTAGTCATTCTTCTTGTTTCCGATCGGTACAGCCGTATTGATTTCACCTTAAAGCTAAATAAGCATATACTATGCAGAATGCTTCTGCTAAATATGTTCACAGGAACTGACATTACCATACTTATAAGCTTTTTCTCACGCCGGTAGATCTCCGTTTTTTCGTCGTTTTATTAAATATTTCTAGTCAAATGTCTTCATTTAATTTCTGTAATAAAATGTCTTCATCTAATTTAACTTGTGAACTGCCTTCATATAATTTATGTAATCAACAGACACTGCGCAGGATCTGCAATATTTAGTAGAGGCGGTTGTTGCACCCGGTGAACAACTAGGGTTAGAATTAAATTATAAAACGACACGGGTTATGATTGTCACTATGAAGAACGAAATACCACTATGTAATATACATGTAAATGGGAATATTCTGAAACAAGTGAGTAGATACAAGTATCTCGGAACAGTCATAACAACTGATGGGAGATGCCTTGAAGAGATTAGCACAAGAATCGCCGTGGCGAAGATAACCTTTTGCAAGCTGAAAAACGTATTGACCAGTAAAAAGATGGCAATTGCTACGAGAAAAAGAGTGTTGAACCTGTACTTTTGTATTAATGTGAAGACAATGAGCAGTCCCGCTGAATCTGCTGGCTGTGGAACTGACGTTTCTGAGGAGAATGCAACGCGACACATCGTGATTCGCTTCTCTGGCGCCTATGTTGGGTATAGTTAGCGCCCAGGGGCGTTATTCGAACCGTCAGTGACACCACCTAGCTCAGTTAAATACTCGGCCACTGCCACACTATCCCACCACATTGTATGTTTCGAACCTGTCAAGCGCTATGGCAGCAACTAGACACCGTTGAGATACATTTACGGCTTAGTATACACGTAAAAAGAGCCGCCTAGGGTGGACATCCTTATCGAACCGCGGCGTGAATCGACTCTCAAACGAGACCTACGGCACCACCTAGCCCCGTTACACACTCGACCACTGCCACACTACCCCACCACACAGTAGGATCCGAACCTGTTGCATGGTAGGGCACCCAAGAGACACCCAAGTTACACATTGGTGATATCCCACTATGACACACTACACACCCCCTATGACAACTAGGTACACCCATACGTGATAAAGTGGTAACCTTACCAACGAAAAAGCATTGAGATTCGAACTTAACGCCGCCAAATGAGGGCGGGGGTCTATGGTACCAATTTAACCTATTATACACCCCAGTTACACATTGGCGATACCCCGACACACTCTATCGAATTGGTTATCGCACCATCTGCAATGCGACTGTGGTACCAACTAACCCCGTGTCTCAATTCATTTATCATTGTTTACATATACCGATGATCTGATTAAAAACGCCACCTATCGCCGACAGGTGTAATTTACAAACCACATTATTTCTGGTACGGACAATATCGACTTTTTTGCTGACAGTTGTTCGCCGATCTTAACAAAGATACGAATACATCAACCCGTAACAGCCGGCGCAAACCAATCGATTATGCATAAATTATGTTCCCCCACTCCCCTTCTTTGAGCTTACTATTTTATTCCGGCACCTCCCCGCACCTCCCGCACCTCCTTCTTTATTCTTTGTATATCTCATTGCTCATTGCTCGATACTAGGCCTGGAGACCCCATAGTACTACTCATATCACAGGTAGATAGAGCCTGTTTACTTGGATACAATTTGTCTAGAGTAATGAAAAATCGCATGCCGAAGTAGGAAAACTGCAATGAATGCATGCCGAAGTAGGAAACTTTAAAAACGCATGCCGAAGTAGGAAACATGTAAAATAGCATGCCAAGTAGGAAAATGTAAAAATGCATGCTGAAGTAGGAAAAACTGAGCTTTGTGGTACACAACTTGGTGTGGCGCACTTCTCTTGAAAGAGGAACGAAGAAGAGATGAAATAAACAACAACAACAAAGCAACTACAACAACACATCTTCAGTGATTCACATTATCACGTATCCCAGACATGGTTCAGATCAGCACACATTAAAATGGCGGAGACAGCCTAGGCTCGTGATGATTTCCCCACAGGTCTTCAATATTTGATTGCCAACACATTTATTGTTAACTCACCAATTGTCGACACATTCATTGTCAGCTCACCGATTTTCAACACACACATTGTCCACGCACTCATTGTCACTTCACTCATTGTCAACTCACTCATTGTCAACTCACTCCTTATCTACTCACTCATTGTCAATACACTCATTGTCAAATCACTCATTGTCAACTCACTCATTGTCAACACACTCAATGTCAACTCACTCCTTGTCAATACACTCATTGTCAATACATTCAATGTCATCTCGCTCATTGTCATCTCACTCCTTGTCAACTCACTCCTAAACAATATACTCATTGTCAACTCACTCATTGTCAACTCACTCCTTGTCAACTCACTCTTTATCAATACACTCATTGTCAACTCACTCATTGTCAACTCACTCCTTGTCAACTCACTCCTTATCAATACACTCATTGTCAACTCAGTCATTATCAACTCACTCCTTGTCAACTCACTCATTGTCAACTCACTCAATGTCAACTCACTCCTTGTGAATACACTCATTGTCAATACACTCATTGTCAATACACTCATTGTCAACTCACTCATTGTCAACTCATTCCCATGTTATCTCACTCATTGTCAACTCACTCATTGTCAATACAGTCATTGTCAAATCACTCATTGTCACATCACTTATTGTCAACTCACTCATTGTCAACTCACTCCTTATCAACTCACTCATTGTCAATACACTCATTGTCAAATCACTCATTGTCAACTAACTCATTGTCAACACACTCAATGTCAACTCACTCCTTGTTAATACACTCATTGTCAATACATTCAATGTCATTTCACTCATTGTCAACTCACTCCTTGTCAACTCACTCCTTATCAATACACTCATTGTCAACTCACTCATTGTCAACTCACTCCTTGTCAACTCACTCCTTATCAATACACTCATTGTCAACTCACTCATTGTCAACTCACTCCTTGTCAACTCACTCATTGTCAACTCACTCAATGTCAACTCACTCCTTGTCAATACACTCATTGTCAATACACTCATTGTCAATACACTCATTGTCAACTCACTCATTGTCAACTCATTCCCATGTCATCTAACTCATTGTCAACTCACTCATTGTCAATACACTCATTGTCAATACACTCATTGTCAACTCACTCATTGTCAACTCACTCATTATCAACTCATGTCCATGTCATCTCGCTCATTGTCAACTCACTTATTGTCAACACACTCATTGTCAACTCACTTAATGTCAACTCACTCATTGTCAACACACTCATTGTCAACTCACTCATTGTCAGTACACTCATTGTCAATACACTCATTGTCAATACACTCATTGTCAATACACTCATTGTCAATACACTCATTGTCATCTCACTCATTGTCAATACACTCATTGTCAATACACTCATTGTCAATACACTCATTGTCAGTACACTCAATGTCAACTCACTCCTTGTCAACTCACTCCTTGTCAACTCACTCCTTATCTACTCACTCATTGTCAATACACTCATTGTCAAAACACTCATTGTCAACTCACTCATTGTCAAAATCGCGCCCAGAAGGGAGGATTCATGAGATTACAGGAGGGACAACAATCTGCTTTATTTATCTTCTTCTTCTTCTTCTTCTTCTTCTTCTTCTTCTTCTTCTTCTTCTTCTTCTTCTTCTTCTTCTTCTTCTTCTTCTTCTTCTCTTCTTCTTCTTCTTGTTATTATTATTATTATTATTATTATTGTTATTATTATTATTTGCTGGATCTGTGCTTGAACAACACTGGTGGAAGAACATGCAGTTCTTATTTGCCAGATTAGGGTCAAATCAAACAGTACGTTCTTAGTGGGGAAGAATACCTCTAGTGTGTTGTTAGTATTGTTATTATTATCACTATTATTATTATTATTTGTTGTTTTCTTTATTATTATTATTATTACTTGTGCTACTGTTGTTATTGTTGTTGTTGTTGTTGTTGGTGATATTGCGGTTGTTTTTTTCTTTATTATTATTATTTGTTGTTTTCTTTATTATTATTATTATTATTATTTATAACGCGTGCTTCTGTTGTTATTGTTGTTGTTGGTGGTGGTGATATTGCTGTTGTTGTTTTCTTTATTATTATTTTTACTATTATTACTTCTCCTGTTGTTGTTGCTGCTGCTGTTGCTGCTGTTTACATTGAAAGTTATCACAAACACATAAATTCCTGCACTCGGGGAAAATATTCATTGTACAACATACCTTTTCTAAAGCATGCCTTTCTCCTTGTATGCAAATAAATCTTTTTCCATTTAATTTCCAGGTGGTTGCCGTCTTCCTCAGCGCCTTCACCCTGGTAGCCATGAGTGTGGATCGCTACATGGCTATCCTGAGACCCATGCGACCCAAAATGTCCACACGTGCCTTCGCTATGACCATCACGGTCATCTGGGTCCTGTCTTTCTCGGTCCCCCTACCGACTGTGATTACTTCGCGCGTGACCTACAATGACGGTGTCGCCAATGGCCTGTGTCTGGAGATCTTCGAGAACGAGCAGCATAAATACATATATAGGTAAGAGCATGTTCCATGTGGTTTATTTCATATTTCTTTTCTACCTTAAATCCCTGCCGGCTCCGTAGCGAATGGTTTAGGGCGCAATTCATAATCCCGCATACCGCGTTCGAAACGCAGCTGTGGCCGATTTGGGAGCAGATCGCCTTGTGTTGGTTTTCATTAAATGGTATGAGTCGTTCAGAAAGCAATAGCAATCTACTGAACGTAAACTTGCCATGCAAAATCAAAAACAGCCCAAAATGCTGGGGTCGACTGCTACGTCTTGTAAACGATATGCAGATAACCTTCTTCAGCAGAGTCTAACAGGCTTATATGCAATAACAATCTCGTCACTATTTAGTGCCTGCGAGAAACCTAATCTCATTTCATCTTTTTCCTCTTGTACCTTGCGGTTTCGAGGTGAATTAAAGACAGCATAAGAGTGCCCGTTTATGACCTTCATATATCAAGATTCCCATGGACTGTGTTATTCATACTGTCCATCATTTACATTGTTGGCCTGTTCTTATGATCCAGTTTGGTCAGTACATCATTGCTTGTTATGGTATGCTGTCAGATGGTAGCCTGGTTATGAGGCCGAACCATTTCACTTGCTGTCTTCTAATGAAATCTAGCACTTCTATAATCCACAGATTAGTCTTGATTTCTTCATTTCTGATTTCCTCTCTTCTTGATACATTGAGTATTCTTCCTAGGAATGTGATTTCCGTTGTTGTAATTTTTCTTATCTCTTTTTCTGTGCAAACTAGAAGGACTAAATGGTATGACAAAATCACCAATGTGGAGTTCATAGACAGAACTAAACAAATACCAGTGAATCAATAGATGAAGAAATGAATCTGGAGCTGGATAGTGCATACACTGAGAAAACATGAGAACAGTGTAACTACGAATATAAAGGTCTTTGAACGGTGCTACAATGGATTATAAACGATTTTTATCTGTGACTTAAGAACAGTCTAACCACGAGTAGAAAGGTCTCTCAACGGTGCTAGAAAGGATTATAAAGGAAATTTGTCTTTGACTTGAGAATAGTGTAAATAGAGAGACCTTTTTTTTTGGAATGCAGCCTAAAAAATATATGAGGGAAATGTCTTGGGAAATAAAGATGTTCAGGGTCATGTTAACCACATCACCCATTTATTGCCCATGGGCCTATGAATAAATGGATCTAGAACAATAAGACGCCTCATGGAAGGAAAAGGGGTCCTTAACTTGCCAATGCATACATTGTGTAACAGTTTTACAATGGGTTTCTTTGATTCTAATCGTTTGGGATTCGTTCCACGGCAGCAGAAATTGTCGCCTGCTCTTAACTATTTCCAACTGCCCTGTGATCTTGCGTTGTATGCACACGGAACCTTCTGATTGTTCCAGAAAAGTGGGTATTTGCTGTCCAGCTGATAGAGAAAATCAATGAGCACAACATATAGCTAGGATTCACGACAAACATAATGATACATAGAGAGGCTAGGGGTCATTCCGATCAAAGTCTTTATCAACGAACTAAAAGAAATGTTCTTTTTTTTTATATTCTTATAGAGAAGCCCCCCCCCCCCCCCCCTTTAAAAAGAAAACAGCTATAAAACAGGAAATTCACCTTTGAAAATAAGTAACGTATATTTGTTAACGAAACAACATGAAATGGAAATAACAACTACAAACGTATGATCTCGACCGATGTCTCTTAAACGTGAGCGGAGTGTGAGATAAATTAGTTATAAATGGATGTTAACTGTCCCAGTGGTTGAAGTAACCAGCTTGTTACAAGAGGGTCAGTTTTACGAAGTCATGATTATGATCACGGACGGAGTTGGCGGCGACAAAATGTTATCAGTGATGCTACTGTTATCAATAGTATTGAGACTCGCCGCTGGCTGATGAATCAAGTCTATAGGTCCAATATGGCGGATAGGCGGTTGAACTGTTAAGGCCTCGGGAGTGTTTTTGCTTCTGGCTACGGCATGCTTACGCATGTTCTTCAAATCGTACTGTTAGTACATGGTTCCGTCGCCCAGCTACTGAGCTGAGTGCTTGGTGCGACACTGAGAGCTGTGGATTCCACGTGAAGTGCTTTTACATATGTCCGCCGTTGTTTGTTTCGTGAACTGCATGTTCAGAAAATGGCGGCGTCCGGTTGCTGAACTAACTAGTTTTGCATTTTGCAGTAATATGTGCGATGCTTCTGTGTTTCTACTGACTGCCGCTTCCATCGATGATAGTCAAAGACTGAAACAGGAGGCAGGAAGCCTGCCTCATGATAGAACACCACCGGGACGTGGGGTCAACCTCAGATAGATTAGAGGGAACACAGTGCCCGGGATCAGGGCAGGATAGATGATAGAAAAGGGGGACTATTAACTAGTCCTCACACGGAGGCGTTGACCAGATAGTTAGCACTACTGGTCACGACAGAATCACGCCTGCGTGATAGCCACGATTGCCACTCAACTAAAGACAGCTAATAGAAGCGTGCTAACTGACCTAGCACGCAAAGAGCCGAAGGACGCATGAAGGTCCTTCCGCGTGGCGTGTAGCGACGCGAGTGAAGGAAGTCAGACTGGGGACTGACTTTGTAGTGTTCACATCGTATAGAATAGATATGTGTTTTCGTATAGCCTAGTAGATAGAGATTAGCTATAGGGTTTAGGAAAACTAGTGATAGAGAATATTGTGACTTTATGTGTGATTAGATAGCGACTGTTTTGCAATTGTAAAGAGCCAACGGCAATAAAATGTACCATTTCATTCCTCGCACACGACTTGCAAGTTTCTTGTATGGTGTGGGAGAAGTAATCCGATGATGCCTGAAACATGAGTTGTTGACAGGCAATAGGGTTAAATGTGGTGTCAGAAGTGTGGCTTGAACCTGAGTTCAAGCTATAACACTTACCCACGGCTCTAGACTAGGGTTACAGATAGGATATTACAAAGATTAAATGTTTAATTTGTGTCAGTAACGATGACGTGTGCAGACTAGAGCGAATTGCGAGCAGAATTGTGCCTATCGTGATGAAATAATGTTTATTTGTGCTTATTAGAATGTTATATATTTAAATAATGTGTTCTTCAAAGTTGTAAGTATTCATATTATGTTCTTCTTTCATTTATTTATGTAATTATTTATTTGTTTATCAATAATTGTCAAAAATGATTCATGGCGGAGCAATACAGAGGTCAGCGACAGTATTGATTTTTGCAAGCTAAAAATAGCGCTGCGCCTGTGACGTGGCACGATTGACAAGCAGTTGGGCCTCGCCACTTGGAGTCAGCATTTCAGTGTTTACAAACTGCCAAGCTGCTGCCTGCCTGAATCTTTACGATGTATTAACTATTATTTGTTTATTTAAGTTAGAGAATGAATATATTTATTTATTTACACATTATTATTATATTTATATTTATTTAAAAGCAGTTATTGAATTTTTTTCGTACTTTTCTATTTGTTTACCGTCACGAGGGCACTACTTTCGGCTATGCAAATTAGATTTGGTCTGCACCATACTTCCATAGATTAAACTAGGTTAGTAACGAAAGACATATTACTGTAGAACGAAGACAGGACATTGACATTAAATATTAATTAATCGATATTCTGTTTGTTCGTGGGCATGTCAGTGTCATTGTACCAATTTGTCAAAAATCTATTTTTCGTTTACGCTTGTTAATTGTTGCTGCTCTGTAAACCAGGGTGAACAACAGCTGATAGATAACGTGAGTGTATGCCGATGTGCCAAACAAGGTGACCTGAGTAGAAAACTCGTGTGTATTCCGGGGTGCCAAACAACGGGACCGGTGTTGCTGACGTGTTGTTCCTTGTTCTCGGTAACATTAAGATGAGTAAAACCTACGTTTTTGGCATGCATTGTGATTAATAGTGCATCTCTTTTTCAGCGTGTATTGTATGAACAGACTTTGTGCTCTAATTTTTTGGAGAATACAATTTTCCAGATTGTAAACAAAGAGTACAATTTGTAGTGCTCAGATATTAAATGACATAGCATATCAAAGAAAAATAACTAATTGAAGCAGTCAGTTAAAGTCAACGCGAGCCAATTCCCCAACAACATGGCTACTCTAGCTGACTTCATTAAAGCAGGCAATGAATTGCAATACACAGGTAAAGAACTAGAACAATATGCTGATAAGAGATTTAAAGAGGCAAAAGATGACGAGACAGCTGAACGCAAACGAATTCAGTGTGCGGAAAGAGATGAACGAGAACATGATAAGGAAATTAAACAGAAGGAATTAGAATTGAAACAAAGAGAATAAGATCTAAAGCAAAAGGAGATAGATGAAATGGCAAGAGTTAAGGAAAAACAAATACAAGTAGAATCAGAGACACAGTTAAAGATGAAAAGTATGGATGTAGACTCACACGCAGAGATCTCTGCTACTAAACTAAGAAGTCAACAAGAAGAAAATAAATTCAACAAATACAAGAATATTATCAAACCATATTGTAAAGACGATTCAATATCTGCTTGGACAGAAAATGTCGAGTATCAGTTTAAATATCACCAAGTTCCTTTAGAGATGTGGGCTATGATTTATATGAAGAACCTGAGTGGTGAGCCCCTTAAAGTGATAGAATCTATACCAACCGATCTTAGATCTGACTACCAATACATCCGTGATAGGATTATGCAACACTTTTTACTTGATGCCCCTGGGTATCAGGTTCAGTTTTCAAATTTAAAACCTAAACCTACTGAGACTTTCATTGACTACGTCTCAAATGTTCAAAGTGTACTAAATAGGTGGCTTAAAGCAGCTAACATAGGAAAAGACTTTGATAGATTGAAAAATTTAATAACTATGGATAAAGTAATATCCACGATACCATCCTCTTTTGCTAAATTTTTGCAGCAGTCAGACATTGAAACCATAGAACAGTTTGAAAAGAAAGGGTCTGCATATTTTTCTTCAAACAGAAATATTTTTAAGACTTCAAATGACTCTGAAATAGTTTCCTTTGTAAAAGATCAATCTAAAAACTATCAGAGCAATAGAAAACCATTTAATAAATTTGACAAGAAAGATAGAAAAATTTCAAAATGTATCCACTGTCAACTTTTACATGACACTTATTCAATGTGTGACAAATCGCCAAGTTATCCGGCACATCTTGAAAATGTTATTAAGAAGCAACAGAACAAAAGATCTGCATACCGGCGTGCCATCAAATGTTTTTTTTTGGTTCCAGCTACGGCCATTATTCAAATAAGTGCCTGGGCCGCCAACGTATGAAAGCCAACAATGCTATTTTACTTGATACATCTTCTGATAGTGGTAGTGAGACTGAGTGTGATGTTGAAAATGAATTACCTGTTAACAAGACGGAAGAGGTGTGTTGTGTAAACGATATGTTAAGTTTTGACAGTTGTGAGCGATGTCACCAATTTCATGCTGACAGAAAATTAGAATGTGGACATACAGTTCCATTCTCATCTGAGAGTGTGAATGCAGCCTTAGCCTCCAGAGGCAATTTAGAGTTCCACAATGCAATGGTCAATGATAGACCATGCCAATGTTTGCTGGACAGCGGTAGTACCCTTATTGGTCTCAGAAAGGAACTGGTAAGTCAAGAGGATTATACAGGTGACTCTGTCAAATGCCGAACCTTTTCGGGTAACATTGAAATTTACCCTTTGGCCAAAGCCCGTATTAACACTCCTTTCCTTTCGGGTACATTTACTTGTGCTGTACTTGACAACCCTTGTACTGATTTAATTCTGGGTTGCTTACCCCAACTAAAACAATGTACTAGCGATGAAATAACTGCATGGAACCAACTGAATGCAGTTAATGCAACAACCAGAGCAGACACTATAAAACATCAAGACACGCTACAAGATGAGAGACTACTGGTGCTTTCTCCATCTAGCACTGATGATACCAACAGACAAAAATTCATAGAACAGCAGAAAGCTGATCCTAGTTTGTCTCCTTATTTAAAAGTATTGAAAGAACGAGCCAAAGTGACAAAGAACGCATCATGGTTCTTCAGATTAAATAATGGCATCCTTACTAGATATTATACTACTGGTAACCATGAGATTCAGCAAACGGTGTTACCTGTACAACATCGCCTAACTGTGCTAAAGATTGCACATGAGTCACCGTTTGCTGGCCATCTTGCATATGACAAAACCAGGGCCAGAATTCAGGCTCATTTTTATTGGCCAGGTTTTTGCAATGATATTAAATTATTTTGTCGTTCGTGTAATGTCTGTCAACAGTTAGTACGAAAGGGTAAACATGCTACAGCTGAAGTACAACCTTCTACACTGGCGTCTAGGCCATTTGAGAGTGTGGCGGTAGATATTGTTGGACCCCTGAATCAGGTGTCCAGCAAAGGAAATCGCTTCATATTAACGATGGTCGACCTATGTACAAGGTGGGTTGAGGCAGTAGCTTTGAAGTACATCACCTCCAAAGATGTTGCCAATGTATTTCTACACCTGTTCTCACGATTCGGATTTCCACGGACCATTTTATCCGATCGTGGAACTCAATTCATATCGGCTGCAACGCAAGCCCTTACAAAAATGTTAGGGATTAAACAACATTTCACGACAGCGTACCATCCAGCCAGCAATGGGATAGTAGAAAAAATTAATGGAGATCTTAAGCATATGCTGGCTAAGGTAACAGCAGAAAACCCAGCTGATTGGGATACACTGTTACCAACAGTGCTGTTCGCCTATCGGGAGATTCCCCATTCAAGCACGGGTTTCTCACCGTTTGAATTAGTGTACGGGGCTAACCCACGTGGACCCCTAACCATTTATCATCAGGCAATAACGAATTCTATTCAAATTCCCGAACCAAAAACACCTAATGAAATGGTGACTGAAACACGAGATAAAATCATAAAATCGTGTATTATAGCTAAGGCAGCTTTGGAGAGGAAGGGTCAAATCTACCGCCAATATGCCAACAAAGGTGCAAGAACAATTGAACTTGAACCAGATCAAGACATACTTCTCTTGCTTCCTGACAAACGAAATTTATTATTGACTTCATGGCAAGGGCCATTCAAGGTGGTACGTAAAATTTCAGATGGTGACTATGAAATATCAATAAACGGACACTTAAAGATATTCCATGTCAACATGTTGAAACCTTACTATTCACGACAAGAGACAGAAGTAGAGACAGACGAACACAGTGCACCCACACTTAGTGATCAGACGACAGACATACACAACGCAACTACACTAGTTAGCGAGAACGGCATATCCGACGAGCATACACTTAGCGAGAATACAGAATACACACTTAGCACCACCACCGTACTGAATCAGGTAGACGACGACGGAATGGAACTACCAGTTCCTATTGTAGACAAGACTGCTACATTAGATAGCATACATATAGAACAGGGACTAACAGACAGTCAACGACGACAATTAGTAGAATTAGTGACGGAATACAAAGACATATTCTCTGACATTCCAGGTAGGACGGACAGAATCGAACACTCCATTCTTCTTTCGGACTCTAAGCCTATTAAATGCAGGCCGTACTCAATCCCACTAAGCTATAGGGAAAATCTAAATAAGGAAATTCTGAATTTAGAGGCTAGTGGGATCATCCAGAAATCCACCTCTGAGTACTCTTTTCCAATTGTTCTAGTTAAGAAGAAAGATTCTACAATTCGTCTGTGCGTGGACTATCGAAAGCTCAACAACGTCACCAAGATCGACGCAGAGCCAATTCCTTCCTGCGAAGATCTTATTCTTGACATGTCCACCTCCAAAATCTTTTCTAAATTAGATCTCACTAAGGGATATTGGCAGGTCCCTATGGAGTCTCAATCCATCCATCTTACTGCTTTTCCAACACCTTTAGGACTTTACGAGTGGCGTTTTCTTCCTTTCGGACTTCGAAACGCTCCTGCCACTTTCGTACGCTTGACTAGAGATCTACTTCATGGAGTGACGAATACAGTGACCTATATAGATGATATATGTGTCCATACTGATGACTGGACAACACACCTACTGAAACTGAGACATGTCTTTAATAGGTTGCGACTCTTCGGGCTCACTGTCAAACCGAGCAAAGTCGAATTGGGCCTAAAAGAAATTGATTTTTTGGGTCATGTCATTTCTCAAGGTCAACTAAAGACTGACCAGAAAATTATTACCAAAATTATGAATCTGACCATGCCTACCACCAAGAAACAGGTCAGAAGCCTTTTGGGGTTAGTGAATTACTATAGTAAATTTATTCCAAATTTAGCGGAGATTACAAGTGTATTTTCCAATGTTTTAAAAGCTTCTGTAAAATTGGATGTCAAAGATGCATTATTAATTTCTGCATTGTCAAAAATGAAAATCTTGTTTAGTAATGTTCCAATCCTCCGCTTGCCTAATCCGAGGCTCGTTTATTATCTTAGGACAGATGCCAGCAGGATCTCCATCGCTGCAGTACTAGGGCAATTTTATGAGGGCATCTTCCATCCGATTTGCTACGTGAGCCGTAAGATCACACCCACCGAGTCCAGATATTCCATATCTGAGTTGGAAGCCTTAAGCGTCATCTATGCGGTGAGAAAGCTGCATCGATTTCTGGCTGGTGTGCACTTCATTGTCCAGACTGACAACTCCCCAATAACGGTCATACAGAGTGGTGTACATCGAAATGACCGAATATACAGGTGGTCGCTAATATTACAAAATTACACCTTTAGTATAGAGCATATTAAGGGGAAAGATAACATCTTGGCTGATACCCTTAGTCGACCATCTGATGTAGCAATACCAGAAATTTCCACATAAGAGTGTAGAGTAATAGATGTTAATTTAGTACAGTCAAATATTCTATGTGAAATATGTTAGAAATACATGGATATTATGTGCTGAACTAAGTACCAAAAACATTGACCTGCTATGTGTCCGTAGACATCAAAAGTAAGAACTTTACTCTGGGAACAAATATATCACCTTGTGAACTAGGACAGCTTATTACTTGCTAAGCTCCATATATGTTCCAGTGAATTAGTTGTGTTAAACAGAGAAAAACAGTGTCAGATGATTATATACATACAGACACGAAAACAGTGGTCTACTTTACAAACGAACTCTACAGGTGCAATACCCATAGAACAAATATGACTGTGTAATGGATTTCAAATACCCAGAACAATTGTATAGATATTATGCCAATGAAAGCATGTTTCTGAACATTAATGGCAACGACTAACCTGAGGTATTTAAAGACCATGTATATATAAACTTAATGTGATATGTATCATAATGTTTTAATATAGTGATAAAATATAGATATATTATGTCATTTTAATTTATATTTAGAGTTAGACAATATAATATTTTTTTTTTTTTTTTTTTGGTAGATAGAATATTAATTTACATATTTATTTAGCTTTAAAAGTAGATTAGGATAGTAATTTAAACATGACAACTAATTATAAGAAGTTTAGATATGAATAGTATCATTCAGTTTATTATATTTCACTTTGTTTCATTTCATTTGATTTCATTCCATCTTAACCAATCCATTTAACAAACGTTATCATTTAGTAGCATGATTAGGTTACACCATAATAGAATAGAAATATTATACACTTAAAGATACATCATTTACACCATATAGAATAAGAATATCAATCATATAGTTTGTTTCATTTAAAAACATTAGTTAGAATATGTTATATTTCACATCACCCATTTTAGAAAGGGACGTAACTTATTACATTTCACATTACCCATTTCACAAAGGGACATAACTCATCTCACATAAATTTCATTTCACATAGGTAAATTACATCCCTTAAATTAGATAAATATTAGGAGTAATGTAAGCTTATTTTAGGATTAATATGACAGATAGATTAAAATAGGCAACACATTAAATGCATATTTATAGAACTAGTATTAGTATGTCAGTATTTAGAGTAATATTTCTGTAGAATACAGTGGTTAAGAATACCAGGGTACAAACCATTAACCCTTTTTTCTTACATGTAAATATGTTGTAAATACTTGACGTGTGCAACGGTTGATGCACAGTCATGAGGCTCAACTCTGTCAAACTGAGCCAAACTTGTACAGTGTCACTCCAAGGTTTTTAAATAACTATGAGAGTAAAAGATATGTGACAGAAAGAAGGGTAAAAGATGTGTGACAGAAATGAGGGTAAAAGATGTGTGACAGAACACAGAATAAAAGATGTGTAACAGAAATGAGGGTAACAGATGTATGCCAATAGTGAGGGTAAAAGATGTGTGACAGAACAGAGGATAAAAGATGCGTAACAGAAATGAGGGTAAAAGATGTTTGCCAATAGTGAGTGTAAAAGAAGTGGGACATAAATGAAGGTAAAAGATGTGTGCCAATAGTGAGGGTAAAAGAAGTGTGACATAAGGGAAGGTGAAAGATGTGTGACAGAAGTGTGAAAGTGAGAACAAATGTAAAATATACAGGAGAGAGTGAGAACAGTCAGCGGATTTTTTCTGCCGCTCAACAGGACTTTTTATTTTTGTTGCCGTCAAATGTTGGTTTCAATGTTGGAAATGTGTTGTAATGAATGTATTTTGTGTAGTTTAGTTTAGGATCTTAGTGAAAGTATTTTGAGTCTCATAAGACAGAAACGTAGTCACAGATTTGTATTATACACATGTTTGTGACCACAGTTAAATGAATTATGGCACTTGAAAAACTAACTTACATACACATGATAGTTAGATACACATGTTAGAGGGTAGATTATACGTTTAATTACATCCAAACACACAAACAACCAGAAAAACAAACATATAAATTGCATATACTTTTATTAGATCAAAGGGAGATAACTCCGGGTCAGGGGACATAATAGACAACGAAACACTAACTTAACAGTGAAATATGACTTTACACGCGGATGCGAGATAGGTAAAGCCTGTCGCTCACAGCTTGTGTAATGGTTGTTTAATATTATATGGGGGACATGAAGCAATTCATGTGTTGACCTTCAGAAAGTCAACTTTGTATGGGTAGTTAGTTAATTTACTATTTGAGGGCAGGTCTTATAAGACAACGGTCCGGTTCAGACATACCTCTAATTAATATAATATTGCGATTGAGAAGAGGGCTCACGCCAACCAGACAAGTTTGTGGCGATTGCCAGTAGCCAAGTAAAGTGATGCTACATTGTGACATTAGTCAGTAGGTCTATTGAGTAGCCCAAAGCCAGGTTATCTACAGTCTTTGACAAAAATTAGACACACTAATTTTTTTAGAAACCTCTTGCGTCACAACCAATGAGTCAAAGTTGATGACGCAACACAGGAGGGGAGGGTGTGTGTCAAAGACTGAAACAGGAGGCAGGAAGCCTGCCTCATGATAGAACACCACCGGGACGTGGGGTCAACCTCAGATAGATTAGAGGGAACACAGTGCCCGGGATCAGGGCAGGATAGATGATAGAAAAGGGGGACTATTAACTAGTCCTCACACGGAGGCGTTGACCAGATAGTTAGCACTACTGGTCACGACAGAATCACGCCTGCGTGATAGCCACGATTGCCACTCAACCAAAGACAGCTAATAGAAGCGTGCTAACTGACCTAGCACGCAAAGAGCTGAAGGACGCATGAAGGTCCTTCCGCGTGGCGTGTAGCGACGCGAGTGAAGGAAGTCAGACTGTTGACTGACTTTGTAGTGTTCACATCGTATAGAATAGATATGTGTTTTCGTATAGCCTAGTAGATAGAGATTAGCTATAGGGTTTAGGAAAACTAGTGATAGAGAATATTGTGACTTTATGTGTGATTAGATAGCGACTGTTTTGCAATTGTAAAGAGCCAACGGCAATAAAATGTACCATTTCATTCCTCGCACACGACTTGCAAGTTTCTTGTATGGTGTGGGAGAAGTAATCCGATGATGCCTGAAACATGAGTTGTTGACAATGATGAACTGTAATATTCGTGCCAGACTGCCGTGTTGGCATTCTGGCAGGGGCCTTATGAATGTACTTGCCAGTGCGTGCTGCTGGGTTGTCGGTAGTGCTTTGTGTTCCACTCTTCAAATGGGGCAGAGCATTTTGAGTGATATTCACTGGCACAGGAACGGAGCATTATGAAGGTGACCCTTGGCCGTGAAGTTGGAACCGCGACAGGCTAAGTGGCTGTTGAATATGAGGACGAAGCACATATGGGCATATCCCGAGTACTATGATGTCGGTACTTGACTCAACTCAACTCAACTGAACTCAACTTCATCAGTAAACAAATAATAGCATACTAAGACAGAAAGGATAAATAATAAAACATCAGGTTATAGTAATATGTAACAATTAACGATAACAAGCTTATACACAGAATGGAATGAAATATAAGTACTTGTCAGAGCGTCAAGATTATCCAGAGAAGGGATAGTCTGTATTCCTGCTTGTTTCTGTACGTTGTTTTATATGTGTTGACGAAGGTTTGTCTCCGGAACGTCTTCGTTGTTTTATGATGGTCTTCTTTTAAAACTCACCTGCACCACTTATAGATTGTTACTGGTGTACTAGCATTGTTAACTAGAAAAATAAACAAGCAAGAGATATACGTTAACATATTTTGGCTGGCATTCATGGCAGTAAACGAAAGATGTCGAAATCAGAGAACATACAAGACAATGTACAAACTGAAAGCTAAAGAGTAGTCACACAAGGATTCGATCTTGCCTCCTCCAAATAACGACAGCGCCCCCCCCCCCCCCACTTTTTGAAGATACCATTGTACATGGATCCCGGTGGGTAAACATCGTCATGTAGGAGACCCATTGCAGAATACCTGTATAATTGTGAACGCATACACACACACAAACCATTGAATATTTACAGCTGGCTCCGGCTGTACCTGTTTATTGTCAACCCGTCACATGGCCTTCTAGAACTGTCTCTGCGTGGTCAGGCATTACTGTCAACTACGTAGACATTGTTTGTGATAAAGGTCAGAAAAGACTTAACATTATGTAAATTGTATTGAGTAAGTTAGTCAGTTAGTTAGTTAGTCGTGGTTCCAACCTCACAGCAACGGGTCGTCCCCATTTTGCTCCGTTCCTGTGCCAGTTAATATCACACAAAACGCCTCCCACTGCCCAATGTGAAAAGTGGAAAAGACAGGAGTCTCGACAAACAACAGCCCGCATAGATACACTGTGCATAATGCCGCCGCCAGAATGTCAACACAATAGTCCCCCACGAAACATCCAGTTCATCTCTGATGGAATCGGCAGTCTGGATGTTTCCTAGATGTTCACCCACACAGTACCAAAAAAAAATAAAATACAGTTCCTCGTCGATGGCAGTGGCAGTCAACCAGAAGCCCAGCAATCACGCATTTCTGCATAAGGCAAAAACCGGTCAACTCTGGGACATAGCCAGCTGCCATCGCTCCGAACATGCAGTCACGTTCCAAAAAACCTCGGGCAGATTCAGAAGCATTTCACACGAAACTCACAGCTCACAGTGTCGCGCCACGCACTCACTCAGTAGCAGGGCGACGGAACCATCAAGCCTCCTTAGTCGCCTCTTACGACATGCCTGGTAGGCTACAGTGTTGCTATTCTTTGCTTCCCTTATGGGCCCCGGCAACACACGGGAGTATGTATTGAGTAAGCTGGAAACTACAGCCCAATCGTCACTGATTGTGTGACGAGGCTCATTTGCATGTCTGCCCTCTGCCTGTGTGCATGTTGACTGCTGTGGGCTTTATGAATTAAGCGTAGGCTCTTCTGCTTGGTAACTACTGATCGTAGAATTGCCAAGAGATCAGGAACGGCATTAACACGCAGGGGTTGACGTCGACGTCCTGTAAAATGATATGCAACTAACTTTTTTTCTATACTGTCTTGTGTTTGAAAGGTGACTGCGGATTGGGGGTTTATTGAAAGCAGTTTGACGAATCCCCGACATGCCGGGTCTTGGGTTCAAAATCAGCCGCAAGCAACTTGGAAGATCGCTTTGTGTTGATTTCGATGTTATGAACGTCGGCCGTTCAAAAAGTTTTGGCAAGCTCGTGAACTAAAATTATTTATTAAACAGCCAATAAATAATGAAATTGACTATGGCGTCCTGTCAAGTTCATGCAACTAATGTGTTTGATGTTATTGAAGTAACTGTGTTTTTATTCATTGTGCCTGATGAGGATAATGTGATTTTCACGGAAATTGCATGATCAAAATTTCAGAGCGCTCGCTCTTAAACTGATGGTGTCCTGCTGGCGGGGTAGGCGGTAATCTCCTCACAACGGTCAGTTGGATTTAAACTTGACGACTAAATTATCAGTACCTCAGAAATCGGAGTAGGCTCGACTATTGACATGTGGGCACTGGTAACAAGGAAAAGCTGGCCCACACGCAAAAATCTGTCCAGTTCGAGCAATGCGAGCGTACGAAACAAACACTTAATTGTATTGAAGTGTGGCCTATATTTACTGACTGGCACCTTGCCGTCTTCACGGACGATAGTTTGTAAAATGAGCTATACATCTCCATAACATAAAGCTTGGGCTGAATTTATAGGCCAAGTGTTACCCATGCAGCGTGATCCCTCTCTCGGCCTGTCTAGTGTACTCCAGAGGAAAGGTAACACCAATATGTCTGGAAAAAGATGAGCTGCAGAAGCTGCCGGATCAGCAAAGCAATACTCTAACTGTCCTCCTCTCGGAGCTTCGATCCCAGACCAGTTGCTGTGTAAAGCTTAGGGCCTGATCTGCCCTGCCATGACATTTAGCCTTTATCTTGCATTTACCTTACACTAGGGTAAGTCTTGAACCCTCCCAATTGTACTCCTTCACACCCGAAGCCGTTGGCACAATGTGGGGTGTCGGGTTTAGTGAGCGCCGCCCAACATTCGGCGTTGACAGACAATACTGTCATACGGTAGTTCAGTCATATCAAAGACCTGACACCAGGCAAATATTAAAATTATTCTATTTCAGATGAGATGAAGAAATCAAAATAATGTTCGTGCGCGCGCGTGTGTGTTCGTGTCTGTGCAACACAACCGACTTGATGATAACCATCGAGTACCGCCTGGGCTATACATGTGTAGAGCTAATGCCATATCCTTCCTTCCTTCTACCTCTAATTTCCCTTTCTGGGTTTGTGCTTGATTGGTTGAATTTCGCAGCATAACCTCTCTACGGGATGCGGTAATCAGTCCCACTCCAACGCAACTTTGTCGCCTCTTACGACACGTTTGCTAGTTTTCAGTATTACAACTTTTTGCTTCCCTTGTAAACACCTGTAACTACGGGACAAAACATGGATTGGTACCTATGATTGTTCTGATGTTACCAAATCCTGCTTCTGCTCTAGTTACGCCACCCACGTTTTTTATCCCGCCACTACATGTAGCATTTCTTCCACGTCTTTGTACTCATTCAGACGTCCACGGAAAGCAGTAGTCCACTTCAGCTTGTTGAAATCAGTGTAGAGTTTGAATTCAAACGGAGCGGATGTAAGCCAAAATAGTTTAAATTTCTCTCTTCTGCACACTTTACATACTTCTGCAACCGAGTTTAGTTGTCATTTCACCGGTTTCATAGGCGCATTCATCAATGATGCATTCATGATCATCTCCTATCTTGTGTTTATTAGACGAGTGATATGTCAGTTGTGTTGGTACGAAGTTTGAAGATTTTTGCTTTTTCTCTTCCGTGCATCATCTTTCTGTTGGCCTGGATTCTCAGATCCCCACTGGGTTCTATAATTGCTTCTTACAAATCTCTTTGCCTCGTCATAGGTCTACCATATATATATGTGTCTGATTGAGTTAATATTCTGTCTACTTTTATTAACTAGTCAGACTCTTGTTTTTAAAGGTATATTGCAATATGGAGAGATCCGCTATGTGACAACCCTTTTGGATGTCTGAAATAGTCTAAGTTGTCTAAATAGTCTAAGGTCTGCTAGTTCGGCATTTAAAAAATTTTTTTTTGGTTGCTCTTCTTTATTGAAGCGGCTTACTTCACAAAAGAAAAGAGAGAAATGCGATCGATTTTGTTCTGTCAGTTAAATGTAATGAGCTCTCCCTCTATCTCCTGCAATTAAAACCGAGTACATGCTTGAGCAAACAATCAGACAAGCATATAATGGTAGTGGAAATGTGGTTTCTGAGGAAAATGCCAAAAATTACCACGGACAGACAGAAAAACCAATGAGCTAGCCCTACAAGAAACAAAATGAAAATCGAAAATTGATCAGAGAAATTAGAGGTTGGCAGTCAAGATTTTTGTTTAGCGTGTTATGAGGATAAATAAATTGGAGAACTTGATTTTGTTTAGTGTGTTATGAGGATAAATAAACTGGCGAGATGGGGGGGGGGGGGCAAGAGGAAGGCAGTGAGGTAAATATCTGAATGGCTTGGCCACACGACATGGTCGAGACAAGAACACAGTGCTGATCCACGACTCTGGTGATCGTGTGAGATGGCGAACTGTGACCGTCCATGCTTATCGGCATGGCACATGATGATGCTAACATGCTTGATATAGGCAGCAGACCATAGGTAGAAGTATACCATTAATCATTTATTACTTGATGGGTGTACGAATATGTGGATGCTTGAGTAATGTAAACAATAGTAACATACGAAATGTATGGCATTTTTGCATTTACAATTACGGTAAACGGTGGAGGTTGCGGCGGCAAGCCTTCATCGGTAACAACAAGAAAACACACCAACACAGAAACCATGGAAATAGCACTACAGTAGATACAATGGGATATACATTATAGACTGAATGAAATAACTGTTTGTTTTTTTTTCATTCAAATTGAACTCGTGTGTAGTCCTCGCTAGACTGCTTTCTGCGTGTGGATTTTTCTTTTTTAAGTTGCATATCTCTTACAGGACGTTGCAGTCAACACCAGCAATTTACTGCCGTTGTTGATGTCTTGGCAAGTTTTACTTTCAATAGTTTGCCATTGCTTTCTGAACGACTTGCTCCCATGCCAACACGTTAAAAGCAGCGCGACACTGTCTGCTACAAAATCGGTCACTACTTTGTTTTGAACGCGGGTAAGCGGCACTACGAATCGCGTCCGCAACGCCATCGGTGGCGTGTGGATTAGTTTTCCCTATTACTAATATCCAGGGTTGTCCATGGGACATAATTTACATTGCGTGGTAATTTATAGCATGTCCCATGCCATCCCGTCCCATGGGACTTTCCCATGGGAATAACATTCAGACAGGCTTGTCCATGGGACATGTTTTTCTGTCGCATCCAATGGTAATTTATGTCTGTCCCATCCCGTCCCATCCCATTCCTACACTATTCAGAAAATCCCCCTTTTTCCGCATGGGTTCCCATGGCCAAGCCTGCCAATATCCCTCGCCATCAGGCGTACCCACTCCGACTTCTGAGGTACTTGTTATTTATGTACCAAAGTCAAGGACGAGAAGTCAATAGTTTAGTCTAACTGACCGGTGTAGGTGTTGAACCCGAAACTTCGCCGTCAGCTTAACGGAAGTTTAAAAGCGAGCGCTCGTATCCATTCAGAAATACACCGAAATAATGACTGAAATAACGATTGCAATATATATGCTTGCGTAACAGCATTAGATGGTCGAAACTGTATAAATAGTAAAGATAATCATCACTATTTTACATTTTCGGTCTATTCGGTACATTAAGTGAGTGCAGTCTCTCTGCGTAACCACCACTTTGTTTTGACAACTGTTTTCTCATAAAATAAATAATATGTTTTCTTACTGTTTCAATTTCATATGCCAAATTCATTCTTGAATTTACTAGCATTCGCTGGCCCTCAAATAACCACGTTAATCTCTCTTGCAAAGTTGTCTACATTTATCTGGTCAGTTTATAATTCTGTCTCTCGAGCAGTTTTGAGAAGGACCTGAGGCATGTCTGGATTGTTGTCTCAATTATCCTTTCTCTAGAAAACAAAAAAAAAATAAAAGATACAGAATGGACAGTCTGTGTCAAAGTTTCTTTGGCCAATGTGCACTTGCCTTTCTCAATTGTTTTGGAGAAAGCATTTCGGTAATCTGGATCTATTATCACAATTATTCCTTCCCTAAACCCATTTATAAGAAGCTGTACTTTCATTGTGGCTGCATTTCCACTAGTTTAATATTTACAACCGCCAGCCAGGTTTGATTAGTCGCATATCGTCTCGATAAACGTATTTTCTCTGAAACTAAATTGCGAGCTATCGCTTCTTATATTTAGTTTTCTAACTTGATTGTTCCGTCACGTTTGATTATTGTAATGTGTTGCACATGAAAGGGACACAATTATTGTATGTAGCATATTCAGGGGCAAGAATTTGCTTATAATCTAGGCTACGACTATGTGTCTCAGGATTTGTTATTGTTTTCATGTATTTTATTTTCTGGTTGCTTTCTTTGTTTAGCTACAAGGTTGTTGTATTAGTTATAATTCTCGTATATTTTATTTTCTTGTTGTTTTCTTTGGTCTTTTTACTTCTCCTTCTATTAGTGGTTTTAATGTATTTTATTT
>OY992880.1:21770142-21837642 GCA_963921405.1 Cepaea hortensis | reverse complement strand
GGTTCAAAAACCATGTCTTCCATCACTGTTCTTTACAAGCAACTGTGAAGTTTAATATGGCCAAAGTATTGTAGCTTCGGAAACATGACGCTGTCTATGAGTCAGGTTGTTTAGATGTTCAGATCCTGTAGAATTTCACTATTGTGTTTCTTCATGATACGCAATATTCTAAAGATATTTTTGTAACATTTAAGCTCAGAAGCCCCAATTTTCATCGTTAGTGTTTGCGAAGTTGTTAATGGCACCGGTTAGATACATGTTCTCAACAACTTACTTTACTCACAGGCTCTCAATTCTGCTGTTAATATCTGTTTTACGATGGCCAAACTGAGAGCGACTTATTTTTTTACAGTCCCCATTTTTCTCACTTTGATTACACAGCCAAAATATTCACAGTTTGTGGCATCTTCAATTTCTTCTGTTTGTCTGGATGTTTACTTTGTATGTAGTTTCATCCATATTGGTGTTACCTTTCTTCTGGAGTACACTAGTCAGACCGAGAGAGGGATCATACTGCATGGGCAACACATGGTCTCTAAATTCAGCCCAGGCTTTGTGTTATGGAGAGATAACCCCATTTTACAAACTATCGTCTGTCAAGACGGCAAGGTGCCAGTCAGTCAGTTTTGTCCGTGGGTATTATTTTTGCTTAGATTGAGACATACAAAGATTTTGATTGTTACTGTCAGTTTGACATTGACAGCTTCAATCATAGATTGTTGATTAGTCTATATAGATATGTACCCAACACCATATGCCTTGGGAGTCGCATCAGCGTAATGCGAAGACACTCGCCAGCCGTTAAAAAAGGTCAGGGGTTCGATCAGCAGTGAGGTGGATTTGGATGGTGTTTTTGTTTTTTAATTGACCTGGGCTGTTAGGATGGCCCAGCGTAAAATTGGTACCAGGAAATTTCTTGGGAAGTAAAATCGGCCGGCGTGATCCTGACCCCATCTGGTAGCAGTAGCAGTTTGACTATGTGTTTGACTATCTGGCCCTTCCTTGAAGTTTTGAGTGTCGGCCAGATCTTCTGGTCACCCCCTGTATCACTATTCTCTCCAAACCGTGATGATATATCTGTTCTTCAGCATTATGCACACTAATCCACAGAGCCTCGACCAGATCTGAATTATCGTGCCCCAATACCCGACCAGGCCAATCTGTCTGCCTGCTCGTTTCCCATCACACCTCCACATTTGACTGTAACGTTAAATTAGTACTAAAATACAGATTAGAAGCACGGAGACCGACTTAAACATATTGAAATAAATGACAAACATGTATGAACTAATATCTGTGAAGCACAGAAAGACCAAATATGGAAATAAACAGAATAGTTCATGACTGGCTTGGGTAGAGATCTAGACAGGTTCAGTGGAATCATAAAGTGATGGAAAACACTGAGGATGGATAAGACATGCATTCCCAAACCCTGAGAGTATTATAACGAAAAAGTCAAACACATGGGAAAAGGAATTCGGCGCAGGGATGAAGAACTTGAGAAGGTTCGGAGCAAGCTTCTGTATATTGCCAAAGATAGGACGGCAGGGCATACGGTGGTTGAAGCCTTGGTGTCAATTTAGGCTGTAAAGGTAGAAGAAGAAGAAGCTAAGGCTTAGACAGGTCCGTGTTACATGCTGCCTTTTCTGCCCTTCACACCAGATCATCCAGCCTTTTTTTTTTATCTTGTAGGTAAGTTTTAATAATAGATAAAATACAATGTAGGGGTACCATCCTTATCTCACTTGGTGGCCCTGGTATAGATCAGCTGGGAGTTGTGCTTGAACACCAGACGAATGAAATCTTTTGAGTGGAGCTCTCTCAAAGCAACTCTCTCAAAACAACCTTTACCAAGGAGCATCGGGCCTTCAGCCTCCCAGAGACAACAGTGGGAGTGATCAGCTTGTAACTGGGCACAACCTTGTACAATTTGTCATACGCTGGCTTGTCGAAGAGGATCAGGTTATTTAACTTGTCTCGGACGTTTCCTTTGGACTACTTCTTCATTGTCTTGCCACCGGATTCCTCATACTTGGTTTTTCCTGCAGTCGTCTTTAGGGCCTTACTGGCCGCCTTCACTGTTTTCTTTGCTCTGATGCCGTTGGATAACTCGGCTTTGATAGAGAAGTCCATTGAATTCCATTTCTGGCAGTGCTTGTTCTTGCCTTCACAACCCAGACTATAGTCAGCACAACTAACATAGGTAACCAACAAGGCATCCCTCGCCCCACTCCTGTTCCTATTTCGAATGTCTGTGTTTGTTTGACCTCATGGGGGACTCAGCACCTCATGACTCTATACGTTTCCTGTATTATAATAATTATATCCTGCTAGATCTGATAATGTCTCTTCAGTTTCCAAAGAGATTCCCTGCCATTGCCATATCTCGGCATAATGAGGAGGGTAATCGGTTTCATTCTGGTCGATTTCCCTTCCCAGACAATTCCCATATAATCCTGGAACTTATCCAGTACTAATTGTATGAGGCCAATAGACTCTAGGGTCTTATCTGTGCGAGCCCAGAATCCTGCCATTTCAGGCGATTGAACTTCGGTCATTGTCTCGGTAAGCGCTCCTTCTAACCAATATAACGCTGCGGTGCCAACATATATAGGCACACCGAAATTGTATCCCTCTATTTCTCCTCTATATTCTCTCTCTCGCCTACCCACTTTCCTCTCTTCCACTGCTTATCTTCCATATAATCCCTCTTTGCCCCTTTCGCTCTTTCCCTCTTGCTTCCACTTTCTTTCCATTACCCCCCCCCCTTCTCTCTCTCTCTCTCTCTCTCTCTCTCTCTCTCTCTCTCTCTTTCGCTACCTTCCTTTTCCATGTACATCTAGCTCCTCCTCCATATCTTTCTCTTGTGTTCTCCCTCGCCCCTCTCACCCTTTCTCTCTCTCTTTCTCTCGCTCTCTCTCTCTCTCTCTCTCTCTCTCTCGCACCCTCTTGCCTTGTCTCTCTTTCTCGCTCTCTGTTTCATCGTCTTTCCCTCTGGCTCCCTCCCTTTCCTCATCTCCCCTCCATCTCTTTGCTCTCTCCGCCTCTCTCCACCTCCCTCTAGCTCTCTCACACTGTCTCACCCTCCTTTCCCATGGCTTCCTCCCTCTCTCCACCTCCCCTTCATTCCCTTCTCTTTCCCCACCTCTCTCTCTTTCTCTCTCTTTCTCTATCTCTTTCACTCTCTTTCTCTCTCTCTCTCTCTCTCTCTCTCTCTCTCTCTCTCTCTCGATTTATCTCCCTCTCACTATCTCACCCTTCTTCCCTCTGGCTCCCTCCCTCTCTAAACTTCACCTCCATCCCCTTCTCCGCCTACCTCTATCGTGCTCTCTCTCTCTCTCTCTCTCTCTCTCTCTCTCTCTCACACACACACACACACACACACACACATAATCAATCACCTTGTGATCAGTAACTGCGTTAAAACATTCTATTTTTCTTCAAAACTCTCTAGATTTCTTCAGCTCTAATTCAACGAGAATATAAATCTTCCCTTGAACTGGCAGATATGAAGCAAGGTCGCATTCTGTTCACGTGGTACTCAATCTTCGCTTCCTTGCAACTAAAAGCGGCTGTCAGCTTAGTTATTGTGTGTGCTTCTTGCTGTTGTCATCTCTCTGTGCCACCATACGTTATTTATTTATTCCGCTGTTTCTAAACCCCAACCTGAAATGGATGGTTCATTTGGAAACGAGACAAATCTCCCGGAAAGTCAAACTGCGTCAAGGGAACGCTTTCGGAAAAAAAGCGACCCGAAAGTTGGCAATCTGATATATGAGACAAATGAGATGTAAATTCTCAATCTAGATGTTTTTGTTTGTTAAATAAGATGAAATGTTAATTTATACAGATTTATTAGTATTCGTGGAAGACGAGTGGTAACAGTCAGATAATAGAAGGCACTATAGACAACAGTTGGGTTTAGTTTTAGTGGGTGGGTGGGTTTATTGATTGGTAGGTGGGTAAGTTGGTGAGTGGGTAGTAATTTGGTTTGACTGGTTAGTTGATTCATTGCGTGGTTAGTTGGCTGTTTGAGATTTCTTGGCAAGTTTACGTCCAGTAGTTTGCCATTGCTTTTTTAACGATAGGCACTCATACTATTATAAGAAAACCAACGCATGGCGGTCTGTTGTCTAATTGCCCGCAGCTGTGATTCGAACGCGAAATTGCATTCGGAACCCCTTCGCCACTGGGCTGACAGCATAATACAATTATAGTCAGTTGACAGATTCTAATTACTGTAACAAGTGTAAATTACCGTGGGATTTTGTTTATATAATTTGTCTTGAAAGATTTATCTAATTGCTTCTTTAGTTTATGTTGTGTGAATTCTGCGGTATGCGCGTAACGAGAAGCAGTGAAATATGATAGGCAATAAATGATACAATCTGTTGTTTGTGTCTTCGTTATTCAAATGCGCGTTCGGGATCAACAAACATTAATGGATGATTTCTTGCATTGTAAAAGAACATAATTTATATCTTACACATTGAATAACTCTCTTGCCTTCTCTTCTCTACAGTTAGTCAAGATGATCATCATCGTTGTCGTCATCTACGCCGTCTGCTGGCTGCCTTTACACGTCATCACTCTGGTTGGTGACTTCAACCCCGATATTTACAGTTTCCCGCACATGAACATCGTCTGGCTGTGCGCCCATTGGCTGGCCATGTCGCATTCCTGCTACAACCCGATAGTTTACTTTTCCCACAATTCTACATTCCGTAGAAATCTCAAACGCATGTTGACCATATGTCGCCACAAAAGAAAGCGGCTTCGTCGCCACTTGTCCGTGAGAAACGGCTTGTGGAACGGCGAAGTGGACTTCTTTGGCAGCTCGGAGTCCGTCAGGTCCAAATACAGCATTAGGAGCATGCATTCAACGAACAGAATCGTGAGGCAAGCGGAGATGTCCGAAGACTGGGACAGTTTGAGGAAGGTCAGAAAGATGGATGGAGTCACAAATGACATGTATTTGTGACATTTCTTCTCACGCCTTAATCTTCAAGAGTCATAAACTGGCTGATAGCGTTATACGTTCTCTGTGACACATACGCTGGTATCAGTTTACAGAATGCAACGAAACTTTGAGTCACAAATTATGATATCTCAACGTACGTTTCATTCTCCAAGAGTTATAAGTCCGCAGCGTGTCAATCTCCGGGAAATGGAAGCTGACAACAGCTTAGATGTAATTATGAAGTGTAATTGAGTTCAAAATTGCAAGCACGGCCCCACGACGGACAAGAATATATGAGCCGTAACTGACTGACAGTAAAAGTCCGGAATGCAGTTTCGAAGCACCAGCAACACACGTTAAAGGACTAATTTCATCTAGTAATTTAATTCTACCACTGTAATTTTAAACTGACTATAATTGCATATATCAATTTCAATGTAAATGCCAGTCCACTTACATATGAAAACGGAGAGACAGAAAATAGAATAGTAGAAACAACCTCAAGAAAATGCTGTGAACCCGATTAAATCAACCAAGAAGAAAGAATATGCATCTTTCATGACAACCCAAGTATTATACCAGTGGTTCTCAACCTTTTTTTGGCCCGTGCCCCCCTTCACCATATTTTCAGAATTTCATTCCCCCCCCCCCCCCCACTTTTTGTATTTCCTACCTAAAAATTTGGTCCGTGCTCCCCTTCACCACATTTTCAGAACATCATTCCCCCCTTTCGTATTTCCTAAGTAAAAAATCCCGCCCCCGCCCCTACAAAGTATACGTAATAATGGAACCTAAATTTAATTGCACATACTAAAACAAGTCTAGATGTCTACATAAAACATTATTTGTGGGTCTACTTACTTTATAAAATGAATTTTAGAAGGGTAAGACGTACAGAACCGTACAGTATGAAGGGAAAAAGAATATCAAGTAATCGGTTCTTGTATTAACGCGCTCTTGAAATCAACTTCATTCCCCCCCCCCCCCATAGAAACCCTAAAATCCCCCCCCCCCCGCAGGGGGGTATTCCCCACCGGTTGAGAACCACTGTATTAGACTAAACTAACATTGACTAAAATAAGGCCCCATCTCTATATTGTATGTCACAGGTATCGGTTGTTAAAATATGGAGAGCCGACTGCAATACACTTGATGAGACGCAACACCGCGACTATGTAAACATACGAAGTCGAGTATAAACACAGTAAAATTAAAAAAATTAGGGACCTTTTTCGTGCCATGAGGATTAATGGCTATAGGGTCAATGAAAAGTGAAGCAACCTTCACAACGACTCGACACTATAGGGTATATGGTGCTATCCTCATATGTTATCTACATGAGTGCTCGAGTGGCACGAGCACCGTATGTCCATTAAGCCTCGAGACTTATGAATGGTCATTTAATTATGTGTACTCAGATTGTTGTAGACCACACGAAACTTAATGGACGATGTGGTCAAGGTCACGTCAGCCGCCTTCACTTCCTAGACATTTCCTGTTGCCTATTTTAGGCTTGGTCGACCTGGGAACCCAGGTCATTTAAATAAATATGCATCGGTGGCAATTTGAACACGTAACCACCGAGACGAGAAGCAAACTGCCAGTGTCTGCGCTATCTCGGCTCTCAGTAATCTCGCGACTGACAGTTGATGACGTCTATGTCTATCTTCAGTAGCATAGAGGACAAGTCAATCCTTTTGGTCGATTGTTTTAAAACAATATAAAGAGTCCGGTGATACTGTACTACCCAAATACAAGTCTTTGATGAATAGCCATCCCAGTTGCAAGTTAGCTGCATGTCAATTACAGGACGTCGAACTCTGATTTTCTAGTCAATTTTGCGTTCTGAAGTTTGTCGTGGAGAGAATTGGGTATTCCAGATGTGATAAATGATTTACATATGTATGTCAGCTGCATAGGAAGTTCACGTGGCTTATGACAAAGAGATATTCCATAATACTGATGAAGTTCCACACGGGATAGGTCTCTGAATGAGCAAATGGGACGTTTAGGTGACTGAAAATAATAATGAAAGACCTCACAACATGCCGGCTCAGGAGCTGGAAAAGGAGTTACGGACCCAGTTCGTAATCCTCCATACCGCGTTTGAAACACAGCTGTCTGAGATTTGGCAGCAGACGGCCTTACGTTGCTTTTTTATGAAATGGTATGGGTGCCGGTCGTTCAGACAGCAATGGCAAACTACTGAATGTAAACGTGCCCAAAAATCACGAACAGACAAAAATGCCGAGGTTGATTACTACTTCCTGTATAGGATTTGCAACGAAACCGCAACATATTATTTACACGATGTGTGATTGTGGTAGACATATTATATGATACCCCATCCGATGTGCCAGGGACGTTCTTGTAGTAAACTGAGATGCTCTTTCGTCTCCGCTCTTTGTCTGATCTTGATCTCCTTCTGGAGATTAGGTCCTGCAGCAACTCGAGCAATGTCGTCCTGTCTTCACTAACTCCTGCAGCTCCATCCATTGCCTCTCTATATTATTCATTCCTATCACTAATTCTCTTCTCCGTACCTGTTTCGGTTTCCCTCTAGTTTGTTTGCCATGTGGCCTCCAGATAAATTACTTTCAAGTGATACTATCATAAATGTGTATCCTATTTAACGTCATCCTCTTCTCCCCGCCTTTTGATTCGCTGGAATCTTCCTCAGCTCCACATTGAGATATCCTTTTGAGCTTGTTGTATGTTCTTATACAGGACATTGCAATTAATCCCATCTATTGACTGTTTCTGATTTAATACTAATTTTCACGTTCAGTAGTTTGCTATTGCTTTCGGAAAGGTCTACGCATTATTTCATCAAAATGAACGCAAAGTGATCTGTTTCCAAAACTCACAGGTCTGATTTCGAATCAAAGAGCCTTAATGCCGGGGTATTGTGAAACTGAGATGCCCGTAGTTTGACCTAAACATGGATGGTCTCAAATACTAAGGGGTAATTTCTAATGCGATGACATTGGTCCTTGAACTGAAACAATGAGTGCAACATCTAATTTTCTGGTTGATTGTCAGAGACTGTAACATCTCGCCAGAATCTTGGACACGACGTGAACAGCTGCAAGAAAATGTTGAATACTGTCTATTCCCTAAGGTGTGATATTTACTGCTCATTATTTAGACATATTAAAACCAACCAGGCAATCGTAAACCACCTTAAAATATAATTTACTTTGGAAAATAATATATCATACATAATTGGCTGGTTGGCTGTATACCCGCTGTAAACCTGAGTTTCAAATTATGTATTGAAATTCACATGCATCAGCATTAAAGTGGCTTGAGGTATGCATCTGTAGAGTGAGGGGTTGGTTAGAGACTTGTCTCTTGACCCGATACCAAAATATCAACTCGGCATGAACTGTGTCGCAGAACACTCTATCCTCCCTCCGAGCTAGAAACCTGCCACGTTGGAAACGTGGCACATAAATATGAAACCAGGTCATGATTCAACACGTCATATACAGTTACTTTCACAGTGAATACCAGGGCTAGAATTAAATTGTGTGAAGACAGAGATTATGGTTATCAATAGGGAGAAGGAAATACCACAATATTATACACGGGTAAATGCGAATATTCTTAAACGATTGAATTGGTACAACAGTCTCGGAATACATTACATTTGATTGGATGTGCCTTGAGGAGATTAGAACAAGGATCGTTATGGCAAAGGTTGCCTTTTGCACGATGAAAAAATATAATGACCAATAAAATGATGTCAATTGCAACTAGAAAAAGAGTGTTGAAGTGCTACATAGAACCTGCAGTTTTGTATGGATGTGCAATGTGGACAAAGTGAAAATAACATCTTGGAAATGTGGTTTCTGGTGAACATGCAAAGTGTAACATGGGCAGACAGAAAAACTTTTAAGTAAGTCCTACAAAAATCAAATGAAAACTGTAAGCTGATTAGAGAAATTAGATGCAGACAGACACATTTTGCGGTGACAACTGATAAGACTGAGGTGAAAAGAACAAATGAAAGACAGAAGTAAATACCCAGATCGCTTGGCCACGTGGCATGGTCGAGACAAGAACACTGACCTGATCCACGACTCTGGTGATCGTGTGAGATGGCGAAATATGATCGCCCACGCTTACAGGCATGACACATGGTGATCCTAACACCGAGTGGATAAAATTAAGTCCGGTCATGTTTACTTCACGGATGTTAGGTATTCCATTGAGACTCTACCCATTGTCCACAGCGAGATCCGGCATAATGGCCGGATGTGTTTGCCTATTGTAACTTCCAGTTTAACTGATTAATAAAATATGTCTCATCGCATCTGTTTTTGTTCCTCTTGTACCTTGTTGTTTCGACATGAATCATAAACAGGGTTTATGGGCTTCATGTATCGAGGTGCCCATGGACTTTGCTATTCCTTCTGTCCATCGTTTACGTGGTCGGCCTCATCTTCTGATTCAGTTTGGTCTGTACATCACTGATTTCTGTAGTATGCTGTTAGTTGGTAATCTACTTGTACAAGGTATGTCCAAACCATTTAACGTGCTGCCTTCTGATAATATCTATCGCTGTTATAACCTCTATTTCAGTCCTCATTTCTTCATTTCTGATTGTCTCTCTTCTTGATACATTGTGAATTATTCCCAGGAATCTCATTTCTGTTTTTGTGATTTTTCTTTACTCTTTTTCTATCATTGTCCGGATTTGACATTGGTAGCATAGAGTTAGTAGGAAGACTGTGTTGTAGAGTGTTTTCTTAATAACCATTCACGCGTATTTGTTCTTTAGAATAGGTGCCATTTGTCCAATGAGTTGGTTTGTCTTACTGCATCCATTTTCGATTTCGTCTTCTTATTTGCCATTTGATGATATACTTCCTAAGTACTTGAAGCTCTTTACTTGTTTCAGATGGTGTTTTTATTAGATGAATCTTTTATTTTTCTTCTTTGGTTATAGTCATTACTGATGTTTTACGGATGTTAATTTTCATGTCATTTTCCAATTCACTTCGTTTAGATTATTTATGTGGTCTTGTAATTCTGCTTCTGATTTTGCTCAAATAGGAATTCTTTAATGGTTTAATTTGTCGTTAGTTCTTCTTATATGGTCTGTTCGTTATACGGTGTTCTTGCGGTCTCTGTTTGGCTGGTTTCTTTTCATATGATGTCTATATAGGTTATGAACAAGAGGGAGGACAGGACACAACCTTGTCGTGCTTCAGATCTTATGGTGTGTGATTCTGAGTATCCTCCGTTTGTTCTCACTATGCATTCACTGTTGTATAAGCTTCTGCATAAGTATGTTAGATGTGTACTCACTCCATATCATTTAAAGATTTTCCTTAGCTTGTTTCTATTTACTTTATCAAATGCACTTTCACGATCGACAAAAGCTAAGTAGTGTTTCATTAAATTCAGTTGATTTTTCTCTAAGTTGTCGAAGAGGGAAAATGTCATATGTGCATCCTTTCTGTTTTCCTAAATCCAAGTAGTGTTTCACTTAGCTGGTGTTCTATAGTAGTTGGTAATCTTTTCTCAAGAATTCTACAAAATATCTTCCAGTATGATTCAAAGGGAAATGCATCTGTATTGTGTGCAGTCTATTTTACTTGTTTTTCCAAATTTGAATAATGATGTTGTTTCCCCAGTCTCGTGATGTCTATTGTTCTACCTAAACATGGTTAAATAGTCCATGTAGTCTTGCTGTTCCTACTTCTCTTGCTGCTTTAATTCGTTTATTTGGTATTTCGTCTTGACCCGGTGATTTATTCAATGATGCTAATCTGATGGCTTCTCAAATTTCTTCTTCAAGTAAGAATGGTTATATTTCTTCGATAGCACATGTGTCGGTTTCCTGAATTCCTGTTTCATCTGATGGAATGTTGAGAAGTAGTCGAAGTGCTGCGTCTTTGTTCACTTAATTGTTCTTCTTTTTCGCTGTTAATTATTTCAGTATGGTCAACAGGTTCTGCTCTGGTTCTCATTGAACTAATCTTTGTGTAGAAGTTTCTAGTTGCCTCCTTGTAGCTTTTATATAGGGTTTATCTCTCTTTACTGTTCTATTCGCATGCCATTTTGTTATTCAATTTTCTCTACAATCACTGTCATGTTTGTTCTTCACTCACTGTATATATTTTTCCCTTTTTTTATCTTTTACAGCCTTCTTTGCCTCGGCGTTCTATCAACTTGTTGTTTTCTTTATCCGTGTTTTGCATTTTTCGTGGCGCCACATGTTATTTTTGCAGTATTTAAAATTCTTGAGGTGAACAAAATTAAATAAAATATGTGAAATATATAAACTATCAACATAAATGTATGTGTTATATGTACAGGTTCACAGCCGTGGCTCTGGTGGATTATAAACAGTACAAAATAAGACGAAGTAATGCAGCCTTACAGAACACAATAACGAAAAACAGAAAATTGCGTCGACTAGCCTACACCTGCAAACAAATACACAAAAAGCAACATATGAACGAAAGAACGAAATTTATTTTCAAAGTGTCACAAATTAGGCACACAGGGCCGTCTTACATTCGGCCCTTCCATTCACACATCTTGTCTACATCAATTATCTATTGTGTGTGATACATTTACATTGGAAAACAAAACACTGTCAAATGAAAATTATGAACATAAACAATGCATATTACTATGATATGAGGCAGGTAGGCAGCCAGACACGCATACACACACATGCATAAAAACATACTACCTACATACATACTTACATCATTTACGAAGACACGATAGGTACTATATTAAGGCATAATAACCGAATGAGGAGAGGTGGGGAAATGAAAAATACCATGAGAACAATGAGAAGAAAAGAATGGAAAAACATGAAAAAATTGGTTACTTATCACAGAATCTCAGATAGTGCTACTAACATCAATCTTGACGTTGATAATCTTACATAAATTTGTGAGACGAGTAGTAAGATAATTCTGGAAACAAAAACAAAAAACAAAAATAATCATGACAAATATGAAGAGATTCACAGAAAAGTCAGAACAATATGTAAAGAGGCACAAGAAGCATGGTTTGAAATAAAAATGCATAGAAACTGAAACACACCAAAACAGTAAAAATACCAAATTAATGTACAAAACAATTCAGGAGCTTACTAAAATAAGAACATCAACGGGCTGCCTAAAAACAAAAGGTGGAACAATCATAATAGAAAAATATCAGATTTTTCTTGCATAGACATATTATGTGGAAAACTCGTGTGCTGATACAAGAGAAGAACAGTATGATATTAGGAATAATAATGAAGGCCCAGCAATTTTGAATTTGGAAGTTCAGAATGCTCTTAACCATGTAAATACTGACAAGACCACCGGTTCAGACATCACAACATAAATGATCATTGCCTAAGAAGAATATGGAATAGACCAAGTCACTAGCCTGCTGAACACAATATATGATACTGGAGAGATACCTCCTGAATTATGTAATTATATATTTATTACAATCCCGAAGAAATCAGGAGCACTGGAACGTGATCAATATCGAAAATTTAGTCAAATGAGTCACATCACGAAGATTCTGCTAAGAATCATCATGCAAAGAGTTAGGAAGAAAATAAAACCGGAAATAGGAGAAGAACAATGTGGGTTCGTGAAAGACGAGGATACAGTAAATGTTGTGTACATGCTGAGAACTTTAATTTAATGTTCTACGGAAGTAAATAAAGACCTACATCTTTGCTTTATTGACTACACAAAAGCTTTCGATAACGTGAGACATGTCAACATGGTGAAGATGCTTGCAGATTCTACAAATTGATGCGAAAGACCTGAGACTTGTAAAAAGAAACATATTTTGGAAACAATAAGCTGCCATAAAGATTAATAATGAAGTAGGTCAATATAAGCCTATTAAGAGAGGTGTGAGACAGGGATGTGTAATGTATCCAGTTCTGTTTTCTCTGTACAGTGGAATTATTATCAGACATGTTAAAGATATGAAAGGAATCATCATTGGGGGACGTAACATGAATAACATTAGATTTGCGGATGATACAGTATTGATTGCAGACAACTAGCAGAATTTGCAACATTTAGTAGATGTGGTTGTTGCACACAGTGAACAATTAGGGTTAGAATTAAATTGAAAGAAGACACAGATTATGGTCGCCACTATGAAGAAATAAATACTACAATGTAATACACAAGTAAATGTGAATATTCTTAAAGAAGTGAATCGGTACAATTATCTCGGAACAGTCATAACATCTGATGGGAGATGCCTTGAAGAGATTAGAACAAGTATCACCATGGAGAGGTTAGCCTTTTGCAAGATGGAAAGCATACTGACCAATAAAATGATGTCATTTGCAACGAGAAAAAAGTGCTGAGGTGCTACACAGAACCTATACTTTAGTATGGATGTGAAGCGTGGACAATGTGCAGACAAGATGAAAAACATCTGATGGCTGTAGGAATGTGGTTTCTTAGGAAAATGCAAAGAATACCATGGACAGACAGAAAAACTAATGACCAAGTCCTACAAGAAACAATTGATAACCGTAAACTTATTAGATAAATTAGACGCGGACAATCACAATATTTTTAACATGTTATGAGAAGAAATAAATTGAAGAACTTGGTGACAACTGGCAAGATTAAGGGGAAGAAAACAAGGGAAGGGCAGGGTAGTAAATACCTGTATGGCTTGGTCATGTGGTATAGTCGAGACAAGAACACTGAGCTGATCCACGACGCTGGTGATTGCGTGAGATTGCGAAACTTGACCGCCCACGCTTATCGGCATGCCACATGATGATGATGACTCTTACACAGACAACCGTGAGAGTCTGTCGGGGACAGGGGCAATTGTTGGTAACTGTCCAGTAAAGATTCCAGGTAAATGTGTGGAAGTGGTACACGAAGACGCACAGGAAGATAAGGCGGGAAACAGTGGTGAAGTATAGCCTTGGTCATTAGTAAGATCTTTATGATGGTGTCTACTATCTAGCGCACACTGTCTCTGGGAGCAGGACAACGTCGTTATGTTAAGATAATTCGTTCAATTCCCACTTTTCATAAAGCTTTATGTTTTAGTTATTCCTCTAATGTATACTTCTTCTCCGCTGTATGCTATGAGTGCTAATCGTTACTTGTTTATCTGTTACCCTTGCTTCAGTAGGCATGGTATTATAGTGGTGCAGTGTGTCAAACAGTCTTGGCACTCAGTGTCCTGACAGTCGGCAATAGCTGTCATAAACAAATTCCGAATGGATATGGAAGGCAAGTAGAAACCACCTCACCGTCTTCTTATGACTACCCTTGCTAACACACCACAGACCTGGATCCATCTTTACAAACTCTGGACATTGTTAGCTACAAGGGACAATTACACAAACGCCGTCTGTCTTGTCTGGGTAACAATAATAGACAAGGATGTCTGTTTTTTTTAACATGTCAGAGAACAATAGTCAGAGGAAAAGAAATAAGGACGATTAAGAAACAACTACATGGCATAGGCAAACAATTAACATATATATATCATAGAGACATGTAAGAAACAACTCCATCACATAGACAGACAAGGAACAAATACATCACATACGCACGCAAGAAGCAAGTACATCACACAGACAACTACATCACACAGGTGTGCAAGGAACAACTAATTCACACAGACATACAAGAAACACCAACATCACACAGGCATGCAAGAAACAAAAACATCACGCAGACATATAGGAAACGTCTACATCACACAGACGTGCAAGAAGCAACTATATCACACAGACGTGCAAGGAATAACTACAATACACAGGCATGCATGAAACAACTACATCACATAGACATGCAAGAAACAACTACGTTACACAGACATACAAGAAACACACAGACAAGTTAGAAACAATTACATCACACAGACATACAGAAACATCTATAACAAACAGACGTGCAAGAAACAACTACATCACACAGACGTGCAAGAAAGAACATCACACAGCCGTGCAGTAAACAACATCACAAAACAATGCATAGAACAACTACATCACACAGTCAAGAAAAAAAGATACTACAATCACAAAAGGTTGCAAGAAGAAAATACATTACACATGCTTGCAGCAATACTAAATCCATGAGTAAATGCATGAAACAACAGAACACTACCATGAAATCTTATGAATGACTATCATGATGATGATGATAACGATGATGATGAATATGGTGATGATGATGATGATGTTGATGATGATGATGATGATGATGATGATGATGATTATGTTGATGATGATGATGATGATGATGATGATGATGATGATGATGATGATGATGATGATGATGATGATGATGATGATGATGTTAACTGTCACCTTGTATAACGCGGTATATTGGAGAATCTGCAAATAAAACCATTCTTCAGATTTCACTAATCAATATGTCTGCGATGAAAATCACATCGGACGTTAATATGCCTTCATTTGCCACACAAACCATTTTGATTCCGTTAAAAAGACATTGTTTAACTACACAAAATCTCATTTTCCCCTTAGGCGTTAAAAGGCATCGGAAACGGCTAACAAAGTTTTAAAAGCTGAAGGTACTGTGGACATTAAGCAACTCAAGTTAGAGATATGGCCAGATCAGATATGAGCCGGGATGGAAACAAAACATTAGAAGGTCTTCATTGTAGTCATTTCGTAGGGACTTATATAGCACAAATGTTGCGTGGCCTGTCTATTCCAAATAATGGAATAGGGAATGTGACTCATGTTGTTTTCTATGATCTTCCAGAGCTCGGGGGTTCTTGGTCCACATTTTCTGTGATCTCGCTGTGCTTCGGAGAATGTACACTTCTTCTTTTTCATCACCTGGCAGCTTTTTCTCTTTTCTATATTTTCTTCTTCTTCTTCTTCTTCTTCTTCTTCTTCTTCTTCTTCTTCTTCTTCTTCTTCTTCTTCTTCTTCTTCTTCTTCTTCTTCTTCTTCATTCTCTTGTTGTTCTCCCCCCCCCTCCCCTTCTTAAAGCTGACAGACACTAATGATTATCTACCGTGAGTATGTATGCAAAGTATGCCCCTCTGGGCATAGTATTGAAGTCCGCAGACAATGAGCTAGCTTAAGTCCATTTAGGAAATGTGAAGAGTGTATGTGCTATGCTACACCATGACAGCTTACATCTTGACATGTTTCTATCCACATGTGAAGTTTCACAATTAGTCTTACACACTTTTTGATTCCTGAGCTTGAAGAGAGTAAAGATGGTTCTTCAGCCAGGCATCCCAGCCCCAGTGTGGAAGATACTTTTGTACCATGTCGGAAGAATATGTTCTGCTGCAATCTCAAACAGAATGAACGCCAATGCATCCAACGTAGCAGTTAATTCTTAGCCTTCCAGACGGTTTACAGATCAACCAACCTGCCAACCTACCTTCGAACCAATCAACTAACAGGTCTTCCAACCAAAATGACAACGCAATCTATCAGCCAACGAAGCTTTCACCACCCATGCTGTCACCACCTAATCTATCTCATCTTATCCTGTTCCTCTTGTACCTTGCGATGTCGAGGTGAAGTATACACATTCCTCTGCTTCCATCTGGTCTGTACATCATTGCTTGTTGTGGTATAATGTTAGTTGGTAACCTAGTTACATGGCCAAACCATTTGACTTGCTGCCTTCTAATAAAATCTATCGCCGATTATACTTCTTAGTTTTTCAACGAGCAGTATGAAAATCTCCTGCCGGCTTGCTAGACCAGTCGCAGTTTTAGGACAAAAATCTTACCAAGGGGAGTCTGTTCCACTTAATAGCCAACCAACCAATCACCAATCAAACAATCAACGAACCAACCAACCTTCCAACCTAACAGCCAGCCAACCAACCAATCACCAACCAACCAATCAACGAACCAACCAAACTTCAAACCTAACAGCCAGCCAACCAGCCAATCACCATCCAACCTATTAACGAACTAACCAACCTTCCAACTTAACACACATTCTATCTAACAGCCAACCAACCTAACTGCCAGCCACCAAATCACCGCCCAACTAATCAACGAACCAACGAACCTTCCAACCCAACAGCCAGCCATCCAACCAATCTGCTAACAAAGAAGCCAATTAGAGCAAAACTTGTATGCGGTACAGAAGGACATCCTCCTCGGCTGGAGAGGCAAATGAAACTGCCGTAAAGATGTGAGAATGCAATATTTAACTCGGAAAACAAGATTAAAGTCTTCAAACAACAGGATGGGAAAAGACAGCTGACATGTGTGGCAACAAATCCTTATCCACGCCCATTTTGTCGAACTCCGTCAGTCGGTTCACGAATGTAGTTTTTTTTCTGAGATCCATGGGGGTCGTCACTTGAGTGACAGAGTTTGTGCTCTGTGCGAAACTTTTGCATGAGTTATAAGAGATAAAACCCAGTCCGGTGAAGTTAATGCTCTCAAATGTAAACCTATCAAATGGTGGTGTGTAATTTTACCCAGACATAAACGCTTGGTAATGTGGATAAAGGAATGTTTCGTGTGAAATGGCCCACTTCGCTTCAGAGGTCACAGATTGTGAGAATTGTATGGATTTTTGCCCTGGCCATGCGGGTGTAAGGGGGAATGAACAGGCTAATAAGCTGGAATGGAATGCACCTATGGACAAGGAGAGTTGGTGGTGCGCCTGTGGGACCAGGTGGAGAAGGTGGGGGACAAGATTGAGAACCCGTATGTGGAAATAATGAGATTGCGGAGGATCAGCAGGGGTTCTGGAAGAATCTCAAGACCAGGAGAACTTCCCATCAGATAGCGGTGGTAAAGATTAGCAGTTAGTTAGTCGACAGATCATCCGCATTGTATATCGAACCATTCAGGCCATAAGTGATCGGATCCCCACCTCAATAAATCCCGCAGCGTGTAGCGGCTCACGACACCAGTTCTGTGTTGGTTTATTACTCTTCTTTGGCTTCCTGCGTAGTGTTCTTGTTTGGCCACGCCTCTTTTAACTTGCTGTTCTCGCAGCCTGACCATGGTTTTCCACCACACCTGCCTTGCCTGTTACGGCCTCCCCGCAGCGACCGTCGCAGGTTGACCTACCTCCCCACAAACGTTGTTCCGCCATGCTGAAAAAACCGAACACCCCAGAACCACACACTCTGCGAAAATTCACTCAAGGATTGCTTCGCTCAATGCACGAACTCCGTAGCATCGGCGGAGATCTTGAGAAAAGAAACTCCTAGTTTTACATCCTGGCGCACAAATTACACGCAAGAGATGAAAATATCCATCTCCTACGCGAAAAAAGGAACGATCACAAAACACCACGACTGTCCGCCACCATCTTGACCGGAAGCCTTAAGTCAACAGTGTGACTCTTCACTGACTGTTGAACGTGGGGACGGAGCGTGAATGGGAATGTCCTGAGTACAGTGATGTCGGTTCATAGCTCAACTCAACTCAACTCAAACTAGGGTAACACTAGGGTAACTAGAACGCCAGCAGGCTGAAGCCAAGAGAACTGCTAAGGGAGGGGGAACTGCAGGAGTGCGAACATTAAGAAAGATCATGTTATTGTCATTTGCCAGGAAAGTATTAAGCAGGATGTTTCCGGAGAGATTAACATATGCCATTGACAAATAAATAAGGAATAAATAGCCAAGCTTCTGATCAAATAAATCCTGGACTGACCAGATAGCCATATTATGCAGAATAATAGAGCAAAGAATTAAGCTGAGCCCGCTGTTTATATTGGATTTGTGGGCCATGAAATGCCTTCGACATCGTTGATAGGTAATCCCTATCTAAATGTATGAGACACCACGGGACCCTAGAGAAAATCATTAACTTAATATAGTAAGGGCAACATATAAAGAAATGAAATGTAGCTTGTTTCATTTGGGTGAAATTAACAGATATGTTTGAAATAAGAAAACAACTGTGACATGAATGTCTTTTGCCACATTTATTATTCTTACAGGCGATGGACTGGATTATAAATATATCAGTCGCTACCGGTAGAAATACGATTAAGTGAGACGTTACAGAGCAGCTTGATTGATGACCGGGCTTCGCTGATGACTATACCCTCCTGTTCCATACACGAAATTAGATGCAAGATAAACTGAACGCGCTTGATGAGATGTCACAACAACTAGGTTTACTAATTCATACGGGAAAAAACAAAGACAATGAGAATAGATTAAGCGACGCACTGGATAATCTGATCGCCCTTTCTGAAACCTCACTTCAAGGGGTGGAATTATGCATCTGTTTAGATAGAATTCTCACTTCAAGAGGTGGAATTATGCATTTGTTTAGGTAGAAACCTCACTTTAAGAGGTGGAATTATGTATTTGTTTAGGTAGAAACACAGCCAGCTTTGTGGTGAAAGGCTTACGAAGGCAATTCTTAATCCCGAATACAGCGTTCGAAACACAGCTGCTGTGTTTTGGAAGCAGATCGTTGTTTTCCACAAAATGGAAGTATTATATCACCTCGTTCCAGGACATATCAATCAGAATATCACTCGCTACTAGAATACATCATCATGATTCACTCGCTCCTATAATATATCACACATTACAATGTTCGCTCCTAGAACATATAATACATCATATTACCTTCGCCAAGTAAACTCGCTCATTATATCACTCGAGATGGAACAAATCACTCATTACATCACTTGCTCTTAGAATGAACTATTAATTATATCACTCGATCTGGAACAAATCACACATTATATTACACACTAGTATATATCACTCTTTATATCAGCCCCTCCTAGAACATCCTTCTAAAACATCCTCCTAGAACATTCTCCTAGAATATTCTCATTTAACATCATCACAGAACATCCTCCTAGAACATATCAGTCTTTATATTACAAACTTCTAGAACATATTACTCTGTCCACAACGAGAAGGAAGAACCAGGCAATATAGGAACGATATAAAACTACAGTAGCGGAACAATAACAGAGTGGAAATCTTGCGGTAGGCATTAAAGCAGTGAATGCATGATTAAAGAGGCATGACGTGGTGATATTTACAGACAACTCCCACTGGGAGTTGAAAGAAAGAAAACAGAAGATTATGATGGTTATTGTCTTAGCGTTTTGTAGTCGATATACCTGTCTGCCTGTCTGTCCGTCTGTCTATAAGATGTAGTAGATAGCGTGCATATATTCTCATGTGCTTGTTTGTTTCTTTGTTGTTGTTGTTGGTTTCTCATTAAGGTGTCAGTAACAGTGTTAACTTTGTAAAGGAAATGGGGGGGGGGGGGGGGTGTCATTTCCTGGAATGAGGTATAAAAGTCTCTTGTCGATGCAGTGGCCACGTAATAACTTCTCTGGGATTTTTTTTACAACCACGATCCCTACCAGGGATCGAAAATACGTCTTGAGGTGTTTGTATATAGCATACCTACAATAATTACACTATCAGATCATTAACATATTATAATTCTATAATCCACGTACACCATCAGATCGTTCATATCTTATAATTCCACACGCCATGTACACTATAAGATCATTAACATCGTATAATCACATAACCCATAGACACTATCAGATTATTCACATCTTATAATCCCAGTCTCCATGTACACTAGCAGATCATTAACATCGTATAATCACGTAACCCCTTTACACTATCAGATTACTTACATCTTATAATTCCATAATTCATTTACACTATCAGATTATTCACATCTTATAACTCCATAGTCCAATAAACTATCAGATCATTTCCATATTATAATCTCATAATCCATTACACTATAAGATTACTCACATTTTATAATCCACTATCAGATCATTCACATATTATCGTTCCATAGTCCTTGTACACAATCAGGTAATTCACATCTTATAATTCTATACTCCATGTACACTAGCAGATCATTCCCATCTTATAATCCCATAATCAAGGTACACTGTCAGATCATACGCAGCTTATAATTGTATAATCCTTTTACACTATCAGATCATTCACATCATATCATTGTAAACTATCAGATCATTTACATCATATCATTGTAAACTATCAGATCATTCACATCATATCATTGTAAACTATCAGATCATTCACATCATATCATTGTAAACTATCAGATCATTCACATCATATCATTGTAAACTATCAGATCATTCACATCATATCATTGTAAACTATCATATCATTTACATCGTATTTATCCATAATCCATGTACACTATCATATCATTCACATGTTAGTTAGTTAGTTAGTTAGTTAGTTTGTTAGTTAGTTAGTTAGTTAGTTAGTTAGTTAGTTAGTTAGTTGGTTGGTTGGTTGGTTGGTTGGTTGGTTGGTTGGTTGGTTAGTTGGTTGGTTAGTTAGTTAGTTAGTTAGTTAGTTAGTTAGTTAGTTAGTTGGTTGGTTGGTTGGTTGGTTGGTTGGTTGGTTGGTTGGTTGGTTAGTTGGTTAGTTGGTTGGTTAGTTAGTTAGTTGGTTGATTAGTTAGTTAGTTAGTTAGTTAGTTAGTTAGTTAGTTAGTTAGTTAGTTAGTTAGTTAGTTAGTTAGTTAGTCGACTGATCATCCTCATTGCGCATCGAACCATTCAACTCATAATTGCTCGGATCCCCTCCTCAGTACATACCGCAGCGTGTAGTGGCTAACGACACTAATTCTATCTTGGTTTATTAATCTTCTTTGGCTTCTTTCATAATGTTCTTGTTTGGCCACACCTCTGTTAACATGCTGTTCTTACACTATTTGTGGTCAAGGCAAAAGCACCAGCATCTTCCTTCACAATTCTTCCTCCAGCCTGAGCCGTAAAGGCCCATGAACTTCTCACGCGTAGAACGATCGACCTATCTGTACAAATTGCAGCATCACCCTCTATAAATTTCTCGATGATCAAAGCCTGTACTTCTGCCTCCAAAGCAGCCGGATTTTCTTGTCTACATTTTCTGTCTAGTTGGATGCAAACTGAGAAATACGTACAAACTATGATGACACTTGTACCCACTCCTCGCCAGGTTCTAAGTCCTCAAGTGAGTACACCTGTTGAAGAATGTCTTCCGCTTGACCTATCCACAACTTTCCTCTTTTTAACCTGCTGCTCGTTACCTTCTTAATTTCACTACGCAGTGGATGTTGTGTGTTTGCGTTGACTCCGAGATAGGCACTGCTCCGTAAATTTGTATTCTGCCCCCACATGGTTGGAAAATCAAGAAAATAGCGCATCGCCCTACATGCTGTATCTCTTGTCCACCCAAGTATAATACGCATATATTCGTTCTGTATCCTCTCCATCCTTTCCCTCTGGTTATGGCTGAAAGTCAGGATCGTCATCGAATACTCAAAGACGGAAATGACCAGACCCTCGTTTAGAAGACATAGATGGCGCTGCTCAGTTTGCCACCGCCATCAACAGCAGCGCAGCCAAACCCCGCTTGGCCTTTTTTATCACCTGGTCCATGTGCTCAGTATAAACAAGGATTCGATCAAATCGTATCTCTTATTATTATTTTTCCTGCCTTCTTTCCAAAATCTCTGTACAGAGATTTACAGTTGGTGTTGGAGTGTTGACAATATGGTTATTCAAAGAGAATTATGTCAGTTCTGTCTTCGCTGGGTTGACAATTGCACTAGTTTTAACACACAACGTGCTTATGCGATTAAGTTCTGTTTGTTGTTCCACAGTAACCTGATCTCTATCCTTACCCTGACGATACACTAAAACATCGTCGGCGTACGACAATGTTCTCCCCCGTCCTGTAATCTGCTCACCGGTGATTCTCACAGCGTAGGTGTTGAACAGCACCGGAGATAATGGTGATCCCTGTGAAAGGCCAAGATATATCGTTGTTGGTTCAAATGTCCAACTGCCACGTCTAAAAACTACTTTCCGTTGAAAGAGGGCTACAGCGATCCAATTAAGGAGAAATGGACGTATCTTGAGTTCAAGAAGCTGAACCTTCAAGAAATCAAACGGTATTCTGCATCAACGGTATACCAACGGAATTCACATCTTATAATCCCATAATCCGTGTACACCATCAGAGCATTTAATCTTAGAATGCCATATTTCATGTACCCTCTCATATAATCCACATCTTATAATCCCACACTCCATGTATACCATCACATCATTCAATCTTATAATCCCACACTCCGTGTACACTATCAGATCATTCACATCCTATTAACCCATACCCCAAATACAATAGCATTATCATGTGGCGGGTCCATTGCAGAACGCCAGTCGAAACGTTTCTCCATCTCTAGCCATTTATTCTACCCCATACACCCTCATACCCAAATCGTCTGCAGTATACATCTCCATGCCGGTCGACACCCGCCTTTTCTTCCCTAAATCATGCCTTCCACCACAGTTCGTGTCGAACCACTATAATGTTGAGTTGATTTGAGTTGAGCTACCAATTGACATCACCTCATTCAGGACATTCTCAAACACGTCCCGTCACCATGTTCAAGAGAGTCACACTGCTAATCGTTCCCACCGCTGATTGAAAGTTCTCCTGGTCTTCTCTATCAGTTTTGAGATTATACCACCAAATCGTCTGCAGTATACATCTCCATGCCGGTCGACACCCGCCTTTTCTTCCCTAAATCATGCCTTCCACCACAGTTCGTGTCGAACCACTATAATGTTGAGTTGATTTGAGTTGAGCTACCAATTGACATCACCTCATTCAGGACATTCTCAAACACGTCCCGTCACCACGTTCAAGAGAGTCACACTGCTAATCGTTCCCACCGCTGATTGAAAGTTCTCCTGGTCTTCTCTATCAGTTTTGAGATTATACCAGAACCCCTGCCAATCCCCCGCAATTACGATACTGAATACATCATCATCATCAAGTGCCCTGCCAACTGGCGTAGGCGTTCATGGCTCTCCACAGATCTCGGTCTTTGGCTTTCTGGATGAACTCTGCTGCTGATATTCCTCCATGCCACAGTCTCAATCCAATCAGCATAATTTCTCTTGGTCTGCCTCTGCCTCTCTTCCCCTCAATCTTTCCAGTTGTCATGATGTTCTCCAATGCCTCTCTTCTCATCACGTGACCGAAGAAAGATGTTTGTCTCTTCCTTATTGTTGTATATAATGTTCTAGTTTCATTAGCCTGTATCAGGCAGTCGTTATTAGTTACTCTGGCAGTCCAAGGAATTCGCAACATTCGTCTCAGGAACCACATCTCTGTTGCTTCTAATTTCTTCTTGATTTGTTCATCTACATTCCAAGATTCACTGCCATACAGCAAAACTGGTTCTACATAGAATTTCAGCACTCTCTTTCTTACATTCAGTGACAGTGACTTATTGCTTAAGATACTCTTTATTTTCTGAAATGTGGCTTTTGCCTGCCCTATTCTACTCTTGCCGGTCTCTCTGGCTGTGGGGTTACAACACTTTCTCTCTGTAATCCCGTTTATCACGCAGAGTCTCGCAGCGGAGCGAGAACTGAGGTGGTTCGACCCCCGCTCGTGACTTGCGGATACTGAGCCGGCCGCTCAGAAAGCAATGGCAAACTACTGAGCGTAATCTTGCCAAGAGATCAACAGACAGCTGAAAGATGCTGCTGTTGACAGCTAAGTCCTGTAAAAGGATACGCAAAACAAACATTCTACTCTTAATCTCTGTTGTACATCTACCATCTGATGTTATAAATTCCCCCAGGTATCTAAAATTATCCACTTGGTTAAGAATTTTTCCTTCTATTTCTATGTCACATTTTGGTGTCACCATTTTCTTTAATATCACCATTGTTACTGTTGTCTTGATATTCAATGAGAGTCCTTTCCTTGCTGAATACAGCCAGAGTATTTCAGTTTCCGATTCACGATGCTGTCTGTTTGTGAGCCAGATTTCTTCAATGTTAATATCTTGTACAATGTCAGTATCTTTCTGCTTCTTGTTCCACCATATTCTAAGAATGATTCTATCGCCTTTATGCGCAAGAGCAAATGCTTTATTAGAAAACGTGATCATTCAGTTGTTATCAACTTAATATTCTAGCTCCCTATCAGAACATTCACATATGATCTGTCAGTTTTTCCGTGTATACTAGAACCCCTGCCAAACCCCCGCAGTTGTGATGCTGAATACATCATCATCATCAAGTTCCCTGCCAGATGACGTAGGCGTTCATGACCCTCCACAGATCTCGGTCTTTGGTATTCTGGATCAACTCTGCTGCTGATATTCCTCCATGCCACCGTCTCAATCCATTCAGCATCATTTCTCTTGGTCTGCTGTATATAATGGTGTCGGCCTCTGTTCTAACTAAAAAATGTTACCTAGTTACGTGTCTGTTATGGGACGTCGCAGTCAGCCCTATAATTTCTTGCCTCTTTTGTCCCGGCTCTGTGACGAAGAGGTGACGAATGCAATTCATAATCCCGCATACCGCGTTCGAAACACAATTGTTAGCAATTTGTAATCAGACCTCCTTGCGTTGGTTTCCCTTTAATAGTATGGGTGTCTGTCGTTCAGAAAGCAATGGCAAACTACTGAACGTAAACTTGCACAGGAATCACAAGTAGACCAAAATTGCCGGGGTTGACTGCAACATCCTGTGAGGTATATACAACTAACTTTAACTTTAACTTGGTGATTTATTAAGCAATGTGTTTACTTTCAATCAATCAACCAGGTGCTGCCTTCACAATGAAGGTTGACTTCAATAGATCGCCAACACTGTCTGTCTCTCGCCCTGACTGCACGTTCTGTCAGATTGTTGTTCGTCCATCTCTTGATGTTATAACTTCTATCGTTGTCTACCTCTTGCTCGTATGCATTCTACCTTACACTCCAGTCTGGTTTGTATAAGAGTTTTACTTTAGTAGTTTGCCGATGCTTTCTAAACGACCTACGCTCTTACTATTGAAACCAACACAATGTTGTCTGATTCCAAATCGTCTGCGGCTGTTTTCAAACGATCGACTCGGTGTGTCGGGGACTTGTGAAACGCCGTCACTGTCCTTAAGCCACAGTGCCAGCGGTCGATATCCTAGTTTTATTTAGAAATTTAGTCTAGCCAACGACCTACTTTTGCGATTTGGAAATGCTTAGATTTTTATTTATTTTTTTGGGTTTTGTTTTGGTGCACAAAGTACACACTAGATTCCATAGTTTTTCATCCTTATTTGAGACAACTAGGACTCTAATCCACAAGCCAGGCATCAGTACTGAGTGCGACATTATTTGTGGCCATTGTTTTTCTACTGAATAGAGAGAAGCATTGTTGACGTCAGAGATGTCTACACGTCGCTCCGTTGACCAGATATGTCAGAGCATAACAGAGAATATAATAACTTCTGGAAACGTCAATAAAATGCTCGCATCAAAGACAATGTCCGTGTGGTGTTCGCGTGAGTAAGCCACTTATGGGCTTCTGGGGATGAAGCTGGGATGTGGCGTGAGTTGAAGTCTTATGTTCTATGTCAGATGTAAAGCCGACATAATGCAAATAGTCTGTCACACTCACGCGAAAGTTTATGATAGCATTGTTCAAGTAGTTTATGCTGATGGGATGTTAGATAATTACGTTCAAGTAGTTTATGCTGATGGGATGTTAGATAATTACATTCAAGTAGTTTATGCTGATGGGATGTTAGATAGATACATTCTAGTAGTTTATGTTCATGGGATGTCAGATTGATATAGTCGAGTAGTTTATGTTGATGGGATGTTAGATAGATACATTCTAGTAGTTTATGTTGATGGGATGTTAGATAGATACATTCTAGTAGTTTATGTTGATGGAATATTATATAGTTAGGTTCAAGTAGTTTATGTCGATGGTTTATTATAATGTTACGTTCATGTAGTTTATGTTGATGGTGTATTATAATGTTACCTCCGGTGAGTCCCCTTGGAGCAAGTTGGCGGGACATTTCTTCGTCTCGTAAAACGGAACGTGTTTTTTTCCGAAATATTTGTGAATTAAATTTGTTTTCGAGGTGGAGTGGAGTTCGGGCCGTGCAACGGAGTTCATGCACACGCGCCCGGACTCCCTTCGACGTATCATCGACGCCCGGTGGTGATAGTTAAGCCTAACATGACGACCAGACGATACCCGGCAAGGACTCAGCGTGATAAACGAGCCGGCGCCAGCAGAACGCGTTTAAAATGTGACAGGCTGGGCTTCAGAGACGTTCGAGTACTGCACTGGAACAGTGCATCACTTAATCAACGCCGACCCATTCTTGATAAACTACTCTACGGAAACGACATTGGGGTTTTATAAGAAACACAGCTTTTCGACGGAATAGTCAATCTCGCGGGGTTTCAGGGCTTCTATAACAGGCGGCACCTCGGCCAAGCCATTCGGTCCGCGACAACATACTGGCGTTTGAGGTCGATATGTCCGCATGGAACAGTGATGCCCTGTGTCAAAGACTAGAATACATAGGAGGGAAGACCACCCTGAATGAGTGGTCTACCTCAAGTAGATTAGAGGTAACCCAGTGCCCCAACAAGAGGGCAGGGTAGGTGTAGGGATTAGATAGGGAGGAGAACTATCAACAGTTCTCTCATGAGACACGTAAGTGTCAACCAGAGGGTAAGCACTCTGGTCACGGTGTAATCACCTCAACGTGATAGACACCAAGAACTTGGAATAGAACTCAAGAGTAGGCTTACTACTCTAAGCGTGTGGAATGATGTAGCACGCAAAAGCCGAAGTGGGCAGGAAGACCCTCCGCGTGCTGTGTAATCAGGACACGGAGGATGGTCAGACAGGGGACGGACTTCGTAGCGGACACATCGCTTAGAGTCGATGCGTCTTTCTTTAAGTGAATAGATAGATTTAGCAGTAGGGCTAGGGACGACTAGAGATAGGAAGTTCTGTGTATTCATTGTGATTCATTAAAGACAGTTTTGTGCATTTATGTATTGTAAGAGCCAGTGGCAATAAAATGTGTAATCAATTCCTCTCGTACGACTGACAAATCTTTTTGTGTGGTGCGAGAGAAGTTTATCCCTGAATGCCTGTAGCATCGCTTGATGACAGGCTAGGATGAAAGTGGTGTCAGAAGTGTAGCTTGGACATTTGTTCAAGCTAACACACACACATCCACGGCTCTAAAATAGCTTTACTGTCAGTTAATCACAGGGTTTAATTTGTGTTAGTGTAAAATGGCGTGTGCAGACTAGAACATGATGCGAACTGTGCCCATCGTGACCGATTACCATTTATTTATACTTATTGAAATGTTTTGTGCTTTATGAACATGTTTTCCTTCTGATTTGTAAGTATTATTATTATAATTTTGTATCATTTATTTCTACAATTATTTGTTTATTTATGAATATTTATGAAACATGAATCACGGCGGAGCAATACACTAAGAAATGAGCCGGCGACAATATCGATTTTTCAATCTAAGAATAGCGCTGCGCCTGTGACGTGTCACGGTTGACCCACAGCTGTCCCACGCCATTGGCAATCAGCGACAGATTGTTTACAAATCGCCAAGCCGCTGCTCGCCTGAACCTTTGAATTATATTGAGTATTATTTGTTCATACAAGCTATTTATTGAATATATTTAATAATTTGAACATTATTATTTCCGTTATATTTATTTTAAAGCATTTATTTATTTATTTGTGGACATATTCTATTTTCTACCGTCACAATGGCACTACTTTCTTTATACAAATAGGATTCGGTCTGCACAGCACAATCATAGATTAAACAGCAGTTAGTTAAGGAAAGCAGAAGATATTAGAACGAAGACAGGACAGTGACAGTCACTATCAACTATTCCACATTGTGTTGTCCGGGGGCATGTAATTGTAAATTTCAAACAAATGTCTAAAGTCATATGTCGTTTGCAAATGGTTAATTATTGATGCTCTAATAAACCAGATATAACAAGAGCTGTTTAGAGGAGTAACGCAAGGTGTGTGTCGAGATGCCAAACGATTGTACCTGATTGTTCCGGATTGTTAAGATGAGTATACCCAAATTATTTGTGAATGCAATATGATTAATAATGCATCTCTTTTTCAGGGTATAAACTAATAGTATTTTTTATACAAAGGCATTTAAAATCTTAACATATCGAATATACCTGAGTAAATAACGAACTGCCTGTCAACTCTAGCTAATTATCTAACACCATGTCAACTTTAGCTGACTGCATACAAGCAGGCAAGGAATTAGGATACACCGGAAAGGAATTAGAGCAATATGCTGATCAAAAATTTAGGGAAGCAAAAGATGCTGATAGAGATGAACGTGCACGAGAGAGACAACACCAAAAAGAGATGGCACAATTAGCTGAAGAAACTAAACAGAAGGAATTAGAGATTAAACAAAAAGAATTAGAATTAAAGCAAAAACAATTAGATCAGGAGAGAGAGTTGAAGCAAAGAGAGATAGATGAAATGGCAAGAGTGAAAGAAAAACAAATACAGATTGAATCAGAGACACAGTTAAAGATGAAAGGTATGGAAGTAGATTCACACGTAGAGATCTCCGCTACAAAACTAAAGAGTCAGCAAGAAGAGAATAAACTTAATAAATACAAACATATTATTAAGCCATTCTGTAAAGAAGATTCCATATCAGCTTGGACAGAAAATGTCGAATATCAGCTTAAATACCATCAAGTACCAATCGATATGTGGGCAATGATCTACATGAAATACCTCAGTGGGGAGCCCCTTAAAGTTATTGAATCAATACCAACTGATCTTAGATCTAACTATCAGTACATTCACGATAGGGTAATGCAAAATTTTTTACTTGATGCCCCTGGGTATCAAGTCCAATTTTCTAACTTAAAACCAAAACCAAGTGAGACCTTCATCGATTATGTCTCGAATGTCCAAAGCGTGCTGAATGCAGCAAAAATAGGAAAGGACTTTGAAAAACTTAAAAATTTAATAGCCATGGATAAAGTTATATCCACAGTCCCAACTCCTTTCGCTAAGTTCCTTCAGCAGTCAGACATCGAAACAATACAACAATTCGAGAAGAAAGGCTCCGCATATTTGTCCTCGAATAGGGAAGTTTTTAAAACATCAAACATCGACTCTGAAATAATCTCTTTTGTTAAGGACCAACCTAAAAGTTATCGTAGCAATAAAAAACCATTTCAGAGAGTCGACAAGAAAGATCAAAAATTGCCTAAATGTATGTATTGCCAACTTTTTCATGATACTTACGCTATGTGTGATAAATCACCAAACTATCCGACACATCTTGAGATGGTCATTAAGAAACAACAAAACAAGAGAAATGCATACAGGCGTGCGGTTAAATGTTTTTTCTGTGCTAGCTACGGGCATTATTCCAGTAAATGCCTAGGCCGTCAAAGAATAAAGGCCAACAGTGCAATGTTAATTGATACATCTTCTGATAGTGGGAGTGAGACTGAGTGCGAGGTCGAGAATGAATTACCTTTTAACCAATCTGAAAATGTTTGTTATGTAAACGATATTTTAAGCTTTGACAGTTGTGAGCGATGTCACAAATTTCATGCAGACGGAAAATTAGAATGTGGACACACAGTGCCATTCTCCACTGAGAGTGCAAATGCAGCATTAGCCTCCAGAGGCAATTTGGTGTTCCACAATGCACTGGTCAATAAAATACCATGCCAATGTTTACTTGAAAGTGGAAGCACTCTTATCGGTCTTAGAAAGGAATTTGTGAATCCAAATGATTATACAGGAGACTCAGTTAAATGCCGAACCTTTTCGGGTAATATCGAAATTTACCCGTTGGCAAGAGCCCGTATAAACACTCCTTTCCTTTCTGGTACCTTTACATGTGCTATTTTAGATATCCCTTGTACTGATTTAATTTTGGGATGCTTACCCCAATTGAAGCATTGCACTAACAAAGAAATAGCTGCATGGGAAAAATTAAATGCAGCAAATGCAACAACCAGAGCAGATACTATTAAACACCAAGACACACTACAGGAGGAAAGACTACTGTTGCTATCACCAACTAGGACGGATGATACCACCAGACAGAAGTTTATAGACCAGCAAAAAGCTGATCCGAGTGTGTCTCCGTATCTAAAACTGTTAAAAGAAAAGGCTAAAGTAACAAAAAACGCATCATGGTTCTTTAGACTTAATAATGGGATTCTTACTCGTTATTATACAACCAACAACCATGAGATTCAGCAAACGGTGTTACCTGTACAACACCGCCAAACTGTGCTAAAGATTGCACACGAGTCACCGTTTGCTGGTCACCTTGCATACGACAAAACCAGGGCCAGAATTCAGGCTCATTTTTACTGGCCGGGTTTTTGTAATGACATAAAATTATTCTGTCGTTCATGTAATGTCTGTCAACAACTAGTACGTAAGGGTAAACATCCTACGGCTGAAGTACAACCTTCAACACTGGCCTCTAGACCATTCGAGAGTGTGGCGGTGGATATTGTTGGACCCCTGAACCAGGTGTCCAGCAAAGGAAATCGCTTCATCTTAACGCTAGTAGACCTATGTTCAAGGTGGGTTGAGGCGGTAGCTTTAAAATACATCACCTCCAAAGATATTGCCAATGTATTTTTACATTTGTTCTCACGATTCGGATTTCCACGTACCATCTTATCCGACCGTGGAACCCAATTCATATCGGCTGCAACGCAAGCCCTTACAAAAATGTTAGGAATTAAACAGCATTTTACAACAGCTTATCATCCAGCCAGCAATGGAATTGTAGAGAAGATTAACGGAGACCTAAAACATATGCTAGCTAAGGTGACAGCAGAAAACCAATCTGATTGGGATACACTGTTGCCAACAGTGCTGTTCGCCTATCGGGAGATTCCCCATTCAAGCACGGGTTTCTCACCTTTTGAGTTAGTATACGAGGCTAACCCACGTGGACCCCTAACAATTTACCATCAGTTAGTAACTAATGCGATTGAAATTCCAACCCCTAAAACATCTTATGAGATGGTAACAGAAACACGCAATAAAATTATGAAATCGTGTATGATAGCCAAGGCAGCTTTGGAGAGGAAGGGTCAAATCTACCGCCAATACGCAAATAGAGGTGCTAGGACTATTAATCTTGAACTAGATCAAGACATATTACTTTTACTCCCAGACAAACGTAATTTATTATTGACCTCATGGCAAGGGCCATTCAAAGTGGTACGAAATATTTCAGATGTCGATTATGAAATATCGATAAACGGACACTTAAAGATATTTCATATCAACATGTTGAAACCCTACTTTTCACGACAAGAGACAGAACTGGAGACAGACGAACATAATGCACCCACACCTATTGATGAGACGACAGACATACATAACGCAACTACACTAGTTAGCTAGTTAGCGAGACTGGCAAGGCCGACGATATGCATACACTTAGTGAGCATACAGAAAACGCACTTAGCACCACCACCGTACTGAATCAGGTAGACGACGACGGGATGGAACTACCTGTTCCAATTGTAGACAAGACTGCAACATTAGAGTGTATACGGTTAGAACCGGTACTAACAGAAGAGCAACGACGACAGACATTAGAATTAGTGACGGAGTATAAGGACATATTTTTCGACATTCCAGGTAGGACGGACAGGATCGAGCACTCCATCCTTCTTTCGGACTCAAAGCCTATCAAATGCAGGCCGTACTCTATCCCACTTAGCTACAGAGAAAGTCTAAATAAGGAAATTCTTAATTTAGAAGCTAGTGGAATCATCCAGAAATCTACATCTGAGTACTCCTTTCCAATCGTCTTGGTAAAGAAAAAGGACTCCACAATTCGTCTCTGTGTGGACTATAGAAAACTCAACAATGTCACTAAGATCGACGCAGAACCAATTCCTTCCTGCGAAGATCTTATTCTTGATATGCCCACCTCCAAAATCTTCTCTAAATTAGACCTTACTAAGGGATATTGGCAGGTCCCTATGCAGACTCAATCCATCCATCTTACTGCATTCTCAACACCTTTAGGTCTTTACGAGTGGCGGTTTCTTCCTTTCGGACTTCGTAACGCTCCTGCCACTTCCGTACGCCTAACTAGAGATTTACTACACGGAGTGACGAATACGGTGACGTATATAGATGATATTTGTGTCCATACAGATGACTGGACAACACACTTACTGAAACTCCGACATGTCTTCGATAGGTTGCGACTCTTCGGTCTCACTGTCAAACCTAGCAAAGTTGAACTGGGCCTACAAGAAATTGATTTTTTGGGCCATGTCATTTCACAAGGACAACTAAAAACTGACAATAAAATTGTTACTAAAATTATGAACCTGACCATGCCTACAACAAAGAAGCAGGTCAGGAGCCTTTTGGGTTTAGTAAATTATTATAGTAAGTTCATACCGAACTTAGCCGAAATCACGAGTGTATTTTCTAATGTTTTGAAAGCATCGGTAAAATTAAATGTCAAAGATGCATTATTAATTTCTGCATTGTCAAAATTGAAACTCCTATTTAGTAATGTACCAATTCTGCGTTTGCCTAATCCTAGGCTCGTTTATTATCTTAGGACAGATGCCAGCACGATCTCTATCGCTGGAGTACTAGGCCAGTTTTACGATGGCATCTTCCATCCAATTTGCTATGTGAGCCGCAAGATCACACCTGCTGAGTCCAGATATTCCATATCAGAGTTGGAAGCCCTAAGTGTCATCTATTCAATAAGGAAGTTACATCGATTTCTAGCGGGTAATCACTTCGTCGTACAGACCGACAACTCCCCAATCACGGTCATACAAAGTGGGGTGCATCGCAATGACCGCATCTACAGGTGGTCGTTAATCTTACAAAATTATACTTTTAGTATAGAGAATATTAAGGGTAGGGACAACATTCTTGCTGATACCCTTAGTCGACCATCTGAGGTAGAAATACCTGATACTCCACATGAAATGTAGTCTAAGATAATGTAATTTAGTACACTTAAAATATCCTGTGTAAAATATCCTATGTAATACATAGACATCATGATCAGGACTGTGTGCTAATAACAGTGAATCACCATGTGTCCATAGACAGCAGAATAAGAACTGTGCTCCAAGAACAAGTGAATCACCGTGTGTACATAGACAGCTCGTTACTTACTATGCTCCATTTGTGTTCCGGTGAATCACCTGTGTTAATCATGGAAGAACAGTGTCAGAACAATGCGTAAATAACAGACACGAATATACATGTCTACGACACCAGCGGACTCTACGAGTGGAAGAACACCCATAAGACACTAGTATGACTGTGTAGTCTATTTAATATACCCAGGACAAGTGTGTAACGGTGAACTGTGCCAACAAAATCAAGTTCTGAACTTTATGGCAACCACTAACCTGAGGTAGTTAAATAGGTAGTTAAATAAAGTAGTGTCAGAGTCCTAACTATTTGCTCGTTCTAGCTCACTGGACTTGGACAGGCAAATTATAACATCTCCGACACATATATTAATAACACATGAATGCAATCGGAAAACTTGCAGGAGCTATCTCCTGAACAAACGTGTATTACAATATACTACAGGCTGACAACATGGTCGCACTTCACGCTCAAACAATCGTTCAACACCAGCAGTCAAGCGCTAGCTCACATGGGCGATATTTACACTGTCGCCCGTATGACCATTCGCAATCACAGCCTCACATCATCCCGCACATATCACAGTTAGTACATTCCTCGAATATCAATACACAACGTTCATCTCCATCCATCCGTCACAAACACTATCTTTCTATCGTTTTATCCCTCTCTAGATCTCCACACGTCCGTCTCCACTCGCTGTCTCCACACACACCCCGACTCCCTCCTCCTTGACCTTCCCACATCACGTGGGTCTGTCCACGGGCTTCTTGCCTGACCTTCCGTCAGCCAAGCCGTGGTGTCTCTTACTGCCCTTGACCTCAGCTATGCTTACACTGACTCTCGCTTACATACCCGCACTTACACTATTCCTTACATATAAGACCCTGACAACCATGTATATACATTTAGCTATTGTGATATGTATTATAACATGTTTTTAATACAGTGAGAAATTATAGTTAGATTAGTTACTTTAATATAGATTTAGAATAGAATTAGGTAATATGATAGATTTATTTTTTTTTGTAGTTTAGATAAATCACTAATTTACCCATTTACTTAGCATAGTAACTTTAAATTTAATAATAGCTAATTAAAGACGAGGATAAAAAGTTAAGATAGAAACAGTACCAGTTAGTTCATTTCATTTCACTTTATTTCATTCCATCTTGATGAACACTTTAACAATCTCATCATTTAAGATTAAAAGTAGTTTATACCTTATAGGATTATACATTTGAACATACATCATTTACACCATGTATAGTAAGATTATCAATCATATTTTTTCATTTAGACATTAAAACATTCTTCTTTTTAAATAACCCATTATTTATAATTTTGTTTATCATTTAAAATTCACATTACTCATTTTAGAATCATACAACTCATCTCACATTATTTTCATTTTCATTTTTTTTTAGTTAGATTACTTCCCTTAAATTAGTCTAATTCTGCGCAACAAATTAGTATATATATATTTATAGAATTAGTATTAGTATTTCAGTAGAATGTAGTGTTTAGTATTATGAGGGTACAAACTATCAACCCTATTTCATCCATGTAAATATTTTGTAAATACATGACTCGTGCAGTAATTTACGCACAGTCATTAAGCTCAACTCTGGTCAAACTGAGCCAAACTTGTACAGTGTCACTTCAAGGTTTTTAATAATTTTTCTTTAAAAATAAATGAGAGAATAAAAGATGTGTGACAAGAAGTATGAAAGTGAGAGAAAATGGAAAATATAAAAGGGAGAGTGAAGACAACCAGCGGATTGTTTTGCCGCTCAATGCGACTTTTATTATTTGTCCGCGTCAAGCGTTTGCTTAAGTGTTGAAATATGCTGTCTCGAATGTGTTGTGTGTAGTTTTGTGTTAGCCATAATTACATTAGACCTTAGGGAAAGTATTTTAAGTCTCATAAGACGGAAACGTAGTCACGAATTAGTGTTATACACTTATTTGTGGCCACATTTAACTGGATTATGGCACTTGAAAACTGACTTACATACAAATTATAGACAGACACACATGTTGGAAGGTTAATTACAATATTAATTACATCTAAACACGCAAACAACCAGGAAAACAAACATGTAAAGTGCATACATTTTTGGGAACAAGGGGAGATAACTCCGGGTCAGGGGACACATTAGACAACACAACAGTGGACTGCGAAACACTAACTTAACAGTGAAAGATAACTTTACACGCGGAAGCGAGATAGGTAAAGCCTGTCGCACACAGCTTGTGCAAGGGTTGTTTAATATTATATGGGGGACATGAAGCAATTCGTGTGTTGATCCTAAGAAAGTCAACTTTGTATGGGTAGTGAGTTAATTTGCTATTTGAGGGCAGGTCTTATAAGGCAATGGTCCGGTTCAGACAAACCTCTAATAAATATAATATTGTGATTGAGAAGAGGGCTCACGCCAACCAGACAAGTTTGTGGCGATCACCAGTAGCCAAGTAAAGCAATACTACATTGTGACATTAGTCAGTAGAGGTCTATTGAGTTACCCAGAACCATGTTATCAGTAGTCTTTGACAAAATTTAGACACACTAATTTTTAGAAACCTCTTGCGTCACAACCATGAGTCAAAGTTTGTAACGCAACACAGGAGGGGAGGGTGTGTGTCAAAGACTAGAATACATAGGAGGGAAGACCACCCTGAATGAGTGGTCTACCTCAAGTAGATTAGAGGTAACCCAGTGCCCAAACAAGAGGGCAGGGTAGGTGTAGGGAGTAGATAGGGAGGAGAACTATCAACAGTTCTCTCATGAGACACGTAAGTGTCAACCAGAGGGTAAGCACTCTGGTCACGGTGTAATCACCTCAACGTGATAGACACCAAGAACATGGAATAGAACTCAAGAGTAGGCTTACTACTCTAAGCGTGTGGAATGATGTAGCACGCAAAAGCCGAAGTGCGCATGAAGACCCTCCGCGTGCTGTGTAATCAGGACGCGGAGGATGGTCAGACAGGGGACGGACTTCGTAGCGGACACATCGCTTAGAGTCGATGCGTCTTTCTTTAAGTGAATAGATAGATTTAGCAGTAGGGCTAGGGACGACTAGAGATAGGAAGTTCTGTGTATTCATGTGTGATTCATTAGAGACAGTTTTGTGCATTTATGTATTGTAAGAGCCAGTGGCAATAAAATGTGTAATCAATTCCTCTCGTACGACTGAGAAATCTTTGTGTGTGGTGCGAGAGAAGTTTATCCCTGAATGCCTGTAGCATCGCTTGATGACACCATGCAAGTGCAGGCAATAAGAATAATGACGCCAGTGCAGCTTGTAATTATGAACGTTTATGTGTGTAACATGAAGGTCGACGTTCGACAGTGGCAGAGATTGTTCGCTATGGAGGAAAGACATATCATTTACTGCGGGGACCTCAATGCCTGAGGCAGTCAATGAGGGAATAACATCACCAAGAGACAAGGAAGAGATCTGGAGGAAGCCCTGGTATCTGCTGCCCTAGTCTGTCTGAATCATGGGAAGGTCACTAGAATGGCCATCCGACCAGGTAATTCTGACAGTGTCATTGACTTGGCCCTGGTGTATCCCACTACCGCACCAAGGTAGTGATCACTACCCTTGCAACATCTTGATGACCAGAAGTAAAGGAAATAAGACAAATGCCTTCCCGTATGACAACACTGTTCAAGACGCCTTAAGCAAGATCAGAAGAAAACTAACTTCCTCCCGCAGGAAACAAGAAAGATGGTTGCAACCACCATGCTGAAACGGTGAGGTCAAGAGCGCATGGCTGGGAAAGAGGCAGCGGCTTACATGCCACAGGGTTAGTTGGCGAACCTGAAGACTGAGGTCCATAGGACGACGACCTTATTCAAACCCTGCGCCAAACAGGCCAAGGTCGAGAAGTGGGATGAGTGCTGCATTAAGGTGTGCTCCGAGCGGTCTTTCACGACATTCTGGCGCCTCCTTAAGATCATGAACGGTGCTGCACAACGGAGGGGTATTCCAAACTTTCAAGGGACAGACCTCACATGAAAAAAAAAACGGACGCGGATAAAGGGAAGGCCCTCCTTGCACGCTACATAGAGCAGACTGATCAGAAAGACGAGCCCGCCAGACAGAGGACCATAACGACACTCTCTCAGTTGTGCGAGGAGGCCGGGACGGGCGAAGAATATATAATCCGAGCTGATGCATTACGCGCAATGCTTAAGAAATCACCCAACACTGTACCAGGCCCAGACGGCGTCCGATATGAGGACCTACAGACGATGTCAGCTGATGACATTGAAGAACTGGCCAGAGAACGAACGAACGAACGAACGAACGAACGGACTTTATTTTCAAAGGGTAACAAATTGGGCACGCAGGCCCGTCTTACATTCGGCCCTTCCAATCACTCATCTTTCTTTCATCAACAGTGCATAGGAAAAAAAACATTGTCACATGAATTTTGTAAACATAAACAATGCATATTACTATGTTGTGAGACACATCCACCACCCACCCACACATCCCCCATTCACTCCAACTCCCCCACCCAACCACACACACATACAATACATTCCCCACCCATCCACCACATCCCTAAACCTACACATCTCCCCACCCACACACACCTCTCACCCACCACACATCCCATCCACCCACACACCAAGCACACATACATTCAATAACCCACACATCCCCCACCTACACACATCTCCCCACCCACTCAAATATCCTCTACCCGTCCCATTTCCCACCAACAATCACTCACCCAATATCCTCCTCCACCCACACACCTCCAACGACCCAGCCAAGCACACATTCCTCAGCCACACACACATCTCCCCGTCAACTCACATATTCCGCACCTACCCACACACAAATTCCGCACTCACCCACATAATCTCCCATCTCCCCCAGCCCACTCACAGATCCCGATCCCACACCTACAAACATCCCCCACCATCTCCTAACCTGCACACACTCACCCACCCACATATCCTCTACCCACCCACACATCCTCTACCCACCCATCCCCCAGCCAAACATCCCTTAACCACACACCCTTACTCATATACAATCACCCACCCACACATCCTCTACCCAGCCACACATCCTCCATCCACCCATTCCCTCAGCCACACATCCCTTAACCACACACCCCTACCCATATACACACATATCCCCACCCACGCACAATCTCCCCACCCATACAAACATCCCTCACACACATCCCCACCCACCAACACATTCCCCATTCACAAACACACACCTCCCATCCACGCACACACAACCCACACAAACATCTCCAACCCATACATTCATCCCCTCACACATCCCTAGACACACGTACTTATCCCTCAACCACTAACACCCACACATCCCTTACCCACTCATCAACACATACATCTCCTATCTACCCATCCACACTCACACACCCCAACCACCCATCTAAGCACACATCCCCCACCCTCACACACATCCTTCACCCACCCGCAAACCCAACCACACCTTCACCCACCCAAACAAACATCATTTATCCATATCCAGCTCCCCTCCCACACAACACCACACCCACACACATCCCAAAGACACATCCCTCACCCACACACACATCTATCCACACATCTCCTACCCATCCACACATCCCCCAACTACAATCACCCTCACTACCCACACATACATCCTCCATCCAGCCACACACACCCCCACCCAGCCAGACATATCTCCCATCCACACACACATCTCCAAATCCATCACCCACACCCATAACGCACCCCTCCCCCAACCCACACACATCCCCCACACACATTCACCCACACATCTCTCACCCACACACACTGCCCACCCATCCACCCAAACATCCCACACCCATACACATCCCTCACCCACACACACATCCCCAAACCCACAACCACCCCCACCTGCACACATCTCCCACACACCACATATCCCCACACCCACATCTCCCCACCCACATATATACCCCCACCCATCCCATAACCCACCATCAATCATCCACCAGCATATCCTCCTCCACTCACTCACCCACAACCACCTAGACAAACACACATGCCTACCCACAAACACATCTCCCCGCTAACCCATACATCTCGCACGCACCCACACACAAATCCCCCACCCACATAATCCCACCCCGCCCACCCACACATCCTGAGCCCACCCACACACATCACGAATCCACCCACACACACATCCCCCCATCCCCCAACCTACTGTTATGATCAAACTCCCACACTTTACACACACATACAGTGACGATTGTCGTGAGCATTGTCGCAAAATTGTAAAGAAAATGGAGAAAAATTGAACATATACATTTTGTAACTTAAAAATTAGTGATGCAATTCAACTCTCTCTCTCTCTCTCTCTCTCTCTCTCTCTCTCTCTCTCTCTCTCTCTCTCTCTCTCTCTCTCTCTCTCTCTCACTAACGCTCTCACTCACATTACAGTAATGTTATATTATACATGATAAAATCAAGTGTCTTACATACAAAATGATAATGTGAAAGATGAAAATACACAAAGAATATGGAATGGCATGTTACAGGACATGCGAGCACTCAATTCTCTCTCTCTCTCTCTCTCTCTCTCTCTCTCTCTCTCTCTCTCTCTCTCTCTCTCTCTCTCTCTCTCTCTCTATTACACAGGCACACACACATTCCCCACACACGGTTCGGCCGCTGAATTGACTGTAAATGCCCACGCACTTCTCTGCTGGTTTACAACAGATCCATCAGTATGGCCGAGAATTTAACATCAGTATCCAAAGGAGGATGGTCAAAGACAAATGGCTACACAGCTACTTGTTACCACTGCCAAAATCCAATAAAGACCATTCCAAGATATGCGGCTACAGAATCATAACGATGCAGAACACTGCTGGCAAGCTACTGGAGAAAATTGTAGTAAACAGACTTGCTTGTTATTTGGAACAACTCGGCTGCTTCCCGCCCACACTTGGAGGATACAGATGCAATAAAGAGTCATGGCTGAATGCGGAGGTCTTTGCTCGGGGCGTTTATGAAGCGTTTCAGAGCAGAGAAGAAACATGTGCGGCTGCAGAGGTTGCATACAATAAAGTATCCTTCGCGCACTTGATGCAAACCCTTCTCAGACTATAATTGTACCCTCACCGTATACGATGGATAGCTGCATTCCTGTTCCAGAGGAAGGTGGTGCTAAGATGTGGGAAATGGTCTTCTGAGCCGACAAAGATTATATGTCCAAGTTTGCCGCAGGGTTCACCACTGTCACAAGTACTATTCAACGTGTATACGGTGCCGATCACTGAACAACAGTTGGACGGGAATGGTAGGACTGTGTCATTTTCTGACGTCATTCTTGAGTATCGACAGGGTCGAGATAGACAGGCGGTTGCCAATGGTATGCAGGGCGAACTAGATCGAATTTCCTCATGGTGTGCTGATGCTGATGCCCTTACCAACCCTGCAAAAGCATCGGGTACATGGTTCTGCCTAAACAACCATATTGTGAGAAAACCCGGGTCAATGAAGTCTTTCTTGTGACTGCCGATTCCATCGACGATCAACTGTAATTTTCGTGGAGGAGTTTTGTGTTGGCATTCTGGCGGCGGCATTATGCACAGTGTACCTGTGCGGGCTGTTGGCTTGCCGAGACTACTGTCGTTTCCACTTTTCACATTGGACAGTGAGGAGCATTTTGTGTGATATTCACTAGCACAGGAATGGAGCATAATGGGGACGACCCGTTGCCGTGAAGTTGGACCCGCAACTAACTAACTAACTAACTAACTAACTTACTAACTAACTAACTAAATAACCATATTGTGAAAACAGACCTACTTCAATGAAGATGGGTGGGAGTGTTTTGAGTAGAGCACAGTCGATGACATATCTTGGCGTGAGGCTTGATTGTAGCCTGTCATTCAGAGATTATGTTGATTATATCATAACGAAAGCTCGAAAGGGTTTGTCAGCAATGAGAATCATGGCAACTGCCAATATCGAGCAAAGACTGCTAATACTTCTGTTCAAAGGACTGGTACTTTCACCAATCGAGTATGCCCTGGCCATCCTCACTGTCAGCCCTACACAGATTGGAAGACTTGAAAAGGTACAAAACGAAGCCATACGCATGATTCAACCTCCTTGACTACCAGACAATGAACCACAGGATCAAGATCTGGAGAGCTCGTGCAAAATAAGTGCAGATGAGCAGCATCCTCTGCATGAGAATATATTCAGAGAAAAGGGTGACAGACTAAAGAGGGGCAAATCATTGATGGGTCTTGAGGAAGATGTCATCAGACAGGTCTGCAGTCCTATCAGTATCAACCCCGGCAAGGAATGGGTGCCTGTGTCTCCAGATTTTAAGTGCACCTTCTCCTGCATTATCACACTTGACAGACAGTGCAGAGAAAAGAACCATGCTGCTGTCAATGCAGAGGCCAACGCGCTCAACAATGAACACTCAGACAACTCCGATGTGCTCTTCTATACTGATGGATCTGTTGTAAGGCAGCGGAGAAGTGCGTGGGCATTTACAGTCAATTCAGCGGCCGAACCGTTCAAGAATCCAGTAGTGCCCACTCTATGACCACGAGCAGCATATATTTTTGGAGCAGGATGCTATAATGAAGAGGTAGAATAAGAATATAAGTGGAGAAACGGAAGAATTAATAGAAGAAAGTAGCTTTGACGGTCCACCTATTCTTAAAACAATAAGAAGTCGTTGACGCTGTCAAACATATGAAGAAAGGAAAAAAAGCTGGTCCAGATGGAATCAGAATAGAAGAATTAGAAGTATTGTGAGAATTTGGAGAAGATATATTAGCCAAAATGTTAAATGATATTTACAGCAGTGGATATCTACCTAGCGATATGCTGAAATTTATATTTATAGCTATACCAAAACAGACCAGGAGCAATTGAATGAGCAGATTTTCGTAAAATTAACCTCATAAACCATGTCACTAAGCTTCTACTCAGAATTATAATGAGAAAGACAAGACAGAAAATAAATAAAAGGAAATTTGTTAAGAACATTATGGACTTGTTAAAAGAAAGGATACAAAACAAATACAATTTATACATTACGGACACTAATAGAAAGATCAATAGGGTCAAAGAAAGACATACATTTGTGCTTCATAAATTAAACTAAGGCATTTGATAAAGTAAAACATGATGAAGTGATTAAAATGTTGGAAGATATTAACATTGATGGGAAAGATCTCAGAATAATAAAGGATATTTACTAGAACCAAGTAGCAGCAATTAAAATGAGAAATAAAGAGGACAATTGTGTACAAATAATGCTAGGAGTACAACAGGATTGTGTTTTGTCACCGGATCTCTTCTCCCTCTATAGCGAAGTAATAATGAAATACATAAAAGAGAAACCATGAATACTATTCGAAGGTTATAATATAAACAGCATAAGCTATGCAGATGACACAGTAATGGTGGCGGATACTGCAAAAGATCTACAACAATTGTTGGACGTTGTAGTAACAGATAGTGCGGAGAAAGGACACTCCTTGAACATCAAGAAAACAGTAACAATTGTGATATCAAAGAAAAATGTGACACCAAAATGTGAAATAGAAGGGAAAATTCTTAACCAAGTGGTAGTTTTAAATACCTAGTGGCATGTATAACATCAGATGGAAGATGCACAACATAGATTAAATGCAGAATAGGGCAAGCAAATGCTACATTTCAGAAAATATCCTATTAATTGATTGATTGATTGATTGATTGATTGATTGATTGATTGATTGATTTAGGAACCGACATCACAGCATTCGGGGAATTCCCATAAGCGCTCCGTCCCCATCCTCAGCAGCCAGCGAAGAGTTCCAACACCAATAGTACCAGTAGAAATCTGATTATATGTCCGTCTCGCCCTTCCTCAGAGCGTCGATCGTCGGCCAGATCCCCTCGTCACCCCTCACTGTCGCATTCTTGCCAGACCATGGTGAATCATTTCCTCCTCCGAGGTGTACACGTGCTCCCACAAGGCCGCAACCACGTCTGCCCTGTCATGCATCAATACTCCACCAAGTTTTGCCGAGCCAGCCAATTTGTCCGCCTGTTCATTCCCCAGCACACCGGCATGCCCCGGAGAAAAGATCCAGACGATGCTTGTCACCCGTGACTTCCGAAGCGAAGCAAGCCACTCTGCACGAAGCTTGCCTGTCCTCACCCTAGAAAATATCCTTTGCAGCAAGTAACTATCATTGCATGTAAGAAAAAGCTTGCTGAAGTGCTATATAGAACATGATTTGCTGTATGGCTGTGAATCTTGGAATGTAAATGAACAAATTAAGAAAGAGCTTGAAAGCAACACAAATGTGGTTTCTGAGACGAATGGTGCGAATTCCTGGGACTGCCAAAGTAACTAACAACGATTGCTGATTGAGGCTAATGAAACTAGAACATTATATACAACAATACGAAAGAGACAAACGTCTTTCTTCGGTCATGTGATGAGAAGAGAGGCATTGAAAAACATCGTGACAAATGGAAAGATCGAGGGGAAGAGAGGCAGAGGCAGACCAAGAGAAATTATGCTGGCGGTATGCTGCTAAATCGCCCTCAGGTGTGTTTCGAACACGGTATGCAGGTTAACGGACTGCATCCGTAACCCTTCGCCACGGATAACATACTGTTACTTCTGGGGAAATATTGCTAGCAAGCTCTCGCATATAAAACATTGCACACTACACAATGAAGTATTGCCAGCTTGTTATGAATTCGGAGGTGTAGTTGCCAAATTACCGCCACTTCAGACTGAAGTGCTGAGTTGATAAAATCCGACATCACTGCGCTCTGGGCATTCCCATACACGCTCCGTTCACTAGTTCAACGGCCAACGAAGAGTCACACGACTAATCGTTCCCATCGTTATCTGATTGAAGGATCTAGTTGTCTTTCCTCTCAGTTTTGAGATTCGTCAAGAACCCCTGCCGATCCCCCGCAATATCATTCTTTCCACATACGGGTTCTAAATCTGTTACGCCGTCTTCTCCACCTGGTCCCACACGCGCTCGATCGCCTCTCCCTTGTCCATGGGTAGTCTACCACCAAGAGGTGAATTCCCAGCCAACCTATCAGCCTGTTCATTCCCCCCGCATTCCCGCGTGGCTTGGGCATAAAATCCATACAATACTCACAATATGAAACCTCTGACGCTAGAATAGATCATCTCATTTTGTTATGTTCCTCTTGTACCTTGCGGTGTCGAGGTGAAGTATAAACAGCGGGAGAGTACCCGCTTATGGTCTTCATGTATCGATATTCCCATGCACTCTGCTATTCCCTCCGTCCATCGTATACGTAGTCGGCCTCATCCTCTACCTCCATCCGGTCTGTACATCATTGCTTGTTGTGGTATACTGTTAGTTGGTAACCTACCTGCATGGCGAATCCATTTTACTTGCTGCCTTCTAATAATATCTAGTGCAGCTATAACCCCCACTTTAGTCCTGATTTCTTAATTTCTGATCTTGTCTCTTCCTGATACACTGAGTATTCTTCTCAGGAATCTCATTTCTGTTGTGATTTTTCTTTTTTCTCTTTATCCGTCATTGTCCAGGTTTTGCATGGATAGCATAGAGTTGGTAGGAAGATTGTGTTGTAAAGTGCTTTCTTAGTAGTTATTGATACATGTTTGTTCTTTAGTATTGGTGCCATTTGTCCAATGAGTTGGTTTGCCTTATTGCATCTATTTTCGATCTCGTCTTCTCATTTGCCATTTGATGATATTATACTTCCTAGGTACTTGAAACTCTTTACCTGTTTCAAGGGATGTTCGTGTATGTGAATTGTTGTTGTATTTTCTTCTTTAGTTATAGTCATTACCTCTGTTTTACTTGTGCTAATTTTCATGTTATGTTCCCAACACATTTCATTTAGACTATTCATGTGGTTTAATAATTCAGCTTCTGAGTTTGTTATTAGTTTTTGGTCATCCACAAACAGGAGTTCTCTAATAGTGTAATTTGCAGGTGGTTCTTCTTCTGTGTCCTCGTCATGTAGTGCTCTTGCGGTCCCTGTTTGGCTGGTTTATTTACATATGTTGTCTATATAGGTTATGAACAAGAGAGAAGACAGGACACAACTTTGTCGTACTCCAGATCTTATGGTGAAGGGTTCAGAGTGTCCCCCAGTTGCTTTCACTATACATTTACTGTTGTTGTATAAGCTTCTATATAGGTTTGTTAGAAGTGTACTAAGAGTAGATATCCACTCTATAAAATGCCTTTTGATAAAGTAGGTCTACAAGGTGTGGTCTGTGGTCCTGCAGCCAGCAGAGTTAGGACCGGCTAGCCTCTCCCAGAAGGGGTGAAAAGTTAAAATTAGTAGCCTGGCGATGACCCGCACAAGTCAACCCCACATCCACGTGGTGTAGATCGGTAAACCATGACAGCGAGGTCATGGGCTAACGGGACTATGTATCGCCATGGGGGTCGGACTCCCTATGGTCAGATTTTTGTCCTAAACCCTCGAATGTCCTAGCAAGCCGGCAGGGGATCTTCATACTGCTCGTAGAAAAACTAAGAAGTAGGATAGAATGGAGATTGCAACACATACTATTACTAATAACTGGTAAATTCTAATAGATGCATTCTGACGTGTAGTTGCCAATGTAATGTAATTTCAAACGAGAGACTGAAAAATATACCATCACTTATCACTGGTAATTGTTAGCATATTATGATTTCTGACGAGTAGTTTCCAGTGCCCTGTTACCTCTAGTGGGATAGTAGAAACTATACCACGACTTATCACTGGTAATTGTATTCTCCTCATTTTAATGTTGTGTTGCTGCTACTAGTACACTGGACTGATTTTTGCTTGTGGATTACCTTTCTCTATTACCAGTGTCCCTCGCCTTCAGGCAAACTCACTCCAACTTCTGAGGTACTTGTAATTTACGTCCCCATGTATATAAAAGAAAGCGTAAGTACAGTGCACATACGTTCCCATGGAAGAGACATGGATGCGTCAGGAGTATTTGGTGGTCTGGTAATTCGTGCGTCTGTTTACAACAGAATGATGCTGGATTTAATCCGGCGTGCCGAATGATATTTTGACCCCATCAGTATAGGACCTGTGTCGATTCATTCTCTTAAAATGGTGCTGCAAACTGTGTATAATTGTTTGCGAGAATGAAAGTGCTCAAGGAATAGAATTGGGCACCTGGCCTGTTTATCCCGTCACCCAGTGAGTGATGGCGGGTGGGAGACAAAAATAAGAAAGACAATAGGAATGGCGAACTATAATTCAACATTATGAAAGAGCCTACATCTAATCAACGAAGCGACGAATTAAAATTAAGAGAGATCAAGTATTACATTCAAGATGTGAAGAAAATTCGCTGGTACTGAGAAAAAAAAAATTTTTTTTCAGAAATGATCTGAGAAAACTTGAGAAATGTACAAGTAGAAATTTCTTTGAAATTCACAGAGCAAAAGAAATTCAGAAAAACCTAACATGCGTGGAGAAGGGAAATAGAGACATGAATAAATAATACGGGGAATCATGGGCTGAGATGCATGGGATAGTAAAGGATAGAGCGTCTTGAGGCGAGCTGGTTGAAGAATAATGTCCGTACAGGGATGCAGAGCCACAGAAGAAGAGGAAGAAGTATTACATTTACACTAGGTTATTGTTTGGAGCAGAAACATTGACAATGAATAGACAATGTGAAGGCAGAACTGAAGATTTGGAAATGTGGTTATATAACGAAGAGGATCGTCATGGCATCAGAAGTAAACTAGCCAAAAAAACAATTTCACAAACTAAGATTAGAACATAATTACAAGTTCAGATCGGGTTCAAACAATTAAGCTAATTCGGACATATAAAGAGAACCGCTCATTGTTAAATCAGATCAGGTTCAGGCAATTAAGTTAATGGGACGTACAAAGAGAAACAGCTTCTTGTTAAATGCGATCTGATCAAGACAATTAAGGTAGTCAAGCAAACGTAAAGAACTCTTTATCACGCTTTAATGCATAATTGAACTTATCGTGCTAGACCCATAGTTGAACAGACCAACCGGCACTGTGAACAATACAATATCTGGCCAGCCGAGTTTCACTTCCCCGGATATTTTCTGGTACCTCGTTTAGGCTGTGTCTACATGAAACAGATTTCGATTTGTAGAGAAAAAAAAAAGAAACTTTCCACCTCTTTCAACCAGCTTTAGCAGCCTTGGTTATAATTGTGTTGGTTCATAGTGCGGTTTAAATTATATTGGTCTTTTGCGCATTAATCGACTTTCACTAATGCATGCCTGGCAGGGTTGCTCGTTTCCATTACCCTCCATTCCTTCCTTCGCCGGCGGCATCCTCGACAGTTGCCCCGTTGCTACTGGATATCCCTTTCATTAGTGGCCTCTCTGCTGCCTGAGGGTATCGGCATTTCCTCGTGTATTGTACACGTTCTTGTTCTCCCTGTTCTGCTGGCATTATCAGTTTCACCCCCCCCCCCCCCCGCCCCCGCCCCCCTCGTTTGGCGTTTTCTTGAGTAGCCCTTATAAGGACTGATCCTGAGGAGGACCCGCCAGACTCCTGAGAACCCAGGTCGATTTTATAAGCAGCCTGACCTCAACGAGGACGCGAACCCATGATCACCGGTCCGGAAGACAAGCGTCTAAGGTATTTGAGACATATAAAGATGTAAAAGGTATTTCGGGCATTTTCAGAGACATAAAATATTTCGGGCATATAAACAAACATAAGGTATTTGAGACATATAAAGATATAAAAGGTATTTCAGGCATATAAAGTTATATAAGGTATTTCAGGCAAATAAAGTTATATAAGGTATATCGTGCATATACAGAGATATAAGATAGTTCAGGCATATAAAGTGATATAAGGTATTTCAGGCATATAAAGTGATATAAGGTATTTCAGGCATATAAAGTGATATAAGGTATTTCAGGCATATAAAGTGATATAAGGTATTTCAGGCATATAAAGTGATATAAGGTATTTCATGCATATACAGAGATATAAGGTAATTCATGCATATAAAGATGTATAAGATATTTCGGAAATATAAAGCAATAAAGGTATTTCTGGAATATAAAAAATAGAAGGTATTTCGGGCATATAAATAGATATCAGATATTTTGGGCATATAGAGAGATATGAGGTATTTCGGAAATATAAAGAGACAGACGGCAAGAAGACCCCCACCCCCTCCCCCTTTCCCTTTATCTACATGGTACTAGTTGCCAGGTAGAGACAGGTGCAAGAGGCCATGTTTCCAGATCAGCCTCGACGTGCTGAAACAATTAGGTGTGAAAGGACAAACAAGTCACGGGCGCTTGAAAAGTCATGGCGAGACAGTGGAGAAGGATTCGTGCTGGCTATGGAGCAATGATGGGTGGGGAAAGGATACGCAGTAAATTGTTCAAATTTTGCCTACAATGTGAATCAACATCTCTCAAGAAATAGAAAGGCAACCCCAATAAGACCGAAACCTCTCAATAATAGCGAAATACAGTAACTTCACAATGAGACCAAACCAACAGCTATGGTCTCGCGTCCACCCGTCAGCCACCCCAGCAAGTAAGAACAGGGCACCTAAGCCGAGGCGCTGCAGAGGGGTAGAAACACTACAATGCAGCGATAACTCGGGCCGAAAATGTCAGAATTAGAACTTCTGTAGTCAAGCGCCGGCAACGACCGCTCGTGTTGGAATAGTACAATTACCGTAGCGATAACGAGCGCCGGAGAAGGGACCGGAGGGGTTGGGGGAGGCTTAATAGCAGTAGCCCAGTGGAAGAGCTGGCTTTCGCTGGGAGTGTGCAGGAGGGTGTATCTGCAAGCTGTTAACAGGGTACGAAAATGGCAGCATGGCTACTGACCGAGTCATAGCTAGTCATGAAGGCGGAGGGAAGACTGAGGCCAGCTTCGGGGGTGGGGAGGGAGAGAAGGGACTATATTACCCGCACCATAACTGCAGTGTCAACGCTACTAGATGTACCTGGTGCCGAATGTTCGCCCTCCGAGGGTGGGGTGGCCTCTGGGCAGCACACTTTGCGATGTCCGTAGGGAAATCTACAATCATAACCGTCTCGAAGGAGTCTTTGCACGACAGGAGAAAAACGGCCAGTACTCATGACCCGGACGGGCCCGCCCCCTCGGAGTGTCAAGGTGGTAAAGTGGCCGATACATTTGGAGAGGGGGACCCCTTCTGAAGATCAGAAGTCTCATGTCGTTCTTGCTCCACGGAGGAGTTGTCACCACTTAGGAATATTTGTTTATGGAAACTCGACGAAACAAAATTCAGCAAATAATTTTTTCACTCCAAAAGTTTCAGAGGAACTTTTCAAACTCCCTCATGTCGGTTTACTGTGTTTCTGCTGTGGTAACATAACAAGCAAAAATAAAAGGCCACTTCTCGTGAGTTCGCTAAATATTTTAGATTGCCAGAGAAGTAAATATAAAAATGCAATATTATGGGATGACGAGTGCTATTTGGTGAAGGTCATGTATAATTATGTTGATCCTTAAAATGTCCTGGAAAAGTTCATGTTCTCTCTCTCTCTCTCTCTCTCTCTCTCTCTCTCTCTCTCTCTCTCTCTCTCTCTCTCTCTCTCTCTCTCTCTCTCTCTCTCTCTCTGTCTGTCTGTCTGTGTGTGTGTGTGTTTTTAATTTTATTTTTACTTCTTAATATTTGACAGTGAAAACTGAATGACTCGCCCCATTTGCCTAAAATATTAATATGTGTAGTATTCTTGTATTCATAGTCGATGCCGTGTTGTGGCGTTGGTGATCACGTTTGTCCACAGCTTCCTGTCTCTTGTGCTGCCAAATCATTTCTGAACTGATGATCCTCCATGCTATGATGTCCTACCTGATGAAACACTTCGTGAACCTCATTAACAACGTTCATGTCGAATATAATGTAATCGCTTTGCTAGTTTACGTTCGGTAGTTTGCTTTCTTAATGACCGGAACTCATACCAATGTATGAAAACCAGTAAGGCGATCTGCTTCCAAATCGGCTGCAGCTGTGTTTCGAATGTAACGTGGTATATGGGAATACGAATTGCGTTATATACCCATGGCAGTAATGGAAGTCGGTTAAGACAATGTATTATCCCATGGCACTTAATCAATTATGATCCTAGTTATGTAACGTTTGTAACATTATCATTTTTCTTGTCAGTTCAATGAAAACATTCGTCTCGATGCTGACTCGAACCCACGGTCTACGGGTGGTAGGCGAGAATCTAGCCACTGCGCTACTGAGCCTTCACACCTCCCCATACGATAAAGTTGATCTACATTAGTAATTTCTATATTGCTTGCAACGATGCAAGTGAAATAACACGAACATCCGATAATTTGATAACATAATTACGTTTTTTTCCGGTTACGTTAATCAACACCTGCTTTATTCAGTAATTGCTAGCACAATCATGTCAGAATATTCATGACTTAATCATGGGGGTTCCTAACAGTTCTGCCGAATACACCGCTGAATTAGCACTAGAAAACTGTCACTTGGTATATTTGCCATGGACACAATACTGGCTCAAACTGATGGATCATATTGCTGATTAGCACAGTGATTGGCTGAAAATGATAAATGTCTTTTGAAGGACGTGTCGATCAACCCCAGGTTGATTTACGGGGCATTTACTATTAGACTCCCCATGATTCAATCATGAATATTCTGAAATGATTATGCTAACAATTTACTACGTTCAGTAGTGTGCCCTTGTTTTCTGAACGAGAAGTCAACGTTTATGTCAAAATGTGTGTTTGTGTGTGTGTGTGTGTGTTCAACCCACAAGCCCGCTGTCAGCGCACGGGAAGTTTAAGCACAAACGCGTCACATCAGTAGTAGTGTTTACCATTTCTATACCAACTAAACTCTATCTGGAATCAATAAGTGTTGACTGTTGCTACAAACACGTCAGTTGAAACAGACAAAGTTTAAAAACACAAACAAAAAAGAGTAACCTTCAACATACCATGTTAATCAAGTGGTTTGGCCATGTCGTTAGAATGCAACACGAACAACTACCATCACAGGCCTTTCATCAAAGATCATCTGCGACGAGACCAAGAGGACGTCCAAGAAGAAAATGGATTGACGACGTCAAAGACATTATACAACCACACGGAATGACACTATCCAGTGCCGCCCACCGGGCGCGGGAACGCAAATTATTCCTCCTCACGACGCTTGACGGCAGAAGTGGAAGATGATGATAATGATGATGATGATGATGATGATGATGCCATGTAAGGAAGATTGCTTCATGCGCTCTGTATTTAAAACTGGGGCATAGGCCTGCACGCAATCAAATCACCCAAACTCATATTATCTTTTGCTATCTCATGCAGCGCAATCCACGTTCTCCCTTTCTATTTACAGTTGTCTCTAATTCTCTTCTCCGTGTGTGTTTAACTTTTAAGTTTTCCTACTTTCCGTTTGCCCGGTAGGTCATATACACAGGACCTTCTAGGCTAGTGGTTCTCAACCGTTTGGGAATTACCCCCCCCCCCCACCCAATGGGGGAATTTTGGGGATTCCAGGGGGGAGGGGGATTAAAATTATTTCAAGATTGTGTTAACACAAGAACTGATTACGTGATATTGTTTTTCCCTCCATACTTTACGGTTCTGTACTTCTCGTCCTTCTGAAATTCATTTTATAACATAAGTAGACCCGCAAATCACGTTTTATATAGACATCTAGACTTGTTCTAGTATGTGTTATTACATTTAGCTTCCATCTCTACGTATACTGTGTAGGGGCGGGGGGAATTTATAGGGAGGAAATACAAAAGGGGGAGGGCAATGACATTCTGAACATACGGTGAAGGGGTGCATGGGCCAAAAAAGGTTGAGAACCACTGTTCTAGGTAAACATCTCTCATGTTTACCCAGAGTATATCCGATCCAGCGGCAGCGCTATATCCTGGCCTCGTGATTCACAGGTTGCTGTCTAATCCTTTCGATGAGTTCCACATTTGTGATTCTGCCATACCATTTTGTTCCTTCTATTCGGTCCTGGCATCAAGTAATGAATGTTTTAGTTTACTAATAATTGTTTTAGTTGTCCTCCATGCTTCATGATCCATACAATACTTCATGATCCATACAATACTTCGTGATCCATACAATACTTCATGATCCATACAATACTTCGTGATCCATACAATACTTCATGATCCATACAATACTTCATGATCCATACAATATTTCATGATCCACACAATACTTCATGATCCATACAATACTTCATGATCCATACAATACTTCATGATCCATACAATACTTCATGATCCATACAATACTTCATGATCCACACAATACTTCATGATCCATTCAATACTTCATGATCCATACAATACTTCATGATCCATACAATACTTCATGATCCACACAATACTTCATGATCCATACAATACTTCATGATCTATACAATACTTCACGATCCACACAATACTTCATGATCCACACAATACTTCATGATCCATACAATACTTCATGATCCATACAATACTTCATGATCCATACAATACTTCATGATCCACACAATACTTCATGATCCATACAATACTTCATGATCCATACAATACTTCATGATCCATACAATACTTCATGATCCATACAATACTTCATGATCCATACAATACTTCATGATCCATACAATACTTCATGATCCATACAATACTTCGTGATCCATACAATACTTCATGATCCATACAATACTTCATGATCCATACACTACTTCATGATCCATACAATACTTCATGATCCATACAATACTTCATGATCCATACAATACTTCATTATCCATACAATACTTCATGATCCACACAATACTTCATGATCCATACAATACTTCATGATCCATACAATACTTCATGATCCATACAATACTTCATGATCCATACACTACTTCATTATCCATACAGTAATACTGATTTAACGCTTGCAATTGGACACTCAGTCAGGATGTAAATGTAGTTAGAAGAAAGTCTAAATTCAATTCAAAAATGTAGCCCCAGACGGGAAGTAGCTAGGCGTCTAAGCTGCCGGCACAACGGTCACGGATTCTATCCGCCATCATGGCTGCCATTTGTGATTGTTTTCTGGTCTATCTGACGCTGTGAAAATTCCTTTTGTTTTGATACATCCATTGTATGTGTACACCTTAATTACACATCAACCCATTTTATTGTCCACTATCGTTGACTGTGTTCTTTGCAAAGATATTCGCGTTTTTTTTTTTTTTTTTTTGGTTGGTTTTTTTTTTTGGTTTTTTAATTTTTATTCACAGCTATACTTTGACAACTTGATTTTAATGCACTGATGTTTACCTCCAGGCAAAGGGAATTTCTAACAGTGCAAAACGTCCTAAAATAGCTTATGCAAAACGCCATCTTTTCAAGCACCTATACACGCAGTTAAGAGTTTGTTTTCGCAGCATTTTTGGAATCTGAGAAGTATTGCCATCTGAATACCAAACATTACTCACCACACTGACCCACTTTCTGAGTTCTGCCCGAAATGCACATAAGCGGCCAAATGTCAGGGCAACTTGTAGAGTTAAGCACACAAAACTCTTCAAGCACCAGGCACAAAATGCCACCAAAGCACCCTCATTACACCCGGCAGGGGACAGCGCGTGACAGCATCTGTTTATCGCTCTCAATGTGAAGTGTGTTCACGTTTCAGAATTCACTTACTTCTAATTGGAGTATTTTCGCTTTTTGTTTTACTCTTTCCATCCTGGCCGGTTATTATTATTATTATTATTATTATTATTATTATTATTATTATTATTATTATTATTATTATTATTACACTGTCAGGTCTTAGTCAGATATGACTGAGCTACCGTATAACAGTAGACGGTACTACCTGGTTTCTGTTAGCGCCGAACGTTGGGCGGCGCTTACCAAACCCGACACCCCACATTGTGCCAACGGCTTCGGGCGGAAGAGCGCAATTGGGAGGGTACAAGCCTTACCCTGGTGCGAGGAAATGCAAGCTAAAGACAAAATTGTCATGGCAGGGCAGACCAGGCCCTAAGCCTTGGTTGGCGACTGGTCTAGGATCGAAGCTCCGACAGGCGGACAGTTAGAGCATTGCTTTGCTGATCCGGCAGCTTCTGCAGCTTGTCTTGTTCCAGATGTAGGGGTGTTACCTTTCCTCTGGAGTGAACTAGGCAGGCCGAGAGAGGGATCATGCTGCATGGGCAACACATGATCTCTATATTTTAGCCCAGGCTTTGTGCTATGGAGATTATTATTATTATTATTATTATTATTATTATTATTATTATTATTATTATTATTATTATTATTATTATTATTATTATTATTATACCACCACTACCACCACTACATCTACTATTACTACAACTAATGCTACTACTACTACTACTACTACTACTACTACTACTACTACTACTACTACTACTACTACTACTACTACTACTACTACCACCACCACCACCACCACAACTGCTAGTACTACTACTATTACTAATACTACTACAACTACTATTACTGCCACTGCTATTATTACAATAACTACTACTACTACTACTACTACTACTACTACTACTACTACTACTACTACTACTACTACTACTACTACTACTACTACTACTACTACGACTACTCTCTTAAAGTTAGTTGCATATGCTTTAAATGTCGTAGCAATCAACCCCAGCATTTTTTGGCTGTTCATGATTCCTGGGCAAGTTTACGTTCAGTAGTTTGTCATTGCTTTCTGAACGACCAGCATCCATACCATTTTATAAAAAAACAACGTACAGTGGTCTGCTGCCAAATCGGACACAGTTGTGTTTCGAACGCGGTATGCGGGATTACGAACTGCGTCCGTAACACCTTTCGCCACGTTCCAGGCTACTACTTCTACTATTACTACTACTACAACAACTACCATTACCATTACCACTCTTACAATTACTACTACTACTACTACTACTACTACTACTACTACTACTACTACTACTACTACTACTACTACTACTACTACTACTACTACTACTACTACTACCACCATTACCACTCTTACTATTACTACGATTACTACTACTACTACTACTACTACTACTACTACTACTACTACTACTACTACTACTACTACTACTACTACCATTACCACTCTTACTATTACTACGATTACTACTACTACTACTACTACTACTACTACTACTACTACTACTACTACTACTACTCTTACTACTACTCTTACTACAACTTGCTGTTATTCTTCTTCTTCTTCTTCTTCTTTTTCTTCTTCTTCTTCTTCTTCTTCTTCTTCTTCTTCTTCTTCTTCTTCTTCTTCTTCTTCTTCTTCTTCTTCTTCTTCTTCTTTTTCTACTACTACTACTACTGTTACCCGGGTATCGCCGTGACTAAACTTGCCATAATGCTTCGCATACAAATTACATTTGTATGTTGTATTTTTTGGTGTAACCACGTCTCATCTTCCTTTATCATATTTCCTTGTCGTCTGTGAAAACTGGTATAATGCTCTTAAATCTAAAAGCGTAGACAGAGAGACCGTGAGTATAAGAGGATAAAAATACAGACATGAAGCAGAAAACATTATCTTGCCAGTGCTTTTGAGTGGATCAAGCAAATATCCTCAGGGTTGCTTCACAGAAGTTATCTTTTTATGAAAATTTCTATTTGTGTGGCGCGCCAGTCAGCACTTTTCCATTCAGTTTTAAAGTGTCAATGATCGGGGAATATCATAGTGCCGTAGCAATTTTATAACAATTCTATTTGAATAACGAAGACAAGAACAATAGATTGCATGCTTTGTTGTCTGGCATATTTCGCTGCATCTCGTCAGGCACATTCTGCAGAAATAGCACAATATAAAGTAAAGTAACTAGATACATCCTTCAAGCTGAACTATGTATATATTCGCACAGTATTTTCGATTGTCTACCACGGTAATTTTAAGCTGTCTATGATTATGATGTCTTTCTGTTTGCATTAAAGTATCATATGTAGATTAATCATGATGGCGTCTGCGATCTTTAACAAACAACTATTTCGTGTGTTAAATAACACGTGAAATGCATTGTCTCTATCAATCACATGGCCTGTTTCCAAACTGTGCTGTCCAATAGATGACGTAGGAGTTTTCTGGAGTGTCAGCTTGGCCAGGTTCCAGTCGTCTTTGTGTATTATCTTGTCAATCCAATAGGGTATGTGTTCGACCACCCTGATATTTAACTGCCTCTCTGTTCTTCTGATGTAGGTAAACTGGCACCTGTATGTGAATTGGTAAATGCAATTGGATTTGCCGTACAGAGGTACAGGCTCTTTTACTGCTGGGTGGGAATAGGTGTGGTTCTGTACCTAATAACCGGAGTTGCAGCACATAATGTTCAGTCGACTGCTGTAATGAGCCGGTCCTACAGACGTTGTATTACGTCATACCATCGAAAGGTTTGAGCTTTTGGACTGAAGTTTCGTCGGGCTTTGGTTTCGACTGTTAGCAGTGGCATTTTATCAATCCTGTGGAGTATCCATTCAGATGTAAGGCACTCTTCAGTATTTCGACTTTCCCTGTCAATGTGTCTTGGGTGCATATCTTCCTGGCACGGTCAAACAGGGACCGTACTAAGCCCCCTTTGTACTGGACAGGTGTGAAGTTCTGAAAATGTAAGTATTGGCCAGTCCATTTTTATTCGGTACACCGATCTTTAAATTGTGCTGTTTACTCTATGTCTCATCAGAATATCTAAACACGGCAACGCTTCGTTGTGTTCATGTTCCATAAACAGAGAGATAGTCTTATGCGTCTGGTTCATTATGGCCTGGAACGATGTTGCTTGCAGCCCGTCTGTGGTGATAGTTATTATATCGTCCACATAACGATGGTAGAAGACCAAGTTTTTAATGTCTGAGATCTCCTTTCTTCTAAATGTGCCATGAAGATGTCCGCTAGAATAGAACCAACAGGACTGCCCATGGCCACTCCGTCAATTTGGCGGTATGACTTTTCGTAATTCTTTACCTCTCTTTCCACTGGCTGGTGTCGGGAAAGAACCCGCTATCCCGCTATCATAATTTATCTATCTCTGTTTTCATTTTCAGGTGTCTAAAGATAAAAATATTAACTTACCATAGTAAAGAAATTTGGTTGTTGTTTTTTTTTTTTGCGCTCTCTCGTTTTGAACTCAAGCGTAGCCCATACAGACTATTTTTGCGTGGTAATTAGCTTTCCCTATTAACAGTGTCCCTCGCCATCAGCCGAACCCACTCCGACTTCAGAGGTACTTGTAACACCCTTCCCCAAGTCAAGGACGAGAGGTCAACATTTTAGTCCAGCTGTCCGGTGTAGGGGTTGTACCGCTTACCTCGGCATCCGCACGCCGGATGTTTAAGAACACTGGTTTTTATCCATTCGGCCATGCGGACCTGCATCGTAAGAAGATATTGTTCCAGGAACAGCGGAGAGAGACTTAATGTTGACACAGGGAGAATAAATTAACCATGTTTTCTACGAATAGTGTAGAGCAGGGATGGGCAAACTTTTTTTTTTTTTTGCATAGGGCCGCATTGATGCATGTAAAGCTATTGGCGGGCCTCATATATATATACATATATATATATATATATATATATATATATATATATATATATATATATATATATATATATATATATATATATATATATACTAGATGACCCGGCCCGGCTTCGCCCAGGCCCTGGCGGGGATCTATCTATCTATCTGTCTGTCTGTCTGCCTGTCTGTCTGTCTGACCCGGCTTCGCCCAGCCCCTGGTGGGGAGCATCTCATCTATATCTATAAAATGCAATGTATGTATTTCCGTCCGTCCTTTATGCGTTCGATAACGGTACATCAGATTGAGATGAAATTTTCTACACGTCTTCCTTTCATTCCCGTGCAACCGACTGTAATAGTTTCTTAGTGTAAAATCGGCTACTTACTTAATACCATTTAATATTTCATTTTTCATTATATAATTTCTATATAGCAGGGGGACTTCACTCTAGAAAAGTTATTTCAAGGGGCATAACTTTTAATAACATGTCTATATACTTTATAGTCATATTGTTGGACTTACTTGCACTATTGTTAAACTCTTTCTCTATATTTATTTACAGGCATATGAGTTATAATAAATAATGATATAATCTTTAAGGCATTTTCAAAGTTTTCATAAAAATAATGCATAATGCATAAGATTGTAACCCATCGTTTTATGCCTAGAGAAGTTATCTACAGTCATGCAGGTGATTGAAAACAGTTTTAATTAAAAATAATGGATGGTGTGTGGAAGGACATTCTTTTAAGTTACTGTGCGCCAGGAGCTGGGCGAAACAACGCCGGGTCAGATAGATAGACAGACAGACAGATAGTCGGGAACGGGAGCTTATTTGACTACTTATATGAATTAAATGAGATGCTCCCCACCAGGGACTGGGTGAAGCTGGGCCGGCTCAGACAGACAGACAGACAGACAGACAGACAGACAGACAGACAGATAGTCGGGAACGGGAGCTTATATGACTACGTATATGAATTAAATTAGATGCTCCCCACCAGGGACTGGGTGAATCCGGGCCGGGTCAGACAGACAGACAGACAGACAGACAGACAGACAGACAGACAGACAGATAGTCGGGAACGGGAGCTTATATGACTACGTATATGAATTAAATGAGATGCTCCCCACCAGGGACTGGGTGAAGCCGGGCCGGGTCAGACAGACAGAAAGATAGACAAACAGACAGACAGACACATAGTCGGGAACGGGAGCTTATATGACTACTTATATGCATTAAATGAGATGCTCCCCACCAGGGACTGGGTGAAGCCGGGCCGGGTCAGCCAGACAGACAGACAGACAAACAAACAAGCATACAGACAGACAGACAGACAGACTGATAGATAGATAGATCCCCTCCAGGGCCTGGGCGAAGCCGGGCCGGGTCAGCTAGTTTAATTCATATAAGTAGTCATATAAGCTCCCGTTCCAGACTATCTGTCTGTCTGTCTATCTGTCTGTCCGGCCTGGGCGAAGTTGGGCCGGGTCGGACAGACAGATAGACAGACCCAACTTCGCCCAGGCCTTGGTAGGGAGCATCTCATTTAATTCATATAAGTAGTCATATAAGCTCCCGTTCCCGATCTATCTATCTATCTATCTATCTATCTATCTATCTATCTATTTATCTATCTATGTATCTATCTATCTATCTATCTGTCTGTCTGTCTGTCTGTCTATGTATGTTCGGCCCGTTCCCGTTAAAAATATAGATAGAATAGAATAGATAGATTGATAGTAGAAAATATGATTGGAAGAGATCTATCTAAAGTAAACTTGTAGTCATATAAGCTCCCGTTCCCGACTGTCTGTCTGTCTGTCTGTCTGTCTGACCCGACCCGGCTTAACCCAGTCCCTGGTGGGGAGCATCTCATTTAATTCATATAAGTAGTCATATAAGTTCCCGTTCCCGACTGTCTGTCTGTCTGTCTGTCTGTCTGTCTGTCTGTCTGTCTGTCTGTCTGTCTGTCTGTCTGTCTGTCTGTCTGACCCGGCCGGCTTCGCCCAGGCCCTGGCGGGGATCTGTCTGTCTGTCTATCTATGTATCTATGTATCTATAGCCAGGCGACTTAACTTAAGATATAACAATGCTACTAAAAGTTATGTCCCTTGTTTTATAGTTTCTTATGTTCAGTCATGTAATTACAAAATTAAATTTTAGTAAGGTAATAGCTGATAGCTGATAGATAAAACTATGACAGTTGGTTGCACTGGAATGAGAAAAAGACGTGTAGACATTTTCATCTCAATCAGATGGACCGTTCGCGAACGCATAAAGAACGGACCCACATACATACATATACACATCGCCTTATATATATATATATATATATATATATATATATATATATATATATATATATATATATATATATATATATATATATATAGTATAAAATGTCCATTTTGCTTATCACAATAAGTAATTATTAATTATTTATAGGTTATTAAGCAGTATAAATAAGTAATGATTGCAATGTTATTTTACTTATATACTTATACATTATATTTGACAATATGGACAAAAACTGTTACTAATTTGTTAACACAATTTTACAACATGTTATTATAACAAATATTCTTTGTTATCTAACAATGGCTTTAATTTAGACACAAACCGACTACACTGTCACTATAATTGTTGATTTCTAATGAGATGTATGTAACTGCTTGCACTTTTTGACAATATTCTTGAAATCTGGAGCAAGTTTACTTGTTGAAATTCGCATGACAGCATGCACGTTGCAGTCCGACAAGAAAGACCAACTCTTAGATTTGTTGATCTTCAAGGAAGAGAATGCTTGTTCGCAAATGAATGTTGATCCAAACAATGATAAAATTTTAGCTGCAAAGTTTTTCAAGATGGGAAATGATTCTTGTCATAAATATCCATAGAAATCCAGCAAACCATCTGACTTGAATTTCTCTTTCAGGTCATGATCTGCTTCTAAGTCAAGCACCTCCAACTGTATATCCTCTGTGGCTGTATCAGCTTCTGCACTGAAAGGGGAATTGAGAATATTGAACTGTGGCTTTACGTTCTTGAAATCTTGGAATCTCCATCCAAATTCTTCAATCAGTGCATCTTTGTACTTTTCAGTCATTTCACCAGAAATGGTTTCTTGTTTCAGCAAAGGGAAGTGACAAAATCTTTTTCACTTGCTTGTCTGGAGTACAGTGAGAGTTTTGCCTGAAATGATTTTATATATACATACAATTCATGTGCGAACACACCATTGCCCTGAAGTTTGTCAATTCAGTTCATTTAACTTTTCCATAATTTCTATGGCAAACATAAAGTCTAAATTCCACTCTTTATTGACAATATTAGTATTAAAGTCACATTCAATGCCCTTCATCTCTAGGAACATCACTATTTCTTCTCTGAGTTCCAACACTCGCCTCAATACCTTGCCGACACTCAGCCATCGAACGCTGGTGTGGTACAGGACATCGGATTGTTCAGTTTCCAAATCGTCAAGTAATGCCTTGAACTGTATGTGATTAAGTCCTCTTGATCTGATGAGGTTGATGACACTGACAACTGGGTCAATAACATGCTTGATATTCAAAACAGTTTTTCACAGACTTTCTTGATGAATCACACAGTGAAGTGGTAATAATGTGTGGTCTGGATATTCTGCTTTAATCTTATCACTTATCAACTTTACCAGACGTACATTTTGTCCAGTCGAAACCCGAGCTCCGTCAGTTGTAACACTTGCCATCTTGTTCCAAACCAACCTAGATCTTTCAATACAATTAGTAACAGCATTGAATATAACATGGCCTATGGTTGTGTCTCGAGTGACTCAACACTCAGTACCTCTTCAGTGAGTTTGAAAGAAGTGTTTATTTCACGTATAAATATCAATAATTGAGCAGTATCATGTACATCAGTACTCTCATACAATGCAAGAGAGTCCCACAAAAAATGTTTACTTGCATCTTGAAGTTTATGCATCAAATTGTCACTTATTTTGTCAACACGTCTGACCACAGTTCTCCTTGATAAAATATTGTTGTCAAACTTGTTTAGATGTTTTTGTTTGTTTGTTCAGGACACATAATGTTTGCTGCATTTAGAAAACATTCCTTGATAAATTCGCCATTAGAAAATTGCTTGTTCTGGTTCTTGAGGTGAATACATAACATTGTCACTTATCTTATCAACACGCCTGACCACAGTTCTCCTAGATAAAGTAATGTCAGATTTTATTTTTTATTTATTTATTTTTATTTTATTTTTATTTTTATTTTTATTTTTTTTTTTTTTTGGGGGGGGGGGGGGGTGGTCTTCTGGACACATAATGTTTGCTGCATCTAGCAAACATTCCTTGATGAACTCGCCATCAGAAAATGGCTTGTTCTGTTTTACAATTCTGAGTGACAGCACAAGACTAGCTTCTGTTGCAGCATCTTGAATTGAAGACTGTTTAGTGAAAACAGTTTGCTGTTTCTCCAAATTTTTTCAACAACTCAAGGCATTTTCTTTCCCTCCCTTCGGTTGTTAAATTGTATCCGAAATCGGAATATTTTGTTTGATAATGTCTTTTTAAATTGTACTCCTTGAAGACAGCCACTGACTCACGACACAGCAAGCAAACTGATTTGCTACCAACTTTTATAAAACAGTACTTAGTTGTCCATTCATAATTAAAAACACGGCATTCATCTTCAATCTTACGTTTGTTATTGACACTCATTTTTTAAATAAAATTCGAACAAATAGAACTTTACAAAACTTTAAAATGGAAATGAAACAAAACCTACTTCCGGCTGTATGTGAAAATAAAATATTCGGAAAACAAGTAGTAAACTCAGTATAAATTTCAGAAATATATCAAGACTACTACAACAAATAAATTAATTTGAACATTGTAAATGTGGAAATAATTTAAAACAGCAAAAGACTTTTAAATTTAATATTTTCTTGCAAAATAAATCATTTTATTCACCGGTGAAATATATGTTTTTCATAAAATCACCCTTATTAAATTTTTCATGTCGCTAAATATATCCCTATATAAAAATCGATAAATTCGCATTTTACCACAACATGGTTCCAAATGTTGCTGTATGTAGCCAGGGGCCGGGTTGGGGTGAGCGCCCAACCTTACATAAATACCATAATGGCTCGTGCATTTATCACCTATGCAGCAGAAGTCCAACTTCTGGCCTTCTCGTGGCGGAACTGTTTTAACTAACAGGAGAAGGGGCGGCGGCGAGTCACTGGCGCCGAGAAATATACAGAACGCTTTAGATGTGTATGCTCGTACGTGCATGCGCAGACATGTGTGTGCGTGCCTATACACCTAAACTCGAGTAAGACCACAGTCTGCTCCAGCAAAGGAAAGGTGCTGAATAAAGAGGCAACCAGCGAGGAGGCGCACCACAGAAATCAGGATGCCACCAATCACGCGCAATGAAATATGTCGACTACGGCTAAATGTTACGGTGCTCGCCCTACTTTGGACCCCCAAGCAGGTGCAGTGCCGGGCCATATGCCACGAATGAGTCCGACCACAACTACTGGACGTCCTTCTCAGATGTCCTGTGGAGCCAGGGGAGCTGAGAATAGAATACCAAACAAAGACTAAAACTAATGCACTGGAATGCGGAGGGATTCAGCAACAAAACAATAGAACTAGAAAACATCCTGGACCAAGGAAACGTACGCGTATGTTGCTTGCAAGAAACTCACCTTAACGAAAACGAAATGATGTCTTGGAAATTGCCAGTATTAAGGACACTACTTTCTGAACATAGCAGCCAGCATAAGGTCACCATCCCACCGTGGAGTACCCGGAAACGACAGAACTGATCGGTTGTGCCCGTTACCACCAAAAGAAAAGAATGATCAAATCAGGCAGAAAGCCACCAAAACCTGCTCAAGACGATTACCACGTTATGGACAGATCAGAACAATTCATTATTCTGCTCCTCAGAACGAGACACAATAGATTGCGCAACCACGTGTATACAAGATTCAAAATTGGTGAATCAGCCATGTACACGTGTGGATTATCGTCACAGACAGCAGAGCACATACTCAAAGACTGTCCAAATTACAACATGTCTAGGCTAACCTTCTGGCCAAGAGAGACGGCAGTGGAAGATAAACTCTATGGACTGCTGAGTGAACTAAAAAGGACAGTTAAATTCACACATGAGGCAACATTGCAGTTATAGTATTTAAGGTGAACGAAAGAAGAAGAAGAAGCATTACATTACGAAGGCCAAGGACTGTTTACACAAATTGATAATTAGAAAGAAATCTTATCAAAAATGTTGAAACAATCATAACGGTACATGGAATTCTTTAAAATTCAACAAAAGAACTTACAAACGAAGTAAAAAGTATTATTCCTAAATGCACTCGCAGGCCGCATAAAACAAGGTGGCGGGCCGCATGCGGCCCGCGGGCCGTAGTTTGTCCACCCCTGGCCTAGGTGATAGGAATGAGAGAGATGACGATTAACAGGCGAAGTGAGTTGGGCAAAACCTGGCCTGGCACAATCAGGGCCTGCGTGCACTTATTTTCGCACTGGCGAAAGGCCGTGCAAGCTTATGGGGCTTATGATGACAAATATTACAACTAGTTCTCCCCCCCCCACAATTCTCTCTCTCTCTCTCTCTCTCTCTCTCTCTCTCTCTCTCTCTCTCTCTCTCTCTCTCTCTCTCTCTCTCTCTCTCTCATTCTCTCTGCTAAATGCTGGTGCAATTACATTTGCTTAGAGAATATTTCAAATATCATAATAACATGATAGTAATGCCTTGATTGATCACTATACTTATGTTCAAGCGTTCAGCGGAATCTTTTTTTCGCATATCCTATTTACATCGCTGTCAACAACAGCATTTTACCGCTGTTGTTGATGTCTTTGCAAGATTACGCAGAGTATTTTGCATTGCTTACTGAGCGACAATCTCAGATACCCCTGTAAGTAACCAACGCAACCCGATTCCCTACCGAATCTCGCGCAGCTATTTCCCCACACGTGGATATATGGGGATTACTGATAAAATCGTTAACACCTTCGCCAGGGAGACCGGCTCTGCAGAATTGCTAGATATCTAAAAGAAAAACACCCTGACGAACAAAATTGATGGTCCTTCATTATTATTCTGATGATCATATTGTTCTTCTCTTGTATCATCATAAAGGTCTTTCACATTATCTGACAACGCATGTAAAATCTGATCTTTTTCTATTATGATTTTGCCATCTTTGGTTTTTAGGCAACCTGTTGATGTGTGTGTTCTTTTGTTAGTGATATCATTAATTCTTGTGTGCATTAATTTGGTATTCTGGGTGTTGTGTTGGTTTTCAATTTCCTTGCAATTTTTCTCAAGCCTTGTTTCTTTTGCCTCTTTGCATAGCTTATAATTTTCCTGTGAATCTCTTCGTATATTTCCTTGTTATTGTTGTTATTTCTTCTATATTTCCATGAGTTTTAAGATGTCTTCCATCATCCATTTCATGCGTCCTATTATCTTTATTTTTGGGATTATCATTGTTGTTAGTGCAGCTTCTTGACTGATTTCTTTTATATTTCCAATTGGTCACTGACGTCTTGAAATAATATTTTCATATCGGTCAATGCATCGAATCTGTTCTTTACCTCTACGTTGAATTTATCTTTTACCTCATCACTCTTCTGTGCCTGTAGATAAAATTTTGCGTTTCTATTTGTATATCTGACTTTCTTTTAGTTTATATGTAAATTCTTCGTCTTCTTCTTCGGAGTTCCAAGCCATTGGGGTTCTTTGCTGCAGATACAATCCGTCTCCATTCGTCTCTCTGGTTGACCTTCTCTTGCCAGTCGTTGATTCCAAGTGCTTGTAGGTCTGTATATATATTATCTCTCCACCGTCTTCTTGGTCTACCTTATATGTAAATTGCCTAAGATTAATCTATGGTTGCATTAGCAGTCTGCGCATGGTAGGGGGACATAAACATCTAATATTATACAAGGGAAATTACTAGAATTTGAAAATGAAAATGGTATACCAGGTATAATACCAAAATTTAACATTAAAATCTTTAATTTTTCTTTGAGAAATAAAAGAATCAATACCGCAGTAATATATTTGCAATCTTGAGAAGAAAGCTATTAAATTTTTTATACAAAATTTGTTTAATCTTTATTTACTTACATTTTATGATCAACTATTTCAATTCTATGTTTATGTTTAATTCTTAAAACTGTACTTTTAATGATAATGAGATTATATATGTTTGGGTCGTTTCCTCTCTGTGGGGAAACAACATTTTTTTACTGGCCTCTTAAGGCCACCCACAACTTAGAGACAATTTACTTACATTAACGGCGAAAGACCTTGGAAGTCTATGGGGTTTATGTTGATAAATATGTTTAGAAGAAATGTCATTTATGTTTGTAAATTTCATTCAATTTGAACAAGTAGTTCTCTCTCTCTCTCTCTCTCTCTCTCTCTCTCTCTCTCTCTCTCTCTCTCTCTCTCTCTCTCTCTCTCTCTCTCTCTCTCCCAAATGCTGGTGTAATTACGTTTGCTTAGAGGATATTTAAAATATAATAGCATGTTAGTAATGCCTTGATGTGTGCCTCCTTCCCTCCACTAGCCTTCGGGACACCCTTGGGCAAGGTGGAGTACCCGTTTAGCCCCCCGATCAGGGTTACGTGAAGCAATGCGTGCAGGTGGTGGATGAAGTTGAGGAGCAGCCACAGATAGTTGTAGGTTATGGTCGCCAGTTTCACGACGGTAGGCAGAGGATCTCTTTTTTGGGAGACATTGGCTACGGTCATCGACCAGTATGGTCACTGCTAGGAAGGAAAGCAATGCAAACTACCTTCTTTACAGATACCAAGAATATTATGTACTGCAGTCTTATCGATAATCAGAGAAACAGCGTAAATGGGTGCTCCATAGGTGCAGCCTCGC
>OY992880.1:21722642-21765142 GCA_963921405.1 Cepaea hortensis | reverse complement strand
TAGATAGATAGATAGATAGATAGATAGATAGATAGATAGATAGATAGATAAATAGATAGATAGATAGATAGATAGATAGATAGATAGATAGATAGATACATAGATAGATAGATAGATAGATAGATAGATAGATAGATAGATAGATAGATAGATAGATAGATAGATAGATAGATAGATAGATAAATAGATAGATAGATAGATAGATAGATAGATAGATAGATAGATAGATAGATAGATAGATAGATAAATAGATAGCTAGCTAGATAGATAGATAGATAGATAGATAGATACATAGATAGATAGATAGATAGATAGATAGATAGATAGATAGATAGATAGATAGATAAATAGATAGCTAGCTAGATAGATAGATAGATAGATAGATAGATAGATAGATAGATAGATAGATAGATAGATAGATAGATAGATAGATAGATAGATAGATAGATAGATAGATAGATAGATAGATAGATAGATAGATAGATAGATAGATAGATAGATAGATCCCCGCCAGTGCCTGGGCGAAGCCGGGGCGGGTCAGCTAGTGTGTGTATATATATATATATTGTATAAAATGTCCATTTTGTTTACAGCAACCTATCACAATAAGTAATTATTAATTATTGATAGGTTATTAAGCAGTATAAATAAATAATGATTGCAATGTTATTTTACTTATATACTTATACATTATATTTGACAATATGGATAAAAACTGTTACTAATTTGTTAACAAGATTTTACAACATGTTATTATAACAAATATTCTTTATTATCTATCAATGGCTTTAATTTAGACACAAACCGACTATACTGTCACTATAATTGTTGATTTCTAATGAGATGTATGTAACTGTTTGCACTTTTTGACAATATTCTTGAAATATGGAGAATGTTTACTTGTTGAAATTCGCATAACAGCATGCAAGTTGAAGTAAGAACAATAAAGACCTATTCTTAGATTTCTTGATCTTCAAGGAAGAGACTGCTTGTTCGCAAATGTATGTTGATCCAAACAATGATAAAAGTTTAGCTGCAAAGTTTTTCAAGATGGGAAATGATTCTTGTCATAAAGATCCATAGAAATCCAGCAAACCATAAGACTTGAATTTCTCTTTCAGGTCTTGATCTGCTTCTAAGTCAAGCAGCTCCAACTGTATATCCTCTGTGGCTGTATCAGCTTCGTGGCTCTACGTTCTTGAAATCTTGGAATCTCCATCCACATTCTTCAATCAGTGCATATAATTGGGCTTTGTACTTTTCAGTCATTTCACCAGAAATGGTTTCTTGTTTCAGCAAAGGGAAGTGACAAAATCTTTTTCACTTGCTTGTCTGGAGTACAGTGAGAGTGAGTACAGTGAGAGCTCCCGTGTGTTGCCGGGGCCCATAAGGGAAGCACAGAATAGCAACAATGTAGCCTACCAAGCATGTCGTAAGAGGCGACTAAGGAGGCTATGGTTCCGTCGCCCTGCTACTGAGTGAGTGCGTGGCGCGACACTGTGAGCTGTGAGTTTCGTGTGAAATGCTTTTGAATCTGCCCGAGGTATTTTGGATCGTGACTGCATGTTCCGAGCGATGGAGGCTGGCTATGTCCCAGAGTTGACCCTTTTTATGCCTTATGCAGAAATGCGTGGCTGCTGGGCTTCTGGTTGACTGCCACTGCCATCGACGATGAACTGTATTTTCATGGACTGTGTGGGTGAACATCTAGGAAACATCCAGATGGGAAAATGACTGCCGATTCCATCAGAGATAAACTGGATGTTTCGTGGGGGACTATTGTGTTGACATTCTGGCGGCGGCATTATGCACAGTGTATCTGTGCGGGCTGTTGTTTGTCGAGACTCCTGTCTTTTCCACTTTTCACATTGGGCAGTGGGGAACGTTTTATGTGATATTCACTGGCACAGGAACGGAGCATAATGGGGACGACCCGTTGCTGTGAAGTTGGAACCGTGACTAACTAACTAACTAACTAACTCACTCACTCACTCACTAACTAACTAACTAACTAACTAACTAACTAACTAACTAACATTGAGAGTTTTGCCTGAAATGATTTTACATGTACATACAATTCATGTGCGAACACACCATTGCCCTGAAGTTTGTCAATTCAGTTCATTTAACATTTCCATAATTTCAATGGCAAACATAAAGTCTAACTTCCACTCTTTATTGACAATATTAGTATTAAAGTCACATTCAATGCCCTTCATCTCTAGGAACATCACTATTTCTTCTCTGAGTTCCAACACTCGCCTCAACACCTTGCCGAGACTCAGCCATCGAACACTGGTGTGGTACAGGACATAGGATTGTTCAGTTTCCAAATCGTCAAGTAATGCCTTGAACTGTATGTGATTAAGTCCTCTTGATCTGATGAGGTTGATGACACTGACAACTGGGTCAATAACATGCTTGATATTCAAAACAGTTTTTCACAGACTTTCTTGATGAATCACACAGTGAAGTGGTAATAATGTGTGGTCTGGATATTCTGCTTTAATCTTATCACTTATCAACTTTACCAGACCTACATTTTTTCCAGTCAAAGCACGAGCTCCGTCAGTTGTAACACTTGCCATCTTGTTCCGAACTAACCCAGTTCTTTCAATACAGTTAGTAAAATCATTGAATATATCATGGCCTGTGGTTGTGTCTTTGAGTGACTCACCACTCAATAACTCTTCAGTGAGTTTGAAATAAGTGTTTATTCCACGTATAAATATCAATAATTGGGCAATATCATGTACATCGGTACTCTCATCCAATGAAAGAGACTACCACAAAAATTGTTTACTTGCATCTTGAAGTTTATGCATAACATTGTCACTTATCGTATCAACACGTCTGACCACAGTTCTCCTGGATAAAGTAATGTTGTCAGATCTGTTTTTGTGTGTGTGTGTGTGTGTTCTGGACACATAATGTTTGCTGCATCTAGCAAACATTCCTTGATGAACTCGCCATCAGAAAATGGCTTGTTCTGTTTGACCCTTCTGTGTGACAGCACAAGACTAGCTTCATTTGCAGCATCTTGAATTCAAGACTGTTTAGTGAAAACAGTTTGCTGTTTTTCCAAATTTTTCACCAACTCAAGGCATTTCCTTTCTCTCCCTTCGGTTGTTAAATTGTATCCGAAATCGGAATATTTTGTTTGATAATGTCTTTTTAAATTGTACTCCTTGAAGACAGCCACTGACTCACGACACAGCAAGCAAACTGATTTGCTACCAACTTTTATAAAGCAGTACTTAGTTGTCCATTCATAATTAAAAACACGGCATTCATCTTCAATCTTACATTTGTTATTGACACTCATTTTTTAAATAAAATTCGAACAGTTAGAACTGTACAAAACTTTAAAACGGAAATGAAACAAAACCTACTTCCGGCTGTGTGTGAAAATAAAATATTCGGAAAACAAGTAGTAAACTCAGAATAAATTTCAGAAATATATCAAGACTACTACAACAAATAAATTAATTTGAACATTGTAAATGTGGAAATAATTTAAAACATCAAAAGACTTTTAAATTTAATATTTTCTTGCAAAATAAATCATTTTATTCACAGGAGAACTATCTGTTTTTCATAAAATCATCCTTATTAAATTTTCCATGTCGATAAATATTTCTCTATATAAAAATCGATAAATTCGCATTTTACCATAACATGATTCCAAATGTTGCTGTATGTAGCCAGGGGCCGGGTTGAGGTGAGCGCCCAACCCTGCATAAATACCCTAATGGCTCGTGCATTCATCACCTTTGCAGCAGAAGTCCAACTTCTGGCCTTCTTGTGGCGGAACTGTTTTAACTAATAGGAGAAGGGGCGGCGGCGAGTCACTGGCGCCGAGAAATATACAGAACGCTTTAGATGTGTATGCTCGTACGTGCATGCGCAGACATGTGTGTGCGTGCCTACACCTAAACTCGAGTAAGACCACAGTCTGCTCCAGCAAAGGAAAGGTGCTGAATAAAGAGGCAACCAGCCAGGTGGCGCACCACAGAAATCAGGATGCCACCAATCACGCGTATTGAAATATGTCGACTACGGCTAAATGTTACGGTGCTAGCCCTACTTTGGACCCCCAGGCATTTGCAGTGCCAGGCCATATGCCTCGAAGGAGTCCAACCACAACTACTGGAGGTCCTTCTCAGATGTCCTGTGGAGCCAGGGGACCTGAGAATAGAGCATCTGGCCATACCATACAAAGACTAAAACTAATGCACTGGAATGCAAGAAACTCACATCAACGAAAACGAAATGATGTCTTGGGAATTGCCAGTATTAAGGACACTACTTTCTGAACTTAGCAGCCAGCATAAGGTCACCATACAGTGGATACCATCCCACTGAGGAGTACCCGGAAACGACAGAACTGATCGATTGGCTAAGGAAGGAGCAAAAGAAGAAGATGTGCCCGTTACCACCAAAAGAAAAGAATGATCAAATCAGTCAGAAAGCCACCAAAACCTGCTCAAGACGACTAACATGTTATGGACAGACCAGAACAAGTCATTATTCTACTCCTCAGAACAATACACAATAGATTGCGCACCACATGTACACAAGATTCAAGATTGGTGAATCAGCCATGTGCACGTGTGGATTATCGTCGCAGACAGCAGAGCACCTACTCAAAGACTGCCCAAAATATAACATATCTAGGCTAACCTTCTGGCCAAGGGAGACGACAGTGGAAGATAAACTCTATGGACTGCTGAGTGAACTAAAAAGGACAGTTAAATTCACACAAGAGGCAACATTGCAGTTATAGTATTTAAGGCGAACGAAAGAAGAAGAAGCATTACATTACGAAGGCCATGGACTGTTTACAAAAATTGATAATTAGAAAGAAATCTTATCAAAAATGTTGAAATAATCATAACGGTACATGAAATTCTTTAAAATTCAACAAAATAACTTAAAACCGAAGTAAAAACTGTTATTCCTAAATGACCTCGCGGGCCGCATAAAATCGGGTGGCGGGCCGCATGCGTCCCGCGGGTCGTAGTTTGCCCACCCTTGGTGTAGATAATTAGTTTTGGAAAAGGGACATGAATTTAACGAGGTGCTGTATGAATGACATAGAGAATTAGTGTTAAGAAAGTTAGTTGTATGTCCCTAACAGGATGTCACAATCAACCACAGCATTTGTTTGGCTGTTGCAGATTTGAATTTTAATTCACTAGTTTCCCACTGCTTTCTGAACGGCGGACGTCTCATATCATGAAAATCAATGCGAAGAGCTCTGTTGTGGAATCGAAAGGGGGGTGATTGTCATTCCTGGACTCGGTGTGTCGGGGATTTATGAAACCGCGCGTGTCACCATCCCATAAACCCCAGACGTTGGTTAGTGCTGGGGAATCAGAGACAAAATTAGCCATGTGTTCACGTGACGGGAGGGACAATTAGGGATATGTTCCAGAGATATGGTAGCTTTTTGCCGGGGGGGGGGGGGGTGGGGTGAGTAGAGTAGTGGCGAGCGAGCTTGCCAGCTCATACCCTTGTAATGTGTTCGAATCCTGACCTTGGGTTCCAAATGGAAGCAGCCTCACTGTGGGTTTCAGAAAATGTCTTTGGAAGTAAAGGCCTTCGATATGATGCTGATCAAATCACCAATATATTGTCAATATGTCTATACATCTGACGATAGCAACATATACCCAAAATCCGGAGTAGTGCAGCGACTAGCAGGCCCTGTCGGCCCTGGTGTCACGTGTTGGAATCCCCAACGATCCTAATCCACCAGAGCTGTCAGGCCGGCACAGCCTAAACGTGGTACCAGACAATCTTCTGAGAAATGAAAGCGGCCGATATGATATTGACGATATGGCCATTGATTGATTGATTGATTGATTGATTGATTGATTGATTGATTTAGGAACCGACATCACAGCATTCGGGGCATTCCCATAAACGCTCCGTCCCCATCCTCAGCAGCCAGCGAAGAGTTCCAACACCAATAGTACCAGTAGCAATCTGATTATATGTCCGTCTCGCCTTTCCTCTGAGCGTTGAGCGTCGGCCAGATCCCCTCGTCACTCCTCGCTGCTCATTCTTGCCAGACCATGGTAATCCATTTGCTCCTCCGAGGTGTACACGTGCTCCCAAAAGGCCGGAACCACGTCTGCCTTGTCATGTATCAATACTCAACCAAGTTCTGCAGAGCCAACCAATCTGTCCGCCTGTTCATTTCCCAGCACACCGGCATGCCCTGGAGAAAAGATCCAGACGATGCTTGTCACCTGTGACCTCCGAAGCGAAGCAAGACACTCCGCACGACGAAGCCTTCCCGTCCTCACCCTCGTCAGCATGCTTTCTGAGTCAGTTACAACCAGGATGTGTGTGTGTCGATTTCTCTATCCAGCGAAGAGCCGCAGTGACTGCATCCACTTCCATTCTTAAGCTGGATGCTGTGGTATCATATGCCAGGCTCTCCTGCACCAAACGTCGACCATTAGCTTTGGCTATGAACCCCCAGCCACTTCTCTCACCTCTTGACACCGAACCATCTGTGTAGATAATCACATCACCCGGGCGAGCATTATCCTGAATTAGTTGCTGCATTTCCACTTCCGTGGCCCCTGCTGGCCACTCCCTGCACTCCCGGCTTAATGTGATTATAACTCTGCACAAGTCTGACTGCTCCGCTGGCACTCTGACCCACTCCTCTCCTCGCCTAATGTTCTCCAAGATGCACACCTGTCTGATCGTATCCTCCGCCTGAGCCATCCATGATTTCCCTCTTATCAGTCGCTGACCCTTGACTGCATACAGCGCCTCATGCAACGGGTGGTCTGTGTCTGCAGCTACTCTGAGGTATGCCTTCGCCTGCATCACCTTGAGCCTAACAGCAACAGCCGGCAAACCAAGGTATGGCCATTTAGGTGTCTGTGACAAGACCGCCGGGGCTTGGTCTGGTTTGCCACGATAGATACTATCCCCAGCCTTTGCTCCAACCACCTCAATAGCACTCTACATCTACCAGGCCCCACACAAGCCGGGACAGCTGGACCTCCCCTCCCTCACCTAGGGTTCCCTACCCCAAGGGGGCTCGGACCAGACACCAGTCATATCACTGCACAAAGTCATAGCTAAGAAAACAAAACTTTAATTCTGAACTAAGTCAACCACAACACAGAGAAGGATGGCTGAAAGCCAGACTAGAAGGTACTATGTACAAGAGCAGATATGCAGATGAGGATTCTTCATCATGGAGGCGGACGATAGCTCGTGCGGTTGTCCAGTCGTGGTAGCGACTCACCCAGGCTCCTCCAGTGGACCGGAACTCCAAGGTCTGCTGCCTCTCCAAAGTTCCCTCTTCACACAAAGAACCAATCACGGGCTGATCAAGCGCAGTACCACTGCCTGACTGACACTGCACCGATGAACAAGGATCCTTCCTTACTGTCGTACTATTTCACTCGTCACACTCCTGATGAAGTCTGGGCCGACCCTAGAATATTAGCGGTCTCCCACTTGCAGAAAAAGTACATGTAGCACCATATCAAAATACACAAGAGCCTGGTCACCCTTCTATATCCTAAGTGACCCACACACTGATATGTCACCTACAAAATGAGCGGTTGCTCCACATGAACACAAAACGTCACTGGCAAAGTTTATCAGGTGACTAACACTTCACCTTATTTCCATGTCCTTGGACAAATAGATCTTCACACAGTCTCATGTAACTACCCTGATCGATAGGTATCAATCACAACCTAGTATACACTGTCAACAGTTCACCACGTTGGAATGAGGTAGCTCCCTACCTTAACAAACATGTCCCTCTGGTGTTCCCACCACTTATGTAATCAATGTCTTAGGTCACTGGACCACATGTTGGCTTCATAAAGGTAAACCAATGTAAATACACTATTCAAGCATAAAATTATACACGGTGTCCCATGACAACCCAGCCGGGCCGGAAGCATAGCACACAGGCTTTGCTCAACTTGAAAGTTCACGACCTTGCAATCACCAAGGTTTACACTGAGTTTGAATTTCCGCCACTATCTTTTACACGCTATTGTAACGCATATGAAGTACCGGTTGAAAATTCATATACAGACAGGTATCCACTTAAGGTCACGCCCATCTGGATGTACTATCCCGATAACGTCAGGATTAAAGGGTAAAACAATGCATCAATACAGGCGGGAAGAAGCATGGGCAGGACCGGTATCGTCAATGCAGTGCGAACCCAACTGGTTGATACGGATGAGTCTCTAATAATAGTTCGATTACACGATCTGAAAGTGAAGCCTGGCCAATCACGGAGTTGTCTTCGTCGGCGAGATAGGAGAGTTGTCTTCGTCGGCGAGATAGGAGAGTTGTCTTCGTCGGCGAGATAGGAGAGTTGTCTTCGTCGGCGAGATAGGAGAATTGTCTTCATCGACGAGATAGGAGACATGACAACCAACTTGACAAGGGAACAGTGAGAAGAGATATTCTGATATGGCTGCTGCATTGGAGGACTAAGTACACTTGGGATACCCAATAGGCGGGATGTCCATAGTAAATACAATATTAATCAGAAAAGTTTGTCTAATTTTCAGAATAGGAGTTGTGTAGAGCGTTGTGACATCAGGCAAGATGAGTATGTTGGAGAAGGAGGTCGACAAACTGACACATTACTGGATATATTGGCAGGGTGGTTGATATGGCGATTAATGGCTGCATGTATGAATGTAATAAAAAGTTGATTGCGGAAGAAATTAGTGGCATGGCACATTATGATGGTGACATTTATTTGAAACATTGTATATAATGAATGCCCAGGATTGTATGAGCAATTGAGCAGAACATATCGCGTGCTTAGGGTAATAAAAGAGAAGCAGAATTAAAATAATAATTAACATTAAATTATTTCTAACATTGTCAGCTTAAACAGCTCTAATTGTAGGTTTTTATACATATCTTCTTACCGCCTAAGGCAAAAGTTCAAGGTTTTGGAGAATGTGGAAATGCTTTTTGGATTATTTCATTGTCATTACATATTGTGTCAAGTACAGAGAGGTCCATGTTTTATTTCATAGTCATTACATATTGGGGCAAGTACAGAAAGGTCCTTGTTTTATTTCATTTTCATTACATATTGGGTCAAGTACAGAAAGGTCCTTGTTTTATTTCATTTTCATTACATATTGGGTCAAGTACAGAAAGGTCCTTGTTTTATTTCATCGTCATTACATATTGTATATTGTGTCATGTACAGAAAGATCCTTGTTTTATTTCATCATCATTACATATTGGGTCAAGTACAGAAAGATCATTTTTTCACGCCTTATAGCGCATTGGTAACATGGCGCTAGATCCATATTTGTATAGTAAATACGGAGATATTGGCTGATGTGGGCGGTTTCAAGCTCATCGCAAGCGCTCGAAACACAGCTGCGGGAGATTTGGCAGCAGAGAACCTTGCTTTGGTTTTCATATGATAGTATTAGTGTAGGTCGTTCAGAAAGCAATGGGAAAATCACTGAAAGTAAATTTGCCAAGAAATTACAAACATCCAAAAACAAATGATGGGGTTGAATGCGACGTCCTGTAATGGATATGCAGCTAATTAACTATGATATATAACTATGCTGTATGCACCTGACAAGATGCACCGAAATATGCCAGGCAATAAATAGGGCAATATATGATTGTTGTTGTTGCTAATAAAATATTAATTTAAAGATTATACGTAGTGTATGATTGCAAAAATGTATGAAAGGAGAGACATCAGAAAGGGAGAATGTTAAATGTCCCTACGTGCCCAATTTGTCCTCTTCAGAAATAAAGTTTGTCATTTAGTTTGTCGGTTCCTTCGTTCTCTTGATGTTGTCCACCCACACATTACGATGTCTTCCTGTTGTGTGGTTCCTCCCGCTCCCCTCACCGCTTCCACTTCCATCTCCACCCCCTCCCAACTTGTCACTCCTTTGGATTAGACGGTTGAGTTGAGTCAAGAACAGATAAAACAGCATTTGGGACATTCCCATACATGTCCGCCCTCATCTTCAACAGCCAGCGAATAATCTCAATACTAATGGCACCCGTAGCGGTCTGATTATGTGAACATTTGTCCTTTTCTCTGAGTATTGCTTTGCTAATAGTAATACAACAACTTCTCTAGCTTGACTTCTTCCAGGCGTATTGGTGTTACCTTTCCTCTGGAGTAAACTAGGCAGGTCGAGATATTGATCATGCTGCATGGACAACACATCTTATATATAAATTGCGATCTCCGTCTGTCTGTCTGTCTGTCTGTCTGTCTGTATGTCCGTATGTCCTTTGTGCGCTCGCGAACGGCCCATCCGATTGAGATGAAATTTTCTACACGCCTTTCTTTCATTCCAGTGCAGCCCACTGTCATATTTTTTTAGTGTGAAATCGCATGCTTACCCAGTATTATTTCATTTTTCACTTTTAATCATAATTTAATATATCTCAGGGGACCTAACTCTATAAAAGTTATTTCAAGGGGCATAACTTTTCTGTATAACTTATAGTCATATTGTGGCATCGTTTTCAAAGATTTATAAACTCTTTGTCCATAGTTATGTACCGGCATATGAGTTATAATAAATAATGATACAATCTGTAAGGCATTTTCAAAGTTTTCATAAAAATAATGCACAATGCATAACATTGTAACTCATCTTTTTTTGCTTAAGAAGTTACTGTAGTCATGCAGGTGATTAGAAAGCGTTTTCATTAAAAATAATGGATGGTGTGTAGAAGGGCATTTTTTTAAGTTACTTTTTTTGTTGTATGAATTTAATGAGACGCTACACTCCAGGAGCTGGGCGAAGTCACGCCGGGTCAGATAGATAGACAGACCCACCTTTTCGCTGCATTTGTCTACTCCTCCTTTTCCTTCTTCTGCTGATGCTGCTGCCGCCGCTCCATTTACCCAAGTTAATTGTTGGGGGAAGATGTAAAGATCTTTCAAGTGCTCTTTCAAATGCTTTTTGTAAGTTGGTCTTCGTTTATCTAAGGTTGTTCTAACTGCAACCAATAAATGATTAGACAGACAGGCAGACAGACAGACAGAGAGGGAGGGACGGACAGACAGACAGACAGACAGACAGACAGACAGACAGACAGACAGACAGACAGACAGACAGACAGACAGATAGTCGGTAACGGGAACGGGAACTTATATGACTACTTATATGAATTAAATGAGATGCTCCCCACCAAGGACTGGGCGAAGCCGGGCCGGGTCAGCTAGTCTTCTTATATATAAAAAAGACTTGTGCGTATGTATCTCTGTATGTATTTATGTATCTCTGTCCGTATGGCCTTTATTTGTTCGCGAACGGCCCATCCGATTGAGATGAAATTTTCTACACGCCTTCCTTTCATTCCAGAGCTGACAACTGTGATATTTTGTTAGTGTGAAATCGCCTGCTTACTCAGTATTATTTCATTTTTCATTTTTCATCATAATTTCATATATTTCAGGGGACCTAACTCTGTAAAAGTTATTTCAAGGGGCATAACTTTTCTGTATAACTTATAGTCATATTGTGGCATCGTTTTCAAAGATTTATAAACTCTTTGTCCATAGTTATGTACCGGCATATGAGTTATAATAAATAATGATACAATCTGTAAGGCATTTTCAAAGTTTTCATAAAAATGATGCACAATGCATAACATTGTGACTCATCTTTTTTTGCTTAAGAAGTTACTGTAGTCATGCAGGTGATTAGAAAGAGTTTTCATTAAAAATAATGGATGGTGTGTAGAAGAACGTTCTTTTAAGTTACTTTTTTTGTTGTATGAATTTAATGAAGCCGGACAGGGTCAGGCAGACAGATAGACAGACAGATAGACAGTCGGGAACGGGAACTTATATGACTACTTATATGAATTAAATGAGATGCTCCACATCAGGAGCTGGGAAATGCCGGGCCGGGTCAGACAGACAGACAGACAGACAGACAGACAGACAGACAGACAGACAGACAGACAGACAGACAGTCGGTAACGGGAACGAGAACTTATATGACTACTTATATGAATTAAATGAGATGCTCCCCACCAGGGTCTGGGCGAAGCCGGGCAGGGTCAGCTAGTAGTCTATAAATTCAGTTTTAGTTTTGTGCTGTCGAGAGATATCAGTCCATTTTACAAACTATTGTCTGTCAAGTCGGCAAGGTGCCAGTCAATCACAAAGAATAGTGTTGATGACAAAGGTATCCCTGTCGCACAACTGTGTTTTTTTTTAATGTGTCTTTTAGTGTTACCTTATAAAGAACCCTACATTTTTTTTTTAATCTTCATATGTTGCCTTTATTAAGTTAAAGATTTTCTGTGGGTACCTTAGTGATGCATCAACCTCCAAACGGAAGCCCTTTCAATACTGTCAAAAGACATTTTTATAAACCACAAATGCAATATAAAGTGGTGAATTAGACCAATACTTTCCTCTGTCATTATGCGTAAAGTAACTATCTAATCACCGGTCTCTCTGGCCGAGGGGTTACAACACTTTCTCCGTAATCCCGTTTATCACGCTGAGTCTCGTAGCAGGGCGAGAGCTGGGAGCGGTTCGACCCCCGCTGGTGGCTTGCGGGATAACTGAGCCGGCCGCTCAGAAACAATGGCAAACTACTGAGCGTAATCTTGCCAAGAAATCAACATACAGCTGAAAGATGTTGATGTTGACAGCGATGTCCTGTAAAGGATATGCAAAACATTTTTTTAAACTATCTAATCAGTGCAATATCTGATTGATTGGAAGCCTGTTTGTCCATCCCTTAGTTGTTGGTCAGTGGCATCTCTTAATCTCACCAGAAGATCCTGGATAATATTTGCCTAGGAACTGACAAAAGCATTTTTCGTCTATAGTTTTCACTCTTCATTGCGCTGCCTTTCTTATGCAATTTCATCGGGTATAAGTCTCTTACGTATGTTTGTATTTCTTCGGTTTCTCAGAAACTGTTAAATATTTTATGGAGCGGTTCACTTGTTCTGATGACCACTTATTCTGTATTTAACGTATTCCAGTGTCCACTTATTCCGGTACTAACTTATTTCAGTGTCCACTTTATCTAACGTCCACTTACTCCGATGTCAACTTATTCCATTGTCCACTTTATCTGACGTCCACTTCCTGCGATCCACCAGCAATGGTAAGACTATCTAATACTAAATTTTTTCAGCTATATTTATTTCTATTTTTGTTTTGTTTTGTTAGCTCGCTTTGAACTCAAGCGTAGTTCATACACGGGCTACTTAATACTTCTAGCAGTGGCCACTTCTAAGGAATGCACTGAACTGATTTTGCTTGGGATTAGCTTTCCCTATTACCAGTATCCCTAGCCATCCGGCTAACCCACTCTGACTTGTAAGTACTTGTAATTTACGTCCCCAAGTCAAGGACGAGAAGTCCGTATTTTAGTCCAGCTGACCAGGGTAAGGGTTGAACCCGTTACCTCGCCATCAACACACAGGAAGTTTAAGAGCGAGCTCTCTTATTATTTCGGCCACGCTGACCTCTGTCCGTTAACCTTACTCTATTCCCATACAGATGTCTCAGACACACGCCTGTATAACATCCCTCAAAGCGTGTAATTTGATACATTTGCAACTAGTAATCTTACATTCATCCCATCAGTGGCCAGCAAGGGAGCATTCTCCAAAATGGCCAGGCAAATGACCCCCATCTTCCCCCATATTCGGCACTTTATTTGCAGATAACATAACTAGCATCCTGTCATGCTTTGTAAAGCCTTGCAGTGAGAGGATAATGCGCATGTTTATTATACAAAACGCAGCAGAATTGGAATATATTCGTTTGTGCTTGAAAAGATCCAGAAACAATGGATGCGTGAATATACAGCTCTACAGAATTAGTCATTACGCTGCTGATTGTTGAAATGTACAACAAAAATGAAAGTGGAGATGTGGGGAATATTTTTGTATATAACATTTTATTTACAGGACGTGGCAGGCAACCCCACCGCCTATAGGCTGTTTGTTATTTACAAAGCAATTTTACGTTCAGTAGTGTGCCATTGCTTTCTGCGCGAGAAGTCATCATGTAAGTCCAACTAACAAGCGTGTGGACACATCCGACTATGCCGCCATCTAAAGAGAAATTATAGGCTCGTTAGATCTCTCAGCCACGCCTATCTTTATGGGGTTATTAGGAATAGAGCAATCCATTTCGTTAACTCTTTTAAGAAACCTTAGGAAGAATGTAAATTTTAACTCTCTTATCCGATGCATAGGCGTTCAAATTGCAAAAGCCTCAAAGAGGGCGTTGTCTACAGGAGTATGATTGCGGAAGAGATCGTTGTCCGGATCCTGTACCATATTATTATCTCCACGGGGCTGTGTTGTGGAAGGATTATTCCCCTCTATGAGTTCAGAAACCGGCGAGGTGTGCTTGAAGTATTGGAACTTCACATGTACGAAAAGGCATATTGGGTTGTAAGCAGGTTTTGAGTCACCAAAGCACAAATAAAAACACCATCTTCAAGGACCCTGCCAGCTGGCGTAAGCTGTCTCTCAACACAGCTCGTTCTATGATGTTCTAGATCAACTCTGCTAATGATATTCCTCCATGCCACTCCCTGAGTCCATCCCGAATAATTTGTCTTGATCTGTCTCTACCTGTCTTCCCCTTTATCTTTTCAGTAGTCATGATGTTCTCCATTGCCTCTCTTCCCCTCGATCTTTCCAGTCGTCATGATGTTCTCCAGTGCCTCTGTTCTCATCACATGACCAAAGAAAGCCTTTAATCTCTTTCTTATTGTTGTATACAATATTCTAGTTCATTAGCCTCTTTAAGGCAAACGTTATTAGTTTGTTTGAATTTTTTTTCCATACGGAAAGAGATTATTCTTAGGTTGCATGTGTTTTGTTTTTACCTCTGAATATGAGTATTTCATTGTGAACGATCTCCAACCCATCCCACAGTGTGAAGACACATCCGTCAGAAGACATTTCAAATGATACAAAAACATGTAAATTTGTCAAATAAAAACACTGTCATTATTGTGTTTTTCATAGGTATAATTGCAACAGAACTTAGCCTAAATAACAATAGGAACAAAATAAGTAATGGTTTTACACAGAATAAACCGTATACCCAAATGCAACATTAAAGTGAATAGAACCAATCTGAAGCAAATCAATGCATTTAGGTATCTGGGTGCTTCAATAACAGCAAATGGAATATGTATTAAGGAATGTAAATAGAAAATAGCCCACGCAAAGACAGCATTTCATAAGCAGAAGAATATTCTCTGCAATGTATGTTTGTCAATCAAGGTAAGCAAAATAATTCTCAAGAGATGTATTGAGCGAATCCAGATGTACTGATCCAAATCACAGACAATTAGCAGACAAATGAGGATTTAAATGAAAGCAACAGAGATGTGATTTATAGAAGAATGATGAGTACACCGTGGCTGGATAGAAAGAGTAATGAAGATATCCTGAAAGAAGTGAACTCACAAAGTGAACTGGTTACACGCACCAGAAGCAGACAGTCCACGTTCTTTGGCATGTCATAAGAAGGGGAAAGCTGAAGTATGTCACCATAACGGGCAAGTTAGAGGGAAGGATAGGCAGGAGGTGAAGGAGAGGGGACTAAGACAGAAGATGCTAGACAGTCTGACCGCATGGCATGGAGTTTCAGAAATGATTGGCAGCACACGAGACAGAAGGGTGTGGACAGACATGATCACCAACAGTACACGACATGGACTATAAGATAAAGATTACGACGGTTTGTATTAATTTGTTTTTCTTCCAAATGCATATGGCCGCTGTGAAGGTATTGTATTGAGGGATAAATTATAACGGCCACTTTCTACAGCAATCGCCTTAAAGTATACAGTCAGAATAATGTTATCAATTATCCCTCTACCTATAACAGATGATAGCCTGTAAATACCATTAATTCTGTATACATTATTGTTATATTTATTCTAGTAAAAGGGTACGCACCCGCTGTCCAGTTATTAAGAACATATACATTATTACTAGTGACAATATTAATAGTACAATATTATCTAAACTACAATACAATAGTTATAAATTGGAGCCGTGGTAGCATTGTGACTAGATCCTCACCATCCGACCCCGGGGACACGTGTTCGAATCCCCAGAAAGGCGAGAATGTCTCAAACATTGAGCTGGCACCCAGCCAGACCCAGCCGAATGTGACGACAGGCATGACACTAACCACAACACCCCTGGAGTACCCATTGATCTACACAAACATGATGTTTTCACCATATAACTAATATGTCTCGTCGCATGGAAACGATCTTTTACGTTACTAAATTTGTTGTCATATACCAAAAGCTCCCACGGATGTGGAAATGAACTCTCTAAAGTTTACTTTTAATATTACCCCTTTTGCGTCAACAGAGAGAACAAACTGAAGTATCTGGGAATCACATTTGACAGGAGTCTGTCCTTCAAGGACCATGTGGAGACGGTTGTGACAAGATCTCAAAGGGGACTAAATGCACTTAAAACTATGTCTGCAATGAACACAGAGCAGAGAAAGCTCTTCACACTATACCAGCACTTGATCCTCTCAGTGATTGATTATGGACTAGGACTGCTCACTGTCTCAAAGAGTCAGCTGGTGAAATTAGAGCGCATACAGAATGAAGCTATGCGGGTCATTCTAGGATGCACCAGAGATACCCCAGTAGCGTGTATGCGTTACAGCCTTGGTCTGCCGACTGGTGCTGATAGGCACAAGGTGATGCAGGCGAAGGCATACCTCAGAGTAGCTGCAGACACAGACCACACTTTGCATGAGGCGCTGGGCGCAGTTAAGGGTTAGAGACTGATAAGAGGGAAATGGCCCAGGCGGGGGATACGATCAGACAGATGTGCATCTTGGAGAACATTAGGCGAGGAGAGGAGTGGATCAGAGTGCCAGCGGAGCTTTCAGACTTGTGCAGAGTTATAATCACATTGAGCCGGGAGTGCAGAGAGTAGCCAGCAGGGGCCACGGAAGTGGAAATCCAGCAACTAATTTAGGATAATGCTCGCCCGGGTGATGTGATTATCTACACAGATGGTTCGGTGTTGAAAGGTAAGAGATGTGCCCGGGGATTCTTAGCACAAGCTAATGGTCAACGTTTGATGCAGGAGAGCCTGGCGTATGATACCACAACATCTAGCTTCAGAATGGAGGTGGAGGCGGTCAGTGCAGCTTTCCGCTGGATGGAGAACACGATACATACACATATCGTGATTGTAACTGACTCAGAAAGCATGCTGAGGAGGGTGAGGACAGGCAGGCGTCGTGCAGAGTGGCTTGCTTCGCTTCGGAGGTCACGGGTGGCAAGCATCACCTGGATCTTTTCTCCGGGACATGTCGGTGTGCTGGGGAATGAACAGGCGGACAGATTGGCTGGCTCGGCAAAACTTGGTGGAGTATTGATGCATGACAGGGCAGACGTGGTTGCGGCCTTGTGGGAGCACATGTACACCTCGGAGGAGCAAATGGATCACCATGGTCTGGGAAGAATGAGGCAGCGAGGAGTGACGAGGGGATCTGGCCGTCACTCTATGCTCAGAGGAAAGGCGAGACGGAGATATAATCAGATTGCTACTGGAACTATTGGTGTTGGAACTCTTCGCTGGCTGCTGAGGATGGGGGAGGAGCGCTTATGTGAATGCCCCGAATGCTGTTATGTCTGTTCCTAAATCAATCAGTCAGTCAATCAATCAATCAATCAATCTTTACCCCTTTTGGGAGCCGCGACAGTGTGGTAGCTAGATGCTCTATTGCTGATCCGTTTGTCTTGGATTCAAACCCGCATTTGAGGCTCATTTTAAACTTGCCATGGGCTCCCAGGTCGACCTAGTTCAAAATGTGTATCAGGAAGTGCCCTGGGAAGCAAAAGCGGTCGGCCGACCGGCGTCACGTTATCCACCGAGTGCCTTTTGGCCTATAAATATGGGTGTTAGTGCCTATTGGCTTTATAATATGGGTTTTAGTGCCTATTGGCCTATAAATATGGGTTTAGCGCCTTTTGGCCCATAATTATGGGTTTTAGTGCCTTTTGGCCTATAAATATGGTTTTTAGTGCCAATTGGCCTATAATATGGGTTTTAGTGCTTGTTGGCCTATACATATGGGTGTTAGTGCCTTTTGACCTATAAATATGGGTTTTAGTGCCTTTTGGCCTATAAATGTGTGTTTTAGTGCAAATTGGCCTATAAATATGGCTTGTAGTGCAAATTGGCCTATAAATATGGGTTTTAGTGCTTATTGGTTTATAAATATGGGTATTAGTGCCTATTTGCCTATAAATATGGATCTAGCACATTACGCCCAATGCGCTTACAGTTTATAAAGTGGTACTTTACTTACTTATTAGAACTCTTTTCAATAACTATCTTTTATTGTTCATGCGTTGACATCGTATACATGTTCATGCAACAGCAACAAAGATCTTGACATTGTTACATAATAGAACAAGTGTCATCTATTTGTCAACAAAATTTACGTCGATCTCCTTGTTTAACGAGATGTGTCCACTAACCACTTTACAAATATAAGTTCCAGAATTATCAGGTTGGGTGGAATCAACAAGGGCAAACACTATCGATTCATAAGTTCCATAATTAACGACTTCCTGAAGCAGCGTCACAAACTCACTGTTCTCATCTTTATGCATTAAGTCCAAAGACTGCACCCCCACACCATAAACATGACAGGACACCAGGCAGGCTAACCCAATACGGCAGGTAACCTGCGAATACGCCCCATCTGCAAACACCAGGACTCCTGCAGGTATAGGCCCATGGGGTTGGTTCTCTGTTTGAACAATGAAGGTTTGCTCCAGGCTGGATACTGAAATGAAGCCGGAATCTCCCGAACGTGCCTCGTGGTGAGCTCGGACGGTGTATACTCCACTAATATCATTGTTTTCTGTTGGAATGTCAATGGTAATTAGTCTTATCATTGACGATTCATTTGAATCAACGCTCTCCAATTTGACATTATCGTTAAAATCCAGGCTAGCTTCATCGATCCCGTGATCAATCTTGAAGAAATCAGAAGGTCCAAGCAAGTAGCTCGTGCTCCAGAAAGTGGTAAAGATTATGTTGCTGGAAGAGTTATACACTATACCTCTAACGGAAAATCTGTCCTCATCTGTAAACAGAATATGAATAGGAACTTGGGTTCTTGAGCCTTCTCTGACTGTAATGATATCCATACCTAGTTCCTGCATTTCAGGAAACTTAGGCAGAGCCTCGTCTAAATCATGGATATTGTTTATAGCTTCATCATTGTCAAATTTGTTGTCACCAAAAGACAATTTCAATACTACAGCCTCTGGGGGATTCAATGTCTCAAAGTGTATATACATTTCATTATTATCAACCAAAAAATCGTCATCTTCCATCTGAAACACTTCATTCGCCGCATCTGCTGCCTCATCCCTGTGAAACGAAAACCCGGTTGACAGATTATGGCATTGACTGGCTTCTGTTGGTATGAGTAGTTGTAACGTGTATTCACTAGGGACAGTTTCTAGGCTGGGCGAATGAACGCTGTCTAAATATGAGACCGGCGAACCATGAGAGACCCAAGTGATGATGAAATCTTCCGAGTAGACAAGGTCAATAGTCACGCTGAGTTCTCCGTGGTCTGTACAACTTCTCCTAACGGACAATGGGACGATCTCTGGTAGAAATGTTGTATCACCAAATGCGGTCTCGGACAAGGTTGACAGGTCCCCATTGTTCTGTTGAATATAAACATATACATTCATTTAAAGTTTAGTCTATCGTTGAGGTAATAAACTGAAATCAAAGGAACCTTTAAGGCATAATGGAAACATGGTGCTAGACCCATATACTTTAATGACCAATCGACAATTTTGTTATTGTTAGTATCACTCCTGACGCCTTTACTTCCCAACACATTTCCTGGTACCTATGTAAGGCTCAGTCAATGTTAGCGCGAATTAAAAAAAAATTCAAGTCGACTAGGATTCAAACACATTACCACCTGGCCAGTAGGCGAGCGCAAGCCACTACGCTACCGAGAAACCCCATATAACTGAATCCACTACCTAAATCAACAGTGGGTTTGAAAGCTCGCCGTTCGTTCTATTATACCTGGATATGAGAAGTATGGCTGCCGGAAGCGTTCATGTGGATACAAAGAAGGCATTCCTTCGGTTGAATAAGACTCAGTTATAAAACTTGGTAGTCGTGGCAGTGCAGCGGCTACCACACTTGAATGCCAGCCAGTGTTTGAATCTCCGTCGGAGGATTTGTTTGTTTTTAATGGGCCTCTTCTCTCAGATCTACCCAGTCTAAAATGGGAACATAGAACTTTCTGGGAAGTAAAGGCAGCCGAAATAATATTAACATCGTCCATCGAGTGATGATCGCTCTTTCAAACCATGTAGCCAGCATCATATAGTCAGTACTCCTCAATGTGTGAATTGGGTCCGCCTTGGCCTCCTTGGCCTCCCTGAACTGTTTGGCCGGGCTTGATGATTGAAACAATCCAACTGGATGGTAATTTACAGCACGTCACTACGGGGCTTGCACGCACGCGCAGTAGCCACTTTCTTACCGCGGATACCAAACTCCAGATGGATTGGTACGAATCTACTTTTTCATTGTTAGTAAACTGATAGTACTCATTGTTAATACCCATTATTTTAGTACTTCATTGTTAACATCTTGAAACCAGTTTATTTTTATACATACATTGTCCGTTTATTTCTCAACATAATTTCCACCAACATTGTTGCACTTATCCCATCGTTTTATCAGTCCTCCCAAACCGGCTCCATAGAACTGCGTGCTCTGTTTTCTCAACAACATTTTCACTTCACATTCAACTTCTGCGTCATTCGCGAAATGTCTCCAGCCAAGGTGGGTTTTCAGTGGACCACAAAGGTGGAAATCGCTAGGAGATAAGTTGGAGCTGTAAGGTGGATGTTCCAGAACTTCCCACCTTAGTTGGTAAATTTTCTCCTGAGTTAATCGAGCCGTATGTGGTCGGGCATTGTCATAAAGAAGAAACACTCCTCTAGTCAGCAGTTCTGGAAATTTCAATCGATCATGCATTATGCTGTATGCTGAACCATGTGAGCACCCTATTGCAGATACTACAGAGTCTATCGTTACTCGCCTGTCATCTCTAATCATCTCCTCCATCCGCTGTACGGATGCTTCTGTTGCAATCTCAACAGGACGACCAGATCTAATTTCATCAACAATTTTAGAGCTTCTTTGTGAATTTTTTTCTACCGAGCTATGCACCGCTTTACGGGACAAACATTTGTCAGCTTAAACAGGAAGCATTTCCTTATGAATGTCCTTTGCGGGCAGTCCTTTCGCTAACAACAACAAAAAACGCACAACAGCAGGTTGCTCTTTGGTTGTACACTCTATAAGTACAGTCGTCATTTTGTTTATGAGCTGCGCATGAGCGTGAGACACCTAGCGCCACCTGACGAACGGGAATATAAAGTTCGATGTTTCTGTCACCTAATGACAACTGTAGAAAACACCAACTACATGCCCCTGCCATCCCACAGAACTGTGTGACTTACTTATTGACTCGCCCTCTTACAAGGACACATATGATTCAAACAAAAATATGATTCAAGCAAAAATATGCCAGGCAGTAAATTGTGCAGCCTATTGTTTGTAGTTTTTGCGTTAAAAAAAAAAAAAATAATAATAATAAAAATAATAAGCAACGCGATCATGCAATACTTCTGACGCTGGTGTGAAGGGGTCTTGCGCAGTAATGGTGAAAGACTAACAGATATCTTGAGCACGACGAGCATGAATGAAACCCATCGGTAGAAAGAAATTGTTCTCTGTCATTTCATTTACTGCCAATATAGTACCTTGCGGTGTATGGTAGAGGGGTCTTTGAGCCTGAGGAATTAAGACCGCCTGGCTTATGCAGTCGCCGCGAATTTCAAGAGGCGAAACTCGATCTACAAGAAAAGAATATTTACAGCCGGTATAGCTCCGATGGTGAAATGTTGACGACAGAGTATTACTATCAACAACACAAATGGAACAATACAATCATTATTATAAACAATACGCTTAAATAAGACTTATGTAGACGTTGCCGTGACTAAAAGAGCGCTCGTTCTTAAACCTCCAGTGCACTTATGGAGAAGTAGGAGGTTCAACTAAATACACGGGCACTAAAGTATGCTTAAACTTTCTCGGTCAGAAGGCAGTGGCAAATTAGTGGACGCAAATATTCAATCCAGGGTTGAACGCAACGTCCTGCAAGAGACATGTAACATGTTTCTAATTCTTACATCTCTTATTTCAACGTCTTGTCTACACTATACTGTCTACAGCTGATATTTGTCTCATCTTGTTCCTTTTGTACCTTCCGGTGTCGAGGTGATGGATAAACAGTGGGAGAGTGCCCGTCCATCATCTCGTCTTGTTCCTCTTGTACTTTACGGTGTCGAGGTAATGGATAAACAGCGGGGGAGTGCCCGTCCATCATCTCATCTTGTTCCTCTTGTACTTTACGGTGTCGAGGTAATGGATAAACAGCGGAGGAGTGCCCGTCCATCATCTCATCTTGTTCCTCTTGTACCTTGCGGTGTCGAGGTGATGGATAAACAGCGGGAGAGTGCCCGTCCATCATCTCGTCTTGTTCCTCTTGTACTTTACGGTGTCGAGGTAATGGATAAACAGCGGGGGAGTGCCCGTCCATCATCTCATCTTGTTCCTCTTGTACCTTGCAGTGTCGAGGTGAAGTATACACAGCAGGAGAGTGCCCGTGTATGGGCTTCATGTATCGAGATTACCACGGACTCTGTTATTCCTTCTGTCCATCATTTTCAAGGTCAGCCTCTTCTTCTGATTCCGTTTTGTCTGTGCATCATTGCTTGTTGTGGTTACTGTTATTTGGTAATCTAGTTATATGGCCGAACCAATTAACTTGCTGTTTTCTGATGATATCTACCGCTGCTATAACCCCCACTTTAGTCCTGATTTCTTCATTTCTGATTTTATCTCTTCTTGATACGTTGAGTAATCTTCTCAGGAATCTCATTTCTGTTGTTGTGATTTTTCTTTTCTCTTATTCTGTCATTGTCCAGGTTTGGCATTGGTAACATAGAGTTGGTAGGAAGATTGCGTTGTAAAGTGCTTTCTTAGTAGTTATTGATACATGTTTGTTCTTTAGTATTGTTGCCATTTGTCCAATGGGTTGGTTTGTCTTATTGCCTTATTTTCGATCCTCGGTACATGACTTTAGATGGTATGAAGAGTCGGTAGTCCAGAAAACAATGGCAAACTACCGAACGTAACTATTGCTTGGTAAATAACAACCAGCATAAAAATGATGGGATTGATTAAACGTCCTACCAAGTACATGCAACTAGCTTTAAGTATGTGTAACAGTGCGTTCCCCCCACTTTTTGTCCAGTATTCGGTCGACACCCAAAATATGCCAACCTTTGAGTACATCGAAAGGCCACATGTAGGCCTACTATAAATAAGTACGAATAAGTTCTTATTGCATTGAAGCTGTAGTGCGCTTCTATGATAAGTTAATCCTACAGGGCTTAAAAACCAGGTCGGTTAATTACAGCTGTTGCCATGAGCAAAACTAAACCTATTGTCTCTCTTTCAACCTCCATTCACAACACGGCTAGTGACAAGGGAACGCATGAACTTATTTTCAAAGGGTTAAGAATCGAGCACCCAGCCTACCGAGGACCTCCAGACCGTCTGTAGGAACTCACGGTCAGGGTTATTTGAATGTAACAATAGGAGTCTGGAATCTGGATACATGGCCTTAAAGCACTGAATGAAAGAAAAATCAAAGTTACTGCAGCAAATGACAGAAAATCAGAATGAAGAAACATCAGACCACTCATGAAATGATCAAGGAACTGTGAATTCCCCCAGGCCCTGGCCTTGGGTTCAAGTCGATAAAAGATATATATTATTAAAATGTAAGACTGGGTTAACTTCCATTTTCGTAGACATTACACAAATTATATTAATGTTATTGGAAGGTCCTGGTCTCTTCCCATTGTTAGCGTGTTGTTATTTTCATTAAAGTCATATGTACTTTTGCTATTTTCATTAAAGTCATGTGTACGTTTGCACACAGATAATGACCGTGAACTCTAGACATCTCTCTCGTGAATTATATTTAGGCTATAGAAATAATCTTTTTTTGTTTATTTATGGAACTTCGTTTTCTACAATCAACAGTAACGCGACTGGATGGATTATTAAAGCTGAAATATAAAATTGTACTGCAGGGTTGTAGAATACAGTTTCTCAAAGGTTTAAAGCCACAATTTTAGTTAAAATCCCTGTAGTCTATTCAGTTGGTGTAGGATAAAGAGAGATGGATAGTATCTCACGGTGAGTAGCAGCCATATCCCAAGGGATAGACTAGGATCCTAGTTAGTTCCTATCTCTTTATTGATCTCATGTATAGCTCCACGAATACCGCTTGTGTACGGCGGTGACCACATCGAGGGCAACAGTCTTGGTTGTCTGGCTAAACTACATGAGTGAAGTAGGGGTAATATCCTACTAAGGGAATGTCTATCCCTAATACACAAAACACTGGGGTGGTGAACAAAACGGATGAATGTAAATAGATCGACGGCTTCGAAAGTGAAACATCAGAGTGTGTGGCACACATGAGGTGTGTTCAGAACACGATAGTGAACATGGCTGGCCATCACGTAGACCTCACCACATAGTATCACAAAGACAGCAATGCGATCACAACAAACAATAAGCAGCTTTACTAAAAATTCTTGGCCCCCTGGATATGAGCCTGTTGTAAATATTCTCAGGGAAGAGACAACTCCTATTGTGAATAAGGAAGTGAATAATGGCGAATGCATCTCAAATTCTTTTGAAATGGTGCAGTCTGACAATACCTACATGGAAAGTAGAAGGAGAAGTCTAAGAATAGGTACGTGGAACGTACGCACCCTGTATCAAGCAGGGAAATTTTACAACTTGATTGCAGAAGCAAGAAACATGAATTTAGATATTTTAGATGTAGCCGAAACAAGATGGACAGATGCTAGTTATATAAGGAGAGAAGATTGCATATTCAATAACTCGGGGGGAGATCATCACGATAGGGGGGTAGACATTTTAGTAAAATGAAATTTAGAGAAAAATATTAGTGGACTCTGGGCTCATAAAGATAGCGTGATACTACTCAAAATTAAGCATAATAATTCTTCAGACATATGCTCCAACAACTGATTATAGTGACGAACAACTAGAAGAATATTATGAAGACCTACAACAAACACTGAAAGTTGTAAAATCATCAGAGGTCCTAATTGTTATGGGAGACATGAACGCAAAACTTGGAAAAACTAAATAAAAGCAAATAGTAGGGCAACATGCTATGGGAAACAGAAATGACAGAGAAGATCGGCTGAGACAGTTCTGTAAAGAAAGCAATCTCGTTTGCAAACCCATTTTTACAACATAACCCTGGGAAACTGGATACGTGGAATTGTGTTGATATAAACTCTGACAACATTTATGTAGTCTTAAAATTACAAATAAAACTTTAAAACACAGGAATAAGGACACCGAAGACACCTCAAACGGATATATCGGCATTGAAACAACCAGGCATAAGTCAGCTATACCTGGTTGAAGTAAAAAATAAATATTATGGGCTAATCGTTGCAATTATGGAACAATATAGACGTGAAAATCCTTAGGATAAAATTAATACAAAATGGGAAATATAAAAAATAGTATACAGATTGCAAATACCACCTTGCCAGTGAAGATAAATAAGAACAAGCAATGATGGATAACCGATGAAATCTTAAGCAAAATGACTCACAGAAAGAAAGTAAAGAACACTCCATAGTATATATTAATAGACAGAGAAATACGTCACATGTGCAGAAAAAATGCAAAGAAATAGAGGATCTAGAAATAAAACACAACTGGAAAGAATTGCATAAACATATAAAAAGATTTACAAAGAAGAAAAATAATATAACAGGAAATGATTCAATCAGATGAAATAAATGGAGAAATTATAATTAATAATATTGATATAATGAAAAGATGGACAGAGTACACAGAAGATTTATTCTGGGACAGCATGGTAAATAAACCTACGTTGTATAATGATCAAGATAGACCAAACATATTAAAGACTGGAGTAGAGAAGGCTATTAAACATATGAAAGAAGCAAAGGCGGCAGTTCCTGACAAGATAACAACAGAGATGATAAATCCCTTATTCAGCTTTAGCATTGAAACTATCACAGAATTATGTAATGATATATATGTAATACTGGGTACATTCCCAAGGATTTGAAAACATCCATTTTCATCACACTACCCAAGAAGCCAAGAGTTGTTGATTGTGAGGATTGCAGAAGGCACTCATCATCATTGGACGTTTACAGGCTGGGCAGTCACGAAGTGTAGTAGCCAGAGAATTTAATGTGGTTAGAAGCATCATTAGTCGCCTTTGGAGGCGATTTCAAGAAACTGGCTCAGTGGCAGACCGGCCGCGCAGTGGAAGACCCAGAATCACAACTGCTGCCGAAGACCGCTTCATACGGCTGCGTCACCTTAAGAATCGATTTGCATCTGCGTCCTCCACAGTCCAGTCGATGCCAGGAGCTCGTCGAATTTAAGATCAAACAGTCAGGAATCGGCTGCACTACGCTGATCGTTGAGCTAGAAGACCCTAGAGGTCCCGTTCTTACGGACCTGCATCGCCAGAACCGACTTCAGTGGGCGAATCAGCATCGTCAATACAATGTTGGTACAAATTTGCAATTGAAACTGCAATAATGTTGCGGTTTTTTTTTTTTTTAAACGGTAATGAACTGTATAGACGAAGAAAACGATAAATAAGAAGAGGACAGAGAATGGGTGACGATGAGAAATGCAATTGGTTGGAACTGCAGCAAAATATTAAAAATACAATCAACGAGAACGATAATACAACAACAGCAACACACATGGCTTTGTAAAGTACGCTTAAACTCACCCTGTTTCTACGTTTATCGGCATAAGTAAATTAAGTAAAGAAACCGTGCACAACAAGGGATAGACTAGACAGTAGACTGACCCAGATTCAACAAGAATTTAAGATAATAAATGAGTGTTGAAAAGATGAAAATCCATTTAAAATTGGCGCCTTATTTCCGTACCTCTGACTGAATATATAAGATATATGGTCCGATTACGTTAACGTCTTCTTTAATAAAAGACAGCTATATCTATTTTATTTTTATCTTTGCCTTTCAACCAAGTTGAAGGTTAATTGAAAAGATGAATACAGCATGGGTTACTTCTATTTTAATGTTACTGCGGATGTTAAAAATGTCAATATTTCGTCTGTGAATCGTTAATGACAACGCGAACAATATTGTGTCGACCTTGAATGGTGCTCACGTATAGAGTTAGCATTTTTATACATTCAGATTTGAAACTTCTTTGAAGTCTTCATTGAATCCATTAACTAAGTGCCCTGTGTATTGAGTCAACGGAAACATTATTGACATTTGTCCTGAGTCAGACATTGACACTATGAGAAAAATTCTCTCTTTTACTTATTCTGACTTTTACAAAGATATGTGTGCCTTAAGATATGATTATGAAAGGAAAGAAATTTGACAAGGAGAATTTACAGTTACATGACTGGATTCCCAATGGGGATAAATAAGACTCAAATCCTAGGTATTGATACTCTTTCATACAATGGCAGAGGAACATCATTATTAATTGTGAGTGTAACCTGTATTTTGTTTTCTATACCCGGCTAACGCTTTGAACTGGAGCGTAGTCCATGAATGTTACTACTAGTGAGCGCACTGGGCCGATATTGCGTGAGGATTAGCTTTCCCTATTACCACTGTCCCTCGCCATCAGGCGAACCCTTCTGCGTATTCACAGGTACTTGTAATTTGCGTCCCCAAGTCAAGGACGAGAAGTCAACATTTAAATCAAACAGGCCGACCTGTGGGACGAACCCACAAAGACACGGTCGGAAGAGAAAGTGTAAGTGTTTAAACCTATGTCTCAAAGACCTCTATGTGTAGGGTAACATCTGGACCGTCCTTGTGGTTACTGGTGTTGTTTGTTCATCAAGAATGATGATGACCATTCATTTCATCCAGTGTGGTTGAAAGTATGGAGCCGTGAGTTCTAAGATGGCTGATAAGGCCGATTTTGGCTCGAAATGTTCTTTGACAATGTGGACAAAGAATGCTTGACGTTTCTGGAGGAGGATTTTCTGCAGTGGTTTTTCTGTTCTGTCTTTTCTTCACAGCTCTTGCAGTCCTGGTTGCTTCACAAGTGACTGCACTCTTGCGTAATGATGCACGCCACGAATTTCTGTCTCTGGCTGCAGTCTCCCAGGTGTCATGATGAATTCCAAAAGCATTCAGTGAGATTTTCAGATTGTCTTTAAAGCGTTTTCTCTGGCCACCTTGGGAGCGTTTACCACGCGCAATTCGCCGTAAAAAAATTTCGTTTAGGGAGCCTGTTATCTGGCATGCGAGTCAAGTGACCAGCCCAGCGAATCTGATTCTTTATTAGTAGAGTGTGGATACTCGGCATGGACGCTCTTTCTAGGACTTCAGTGTCTGGGATCTTGTCTTGCCATTTAATCTTCAGTAACTTCCTAAGGCAGACTGTCTGGAAGTGGTTTAATTTCCTAGCGTGTCGCTGATAAACAGTCCAGGTTTCACAAGCATATAGCAGTGTGGATAATACAACTGCTTTGTAGACTTTCAGCTTTGTTTGCAGGCTTATTCCATTTCTGTCCCATACATTCTTGTACAGTCTGCCAAAGGCCGCGCTGGCCTTGGAGATTCTTGCATTCACTTCATCATCAATTGTGGCAGCTTGTGACACAGTGCTGCCAAGATAGGTGCATTTGTCCACAACACTTAGACTATGACCATTCACTTTGATATTCGTCACATTGTGATTATTCCCTGGAGCTGGCTGGTACATAACTACTGTCTTCTCCAAATTGATATTGAGCCCAAAGTTGGCACAGGCATGTGAGAAAGCTGAAACATTATGTTGCATGTCCGCCTCTGAGTTGGCGTATAGAGCGCAATCATAAGCAAACAGGAGCTCTCTGACGGTGTCGCTGTTAATTTTGGTTTTAGCTTTCAACCTTCTGAGATTGAATAACTTTCCATCCATGCGGTAGTTGATGTCTATTCCAATGTCGTTGTTCTCGAAGGCATTCGTCAACATAGCTGAAAACATGAGGCTGAACAGTGTTGGTGCCAGGACACATCCTTGTTTCACTCCATTGGTGACAGGAAAGGGCTCAGACAGTTCACCATTTTCCTGTACTCTAGCCTGCATGCCATCATGAAATAGCCGCTTTATTTGGACAAACTTTCGTGGACAGCCATATTTTGCCATAATCTTCCATAGTCCTTCTCTGCTGACTGTATCAAAAGCTTTGGTAAGGTCAATGAAAGTGGAGAACATTTCGCAGTTCTGTTCCTGACATTTCTCTTGCAGCCGCCTTGCAGCGAAAATCATGTCAACAGTTCCACGTTCTTTTCTGAAGCCACACTGGCTCTCGGGAAGAAGACTTTGATCGAGATGGGCCGTGAGGCGATTGAAAAGAATTCTGGCGAGTATCTTCCCTGCAATTGAAAGCAAGGAGATGCCTCGGTGGTTGTCACAGGATTGGCGGTTTCCTTTACGTTTGTAAAGGTGGACTATTGACGCGTCCTTGAAATCTTGTGGCCTGGTCTCGTTCACCCATATGTTTGTAAAGACTTGGTGAAGCTGCTCTGTTAGGACCGGCCCACCTGCCTTGTGCTTGTGGTTACACATAGTGAGTAAAGGAGGGTGGGTATGTGGGTAAAGGTAACTGGGTATGTGGGTAAAGGTAGGTGTGTATGTGGGTAACGTTGGGTGGGTATGTGGGTAAAGGTAGGTGGGTATGTTCGTGAAGGTAAGTGTGTATGTGGGTAAAGATCGGTGGGTATGTGGGTAAAGGTAGGTGTGTATGTGGGTAAAGGTAGATGGGTATGTGGGTGTAGGTATGTGGGTATAGGTAGATGAGTATGTGGGTGTAGGTAGCTGGGTATGTGGGTAAAGGAAGGTGGGTATGTGGGTATGCGGGTATAGATAAGTGGGTATGCCGGTAATGTTAGGTGGATATGTGGGTGTAGGTAGCTGGGTATGTGGGTAAAGGTAGGTGGGTATGTGGGTATAGTTAGGTGGGTATGTGGGAATAGATAGCTGGGTATGTGGGTAAAGGTAGGTGGGTATGTGGATATAGGAAGGTGGATATGTGGGTAAAGGTAGGTGAGTATATGGGTATAGGTAGGCGGGTATGTGGGTAAAGGTAGGTGGGTATGTGGGTATAGGTAGCTGAGTATGTGGGTAAAGGTAGGTGTGTGTGTGTGGGGGGGGGGGAGTAAAGGTGTGTGTGTGTGTGGGTGGGTATAGATAGATGTTTATGTGGGTATAGGTAGTGGGTATGTGGGTATAGGTAGGTAAGTAAATAGGCAAATAATATAATGAATGTAAGAGGCAAGCAGGTTGGTAGTTATGTAGATACGTAGGTAGATAGGTTGATATATAGGTAGATATATGCATGGAAGGATAGATGGATGGATGAATGGCTACAGAGGCAGGCGGGCAGGTAAGTAGTCAGGTAGACGGACAGGCAGGTGGGTATTTAGATAGGTAGGTAGGCATGTACTATGCAGGTAGATAGGTAAACAGGTAGGTATGCAGGTAGGTAGGCAAGTAGGTAGGTAGGCTGGCGGATAGGGTAGGTTGTCAGGCAGACTGTCAGGTAGGTAGGAAGGTTGTCAGGCAGACTGTCAGGTAGGTAGGTAGGTAGGTAGGTAGGTAGGCAGGCAGGCAGGCAGGCAGGCAGGCAGGCAGGTAGGTAGGTAAGTAGTAGATAGGTAGGTATGTAGGTAGGTAAGTCGTTAAGCAGATTGTCAGATAGGCAGGTAGGTAGACAGTCAGATAGGTGTATGTATAGCTAGGTAGGAAGGTGGGTAGACAGGGTTGTGGATAGAAGTGTGGATGAATGGATGGATGGATGCATGCATGCATGAATGAACAGACGGGCCTTTGGACGGAGAGATATACAAGCAGACAGGCAGACACACAACCTGACAGGCAGACACACAACCCGACAGACAGACAAATCTATACAGAGACAGACACACAGACAGACAGAAAACAACGACACACGAAACGAGTAAGTATCGAGATAATGACGCTGCTGCTGCCACGTAATGCTAAAGGAACCAAGCCCAATAACAGGACACATTTTAATAAAATGCTGAATAAAGCAGCCTGATTGCTTCCGCTAAGAACGTTGTTACGTTGAAAGGCAGGATCACCTAATGCGTGAAATCGCATTTTACAAGTGCTAAATTCTCCAAGCGTGGCAATAGAGACGTTCTGATTTCATTGCGAAATATACAGCCCTTTCAAGACACTTTAAGCCTAGAGTTATGGCCATTTGTCCGTGGCGCGAAGTCGTCAACATTTGCTCATACCAAGTAGAGTATCACCTGTATGTGTGTTCATTGAAGCATTGCAGGCAATTTGCTTTGATGTGGATTATTGGTATTTTCTTAGATCAAAAGCAAACCTGAACAAGTGAGAAGTCAGGTAATGTTTATATGATGAAAACGGAAACTAGTATATTGGCTGTGCTTTGAAGAAAGATATATTAAGCGAATTTCACAGTGAGTGGTATTAATTTAGCTTATGTGGCCAGAAATATAACTGATAAGAGAGGTTTTGACTGCATCGGGATAAGACGAATGAAACCCCACACAAAAAATATCTCATAGAAACGATAGACCAGGTGAGCATAAACCACAACAACACACCTTCTTGTTGTCAATGTTTTTTTTTCGTTCGTTCGCTTAGAAATTGAGCGTAGTCCAGTCCACGCTGGACTGATGTTTGTTCGCGTGGGATTGGTTTCTTTGTTATCACTGTCCCTCGCCATCAGGCGAACCCACTCTGACGTCTGAGGTACTTGTAATGTACGTCCCCAAACCAATTACGAAACGTCAACATTTTAGTCCAACTGACAGGTGTAGGGATTGAACCCGCAACCACGCCATCAGCACACCCAAAGTCTAAGAGGGAGTGATCTTTTTCATTCGGCCAAGCTGACCTTCTTCTTCTTCTTCTTCTTCTTCTTCTTCTTCTTCTTCTTCTTCTTCTTCTTCTTCTTCTTCTTCTTCTTCTTCTTCTTCTTCTTCTTCTTCTTCAGCGTTCCGAGCCATTGAGGTTCTTTGCTGCAGATACAATCCGTCTCCATTCGTCTCTCTGGTTGGCCTTCTCTTGCCAGTCGTTGATTCCAAGTGCTTGTAGGTCTGTATATATATATATCAATCAATCAATCAATCATGTGCCATGCCGGAAAGCGTGGGCGGTCATGATTCGCTATTTCACTCGATCACCAGAGTCGTGGATCAACTCAGTGTTCCTGTCTCGTCCATGCCATGTGGAGGGTCCCAAATAACTATGTCCCAATGTTTAAATAATCTTCTTTCGCTCTGGCTGGGATAGGTCTTTGCTTGCCAACCCTCCGTTCCCTGGACTCACTGTCACTATCTCTTTCGACCTCGGGACCTATTCCCTAAGGTGTCTTTCTGGCTGACGCATAAATAATATGGCGATCGTCAGAATAACTTGAAAGTAATTTTATTAACCTAATAAAGAACAGCACAGGAAAACATTAAGGCAGATAGTTCTAAACATACACAACAAGGATAAAGTTCCTCGGGGTCTACGGTCATTTATTTCCTGAGTGTAAGCAAGTTTTATTCTCTATTATCTTCCATTCTTTCTATATGCCCCAGCCATTGTAGTCTATTAGCCTTAATGATACCAGTGATTAGCGGGGACTTTGATAGATCATAAATGTCTTTGTTACTTCTTCTTTTCCACTCATGCTGTCCTCCTACTTGCTAATGAACTAGTAATATATTGTAAAACATATAACACCAACAAAAAGCAAAACCACACAAACACACATCTATAATGTACCTGGCTTACAACCATAGAACAGGACCAAATCAACATCAGAATATCCGTCAACATGTTGAATCCAGCAACAGTTCTGCAAACCCGCCACACATATCGGAGCACACAACTTAACCACCATCCATACACCCAAGGACGCAATAATTAATTGGTTTACTGTAAACCATGCTTAAAGCAGCAACATCTTGTAACTTACATGTATTATACATGTTAGTCTATTCGTTAATTTGTAATTCTGTTTTAAGAAATCGTATCGCCATAGCTAAAATCATGTGCATTATTAACCCTTAATAGACGTTTCATCCCTTAAAAATATTAATCTTTAAATGACAATGAACAAAAGAGGATTATTAATATTTTAACAGCTATTACCGACAATGTCGAAAAGCTCAGAGCCTGCGGTGACATTTTGCACAACCAGCTTTCTGTGCAATGTCAATTAAGTGTAATTTGTCTGTGTAATGACTACAGGCTTGTATTTGTCAACGTATATTGATGTAGGCGTGTAAATATGTTGTTTTGTGTACGAGGTTATTTCAGTGTTCGTAGGTAGAGCAATCATCTAAAGTAGGAGAAGTTCCTGGTAAGGTCTCGAACAACAAGAACTCAAATAAATTAGGGTAGAGTTAAATATCCGTGTCCTTATTAGCATCACTATCTTCTTCATTTTCCTCTTCTCGTCTTCATTCTCCTCCTTCTCCACTTCTTCTTCTTCTTCTTCTTCTTCTTCTTCTTCGTCCACTTCTTCTTCTTTCTCCTCCTCATGCTCTTATTCTTATTGTTATTATTCTTCACTTTTTCTTTCTTCCAGCATTAGGTTACAAACAGACATCTAATGAGAGCTCTGGCGTGTGTTACATCTATGGTGGTGTTTGTAAGCTTACATATCCCATCAATTTATCGTTTGCTCTGTTTTTGACTTGTCTAAATGTTATAACTTTTTGTTGGGCACTGTCTTGTGATTATTCTGTTGTGTGACAAAGCCACTTCATGTACTATTTTGAACATTAAATTCCTCTTCTTCTTTTTCCTCTTCGTCACTGCCTTTTTAGTTAACTTAGTAATCCATACAGTTGATCTATTATTTCTCTAGGCCAGAAGGTTTGCCTAGACATGTTGTATGCGGGGCAGCCTTGAAGTATGTGGTCTGTGGCGCCAAACCTCAAGTGCATGTAGTCCCTAGCCAATCTTAAATATTGTATGCATGTGGTTGTTTAATCGAGTGTGTCCTGTTCTGAGGCGCAGCATAATTATTTGCTCTGGTCTGTCAATAAAATGCTGATGTTGGGCGATGTCTGATTGATTTGATGATTCTTTTCTTTCGGTGGCATGTGATAAGTACATCAGGTTGCTTTTCTGCTGCAACTTCCTTAGCTAGTTGATCAGCTCTCTTCTTTCTGGTGACTTAATATTGAAATGATATCTACTGTATGGTGACCTTACGCTGGCTGTCTAGTTCGGATAGTAGTGTCCGTAGAACCGACAATTTCCCAGCCTGGAATTTGCATGTGTGAATATTACCGCTGGTTGTGTACCAGGCGCCGGCTCTGTGTGGTAAAATGTATGTCCTCACATACAGCAACCCAGTTCTGAAATGAAATGTTTTGCGTATCCTTTTACAGGACTTAGCTGTCAACAGCAGCATCTTTCAGCTGTCTGTTGATCTCTTGGCAAGATTACGCTCAGTAGTTTGCCATTGCTTTCTGAGCGGCCGGCTCAGTATCCGCAAGTCACGAGCGGGGGTCGAACCACCTCAGTTCTCGCTCCGCTGCGAGACTCTGCGTGATAAACGGGATTACAGAGAGAAAGTGTTGCAAAAAAAAAATACTCTTGATTGTGTTTAAAATATGTTCTTTTAAACCCCTGCTGATTTATTTTGTTTGCTTTAAATTGTGTAAATTCTTCCTTGTTACTGCTTGTCCATTTCTTTCTTTTTGTTTTTCTTTCTTGTTTGTTGTTGTTGTTGTTACTATTGTTGTTGTTGTTGTTGTTGTTGTAGTTCTTCTTCTTCTTCTTCTTCTTCTTCTTCTTCTTCTTCTTCTTCTTCTTCTTCTTCTTCGTTCCTCTTGCAAGGGAGGGGAGGGGGCGGGAGGAGAGTGCGAGACACCTAGTTACGCAGCTCAAAGCTCAGTTTGTTCGAAGCAGGGAAGTAGGCAAGGCATTTGTGTTCTCTAGATAGATTCCATCTGTGTAATGAATGGGTTCCATCTACCCGTGCGTAGGTTTTTTCCCATGGCAACTTTACCATGGCGACTTGCTTACGACTTTCTCATTATGTTTATCAATTGTCATCCATCTATCATGTGCCATGCCGATAAGCGTGGGCGGTCATGTTCTGCCATCTTACTCGATCACCAGAGTCGTGGATCAGCTCCGTCTTCCTGTCTCGACCATGCCATGTGGCCAATCCATCCAGGTATTTACTTCTCAGTCTTCCCCTTGGTCTCTTACCTTCGATTTTGCCAGTTGTCACCAAGTTCTCCATGTCACTTCTTCTCATAACATGCCCAAAAAATGTTGACTGTCTACGTCTAATAACTCTAATCAGTTTACGATCTTCATTTGTCTCTTGAAGGACTTGCTCATTGGTTTTTCTGTCCGTCCATGGTATTCTTTGCATTTTCCTCAGAAACCACATTTCCACAGCCATCAGCTGTTTTTCAGCTTGACTGCTCATTGTCCACGCTTCACATCCATATAAAAGCACAGGTTCTATGTAGCACCTCAACACTCTTTTTCTCGTTTCAATTTATATCTTTTTATTGGTCAGTATGATTTTCATCTTGCAAAAGGCTACCTTAGCAATGGCAATTCTTGTTCTAATCTCTTCAAGGCAACTCCCATCAGATGTTATGACTGTGCCGAGATAACAGTATCGATTCACTTGTTTAAGAATATGCCCATCTATTGTATATCACATTGTGGTATTTCCTTCTTCCCAGTGACGACCATAATCTGTGTCTTCTTAATATTCAGTTCTAACCGTAGTTGTTCACTGTGTGCAACAATCGCATCTACTAAATTTTGCAGGTCCTGTTCATTGCTGCCTGAAATCAAGACTGTTAGTTAGTTAGTTAGTTAGTCACGGTTCCAACTTCTCAGCAACGGGTCGTCCCCATTATGCTCCGTTCCTGTGCCAGTGAATATCACACAAAATGCTCCCCACTGCCCAATGTGAAATGTGGAAAAGACAGGAGTCTCGACAAACAGCAGCCCGCACAGATACACTGTGCATAATGCCGCCGCCAGAATGTCAACACACCAGTCCCCCACGAAACACCCAATTCATCTCTGATGGAATCGACAGTCATTTTCCTATCTGGATGTTTCCTAGATGTTCACCCACACAGTCCACAAAAATACAGTTCATCACCGACGGCAGTGGCAGTCAACCTGAAGCCCAGCAGCTACGCATTTCTGCATAAGGCAAAAACTGGTCAACTCTGGGACATAGCCACCTGCTATCGCTCCGAACATGCAGTCACGTTCCAAAAATAAAAACTTTGGCAGATTCAAAAGCACTTCACATGAAACTCACAGCTCACAGTGTCGCGCCACGCACTCACTCAGTAGCAGGGCGACGGAACCATCAAGCCTCCTTAGTCGCCTCTTACGACATGCGTGGTAGGCTACAGTGTTGCTATTCTTTGCTTCCCTTATGGGCCCCGGCAACACACGGGAGACTGTATCAAGACTGTATCATCTGCATATCTAATGTTATTGATGTATCTTCCCCCAATGTTGATTCCTTCCATATCTACTATATTTCTGAATATATTTTCATTGTACAAGGAAAAGAGATCTGGAGACATTACACATCATGTCTCACACCTCTTTTAATAGGTTGATATTGACCTACATCGTACCAATGCTGATGGCAGCTTGTTGTTTCCAATATATGTATTTTACAAGTCTAGGGTCTTTTCCATCAATTTGTAGATCTTCATGCAACCTTATCATGTCGACATGTCTCACTTTATCGAAAGCCTTTGTGTAGACAATAAAGCAAAGATATAGATCTTTGTTTACTTCTATAAAACGCTCAATTACTGTTCTCAGTATATACACAGCATTTACTGTGCCCTTGCCTTCTACAAACCCACATTGTTCTTCTCCTATTTCGGGTTGTATTTTCGTCCTAACTCTTTGCATGACAATTATCAGCAGAATCTTCCTGATGTGGCTCATTATACTAATTGTTCTATATTGATCGCATTCCATGGCTGCTAGTTTCTTCGGGATTGCAATAAATATAGAATTACATAATTCAGGAGGTATATCTCGAGTATCGTATATTGCGTTCAGCAGTCTGGTGACTTGGTCTATTCCATATTCTTCTAAGGCATTGATCATTTCTATTGTGATGTTATCTGTACCCGGGGTATTGCCAGTTTTCATATGGTTAAGAGCATTCTAAACTTCTATCTTCAGAATCGATGGTCCTTGATTATTATTCCGATGATCATATTGTTCTTCTCTTGTATCATCATAAAGGTCTTTCACATAATCTGGCCACGCATGTAAAATCTAATCTTTTTCTATTATGATTTTGCCATCTTTGGTTTTTAGGCAACCCGTTGATGTGTGTTTTCTTTTGTTAGTGCTGTCATTAATTCTTTTGTGCATTAATTTTGTATTCCGGGTGTAGTGTTGGTATTCAATTTCCTTGCAATTTTCCTCAAGATATGTTACTTTTCCCTCTTTGCATAGCTTCCTAATTTTCCTGTGAATCTCTTCATATTTTTCCTTGTTATTTTTCTTATTTCTTCTTACTTCCATGAGTTTTGAGATGTCTTCCGTCATCCATTTCTTGCGTTCTATTATCTTTATTTTTGGGATGGTTGTTTCTGCAGCTTGGTTGACTGATTTCTTTAACATTTCCCATTGGTCACTGACGTCTTGAAATAATATTGTCATATCGGACAATGCATCGAATCTGTTTTTTACCTCTACGTTGAATTTATCTTTTATTTCCTCACTCTTCAGTGCTTGTAGATCAAATGTTGTGTTTCTTGGTGAATATTTGACTTTTTTAAATTTATATGTAAATTGCTTAAGATTAATCTATGGTCGCTGTAGCAGTCTGCGCTTGGTATAGTTTTTGCGACTTTTAAGGCATTTCGAAACCTTCTGTTGATGAGGATGTAATCAATCTGATTTCTAATCTTATGATCAGGACTCCTCCATGTCCATAATCTCCTTGGGTGCTGTTGAAAACAGGTGTTTCCAATAATCAAATCTTGCTCTTTTGCCCACGGTACTAGTCTGCAACCTCTTTCATTCTGTTCCCCTAGTCCATGCTTGCCTACTATGCATCCGTCCTGTTGATTTCCAACTTTGGCATTCAAGTCACCCATTATGATAGCTACTTCAGAATTCTTGCATTTCTTGAAGGCTTTCTCTAAATCACTATAAAATGCATCCATGCTGTCATCACTACTGTCTGCTGTTGGTGCATATACTTGTATGACGTTGACATCAAAAGGTCTTCCACTCAATTTCACCAGTAACACTCTGTCTGATACAGTCCAATATCCTTTGATCGATTTTGCTCTCTCTGTATCCATTATAATTGCTACTCCTCGCTGTTGTTTCTCTCCACCAGAATAGATTATTCTATATTCCTCAGATGTCATGATGCCCATTCCTGTCCACCTGGTCTCACATACACCTAACAGGTTAATATTTAATCTTATAATTTCATTCTTAATGTTATCAAATTTCCCATCCCCACTCATAGTTCTTACATTCCAAGTTCCTACTTTCAATGTTGATATTCTTTTGCACCCAGTCGCCTTATGACGGTCTGGAGTCACCTGGTGCACATGACTACCCCTACCGGGCGAGGCTGCTCCTATGGAGCACCCATTTACGCCGTTTCTCTGATTATCGATAAGACTGCAGTACATGATGTTCTTGGCATCTGTAAAGAAGGTAGTTTGCCATTGCTTTCCTTCCTAGCAGTGACCATACAGGTCGATGACCGTAGCCATTGTCTCCCAAAAAAGGAGATCCCCAGTTGTCATAGATTGTTTAAAATGTGTAACTGGCATAAAGGGCCTTCTGTTTTTCGTTGAATGGAAATGATTATCACGCTAAAGACTTTCATCTTCTTATATATAAAAAAGGATGTGTGTGGGTGGGTGTGTATGTCCTTTATACATTCGAGAACGGTCCATCCGATTGAGATGAAATTTTCTACACGTCTTCCTCTCATTCCAGCGCTGCCAACTGTCATATTTTTTTTTCTTCTTCCTCCTCCTCCCTCCTCCCCCTCCCTAAATACTTACGTAAATATGTGATGATGATGATGATGATGATGAAAGAATCCCCGAACCAAAACGCTAGGAAAAGCGAAGAAAATGACGTGACTACACAGAATCGTCACACGGCAATCATCATCATCATCAAGTGACATGCCGGCTGGCGTAGGCATTCATGGCTCTCCATAGATCTCGGTTTTTGGTTTTCTGGATCAACTCTGCTGCTGATATTCCTCCATGCCACGGCAATATCAATAACAATTCATCTTGTTATGTGTAAGGAAGTTATCTACAGTCCTCCTCTTCTTCCTCCCTTTCCTTCCTCCTCCCTCTACCTCCTCCTCCTCCCTCTACCTCCTTCCTCCACCCTCCTCCACCTCCCTCCTCTTCCTCCCTCCTCCTCCTCTTCCACCTCCCTTTACTTCCTCCCCTCCTCATTCTCCCTCCTCCTCCCTCCTCCCTCTCCCTCCTCCCTCCTCCTCCTTCCTCCTTCTCCCTCCGCCTCCTCCCTCCTCCTCATCTCCCCTCCTCCTCCCTCCTTCCCCTCCTCCCTCCTCCTCCCTTCTCCTTCTCCATCCTTCTCCCTCCTCCTCCTCCTCTCCCCTCCTCCAATTCCTACCCTCTTCCACTTCCCCTCCCCCTCCTCCCTCTCCCTCTTCTTCCTCCTCCATCCTCCTCCTCCCTCTTCCTCCTCCTCCTCCCCCTTCCTCCACCTCCCTCCTCCTCCTTCCTCCACATCCCTCCTCCTCTCCCCTCCTCCTCCTCCTCCTCCTACCCTCTTCCCCTCCCCCTCCTCCCTCTCCCTCCTCTTCCTCCTCCATCCTCCTCCTCCCTCTTCCTACTCCTCCCTCTTCCTCCTCCTCCCTCCTCCTTCCTTTTCCTCCTCCTACCTCCTCCCTCCTCCTCTCTCCTCCTCTCCCCTCCATTTTCCTCCCTCCTCCTCCTCCTCCCTCTACCTCCTCCCTCCTCCTCCCTCCACCTCCTTCCTCCACATCCCTCCTCCTCCCTCTTCCTCCTCCTCCCTCCTCATCATTCCTCCTCCTCCCCCTCTATCTCCTCCCTCCTCCCTCCTCCTTCTCCCTCCTCCTTCTACCTCTTCCTTCCTCCTCCTTCTCTCTCCACCTCCTCCCTCCTCCTCCTCTCTCCTCCTCCTCCCTCCTCTTCCCTCCTCCTCCTCCCTCCTCCTCCTCCCCCTCCTCCTCCTGCGTTCTCCTCCTCCCTCCTCCTCCTTCTCCCTCCTTCTCCCTATTCCTCCTCCTTCTTCCTCTTCTTCCCCCTCCTCCCTCTCCCTCCTCCTCCCTCCTCTTTCTCCCTCCTTCTCTCTCCTCCTAATACCTCCTCCTCCTCTCTCCTCCTCGTTCCTCCTCCTTCCTCCTCCTCCCTCCTCCTTCCTTTTCCTCCTCCTACCTCCTCCCTCCTCCTCTCTCCTCCTCTCCCCTCCATTTTCCTCCCTCCTCCTCCTCCTCCCTCTACCTCCTCCCTCCTCCTCCCTCCACCTCCTTCCTCCACATCCCTCCTCCTCCCTCTTCCTGCTCCTCCCTCCTCATCATTCCTCCTCCTCCCCCTCTATCTCCTCCCTCCTCCTTCTCCCTCCTCCTTCTACCTCTTCCTTCCTCCTCCTTCTCTCTCCACCTCCTCCCTCCTCCTCCTCTCTCCTCCTCCTCCCTCTTCTTCCCTCCTTCTCCTCCCTCCTCCTCCTCCCCCTCCTCCTCCTGCGTTCTCCTCCTCCCTCCTCCTCCTCCTTCTCCCTCCTTCTCCCTATTCCTCCTCCTTCTTCCTCCTCCTCCTCCTCCTCCCTCTCCCTCCTCCTCCCTCCTCCTTCTCCCTCCTCCATCCTCCTCCTCCCTCTTCCTACTCCTCCCTCCTCCTTCCTTTTCCTCCTCCTACCTCCTCCCTCCTCCTCCCTCCTCCTCCCCCCTCCATTTTCCCCCCTCCTCCTCCTAATCCCTCCTCCCTCCTATTCCTCTCTACTCCTCTTCCTCCCTTCTCCTCCCTCCTCCTCCTCTCTCCGCCTATCTCTTCCTCCTCCCTCCTCCTCCCTCTTCCTCCTACCTCCTCCCTCCTCCTTTCTCCTCCTCAATCCACCCTTTTTCTCCCTCCTTCTCCTCCCTCTACCTCCTCTCTCCTCCTCCTTCCTCCACATCCCTCCTCCTCCCTCTTCCTCCTCCTCCCTCCTCATCATTCTTCCTCCTCCTCCCCCTCCTCCCTCCTCCCTCCTCCTTCTACCTCTTCCTCCCTCCTCCTTCTCCCTCCTCCTCCTCCCTTTTCCTCCTATCTTCTCCTCCTCCCTCCTGTCAGACAGACAGACAGATAGACAGATAGACAGACAGACAGGAACGGGAACGGCAGCTTATATGACTACTTATCTGAATTAAATGAGATGCTCCCCACCAGAGCTGGGCGAAGCCGGGCCGGGTCTCCTTCTCCCTCCTCCTCCCTCCTCCTCCTCTCTTCTCCTCCTCCCTCTCCCTCCTCCCTCCTCCTCCTCCCCCTTATCCTCCTGCGTTCTCCTCCTCCCTCCTTCTCCCTCCTCCCCCGTCTCCCTCCTTCTCCCTCTTCCTCCTCCCTCTTCCTCCTCCCTCCTCCTCCCCTCCTCCCTCTTCCTCCTCCTCCTTCTAACTCCTCCTCCCTCCTCCTCCTCTCTCCTCCTCCTCCCTCCTCCTCCTTCTCCTCTTTCCCCCTCTTCCTCCTAATCCCTCCTCCTCCCTCCTCCTCCCTCCAATTCCTCCCTACTCCTCCCTCCTCCTCCTCTCTCCGCCTATCTCTTCCTCCCTCCTCCTCCCTCTCCCTCCTCCCTCTCCCTCCTCCCTCCTCCTCCTCCCCCTCCTCCTCCTGCGTTCTCCTCCTCCCTCCGTCTCCCTCCTCCTCTTCCTTCTCCCTCCTCCCTCTCCCTCCCCCTCCTCCCTCCTCCTCCCCCTCCTCCTCCCTCCTCCCCCTCCTCCTCCTGCGTTCTCCTCCTCCCTCCGTCTCCCTCCTCCTCTTCCTTCTCCCTCCTTCTCCCTCTTCCTCCTTCCTCTTCCTCCTCCCTCTTCCTCCCCTCCTCCCTCTTCCTCCTCCTCCTTCTCCCTCCTCTTCCCTCCTCCTCCTCTCTACTCCTACTCCTCTCTCCTCCTCCTCCCTCCTCCTCCTTCCTCCTCCTTCCTCCTCCTCCCTCTTCCTCCTCCTCCCTCCTCCTCCCTC
>OY992880.1:21707642-21717642 GCA_963921405.1 Cepaea hortensis | reverse complement strand
ATGAGTTATAATAAATAATGATATAATCTTTAAGGCATTTTCAAAGTTTTCATAAAAATAATGCATCTATTTAAATAGTGAAAATATTCTAACTCATCTTTTTATGTTTAAAGAAGTTATCTACAGTCATGTAGGTGATTAAAAACAGTTTTCATTAAAAATAATGGATGGTGTGTGGAAAGACATTCTTAAGTTAATTTTTTTTTGTTATATGAATTTAATGAGACGCTTCCCGCCTGGAGCTGGGCGAAGCCGCGCCGGGTTAGATAGATAGACAGACAGATAGTCGGGAACGGGAGCTTATATGACTACTTATATGAATTAAATTAGATGCTCCCCACCATTAACTGGGTGAAGCCGGGCCGGGTCAGACAGCCAGCCAGACAGACAGAAAGACAGACAGACAGACAGACAGACAGACAGACAGACAGACAGACAGACAGACAGACAGACGGGAACGGAAGCTTATATGACTACTTATACGAATTAAATGAGATGCTCCCAGCCAGGACCTGGGCGAAGTCGGGCCGGGTCGGACAGACAGATAGACAGACAGAGAGATAGTCGGGAACGGGAGCTTATATGACTACTTATATGAATTAAATGAGATGCTCCCAACCAGGGACTGGGTGAAGCCGGGCCAGGTCTGACAGGCAGACAGATAGACAGACAGACAGACAGACAGATAGTCGGGAACGGGAACGGGAGCTTATATGACTACTTATATGAATTAAATGAGATGCTCCCCACCAGGAGCTGGGCGAAGCCGGGCCGGGTCAGACAGACAGACAAGCAGATAGACAGACAGATAAATAGATAGATCCCCGCCAGGGCCTGGGCGAAGCAGGGCCGGTTCAGCTAATTGTGTGTATATATATATATATATATATATATATATATATATATATATATATATATATATATATATATATATATATATATATATATATATATCACAAACACTGAAGTATTGGAAAGATCAGGTTGTGTGACGGTTTATTTCATGCTCAGTCTTCGTAGACTTAGATGGATAGGACACGTTAGGAGGATGGATGATGGTAGAATACCAAAGGACATCTTCTTTGGTGAGTTACAGATGGGTAAGAGATCTCAGGGTCGGCCTCTACTACGATACAAAGATGTGTGTAAGCGGGACATGATTAATACAGGCATTGATAATGCGCACTGGGAGCAAGTCGCCACTGAACGTGTTGCTTGGAGGGCAAGCATCAGAAATGGAATAAAGACAAAGATGAAAATTATTGCAGTGCAGATAAGTCACACACCGAGCGTGTGAGACGTAAGATGGTGCATGATAGTGGAAATGGCCACGTGTTCACATGCACCACTGTGGACGGACATTTACAGCGCGAATTGGCCTTATCAGTCACATTCGCTACCGTCATAGGTAAACGTTATTATGCCTTTTTGAAGCACAAACTGCCATCTGTCAAGACGGCAAGGTGCCAATGATATATATATATATATATATATATATATATACAGTCTTTCGTGCTCTACCTTTCTGTTTATCTTTCCCTTTCTCGCCCCCCCTCTCTCTCTCTCTCTCTCTCTCTCTCTCTCTCTCTCTCTCGCTCTCTTTCTCTCTCTCTCTCTCTCACTCTTTCTTTGTATCTATCTATCCCTTTCTTTCGCGCGCTGTCTATCTTTATTTATCTATCTCCCTCTCTCTGTCTCTATATCAATCTTTGTTTGTCTCTCTCTCTCTCTTTCTCTCTCGTTCTAATTCTCCCTTCTCTCTCTCTCTCTCTCTCTCTCTCTCTCTCTCTCTCTCTCTCTCTCTCTCCCTCAATCAATCTCTCTCGATGTGTACTATTTCTCTCCATCTGTTGTAGCATGTTTGATTATGTGTAACGTTTGTTGATGGCAGTCAAGCAAGATAATTGGATGCTAATATTTGTCTAGCCGTTCTCTTTACCCAAGAAGCACTTTAGTTTGTTTGTATAAATCATATTTTCGTTAATTTTCCATCCTTTATTCTTCTAAGTTATTCAAAATCATTGCTACAATTAACCTGCTTGCTGCATAATCATTCCTTGTAAGGATATAGTTACTGCATAATCATTCCTTGTAAGGATATAGTTACTGCCTACACAATTTTAATAATAATTTTAAAAAAAAACAGACACCATACTTCACGTCTGTGCTAGCATTTTTTTTCTGCACTGACTCACTTTGAACTCGATCGTAGTCCATACATGCGACTTCTATTAGTACTAAACTGAATTTTGGGTGTGGATTAGCTTCCACTATTACCAGTGTCCATCGTCATCAGGCGAACCCACTCTGGCTTCAGAGCTACTTGTAATTTATGTCCCTAAGTCAAGGACGAGAAGTCAACATTTTAGTCCAACTAACCGGTGTAGAGGTTAAACCCCCTACCTCAGGTTCAGCACGCCAGATGTTTAAGAACGATCGTTCTTATCCATTCGGCCATGCTGACTTCTCCTAGTATACCATATTGGGGATATGGAGGTTAGGTCAGATGTTCTGGACCAAACAGCACTGGAGGGTTATGTGGTCAGTTTTACGATAAGTATCCGTACTACTGAGACTGGGTGGAATTCTGGAGCCACGTAGTTATAATGCAATAGCACCCAGAGGCGAGTCAAAACTCAGAATGCCAACACATCTGTCGCCTACGCCAGCTTACGACTACCTCTGGTTAAAGCACCCGGGCGGAAGATATCAGACAGATCTGCAGTCCTACCAGTATCAACACCGGCAAGGAATGGGTGCCTGTGCCTCCAGCTTTTAAGTGCACCTTCTCCTGCATTATCACACTTAACAGACGGTGCAGAGAAAAGAACCCTCCCACTGTCAATGCAGAGGTCAACGCGCTCATCAATGAACACGCAGACAACCCCGAAGTGCTCATCTATACAGATGGATCTGTTGTAAAGAAGCAGAGAAGTGAATGGGCATTTACAGCCCGTTCAGCGGGCCGAACCGTTCAAGAATCCAGTGGTGCCCACACTATGCTCACGAGCAGCATGACGATGGAGGTGATGGCAGTTACACAGGCTTTCCTGTGACTAGAATCACAGCATTATACCAACGTGTGAGTACTAAGTGATTCAATGAGCATGATTCAGAAGGTCGAAGCTAGATCTTTACGTAGACAGTGGATTGAGTCGCTGAGGAAGTCTGTTGTCCGTAAAGTCACCTTCATCTTCGTCCCGGGACATGCGGGAGTCGAGGGAAATGAACGAGCTGATAAACTGGCTAGCTCTGCACCCTGCAGATGACCAGCCCATGGATCGTGCCGATGTTATTAACGTCCTTAAAGACATGCCGAGAACAGAGGACTTTGCCGTCAGCGAATCCACATCGCTGTCCAGGATGAAAGACTTGGGAGTAAGAATTGGCACGGCCAGACACGAGAGGTACATCGGGAAAACGAGGTGCCTTGTTAACCAACACAGAACTGGCACTATTAGCCACCGGACGCTGATGCATATGCTGGGCGTAGGATCTGAGCACCTATGGACCTATCCGGAGTGCAATGAAGATGCCCCAACTGATAACTGATAACAGAAAGCACCCATTTTTCTGCTCTGTGCCTAATGCTATGCTACACACATCACACACACACACACACACACACACACACACACACACACACACGTCCGCTCGCAAAGACACTCATACAACCATATAACCACACACACACACAAACACACACGCGCGTCTCTCTCTCTCTCTCCCTCTCTCTCTATATATATATATGTGTGTTGGCATTCTGAGTTTTGACTCGCCTCTGGGTGCTATTGCATTATAACTACGTGGCTCCAGAATTCCACCCAGTCTCAGTTGTACGGGTACTTATCGTAATACTGACCACATAACCCTCCAGTGCTGTTTGGTCCAGAACATCTGACCTAACCTCCATATCCCCAATATGGTATACTAGGAGAAGTCAGCATGGCCGAATGGATAAGAACGATCGTTCTTAACCATCTGGCGTGCTGAACCTGAGGTAGGGGTTTTAACCTCTACACACTATATACACACTAGCTGACCCGGCCCGGCTTCGCCCAGAACCTGGAGGGGATCTATCTATCTATCAGTCTGTCTGTCTGTCTGCTTGTTTGTTTGTCTGTCTGTCTGGCTGACCCGGCCCGGCTTCACCCAGTCCCTGGTGGGGAGCATCTCATTTAATTCATATAAGTAGTCATATAAGCTCCCGTTCCTAACTATCTGTCTGTCTGTCTATCTGTTTGTCTGTCTATCTGTCTGACCCGGCCCGGCTTCACCCAGTCCCTGGTGGGGAGCATCTCATTTAATTCATATACGTAGTCATATAAGCTCCCGTTCCCGACTATCTGTCTGTCTGTCTGTCTATCTGTCTGTCTGACCCGGCCCGGCTTCACCCAGTCCCTGGTGGGGAGCATCTCATTTAATTCATATACGTAGTCATATCAGCTCCCGTTCCCGACTATCTGTCTGTCTATCTGTATGTGCCGGCCTGGCTTCACCCAGTCCCTGGTGGGGAGCATCTCATTTAATTCATATAAGTAGTCATATAAGCTCCCGTTCCCGACTATCTGTCTGTCTGTCTGTCTGTCTGTCTGTCTATCTATCTGACCCGGCGTGGTTTCACCCAGCTCCTGGCGTACAGTAACTTAAAAGAATGTCCTTCCACACACCATCCATTATTTTTAATGAAAACTGTTTTTAATCACCTACATGACTGTAGATAACTTCTTTAAGCATAAAAATATGAGTTACAATGTTATGCATTATGCATTATTTTTATGAAAACTTTGAAAATGCCTTAAAGATTATATCATTATTTATTATAACTCATATGCCTGTAAATAACTATAGACAAAGAGTTTATAAATCTTTGAAAACGATGCAAAAATATGACTATAAAGTATATAGAAATGTTATTAAAAGTTATGCCACTTGAAATAACTTTTCTAGAGATAAGTCCCCTTGCTATATAGAAATTATAATGAAAAATGAAATATTAAATTTTAGTAAGTAGCCGATTTTACACTAAAAAAACTATGACAGAAAGTTGCACAGGAATGCAAAGAAGACGTGTAGAAAATTTCATCTCAATTGGATGGACCATTCGCGAACGCATAAAGAACGGACGGACGGACACACATCGCCTTTTATATATATATATATATATATATATATACCGGTCTCCCTGGCCGAGGTGTTAGTTATGACCAATCTTATTTAATGTGTCTTGCAGTGATTGGGTATACATGTGCAGTAATTAAGTTTTTGTTTTAAATACTGGCTTTAATAGCTTCTACTGAGATACATTCTGGATTAGCAGCTTTCTCATCCTTCAAGAGTTTGATAGCCTCTCTAATCCTAAGTGTTGAATATTGGCTTCTTGTAAGATTAGAGAGAGTTTTTTAAGGCAAAATCTTTAAGAGACAAAGGATTAACCAAGAAATATCTTCGCTGCCCAAATGTGCAGTAAGCCGTCATTGACAACATCTGTAGCATTTAAGTGAGCACCAGAACAAAATCACTACATGTGATGCATCATTGAAAAGTTGCCAAACCAGATGAAAAGCTCACCAACTTGATAATAAGACAAATGTTTTTTATTATCATTATTGCTTTTGTTGAGGCATCTGACGAAGAAACCAGCTTTTTGGAAGACATTTCTCACCGTCAACGAACACATGCTAGTCACCAATAGTTTTGTCAGTTACCTCTTTCTATACCAAGACTCTCACCTGTTGGTAGTCTCTTTACTCTTGACAAAATCAAGTCATGTACAGCTCTATCAATCCCAGGCAGTTATTATTTTAACCACTGTTGTCTTAGTTGTTACTTTAAATCTTTCAGTCTGAGACAGTCACTAATTTTGACCATCCTGTCCTAATGTTTACTTTAAATGTTACTTTTACTCCTTTAGTCCCAGAAAGTCATTACTTTAACCTATGTTGTCCTAGTTATTTTATCTCCATCAGTCCCAGACAGTCATTACTTTTAACCTTGCTATGTTAGTTGTTGCCGGGCTCCCTGGCGAAGGAGGTTATCGACTTTCTCCGTAATCCTGTATATTCACGCAGGGTAACGCAGCTGCGTGAGATTTGGTAGTGGATTGTGCTGTGTTGGTTACTTACGGGGGTATATGAGCCGGTTGCTCAGAAAGCAATGGTAAACTACTGAGCGTAATCTTGCCAAGAAATCAATAACAGCGATGTCCTGTAAATAGGATATGTGAAGAAAAAAAATGCTAGTTGTTACTTTAAGTCCTACATTCCCAAACAGTCATTGCTTTTACCTATGTTATCCTCTGTGTTACTTCCACTTCTTCAGTCCCAGACAGTCATTATTTTTAACCATGTTGGCCTAATGTTTACTTTAAATGTTAAGTTAAGTACTTCAGTGCCAGAGAGTCATTATACTTCAACATGTCGTCCTAATGTTTACTTCGCATGTTACTTTAACTTCATCAGTCTCAGACAGTTAACTTTAAATCCTTCTGATCTAGAATGTAATTATTTCAAACAGTCACAATAACATCTGAATTAGACAGAACAAGTAAGTTACTTAAACAAAGAAAAAGAAAGAGAAAAAGAGAGAGATCTGGCCGACGCTCAACGCTCAGAGGAAAGGCGAGACGGACATATAATCAGATATTGCTACTGGTACTATTAGTGTTGGAACTCTTCGCTGGTTGCTGAGGATGGGGACTGAGCGCTTATGGGAATGCCCCGAATGCTGTGATGTTGATTCCTAAATCAAACAATCAAACAGAAAAAGAAAGAAGGAAAATAAAATAAACAGAAACAAAAGGCAGAATTAACTTCAGATGTACAAAATCACAAAAGAGTGTATATTAAACAAAACACTTCACACACAATTTATGTGTTTAATATTGCAATATGAATACATCAGATATTTTAAACAAAATAAATCACAAGCTCAAGAAATAATAAATCTTATATATAAAAAAGGATCTCCGTCTGTCTGTCTGTCCGTATGTCCGTCTGTCCTTTATGCGCTCGCGAACGGCCCATCCGATTGAGATGAAATTTTCTACACGCCTTCCTTTCATTCCAGAGCAGCCAACTGTCGTAGTTTTTTTTTCTTCTTCCTCCTCCTCCCTCCTCCCTCCTCCCCCTCCCAAAATACGTACGTCCAGGAAATGGTCTTCTACATAGACACTTCTCTCTGAGGTCCGCGATAACATATTAACCTGGTGGGATGGAATTATCAATCATCCTACTACCTCCTCCCTCCTCCTCCCTTCTCCTCCTCCTCCCTCTTCCTCCCTCCTCCTACCCTCTTCCTCTTCCCCTCCTCCCTCTCCCTCCTCTTCCTCCTCCATCCTCCTCCTCCCTCTTCCTCCTTTTCCTCCCTCTTCCTGCTCCTTCTTCCTCCCTCCTCCCCCTCCTCCTTCCTCCTCCTCCCTCTCCGCCTCCTCCCTCCTCCTCCTCCCTTCTCCTCCTCCTCCCTCCTCCTCCTCTCTCCGCCTATCTCTTCCTCCCTCCTCCTCCCTTCACATTCCTCCTCCTCCCTCCTCTCTCTTCCTCCTCCCTCCTCCTCCCTCTTCCTCCTCCTCCTCCCTCATCCTTCCTCCTGCTCCCTCCTCCTCCTCCCTTCTCCTCCCTTCTCCTCCTCCCCCTCCTACCCCTCCCTCCTCCCCCTCATCCGTCTTCCTCCCTCCTCCTTCTTCCTCCCTCCTCCTCCCTCTCCTCCTTATCCCTCCTCCTCCATTCTCCTCCTCCTCTCTCTACCTCCTCCCTCCTCCTCCCTTCACATTCCTCCTCCTCCCTCTTCCTCCTCATCCCTCCTCCTCCTCTATCCTCCTCCCTCCTCCTCCTCCTCCCTCTACCTCCTCCCTCCTCCTCCCTTCACATTCCTCCTCCTCCCTCTTCCTCCTCCTCCCTCTCATCCTCTTCCCTCCTTCTCCTCCCTCTTCCTCCTCCCTCCTCCCACTCTCTACTCCTCCCTCCTCCTCCTCCCTCTTCCTCCCTCCGCCTCCTCCCTCCTCCCACTCTCTACTCCTCCCTCCTCCTTCTCCTCCCTCCTCTTCCTCCCTCTTCCTGCTCCCTCCGCCTCCTCCCTCCGCCTACTCTCTCCTCCTCCTCCCTCCTCCTGCGATCTCCTCCCTCCCTCCTTCTCCCTCTTCCTCCTCCCTCCTCCTCCCCCTCCTCCTCCACCCTACTCCTCCCTCCTCTTCCTAATCCCTCCTCCTCCCTCCTATTCCTCCTGTCTCCTCCTCCCTCCTCCTCCCTCCTCTTCCCTCCTCCACCTCCCTCTTCCTCCTCCCTCCTCCATTTACCCAAGACAGACAGACATACAGATAGTCGGGAACGGGATCTTATATGACTACTTATATGATTTAAATGAGATGCTCTCCACCATGGGCTGGGCCGGGTCAGACAGACAGACAGACAGACAGACAGATAGATAGACAGACAGACAGACAGACAGACAGTCGGGAACGGGAGCTTATATGACTACTTATATGAATTAAATGAGATGCTCCCCACCAGAGTCTGGGCGAAGCCGGGCCGTGTCAGCTAGTATTATTATAAATATGTTTACAGCATAATAAAGCTGTTAATAAGATAAAATAAATCTAAAATAACAGTGTACAAAAGCACATTATTTATATGACGTCATAAACTAATCCCTGTCGGCCAGGATTTTATAAACAAATTTGTAAAACAAACAAACAAACAAACAAACACATTAGAATAATACACATTTTTTTTACAGCAGTCATTGATTTAACACATTTTTCCCTCTTAGGTGCCTTCTTCTATGAAAGAGGTTAGAAAAAGAAATTATTGAGATGTTTTTAACAGTGCTTGCATATATTACTTCTAAGCGTTAACATGTTTCCATTTATGGCATTAAATTATTTTTCTTGATAGTTTTTAAATATTTCACAGGAAAGGATTTAAATATATTCAATGAAAGTTGTTGAAAGTGTTCAAATGTTACCTTTGAATGTGTTTAAATATTTTACTTGAAAGTGCTTGGCATATGTATCTTGAATATGCAAATGACAGTGCTTTTGAAACTCTTACATACTGAATGAATGACTGAACAAATGTATAGCAAAGTTGGTCAATATCAGACAATAAAGAAGCGAGTTGTGCTACAGGGATATGTAATGTGTCCAAACCTTTTTCCCTATATAGTTGACACATTTGCTATTATACTGAATGCAATGGTCACTGATTCGGTTTGTTTTTTTGACTTTCTCTGAATATAAGCAACAACCACATACATTAAATAAGGATGGTTATATTCTTTTCAAGCAAAACAGACAGACAAGAGTCAGACAGAACGATATACAGGCAGGCAGTAACATACAGCAGAGAAACAGATAGATAGACAGCAAGTGGGTAGGCAAGTGGGTTTGTTGGTCAATAGGTAGGTAAGTAATGGGATAGACAAGTATGATTTTTAGGTAGGCAGTCAGATTGGGAGGTATGTTGGTAAGAAGGTAGGTAGGTAATATTATAGATAGATAGATATGATTAGTATGTAGGCAGGCAGATTGGGAGTTATGTTTGTAAGTAGATAGGCAGATAATGGGAAGGTGGGTATTATTTGTAGGTAGGAAGGCAGATAGGCAGGTAAGTATGCATTTAGAAACAGGTAGATCAGTCGTTGGGGAGGTAGCTAGCTAGCTAAATAGATACCATGGCAGGTAGACATGTTGTCGGGTACACAAATGTGTGCCTGTTGCAAGCAGAAATGCATAAATGACACGTTGTAAAACCAATACTAAAATAAAAAGAGATCAAATATGTAAAAGAAAAGTGGCCACCCTTTACATCAGTGGATCTCAACCTTATTTGGCCCATGCACCCCTTTACCATATGTTCAGAACGTCATCCCCCCCCCCCCCTTTTAGAATGAGGACGAGAAGTGAACATTTTAGTCCAACTGACCGGTGTAAAGGCTGAACCCCCTACCTCACGTTCAGCACGCCAGATGTTTGAGAACGAGCGTTCTTATCTATTCGGCCATG
>OY992880.1:21612072-21707442 GCA_963921405.1 Cepaea hortensis | reverse complement strand
GAGGTAGCTAGCTAGCTAAATAGATACCATGGCAGGTAGACATGTTGTCGGGTACACAAATGTGTGCCTGTTGCAAGCAGAAATGCATAAATGACACGTTGTAAAACCAATACTAAAATAAAAAGAGATCAAATATGTAAAAGAAAAGTGGCCACCCTTTACATCAGTGGATCTCAACCTTATTTGGCCCATGCACCCCTTTACCATATGTTCAGAACGTCATCCCCCCCCCCTTTTAGAATGAGGACGAGAAGTGAACATTTTAGTCCAACTGACCGGTGTAAAGGCTGAACCCCCTACCTCACGTTCAGCACGCCAGATGTTTGAGAACGAGCGTTCTTATCTATTCGGCCATGCCGACCTCTCCTTGTATACCATATTGGGGATATGGTGGTTAGGTCAGATGTTCTGGACCAAACAGCACTGGAGGGTTATGTGGTCAGTATTACGATAAGTACCCGTACAACTGAGACTGGAGGGATTCTGGAGCCACGTAGTTATAATGGAATAGCACCCAGAGGCGAGTCACAACTCAGAATGCCAACACATCTGTCGCCTGCGCCAGCTTACGGCTACCTTTGGTTAAAGAACCCATTTTTCTACTTTGGTGTAATTTTATGCCACACACACACACACGCGCGCGCGCGTGCGCGCATCCGCGCGCAAGGACACTCATACAAAGCCACACGCATACACGCATTAGCCTCTATGGGTCTGTGATGTCATAGTGATATTATATTTTGTGAGCCCGAACTGAATACAGGGAGGAATGTGTGGCCAATAGTTCCCTCACTTAACGGACGACGAGTGGAGATGTCGAACCCCCGTCGGGTCGTGCCCATAACATTATCAATTATCAGCGAAGTTTATCAGATTCGCAAATGCGCTCGCGATCTATATATATATATATAACTAGCAGACCCGGCCCGGCTTCGCCCAGGCCCTGGCAGGGAGCATCTCATTTAATTCATATTCGCCCCTGCTCCCGTTCCCGTTCCCAAAGCGGGGAGCATCTCATTTAATTCATATTCGGCCCTTGCTCCCGTTCCCGTTCCCAACAAAGACGACGCGGCCCGGCATCGCCTTGTCCCTGGCAGGGAACATCTCATTTAATTCATATTCGGCCCTTGCTCCCGTTCCCGTTCCCAAAGCGGGGGACCATCTCATTTAATTCATATTCGGCCCCAGCTCCCATTCCCGTTTCCAAAGTGGGGAGCATCTCATTTAATTGGTAAAAGGAGCGGCGATAGCAGCAGCATCAGTAGAAGAAAAAGGAGGCGGAGGAGGAAGGAGGAAGAGGGAGGTGGAGGAGGGAGGAGGAGGGAAGATGAGGAGGGAGGAGGATGGAAGAGGAGGGAGGAGGAAGAGGGAGGAGGAGGAGGGAGGAGGAGAAGGGAGGAGGAGAAGGGAGGAGGAGGAGGTGGAGGGAGGAGGAGGGAGGAGGAGGGAATAGGAAGAGGGAGGAGGAGGGAGGAGGAGGGAGGAGGAGGAGGGAGGAGAAGGGAAGAGGAGGAGGGAGGAGGAGGGGGAGGATGAGGAGGGAGGAGGAAGGAGGAGGGAGAGGAAGGAGGAGGAGGGAGGAGGAGGGAAGATGAGGAGGGAGGAGGATGGAAGAGGAGGGAAGAGGAAGAGAGAGGAGGTGGAGGGTGGAGGAGGAGGGAGGAGGAGGGAGGAGGAGGGGGGAGGAGGAGGTGGAGGAGGGAGGAAGAGGGGAGGAGAAGGAGGGAGGAGGAGAGAGGAGGAGGGAGGAAGAGGAAGAAGGAGGTGGAGGGAGGAGGAGGAGGGAAGAGGAAGAGGGAGGAGGAGGGAGGAGGAGGGAGGAGGAGGAGGGAGGAGGAGGGAAGAGGAGGAGGGAGGAGGAGGAGAGAGGAGGAGGAGTGAGGAGGAGGAAGAGGAAGGAGGAGGACGAAGGAGGAGGAGGGAGGAGGAGGGGAAGAGGGAGGAGGAGGAGGAAGGAGGACGGAGGAGGACGGAGGAGGATGGGGAGAGGGAGGAGGAGGAGGGAGGAGGAGGGAGGAGAAGAGGATGGGTGAGGAGGAGTGAGGAGGAGGAGGAGGGAGGAGGAGGGAGGAGGAGGGATAAAGAGGGAGGAGGAGGAGCGAGAAGGAGGAGGGAAGAGGAGGAGGAGGGAGGAGGAGCAAAGAGGAAGGAGGAGGATGAGGAGGGAGGAGGAGGAGGAGGGAGGAATGAGGAGGAGGAGGAGGGAGGGGAGGGAGGAGGGAAGAGGAGGAGGGAGGAGGAGGGAGGAGAAGGAAGAGGAAGGAGGAGGAGGGAGGAGGAGGTAAGATGAGGGAGGGAGGAGGATGGAAGAGGAGGGACGAGGAAGAGAGAGGAGGAGTAGGGAGGAGGAGGAGGGAGGAGGAGGAGGGAGGAGGAGGAGGGGGAGGAGTGGGGAAGAGGGGAGGAGAAGGAGGGAGGGAAGAGGGAGGAAGAGGGAGGAGGTGGAGGGAGGAGGAGGTAGGAGGAGGAGGGAAGAGGAAGAGGGAGGAGGAGGGAGGAGGGAGGAGGAGGAGAAAGGAGGAGGAGGGAGGATGAGGAAGGAGGAGGGAGGAGGAGGGAGGAGGAGGAAGAGGAAGGATGAGGAGGGAGGAGGAGAGGGAAGAGGGAGGAGGAGGAGGGAGGAGGAGGGATGAGGAGGGGGAAGAGGGAGGAGGAGGAGGAGGGAGGACGAGGGAGGAGAAGAGGATTAGTGAGGAGGAGTGAGGAGGAGGAGGGAGGAGGAGGGAGGAGGAGGAGAGAGGAAGAGGGGAGGGAGGAGGGGGGAGGAGGAGGGAGGAGGAGGGAGGGGGATGGAGAGGGAGGAGGAGGAAGGAGGAGGAGGGAGGTGGAGGAGAGAGGTGGAAAAGGGGGAGGAAGGAAGAGGAGTGATTAGGAGGAGGGAGGAGGGCGAGGAGGTAGGAGGAGGAGGAAGAGGTAGGAGGAGCAAGGAGCAGGAGAGGGATTAGGAGGATGGAGGAGGAAGAGGAGGGAGAGGGAGGAGGGGGATGGTGAAGAGGAAGAGGGTAGGAGGAGGAGGATGGGAGAAGAGGAGGAGGATTATAACGCATATGCCTGTAGATAACTGCAGCGAAAAGGTGGGTCTGTCTAACTATCTGACCCGGCGTGGCTTCTCCCAGCTCCTGGCGGGGAGCGTCTCATTAAATTCATACAAAAAACAATGTTACTTAAAAGAATGTCCTTCCACACACCATCCATTATTTTTAATGAAGACTGTTTTTAATCACCTACATGACTGTACTGTAGATAACTTCTTTAGCATAAAAAGATGAGTTACAATGTTATGCATTATGCATTATTTTTATGAAAACTTTGAAAATTCCTTAAAGATTATATCATGATTTATTATAACTCATATGCCGGTAAATAACTATAGACAAAGAGTTTATAAATCTTTGAAAACGAATATGACTATAAGTTATATAGCAATGTTATTAAAAGTTATGCCCCTTGAAATAACTTTTCTAGAGTTAAGTCCCCTCGCTATATAGAAATTATAATGAAAAATGAAATATTAAATAATATTGAGTAAGTAGCCGATTTTACACTAAAAATTTATGACAGTTGGCAGCGCGGGAATGAAAGGAAGACGTGTAGAAAATTTCATCTCAATCGGATGGGCCGTTCGCGAACGCATAAAGGACATACAGACAGACATACATACACATTACATCCTTTTTTATATATAAGATTGTGTATGCGTGCGTGCGTGAGTGCGTGCGTGCGTGCGTGCGTGCGTGCGTGCGTGCGTGTGTGTGTGTGTGTGCTAGACATTCACCGACACTGATACTGACAATGACACATACACAAACAAACACACACACACACACTCACACACATACACACACACTCACACACACACATAATGATCTTTAAACACCTGCACATTTTAGCTCCCCAGCGAATGTTTTCTTCTTTGCTCATGAGCATCTCCAAATTCTTTTCAAATAAACCACATTTACATTGCCTACAATTTCTCTACTATTTTATTACTCGTGGTCAAGTTTTCACGCTCGTACAGAAGAACAGAGCACACACAACTTTTTAGTTAACGGATTACTGTACTTCTGTTATTTCTACTTTCATTTGCATGATGTTGCCTTCCTTTCCGTCTTTTCGTTCCTTTTCTTTATTACCCCTAGCCCGTCCACCCTCAACTGAGAAGTTATAACCCAGCTTCAGATTAATAATCCTGTGACCAAACCAGCCACGTCTCGGATATTAATTTTAAAGGAATTGTCGTCCTGAAGGATAACAGTTATTACACAAGTTTGTTGCCAATTCTTGTTAGAAGTCACTTTCGTTGAATGTAAAGAGTATTGAAATTCTACATCGAACTCGTTTCGCTGTATGGCAGTGAATCTTGGAACGTATATAAACAAATTAGAAAGAACTTAGAAGCAACCGAAAAGTGGTTCTTGAGACGATTGTCTGAAAGAGACAAAGGAAACTAGAATAATATATATATATATATATATATTATATATATATATATATATATATATATATATATATATATATATATATATATATATATATATATATATATATATATATATATATATATCAATAAGAAGAGAAAAAGCGCTTACTTTGGTTATGAGATGGGGGGCATTGGAGAACATCGTGACAACTGGAAGGATCAATGGGAAGAGAGGCAGAGGCAGATCAATAGAAATGATGCTGAGCAAGTTGAAACGGTGGCATGGAGGAATAGAATCAACAGAGTTAATCCAGAACACCAGAACGCGAGATCTGTGGTGAGAATTGAACGCCAAAACCAGCTGGGAGGACACATGGTGAGGATGCGTATGATTATTCTTGTAAAATGGAATACGGTAGGTAGAATAAGTAACATCAATGTCGGACATAAAAAATGCATGTAATAACAAGAAAAGGAAACCAACAGCTTAGTATAGCAACTGTTTGAGTTAATGGTTAATTCTCCCTCGTTAATTGGTGTATGTTTTGATATACAAGAGGGCTTCAAATTAAAACCTTAAGTGTGACAGACATTACAACAACTATGCCATTGTCATGTAACCTGTCAATATTGTTGTTAAGGATGTCAGAAGTGTTGCTCGCTTGCTTGCTTGTGTTCGTTGGCTTGAGCTCCAACGCGAAGTCCTGTATGTCGGATGAAGACATCCTGTTGTCCAACATCAGTGTGATGTCATACATGACCTGAGGTGTGCGTCAGTATCCGTTGTCCCATGTCTGGCTTATTGGTGTGCAGAATGGTGGTTCCTCGCCGTACAGGCAGACACTCTCCGACTTCGGAGGAATCGGCGATCCTACTGACTTTAGCCAGGACCCCGAAGGGACCTGTTGCCCGGGACGCTCGACGAGGACGTGTCAATAGGTCTTGGCCAGTATATAACCCGGCCCTGGTGCCTTGGAAACACCTCTGCGTCCCGCTGAAGTGTTAAACACGTGACATCGCAGTGCAGAAGACCACGGTTACGTCATAAGGACAGTTTAAAGATGGCCACCTCACTTTTTACATGCGCCAAAGAAGGGCAGCGTTCTGTTATGTTTTTTTTTTTTTTATCCGTAAAGGGGTGAAACCTATAGAAATTCATTGGCGAATGAAGGTCCAGTATGGTGATGCATGCTTGTCATTCCAGCAAGTGTATGAGCGCAGTAGGAAGTTTCATAACGGTGTGACCTCTGTAGCAGACTTTTTGGTTCAATTAACTTAGAGATACAGCACACTCGAACAAGTGGAGGACTTGCATTGAACGCAGTGGTGACTACATCGAACAATGATACATTTTTTCTTTACTTTTTCAGAATATATTCACACCCCCACCCCCCCAAAAAAAAAAATAATTAAGGTTTGATTTGAAGCCCCCTGGTACAAAATAGACAACTGACATCACAATCACTGAGGGTAAGAGTGCACGAGGCAGAAGAACTGGGATGAGATCGAGAGACTTTTTGGCTTGCAATTATGAAAGCGACATTCTGAAATGGACCTGTACATTATGATGATGCGAAACATTGGAAAGCCAATCCATTGCCACGGTGTGTTATAAACATCATATGTGTAATTTCGAGGTCATTTTTACCACTCACCACTCTCTGTCAAGTGCGATGATTTGTTTCTCTTTCAAGTTCGATTATTTGTTTAGTTACTGGTTAACGCTTGGGGCAGATTGGGATATGCTTGTAGAACCATATTGGGATATACATGTGCAGTAATTAAGTTTTTGTTTTAAATACTGGCTTTAATAGCTTCTACTGAGATACACTCTGGATTAGCAGCTGTCTCATCCTTCAGGAGTTTGATAGCCTCTCTAATCCTAAGTGTTGAATATTGGCTACTTGTAAGATTAGAGAGAGTTCTGTAAGGCAAAATCTGTAAGGGACAAAAGGTTAACCAAGAAATATCTTCTCTGCCCAGATGTGCAGTAAGCCGTCATTGACAACATCTGTAGCATTTAAGTGAGCACCAGAACAAAATCACTACATGTGATGCATCATTGAAAAGTTGCCAAACCAGATGAAAAGCTCACCAACTTGATAATAAGGCAAATGTTTTTTATTATCATTATTGTTTTTGTTGAGGCATCTGATGAAGAAACCAGCTTTTTGGAAGACATTTCTCACTGTCAACGAACACATGCTAGTCACCAATAGTTTTGTCAGTTAATTCTTTCTATACCAAGACTCTAACTTGTTGATAGTCACTTCACTCTTGACAAAATCAAGCCATGTACAGCTCTATCAATCCCAGGCAGTTATTATTTTAACCACTGTTGTCTTAGTTCTTACTTTAAATCTATCAGTCTGAGACAGTCACTAATTTTGACCATGCTGTCCTAATGTTTACTTTAAATGTTATTTTTACTCCTTTAGTCCCAGAGAGTATTTCTTAAACCTATGTTGTCCTAGTTATTTTATCTCTGTCAGTCCTAGACAGTCATTACTTTTACCCTTGCTATGCTAGTTGTTACTTTCACTCCTTCAGTCCCAGACAGTCATTACTTTTAACCATGTTTTCCTCTGTGTTACTTACACTCCTTAAGTCCCAAACAGTCATTGCTTTTACCTATGTTATCCTCTGTGTTACTTCCACTTCTTCAGTCCCAGACAGTCATTACTTTTAACCATGTTGGCCTACTGTTTACTTTAAATGTTAAGTTAAGTACTTCAGTGCCAAAGAGTCATTATACTTCAACATGTCGTCTTAATGTTTACTTCACATGTTACTTTAACTTCATCAGTCTCAGACAGTTAACTTTAAATCCTTCTGATCTAGAATGTAATTATTTCAAACAGTCACTATAACATCTGAATTAGACAGAACAAGTAAGTTACTTAAACAAAGAAAAAGAAAGAGAAAAAGAGAGAGATCTGGCCGACGCTCAACGCTCAGAGGAAAGGCGAGACGGACATATAATCAGATATTGCTACTGGTACTATTAGTGTTGGAACTCTTCGCTGGTTGCTGAGGATGGGGACTGAGCGCTTATGGGAATGCCCCGAATGCTGTGATGTTGATTCCTAAATCAAACAATCAAACAGAAAAAGAAAGAAGGAAAATAAAATAAACAGAAACAAAAGGCAGAATTAACTTAAGATGTACAAAATCACAAAAGAGTGTATATTAAACAAAACACTTCACACACAATTTATGTGTTTATTATTGCAATATGAATACATCAGATATTTTAAGCAAAATAAATCACAAGCTCAAGAAATAATAAATATTATTATAAATATGTTTACAGCATAATAAAGCTGTTAATAAGATAAAATAAATCTAAAATAACAGTGTACAAAAGCACATTATTTATATGACGTCATAAACTAATCCCTGTCGGCCAGGATTTTATAAACAAATTTGTAAAACAAACAAACAAACAAACAAACACATTAGAATAATACACATTTTTTTTTACAGCAGTCATTGATTTAACACATTTTTCCCTCTTAGGTGCCTTCTTCTATGAAAGAGGTTAGAAAAAGAAATTATTGAGATGTTTTTAACAGTGCTTGCATATATTACTTCTAAGCGTTAACATGTTTCCATTTATGGCATTAAATTATTTTTCTTGATAGTTTTTAAATATTTCACAGGAAAGGATTTAAATATATTCAATGAAAGTTGTTGAAAGTGTTCAAATGTTACCTTTGAATGTGTTTAAATATTTTACTTGAAAGTGATTGGCATATGTATCTTGAATATGCAAATGACAGTGCTTTTGAAACTCTTACATACTGAATGAATGACTGAACAAATGTATAGCAAAGTTGGTCAATATCAGACAATAAAGAAGCGAGTTGTGCTACAGGGATATGTAATGTGCCCAAACCTTTCTCCCTATATAGTTGACACATTTGCTATTATACTGAATGCAATGGTCACTGATTCGGTTTGTTTTTTTGACTTTCTCTGAATATAAGCAACAACCACATACATTAAATAAGGATGGTTATATTCTTTTCAAGCAAAACAAACAGACAAGAGTCAGACAGAACGATATACAGGCAGGCAGTAACATACAGCAGAGAAACAGATAGATAGACAGCAAGTGGGTAGGCAAGTGGGTTTGTTGGTCAATAGGTAGGTAAGTAATGGGATAGACAAGTATGATTTTTAGGTAGGCAGTCAGATTGGGAGGTATGTTGGTAAGAAGGTAGGTAGGTAATATTATAGATAGATAGATATGATTAGTATGTAGGCAGGCAGATTGGGAGTTATGTTTGTAAGTAGATAGGCAGATAATGGGAAGGTGGGTATTATTTGTAGGTAGGAAGGCAGATAGGCAGGTAAGTATGCATTTAGAAACAGGTAGATCAGTCGTTGGGGAGGTAGCTAGCTAGCTAAATAGATACCATGGCAGGTAGACATGTTGTCGGGTACACAAATGTGTGCCTGTTACAAGCAGAAATGCATAAATGACACGTTGTAAAACCAATACTAAAATAAAAAGAGATCAAATATGTAAAAGAAAAGTGGCCACCCTTTACATCAGTGGTTCTCAACCTTATTTGGCCCATGCACCCCTTTACCATATGTTCAGAACGTCATCCCCCCCCCCTTTTAGAATGAGGACGAGAAGTGAACATTTTAGTCCAACTGACCGGTGTAAAGGCTGAACCCCCTACCTCACGTTCAGCACGCCAGATGTTTGAGAACGAGCGTTCTTATCTATTCGGCCATGCCGACCTCTCCTTGTATACCATATTGGGGATATGGTGGTTAGGTCAGATGTTCTGGACCAAACAGCACTGGAGGGTTATGTGGTCAGTATTACGATAAGCACCCGTACAACTGAGACTGGAGGGATTCTGGAGCCACGTAGTTATAATGGAATAGCACCCAGATGCGAGTCACAACTCAGAATGCCAACACATCTGTCGCCTGCGCCAGCTTACGGCTACCTTTGGTTAAAGAACCCATTTTTCTACTTTGGTGTAATTTTATGCCACACACACACGCGCGCGCGCGCGTGCGCGCATCCGCGCGCAAGGACACTCATACAAAGCCACACGCATACACGCATTAGCCTCTATGGGTCTGTGATGTCATAGTGATATTATATTTTGTGAGCCCGAACTGAATACAGGGAGGAATGTGTGGCCAATAGTTCCCTCACTTAACGGACGACGAGTGGAGATGTCGAACCCCCGTCGGGTCGTGCCCATAACATTATCAATTATCAGCGAAGTTTATCAGATTCGCAAACGCGCTCGCGATCTATATATATATATATATATATATATATATATATATATATATATATATATATATATATATATATATATATATATATATATATATATAACTAGCAGACCCGGCCCGTCTTCGCCCAGCCCCTGGCAGGGAGCATCTCATTTAATTCATATTCGCCCCTGCTCCCGTACCCGTTCCCAAAGCGGGGAGCATCTCATTTAATTCATATTCGGCCCTTGCTCCCGTTCCCGTTCCCAACAAAGACGACGCGGCCCGGCATCGCCTTGTCCCTGGCAGGGAACATCTCATTTAATTCATATTCGGCCCTTGCTCCCGTTCCCGTTCCCAAAGCGGGGGACCATCTCATTTAATTCATATTCGGCCCCAGCTCCCATTCCCGTTTCCAAAGTGGGGAGCATCTCATTTAATTGGTAAAAGGAGCGGCGATAGCAGCAGCATCAGTAGAAGAAAAAGGAGGCGGAGGAGGAAGGAGGAAGAGGGAGGTGGAGGAGGGAGGAGGAGGGAAGATGAGGAGGGAGGAGGATGGAAGAGGAGGGAGGAGGAAGAGGGAGGAGGAATGAGGAGGAGAAGGGAGGAGGAGGGAGGAGGAGGGAAGAGGAAGAGGGAGGAGGAGGGAGGAGGAGGGAGGAGGAGGGGGAGAAGGAGGAGGAGGAGGAGGAGGGAGGAGGAGGGAGGAGAAGAGGATGGGTGAGGAGGAGGAGGGAGGAGGAGGAGGGAGGAAGAGGGAGGAGGAGGAGCTAGAAGGAGGAGGGAAGAGGAGGAGGAGGGAGGAGGAGGGAAGAGGAAGGAGGAGGATGAGGAGGGAGGAGTAGGAGGAGGAGGGAGGGGGAGGGAGGAGGGAAGAGGAGGAGGGAGGAGGAGGAAGGAGGAGGGAGGATGAGGAGGGAGGAGGAGGGAAGATGAGGAGGGAGGAGGATGGAAGAGGAGGGAGGAGGAAGAGAGAGGAGGAGGAGGGAGGAGGAGGGAGGAGGAGGAGGGAGGAGGAGGGAGGATGAGAGAGGAGGAGGGGGAGGATGAGGAAGGAGGAGGGGGAGGATGAGGAAGGAGGAGGAGGGAGGAGGAGGAGGAAGAGGAAGGATGAGGAGGGAGGAGGGGGGAAGGAGGAGGGAGGAGGAGGGAGGAGGAGGGGGAAGAGGAAGGAGGAGGAGGGAGGAGAAGAGGATGAGTGAGGAGGAGTGAGGAGGAGGAGGGAGGAGGAGGAGAGAGGAAGAGGGAAGAGGAGGGAGGAGGAGGAGAGAAGAGGAGGAGGAGGGAGGAGGGAAGAGGAAGGAGGAGGATTAGGAGGGAGGAGGAGGATGAGGAGGAGGAGGGAGGAGGAGGATGAGGAGGAGAGAGGAGGAGGGAGGAGGAGGGGGAGGAGGAGGGAGGAGGAGGGAGGGGGAGGTAGAGGGAGGAGGAGGAGGAAGGAGGAGGAGGGAGGAGGAGGAAAGAGGTGGAAAAGGGGGAGGAAGGAAGAGGAGTGATTAGGAGGAGGGAGGAGGGCGAGGAGGTAGGAGGAGGAGGAAGAGGTAGGAGGAGCAAGGGGCAGGAGAGGGAGGAGGAGGATGGAGGAGGAAGAGGAGGGAGAGGGAGGAGGGGGATGGGGAAGAGGAAGAGGGTAGGAGGAGGAGGATGGGAGAAGAGGAGGAGGATTATAACGCATATGCCTGTAGATAACTGCAGCGAAAAGCTGGGAGCGTCTCATTAAATTCATACCAAAAAAAAATGGTACTTAAAAGAATGTCCTTCCACACACCATCCATTGACCAATGAACAAGTCCTTCAAGAAACAAATGAAGATCGTAAACTGATCAGAGACATTAGACGTAGACAGTCACAGTTTTTTGGGCATGTTATGAGAAGAAATGATTTGGAGAACTTGGTGACAACTGGTAAGATCGAGGGGAACAGACCAAGGGGAAGACCTAGAAACAAGTATCTGGATGGCTTGGCCTTGTGGCATGGTCGAGACAAAAACACGGAACTGATCCACGACTCTGTTGATCGAGTGAGATGGCAGAACATGACCGCCCACGCTTACCGGCATGGCACATGATTGATGATGGATGGATGGCATTATGCATTATTTTTATGAAAACTTTGAAAATGCCTTAAAGATTATATCATGATTTATTATAACTCATATGCCGGTAAATAACTATAGACAAAGAGTTTATAAATCTTTGAAAACGAATATGACTATAAGTTATATAGCAATGTTATTAAAAGTTATGCCCCTTGAAATAACTTTTCTAGAGTTAAGTCCCCTCGCTATATAGAAATTATAATGAAAAATGAAATATTAAATAATATTGAGTAAGTAGCCGATTTTGCACTAAAAAATATAACAGTTGGCAGCGCGGGAATGAAAGGAAGACGTGTAGAAAATTTCATCTCAATCGGATGGGCCGTTCGCGAACGCATAAAGGACATACAGACAGACATACATACACATTACATCCTTTTTTATATATAAGATTGTGTATGCGTGCGTGCGTGAGTGCGTGCGTGCGTGCGTGTGTGTGTGTGTGTGTGTGTGCTAGACATTCGCCGACACTGATACTGACAATGACACATACACAAACAAACACACTCACACACATACACACACACTCACACACACACATAATGATCTTTAAACACCTGCACATTTTAGCTCCCCAGCGAATGTTTTCTTCTTTGCTCATGAGCATCTCCAAATTCTTTTCACATAAACCACATTTACATTGCCTACAATTTCTCTACTATTTTATTACTCGTGGTCAAGTTTTCACGCTCGTACAGAAGAACAGAGCACACACAACTTTTTAGTTAACGGATTACTGTACTTCTGTTATTTCTACTTTCATTTGCATGATGTTGCCTTCCTTTCCGTCTTTTCGTTCCTTTTCTTTATTACCCCTAGCCCGTCCACCCTCAACTGAGAAGTTATAATTAGGGCCCAACCCAGCTTCAGATTAATAATCCTGTGACCAAACCAGCCACGTCTCGGATATTAATTTTAAACGGATTGTCGTCCTGAAGGATAACAGTTATTACACAAGTTTGTTGCCAATTCTTGTTAGAAGTCACTTTCGTTGAATGTAAAGAGTATTGAAATTCTACATCGAACTCGTTTCGCTGTATGGCAGTGAATCTTGGAACGTATATAAACAAATTAGAAAGAACTTAGAAGCAACCGAAAAGTGGTTCTTGAGACGATTGTCTGAAAGAGACAAAGGAAACTAGAATAATATATATATATATATCAATAAGAAGAGAAAAAGCGCTTACTTTGGTTATGAGATGGGGGGGCATTGGAGAACATCGTGACAACTGGAAGGATCAATGGGAAGAGAGGCAGAGGCAGATCAATAGAAATGATGCTGAGCAAGTTGAAACGGTGGCATGGAGGAATAGAATCAACAGAGTTAATCCAGAACACCAGAACGCGAGATCTGTGGTGAGAATTGAACGCCAAAACCAGCTGGGAGGACACATGGTGAGGATGCGTATGATTATTCTTGTAAAATGGAATACGGTAGGTAGAATAAGTAACATCAATGTCGGACATAAAAAATGCATGTAATAACAAGAAAGGGAAACCAACAGCTTAGTATAGCAACTGTTTGAGTTAATGGTTAATTCTCCCTCGTTAATTGGTGTATGTTTTGATATACTAGAGGGCTTCAAATTAAAACCTTAAGTGTGACAGACATTACAACAACTATGCCATTGTCATGTAACCTGTCAATATTGTTGTTAAGGATGTCAGAAGTGTTGCTCGCTTGCTTGCTTGTGTTCGTTGGCTTGAGCTCCAACGCGAAGTCCTGTATGTCGGATGAAGACATCCTGTTGTCCAACATCAGTGTGATGTCATACAGGACCTGAGATGTGCGTCAGTATCCGTTGTCCCATGTCTGGCTTATTGGTGTGCAGAATGGTGGTTCCTCGCCGTACAGGCAGACACTCTCAGACTTCGGAGGAATCGGCGATCCTACTGACTTTAGCCAGAACCCCGAAGGGACCTGTTGCCCGGGACGCTCGACGAGGACGTGTCAATTGGTCTTGGCCAGTATATAACCCGGCCCTGGTGCCTTGGAAACACCTCTGCGTCCCGCTGAAGTGTTAAACACGTGACATCGCAGTGCAGACGACCACGGTTACGTCATAAGGACAGTTTAAAGATGGCCACCTCACTTTTTACATGCGCCAAAGAAGGGCAGCGTTCTGTTATGTTTTTTTTTTTTTATCCGTAAAGGGGTGAAACCTATAGAAATTCATTGGCGAATGAAGGTCCAGTATGGTGATGCATGCTTGTCATTCCAGCAAGTGTATGAGCGCAGTAGGAAGTTTCATAACGGTGTGACCTCTGTAGCAGACTTTTTGGTTCAATTAACTTAGAGATACAGCACACTCGAACAAGTGGAGGACTTGCATTGAACGCAGTGGTGACTACATCGAACAATGATACATTTTTTCTTTACTTTTTCAGAATATATTCACACCCCCCCCCCCCCCAAAAAAAAAAAAAATAATTAAGGTTTAATTTGAAGCCCCCTGGTACAAAATAGACAACTGACATCACAATCACTGAGGGTAAGAGTGCACGAGGCAGAAGAACTGGGATGAGATCGAGAGACTTTTTGGCTTGCAATTATGAAAGCGACATTCTGAAATGGACCTGTACATTATGATGATGCGAAACATTGGAAAGCCAATCCATTGCCACGGTGTGTTATAAACATCATATGTGTAATTTCGAGGTCATTTTTACCACTCACCACTCTCTGTCAAGTGCGATGATTTGTTTCTCTTTCAAGTTCGATTATTTGTTTAGTTACTGGTTAACGCTTGGGGCAGATTGGGATATGCTTGTAGAACCATATTGGGATATACATGTGCAGTAATTAAGTTTTTGTTTTAAATACTGGCTTTAATAGCTTCTACTGAGATACACTCTGGATTAGCAGCTGTCTCATCCTTCAGGAGTTTGATAGCCTCTCTAATCCTAAGTGTTGAATATTGGCTACTTGTAAGATTAGAGAGAGTTCTGTAAGGCAAAATCTGTAAGGGACAAAAGGTTAACCAAGAAATATCTTCGCTGCCCAGATGTGCAGTAAGCCGTCATTGACAACATCTGTAGCATTTAAGTGAGCACCAGAACAAAATCACTACATGTGATGCATCATTGAAAAGTTGCCAAACCAGATGAAAAGCTCACCAACTTGATAATAAGGCAAATGTTTTTTATTATCATTATTGTTTTTGTTGAGGCATCTGATGAAGAAACCAGCTTTTTGGAAGACATTTCTCACTGTCAACGAACACATGCTAGTCACCAATAGTTTTGTCAGTTAATTCTTTCTATACCAAGACTCTAACTTGTTGATAGTCACTTCACTCTTGATCAAGCCATGTACAGCTCTATCAATCCCAGGCAGTTATTATTTTAACCACTGTTGTCTTAGTTCTTACTTTAAATCTTTCAGTCTGAGACAGTCACTAATTTTGACCATGCTGTCCTAATGTTTACTTTAAATGTTATTTTTACTCCTTTAGTCCCAGAGAGTATTTCTTAAACCTATGTTGTCCTAGTTATTTTATCTCTGTCAGTCCTAGACAGTCATTACTTTTACCCTTGCTATGCTAGTTGTTACTTTCACTCCTTCAGTCCCAGACAGTCATTACTTTTAACCATGTTTTCCTCTGTGTTACTTTCACTCCTTCAGTCCCAGACAGTCATTACTTTTACCTATGTTTTCCTCTGTGTTACTTTCACTCCTTCAGTCCCAGACAGTCATTACTTTTAACCATGTTGGCCTAATGTTTACTTTAAATGTTAAGTACTTCAGTGCCGCAGAGTCATTATACTTTACCATGTTGTCCTGATGTTTATTTCAAATGTTGCTTTAACTTCATCAGTCCCAGACAGTTTACTTTACATCCTTCTGATCTAGAATGTAATTATTTCAAACAGTCACTATAACATCTGAATGAGACAGAACAAGTAAGTTTCTTAATCAAAGAAAAAGAAAGAAGGAAAATAAAATAAACAGAAACAAAAGGCAGAATTAACTTAAGATGTACAAAATCACAAAAGAGTGTATATTAAACAAAACACTTCACACACAATTTATGTGTTTATTATTGCAATATGAATACATAAGATATTTTAAACAAAATAAATCACAAGCTCAAGAAATAATAAATATTATTATAAATATGTTTACAGCATAATAAAGCTGTTAATAAGATAAAATAATAAATCTAAAATAATAGTGTACAAAAGCACATTATTTATATGACGTCATAAACTAATCCCTGTCAGCCAGGATTTTATAAACAAATTTGTAAAACAAACAAACAAACAAACAAACAAACACATTAGAATAATACACATTTTTTTACAGCAGTCATTGATTTAACACATTTTTCCCTCTTAGGTGCCTTCTTCTGTGAAAGAGGTTAAAAGAAACTATTGAGATGTTTTCAACAGTGCTTGCATATATTACTTCTAAGCGTTAACATGTTTCCATTTTTGGCATTAAATTATTTTTCTTGATAGTTTTTAAATATTTCACAGGAAAGGATTTAAATATATTCCATGAAAGTTGTTGAAAGTGTTCAAATGTTACCTTTGAAAGTGTTTAAATATTTTACTTGAAAGTGCTTGGCATATGTATCTTGAATATGCAAATGACAGTGCTTTTGAAATTCTCACATACTGAATGAATGATTGAACAAATGTATAGCAAAGTTGGTCAATATCAGACAATAAAGAAGCGAGTTGTGCAGCAGGGATATGTAATGTGCCCAAACCTTTTTCCCTATATAGTTGACGCATTTGCTATTATACTGAATGCAATGGTCACTGATTCGGTTTGTTTTTGTGACTTTCTCTGAATATAAGCAACAAACACATACATTAAATAAGGATGGTTATATTTTTTTCAAGGAAAACAGACAAGAGTCAGACAGAACTATATACAGGCAGGATGTAACATACAGCAGAGAAACAGGCAGCTAGATAGACAGCAAGTGGGTAGGCAAAAGTTTGTTGGTCAATAGGTAGTTAGGCAATGGGATGGATAGATAAGTATGATTTTTAGGTAGGCAGTCAGATTGGGAGGTATGTTGGTAAGAAGGTAGGTAGGTAATAGACAGACAGACAGACAGACAGACAGATAGATAGATAGATAATGATTAGTAGGTAGGCAGGCAGATTGGGAATTATGTTGGTAAGTAGATAGGTAGATAATGGGAAGGTAGGTATGATTTGTAGGTAGGAAGGCAGATAGGTAGGTAAGTATGCAGTTAGAAACAGGTAGATCAGTCATTGGGTAGGTAGCTAGCTAAATAGAAACTCTGGCAGGTAGACATGTAATTGGGTATGGAAACGTGTGCATAAAAGACACTTTTTAAAATCAATACCTAAACAAAAAGAGATCAAATGTGTAAAAGAAAAGTGGCCACTCTTTACATCACAGTTAAAACATACAGATGCAATACATATAGATGCAACCAACATTACACACATATATACACATATTGGTGCAGATTTCAGATTAAGATGATAACATATAACTTCCTCTGAAGTCAGAGAGTGTCCGCCTGCACGGCGAGGAACTACCAGTCTGCACGCCAATAAGTCAGTCATGGGACAACGGATACTCACACAAACCTCAGGTCCTGTATGATATCACACTGATATTGGATAACAGGATGTTTTCATCCGACATACAGAACTTCACGCTGGAGATCACAGCCAGCGAACACAAGCAAGCAAGCATAACATATAACTATTATAGATGATAATGGAGGGCACTATGGCCGAATGGATAAGAACATTCATTCTTAAACATTCAGTGTGCTGATGCTGACCTAGTAAGTTCAACCCCTACACCGATCAGTTGGACTAAACTACTCACTTCTCCTCCTTAACTTGGAGATGTAAATTACAAGTACTTCAGATACCAGAGTGGATTCACCTGATGGCGAGGGACACTGGTAATAGGGAAAGCTAATCCACATGCAAAAATAAATCCAATGCACCTAAAAGTAGCACGTGTATGGACTACGCTTGAGTTCAACGCAAGCTAATGCAAAAGAAAAAAATATCTACACAATACTATCTGCACAGTCTAATACACAGCATTGTATGTCAGCTTTTATTGCATCTAACCTCATACAGAAAGAAAATCCAGGGGGGAAAATAAGAATAGGTCAACACAGAAACAACTGTATCACATAGACATGCTAGAAAACACATCATACTTCTGGTTAGCTACTGAAAGCTAAGGACTTAACTCAGATTAATTCAACATGTATGTAGGCTCATTGACATGACAATGACCTTGATAATGACAATGGTGATAATTACGGTGATGACAATAATATTCATAATGGTGGTGACAATGATGATGGAAATGACAATAATGATGGCAATGTCAGTGACAATGAAAATGACAATGTTGATGAAAGTGGTGATGACAATGGTGATGGTGATGACAATGACAATGGTGATGACAATGATGATGCAAAGATAGTTATGATTAAAGAAGTTGATTGAAAAATTCAGAAATAATAACATGAAATATAGACATATCACAGATTTGGATCTATTATTAAATAAACATCCATTATCATAGTCATCAATTATTGTTTCAGCAGTGGGTTTCATATCATATCTGGCAAGGATGAATAAACATGGACTCCAGAACAGTGTTTGTCTGGTGGTGCAAGGAAGTAATGACCCTCAACTCATAATGCCATAATCTATAACTGTGACATCATCATTACTTCTGGAAGCCAGTAGGCTATGGCCAAATGTTTAGGAGCACTTGCTCTTAAACTTTCAGTGTGCTGATGTTGGTTCAACCTCTACACTGGTCAGCTGGACTAAATTGATGACTTCTTGTCCTTAAAGAATGGGATGTAAATTACAGGTACCTCAGAAGTCAGAGTCGGTTTGCCTGATGGTGAGGGACACTGCTAATCAACACACAAAACACAGTTCAGTGAACTAGATTATGAACAAAAAGAAGGAAATGCTTGTAGTATCTTCCAGTTCTTCTAATGTATGTTATATTTTATGTAGAAATTGCTAAAAAAATTATCTTCTTTTCATGTACTTTCTTAACTTTTTCAATACCAGAAGATTTTGCAGAAGACATCCAAGGGAGACAATAACAGTGAAACAAGGATAATTCTATGTTGTCTGCATTGATAGATCTGTGCATGCTTTCCTACCTCTGTCTCTTTTTCCCAATATTTGGCTTCACATATTTTTTGGTATTTTTAATGTATAAGGATGTGATAAAACTATGAGAGCCTCTGCTTTTTATTACTTTAATAAGTCTTCTTTGTTCTATTATATTTTCCAGAACTTTTACATTTGTCAAATTTCAGTCCAGCTGATTCTTGTGATGTTTCAGTAACATAGCATCTCAAATATCTCTACATGATTATATGGTTATAAAGGGAATATTTTACATTTTATAAAGAGTTATGTGATTATAGGGAAATATTTTACAAATTATAAACAGGAGAAAAGTAAAAGAATTTTAGCAAAAAAAATTCCAGGCCATGAATAAAGGCCTCATGTTTGAAAATATTTATCCCCATATACTTTCCCACCCTCTTTTAACAGGAAAATATACATTTCCATCGTCTTCTTGCTTCATCTTTTCTGATACAAGGTTTCTCTTTCGTGACCTGTTCCTTTGTCTATTTTGTTTCTCAGTTTTTAGTAACAAACATTCATTCATAACACTTTTATAATCAAATAATAAATAATTCATTTGACAAAAATCAGACTAAATTATCAGTATACAATATTGATCAGCAGTAATTGTAAACTTCAAGCACCAAATATATCTGGCAAAAGTAATGGTAATAATTATCTGCAACAAACAAGTGCACAGTTTATGTTAACTAACAAAAGTGCTGCGCATGTTAGCGAAGTTGAAAGGGAACTTCACTGACAATGTGATAAGCATGGTCGGACAAGGATTCAGTGCCTGGGCTCATCACCTGCTCAATGAGGGCAAGAATGGTCCTATTCCTCCGTACATTCAGGCCTACACAATGTGATGGCTCTATCACATCACAGACTCATACCAGGCAACTGCATCAAGGGGGAAATAAAGGTCAAGATAAACCCATCACGTACTGTTGTTGTCATGTGAAATAACAGGCCTTCATGTGTGGTGGGCTACACCATAATAAGGTGAGGTGACCAGTTACATTCCTCATTTTTTCCTTCCCAGAAAATTTTGTTGATTAACTCTTTCAATGCAGTTAACAATGTACTAGTGTGTCTGTATGTGTGTGTGTGTGTGTGTGTGTGTGTGTGTATATATATATATATATATATATATATATATATATATATATATATATATATATATATATATACTTCCGGTAAAAATGGCGACAAGATGAAGCGTTACTTTTCGGAGGGACGCTATTTAGTGTTTTTCATTGGATGTCGTGTGATTTCCTTTGGATTCCCTGTGAATAGTGTTTCCCTGTGGATTATGTGATGTTATATTGTGTTCCTTTTATTGGAAGTTTTCAAAAGAAGCCACGGAAGGCAGGTGGTGGATGTAATTTTGAGGGCAGCCGACAGATATTTGTGGGTCATGGCCTCGATTTACACGACGGCAGGCAAAGGAACTCGTCTTGAGTCAATGGCTGCGGTCTCCGACCAGTAAGGTCACTGCCATAGAGGAAAGCAACGGCAAACTACCTCTTTAAAAGTGCCTAGTATATCATGATTCGCTTAAAGACCGATCATCGCAAGACAAGGACAGAGACGTTAAAATTAGCAACTTGGAATGTTAAGACGTTAAACAACGACGGAAAATTAGAAAACATAAAACAAGAAATTGAAAGGGAAAAAATTAATATTTTAGGTATGTGCGAAACGAGATGGACAGGAGCAGGCATCAAGATAGAAGAAGATTTCAAGATTATTTATTCTGGAGGTGAAGATCGTCATAGGGGAGTGGCAATTATTCTGGACCGGAAAACATCAAAATCTATTCAAGGATATTGGGCCGTGTCGGACAGAGTTCTACTAGTTAAATTAAGTGGCAGACCTTTTAGCATAAATATTATTCAAGTATATGCCCCAACAGGAGAATCCAGTGAAGATAGTGTAGAAGAATTTTATAATGACATAGAGTCTGCCTTAAAGAAATGTAAAAATTCAGAAATAAACATCATAATAGTGGACTTCAATGCAAAAGTAGGAAATCAAGGAGATAGATACACAGTAGGAAACTATGGTTTAGGAGAGAGAAATGAAAGAGGATACTGACTCGTAGAGTGGGCAAAAGAACAGGAAATGATTGTAGGAAACACCTGGTTCAAACAACACCCTAGAAGATTATGGACATGGAGGAGTCCTGATACCAGGATTAGAAACCAGATTGACTACATTCTGATTAGCAGAAGATTTAGAAACGCATTAACAATAGCAAAAACAGTTCCCAGTGCTATTTGTTATAGTGACCACAGATTACTCACAGGAACATTGAGGATAAAGTTGAAGAAAGTCAAGTATATAACAGGAAACACTAAATATGATTTGTGTACATTGAGTAATGACAAGGAAATACAAAACAAATTCAACATAGAAGTACAAAACAGATTTGAAATTTTGTCTGATCTAGAGATCCTATTCCAGGATGTGGATGATCAATGGGAAACGTTGAAGAATTCAATCAATGTGGCTGCAAAAATAACTATTCCAAAATTAAAGAAAGTGGGTCGTAAGAAATGGATGACTGAAGAAATTTTACACCTCATGGAAACAAGAAGACTCAGCAAAAATAATTCTGTCAAATATGAAGAAATTCACAGACAAGTCAGAACATTATGTAAGGAGGCAAAAGAAGCATGGCTTGAGGAAAAGTGCTTAGAAATTGAAAGCCAACACAACAGTCAAAATACCAAATTAGTGCACAAAAGAATTCAGGAACTTACTAATAAAAGAACAAGTACATCAACTGGGTGTCTAAAAACTGAAGATGGCAAAATCATAATAGAAAAAGACCAGATTCTACAGGTATGGACAGATTATGTGAAACACCTTTATGATGATAACAGAGACGAACAGTATGATATTCGATTTAATAATGAAGGACCGCCAATTTTGGAGATGGAGGTTCGAAATGTTCTTAAGCATATGAAAGCTGGCAAGGCCCCCCGGTGCAGATAACATCACAACAGAAATGATTAAAGCTTTAGAAGAATTTGGACTAGATCAAGTCACCAAACTGCTGAACACATTATATGATACTGGAGATATACCTCCTGAATTATGTAACTCTATATTTATTGCAATCCCAAAGAAATCAGGAACCTTGGAATGTGATCAACATAGAACAATTAGTATAATGAGTCACATCACAAAGATTTTGCTAAGAATTATCATGCAAAGAATGAGGAAGAAGATACAACCTGAAATAGGGGAAGAACAATGCAGGTTTGTAGAAGGAAAGGGTACAGTAAATGCTGTGTATATGCTGCGAACAGTTATTGAACGTGCTATAGAAGTAAACAAGGATATACATCTTTACTTTATTGACTATACAAAGGCTTTTGATAGCGTTAGACATGTCAGCATGGTGGATATGCTTGCAGATCTACAAATTGATGGGAAAGACATTAGACTTATAAAAAACATATATTGGAAACAACAAGCTGCAATAAGGATTGATAATGAAGTGGGACAGTATCAGCCAATTAAGAGAGGTGTTAGGCAGGGATGTGTGATGTCTCCAGATCTTTTTTCCCTGTACAGTGAAAATATTTTCAGAAATGTAGAGGATATAAATGGAATCAGCATTGGAGGACGAAACATCAATAACATTAGATATGCAGATGATACAATATTAATTGCAGACAATGAGCAGGACCTGCAACAATTAGTAGATGCAGTTGTTGTACACAGTGAGCAACTGGGGTTAGAATTAAATTGTAAAAAGACTCAGGTTATGGTCGTCAGTAGGAAGGAAGAAGTGCCACAATGTAATATACAAGTAAATGGAAATATTCTTCAACAAGTGAATCGGTACAATTATCTTGGAACAGTTATAACATCGGATGGGAGATGCCTTGAAGAGATTAGAACAAGAATCGCCATGGCGAAAGTAGCCTTTAGCAAGATGAAAAACATTCTGACCAATAAGAAGATGTCAATTGAAACGAGAAAAAGAGTGTTGAGGGGATACATAGAGCCTGTTCTTTTGTATGGATGTGAAACTTGGACAATGAGCAGTCAAGCTGAAAAGCATCTGATGGCTGCAGAAATGTGGTTTCTGAGGAAAATGCAAAGAATACCATGGACAGACAGAAAAACCAATGACCAAGTACTACAGGAGACAAATGAACATTGTAAACTGATTAGAGAAATTAGACGTAGACAGTCAAAATTTTTTGGACATGTTATTAGAAGAAATGGATTGGAGAACTTAGTGACAACTGGCAAGATCGAGGGGAACAGACCAAGAGGAAGACCGCGAGGAAAATACCTGGATGGCTTGGCCACATGGCATGGACGAGACAGGAACACTGAGCTGATCCACGACACTGGTGATCGAGTGAAATGGCGAGTCATGACCGCCCACGCTTTCCGGCATGGCACATGATTGATTTATATATATATCTTATATATAAAAAAGACTTGTGCGTATGTATCTCTGTATGTATTTATGTATCTCTGTCCGTATGGCCTTTATTTGTTCGCGAACGGCCCATCCGATTGAGATGAAATTTTCTACACGCCTTCCTTTCATTCCAGAGCTGACAACTGTGATATTTTGTTAGTGTGAAATCGCCTGCTTACTCAGTATTATTTCATTTTTCATTTTTCATCATAATTTCATATATTTCAGGGGACCTAACTCTGTAAAAGTTATTTCAAGGGGCATAACTTTTCTGTATAACTTATAGTCATATTGTGGCATCGTTTTCAAAGATTTATAAACTCTTTGTCCATAGTTATGTACCGGCATATGAGTTATAATAAATAATGATACAATCTGTAAGGCATTTTCAAAGTTTTCATAAAAATGATGCACAATGCATAACATTGTAACTCATCTTTTTTTGCTTAAGAAGTTACTGTAGTCATGCAGGTGATTAGAAAGGGTTTTCATTAAAAATAATGGATGGTGTGTAGAAGAACGTTCTTTTAAGTTACTTTTTTTGTTGTATGAATTTAATGAAGCCGGACAGGGTCAGGCAGACAGATAGACAGACAGATAGACAGTCGGGAACGGGAACTTATATGACTACTTATATGAATTAAATGAGATGCTCCACATCAGGAGCTGGGAAATGCCGGGCCGGGTCAGACAGACAGACAGACAGACAGACAGACAGACAGACAGACAGTCGGTAACGGGAACGAGAACTTATATGACTACTTATATGAATTAAATGAGATGCTCCCCACCAGGGTCTGGGCGAAGCCGGGCAGGGTCAGCTAGTATATATATATATATATATATATATATATATATATATATATATATATATATATATATATATATATATATATATATACATATATATAGTCAAGATTTGTCTGTGTTTGCAAATGTGTCTATGTATCTATGTCTGTGAGTATGTGTATTTGTGTTTGTATTTGTTTGTTAGTGTGCTGGTATGTTTGTGTATCTGTGTACCTATGTAGAACTAAGGTGTACTCATATATATATATCATCAAGTGCCCTGTCAGCTCGCATAGGTGTTCATGTCTCTCCACAGATCTCGGTCTTTGGTGTTCTGGATCACATCAACTGATGATATCCCTCCATGTCACCATCTCAGTCCATCCAGCATCATTTCTCTTGGTCTGCCTCTACCTCTCTTCCCCTTGATTTTTCCAGCCATCACGATGTTCTCCAATGCCTTTCTTCTCATCACATGACCAAAGAAAGCTATTTGTCTCATTCTTATTGTTGAATATAATATTCTAGTTTCATTAGTCTAGTCACAGAATAGTATGTTAAAAACAGTGAGAACTACCTCTTTCAGGCAGTGGTTGTTAATTACTCTGGCAGTCCAAGGAAATCATGCCATTCGTCTCAGGAGCCACATCTCTGCTACTTCCAAGTTCTTCTTAACTTCTTCATTTACATATACATATAAGAGAATTTTAATCTGTTCACTGTTCACTAAAGAAGGCAAAGCTGTTTTACTCATTTAGTTGGCCTAGATTGAGGTCAGAGAAGAGAAGTGAGAGAAGTAATGGCTGAAGCGGATAAAACACTCATCATCATCATCAAGTGTCCTGCCAGCTGGCGTAGGTGTTCATGACTCTCCATAGATCTTGATCTTTGGTGTTCTGGATCAACTCTGCTGATGATATTCCTCCATTCCCCCGTCTCAATCCATCCAGCATCATTTCTCTTGGTCTGCCTCTCCCTCTCTTTCCCTTCATCTTTCCAGTTGTCACAATGTTCTCCAATACCTCTCTTCTCATCACCGAAGAAAGCTGTTTGTCTTTTTCTTATTGTTGTATATAATGTTATACTTTTTTTTAGCCTGTTTCAAGCAGTCATTGTTAGTTACTTTGGCAGTTCAAGGAATTCAATAAAACACTAAGAAATAAAAATAGGTATGAGTAACTTTTGCGAGTAAGTGAGATATATGTACTAAACACAGACAGTGTACATACTTAAGGCAAGTACACTGCGTCTGTGTTTATTATATCTCACCGTTTTGCAGGAGTTGCACATACCTAACTCTTTTTATTTCTTATTTCTATATTGAGTTCAATCAGAATAAATACTCCATGCCACCTACTGATGTACTGACTGCAGCTTGGCCCTACTAGCTTACCTAAAGTTCAATGATATCCCTAATAACTGATTCACTGCCAAACAAAAAGCAGGTTTGGACCAAACATGGTACACACTCAAATAACAAGTATTATAAAGAAAATTTCCGTTCACCGAGCATTGAAACTGTGAAGATATCACAAAACAAAACAAATAACACACTTTCACTAGTATGGTGATCTATCCTCCTTCTATCCAAATTGGAGGTTACATTTAGCAATATATTATTCTTCAACACTTAACCAGTTAAGAAATAGCAAAGTTATTTAGATATTAAATCACAAGAAGGCAATTGTTGGCAGGAAAGCAGCAGCATCACCAATACATTTAAGCCCAGGTTTTGTGCTATAGAGAGGTAACTCCATTCCTGGCTTTACCACTATGGGTTGTAGTTATTATGCCCCCTTATTGGTGAAGCCCAATGTAATAAACTAGCGTCTGTCAAGACGACAAGGTGTCAGTGAACATCAATACTTTCACAACAGTGTTACTGGGACTGTTATGTACTGAACATTAACATTTTATTCGCTGAATCAAAAAGATGTGACACATGAACAGATAAACTTTTGCTCAGAAATTCCCAAAACAAAGTATCTTACTTTGTAATGTAAAAACAAATGTGTCTATATGACATATAAAACACAGTATTTTGAAGAAAATGTATGTGCGTTTTCAGTTTATATAGGAGCTAGTAGCAGTGAATGGATAGCACACTTGCCAATCAGTCCTCCAGTGGATATGATCGAGAATGGATAGTGCACTTGTCTGCCAGTTATCCAATGGATACAGTTATGAATGGATAGAGCACTTGTCTGCCAGCCCTCCAGTAGACTCGTGAATGGATAGTGCACTTGAGAGTCAGTCCTCCCATGGATAGAGTAGCAGATGAACAGTGCACATGTCTACCAGTCCTCCAATGGATAGAGTAACAGATGAATAATGTACTTGAGAGTCAGTCCTCCAATGGATAGAGTAGCAGATGAATAGTGCACTTGAGGGTCAGTCCTCCAATGGATAGAGTAGCAGATGAATAGTGCACTTGAGAGTCAGTCCTCCAATGGATAGAGTAGCAGATGAATAGTGCACTTGTCTGCCAGTCTTCAGTGGATAGTGTGGAGGATGGATAGAGCACTCACCCAGTAGTAGGAACTACTGATATTAGCAGCACATGTGTTCAAAACAAGCAAACAAACAAACAGCATGGAAAAATTATAAATGTTCTTGAATGTATACATCTACATTAATAAAATGTTAGAGATTCAACAGACAGTTTATGTTTTGGGGGAAAAATAGCGAGATGACACAAGCCCTGAATGACCTATTTCCACCATTTCCTCATCTGTCATCTCGACCTCGATCATCCCTGCTGTTATGATCATCATCATCATCTCTATCATCATCTTGATCGTGTTTGTTACCATGCCCTCCTCTAGTATCATCTCTACGATTTGCATTATCGTCATCATCATCATTAGTCTGTTTTTTGGTGTAATTCCTGGGATAGTTCTTATTTAATGCATTTGGGTCCAATTTTTTCCTTAACCGGTCAACCTCTTCTTGAAGTTCTTTTACATCATCCTCCCTCTGTGAACAAACGAAACAAACATGAATGAAGCATGAATAAACGTGAATGAAGATCTTCTTTTTAAAATTAAACAAAAGAAAAACAGTTAAGAAAAACTGTTATGATAATATTAATAATACTTAAATTCATAAATAAATGTTAATAGCAGAAAGATGTATTTAATTATAGTTAGTAAATGAGAAATGTCAGAGATGATATACAGAGGGAGCAATATGATGCCCTAAATATCCGTAATCATGACATACCAGAGATTCGATATGCTGATGATACAGTATTGCTATCCATAATACAGAATGAAATTGAAAACCTATTAACCTCAACCCAACTGAATAGTGAACATCACAACTTATATCTTACCATAGCAAAAACAAAGTTAATGCATACAGATAAATCTACTATGGAGAAATAAATATACGTTAATGAGGAAAAATTTGAGGTGGTGGAAAATTTTGAATATCTTGGGTCATTTATTACCAACAATGGTGACATAATGAAAGAAATTAAAAGACGAATATCTATTGTTCTTCAAAGACTAAAACAACTCAATAAATTATGTAGTGGGACAAATCGAACTACAAAAATAAAGATTTTTAAGAGCATGCATCTTCCCATTGCAATATACGCCTGTGAGAACTGGACACTTACAAAACAAGCTGAACAATGCATAAATGCCTTTGAATATAAATGTTATAGACGAGTTCTAAGAATGCCTTGGATAAAGAAAAGAACAAATGCATTCATACTTCAAGAGCTGAATATTGAAGAAGATTGGCTATTAGAGACGATAAAACAAAGAAAATTGAAATATATTGGTCACTTGAAACTCACAAAAGTTTGGAGAGAACAATAATGGAGGGGTATATGCCTGAGAAGAGAGGAAGAGGAAGGCCAAAGAGAAGATGGGTGTAGAATGTGGTGAATAATCTCCAGATGGGTGTATTGGACTCTGGACATCTTGTTTATGATTGAGAGGTTTTCCAGAAGGTTTTTATGGGAGCGAGGTTCTGCAAAGGACATGCTACTGAATGAGGTAAATTAATTAACTGTCCCTTTTACATGCTTGAGGTGCATTGGGTTAATGGTGCTAGACCCATATTTCTTTCGACCAAATGGGACTCAGTGGGTGATGTGGTCAGTATACTCCTATATAATTACAACAACACAATTGTATAAAATGAAACAGATGATTTTCTTACTGTTAGAGCTTGCACACAACTCTTCATTTCTTTTAATAAAGATGGAACCTGGTGGGTTCCTCTTGCATGTCAAATATTTGTGTATGGTTCCCTACTCTGAGAATGACAGTGGTGTAGTGACTACCATGCTTGCCTATCAGTCCTGTGGTCATGTGATCAAATACCTTTCAAGGCGGGGATTTATTTTTTTAATATGTCTCAAATTTGATATATTTTATTTATTCATATTTATATTCTAAATTATCTCATATTCCATAGCAGATACTTGGGATGCAGAGATACTGAAGAACCTGAATCAGGTATCATACTGACCAAACCTTCTCTTCACCTCCGCATAGTGGATCCTAGAAACAAACACGAGTCTGGTTGACAAAGGAAGGATTAACCATGCTCCCGATAGTGATAAAGTATACCAAGGACATTTCTTGTTCTCCCAGGTCAACCCAGCCTAAAGTGGGTACCAGGAAATGTTCTGGAAAGTAAAAGTGACCAATATGATACTGACCACGTTACCCATTGGATGCCCAATGTGTGACCAGCCAATTTATCTATAAAATATGGGAATAGCACCATATACAAAATATGCCTCAAGGCATGGAAAGGGGTAATTTATTCTTCTACTTTCTGTTGTCCTTCACTGGTCCATGCTAGGCGTTGCCTGGAGACTGTCTGGTCAAGCAGCCTTTATACTTCACTAGGAAAATCCAAGCCTGCAAACTACCAGCAGTCTACCTGCAAACTACCTGTAGACTGCCTGGTCAAGCAGCCTGTATGCCTTACTAGGACAATTCTAACCTGCAAACTACATGTAGACTGCCTGGTCAAGCAGCCTGTATGCCTTACTAGGAAAATCCTAGCCTGCAAACTACCTGCAGTCTACCTGCAAACTACCTATAGACTGCCTGGTCAAGCAGCCTGTATGCCTTACTAGGACAATCCTAACCTGCAAACTACCTGTAGACTGCCTGGTCAAGCAGCCTGTATGCCTCACTAGGAAAATCCTAGCCTGCAAACTACCTGCACTCTACCTGCAAACTACCTGTAGACTGCCTGGTCAATCAGCCTGTATGCCTTACTAGGACAATCCTAGCCTGCAAACTACCTGGAGACTGCCAGGTCAAGCAGCCTTCACTAGGACAATCATGTCAACAATGGTGAAAATGTAATTTCAAATGATTCAGTGCCACGGGATTATTTATCACCTTAACTGATTGCCTGCCAAACAAAAAAGTGGTCATACACAAACAGAAATTCAAGGCAGAAAATTTTAAGTAGGGGTTTGTCACAATAATGATTTTAAAATGGTTAAAATGGTAGCAGATGCATTGTATTACATATCAAATTAAAGAGAATTGCACAGGGAATCTGACAGTGTTAATAATTAATTGATAGGTTACAAATATTATGACAATAATGAGAGTTTTAGTAATAATAATTGAAATTAAAGTGTTAAAAATTATGAAAAAAATTCACTTACCAAGGCGTTATTTTCTATCCGAAGCCGCTAATCCAGTTAAATTTAGTGAATTTATGTTACACACACCAGTTGTATTCAAGAATATCACAAGAACTGCTCCATAACACGAATAAACCACAATGAAATCATCAAATTATGAAGCACATAATTTTCACACAAAATGGAAAAGCCATCATATTCTTAGTAAATTTCACTGTTAGATGTTTTTTAAATATTATGACCGTCTTCTAAATAATTATCTGACAACTGCAAAGGTTCGTTTTAGAATCTTTCACAAAGTCCTTTACATCACAACAACTATAATGTAAAACTGTTTAAAACAGTAATTTTATTAAAATATATGAGGTCCATAACCAGAAGGTATTGCACTTCGAATTTCGAATCACAACAATAATTTGGAATCTCATGCCATGCGTGTTAATCTTGTTGGCCATGCGTGATTGTGCACACCAATGGAAAGGAAATCTTTCCTTGTCAAGTTTAATTCAATGGGACACTAAAAATTGTGGACTAAAACGGAGAAACGGACCAATTAGAGCACTATATATACGGAACCGATGAGTCGGTTTTTGGGTACCAAATTTGGGCTCTAGAACCGACCATTCGGTCTCCGGCAGGCAATCAGTTAAGCAACTTACCGTATCTACTGTGAGCTTATATGTCACCAAAATTTTGTCATTGCATTATAATACAACATGTATGCTACTATAACAACTTTAAAGTCATGACTGTCACATCCCTACTTTCCATTTTTCGCCATCAATTTTTATTTGGTCCAAACCTACTTTCTGTTTGGCACTAAATCTGATATCTTTTGAAATTAGTTGTCAAATTATATCTTCTTATAGTCCATGCTGTGTGATCATGCTGGTGATTAGTTGTCAAATTATATCTTCTTATAGTCCATGCTGTGTGATCATGCTGATGATCATGTCTGTCCACAGACGTCTGTTGCTTAAGCTGCCAATCCTTTCTGATACTGATGTTCTTCCATGCCATGACGTCAGACTGTCCATTATCTTCTCTCTTGGCCTCCCTCTGTTTCTCCTCCCCTCCATCAGTCCCTTTGTGATGACATATCCCTGTTCATGAAATGCCCAAAGAATGTGGTAAATTATATAATTAAAGTGCCTAGCACTCACAAACACTGATTTCTAATCTGACACTTGGGGTCCTAATTGGGTATTATGGGCATTAAAAGATTGACAATGTCCTGCAGCCTGCCATGTACTAGCTTGATCTCACCTACCCATGGTGGATCCTGTTCTCCCCAGTAATCCAGCTGAAGATTGAAGCTTCAATCCCAACCACTGATTCTTGGTCTAAACTTTCACCTGAAACCACTGCATCCCACAATTCTCACTTTACTTTTAATATAATAGTGTACTGATAATACAAGCCCAGTCTACCTGCAATTGACCATATTTCACCAGTGCCACTGTAGCAGTTAGTGCATTGATCAGGCAGGCCAGTGTCCAGTCTGCTGTAACTGACCATCTCTCACCAATGTCACAGTTGCAGCCAGTGAGCTTACTGATCAAATCCTTGTTCCTGGTTCAACCCCAGGCAGTGGCATGATTATGTTTTCCCACCAGTATGTCCCTGGGGACAAGTCAGCTTCATACAACAGATACTGGATCATTTTCTGAATTTTCTTGGCAATGTTAGTTAAGGACTGGTGTCAAGGAAGGCAACTGACCACTCCTCCTCATTTTGATGTGGCCTAGAATATGCGGAGGTGTAACATACCCCAACAGCAGTATTTTTTATGAGAATAATTTGACCTTTCACCATTGGTTATACTTACCATTTTCTGCTCTGATTGTAACTTCATTCCAATCACAGTTTTCACTGTCTGGACAGATTCAGCAAGCTTCCTGAGTGATGACTGTACCTGGAGTGACAGAATTCATTCAGATGTTACAAAGTCTACATAACATTATACAGATCTGCTTCCTACTGTTGCTACAGACAGGAAAGTAAATATGTGTCTACAATCCAGAACATCTGCCACATCACACAAAACTGTAAACATTTATTGGCAGTGTGAAGGTAATCCCATAGCAGCTACTTAGGATGCAGAGACATTGAATAGCCAACATCAGGTACCACACTGACCAAAAGTCTCTTCACCTCCCCAGGATCCTGGAAACAAAGACTAGTGTCTAGATGACAAAGGAAGGATTAACCATGCTCTCCAAGGTGATAATAACAATGATATGGTTGAGGTCCTTTGGGATCATGTGTATAGTACAGAAGAAAAGATCTTGGCCTGGAGATAATGGTGCTGCAGGGAGTGACCAGATGATCTAGCTGACACACAGGACTCTGAGGAACGGTCAGACGGACACATAATTAGACTGCTACAGGTACTATTAGTAGTGGGACTCTTCGCTGCTGTTGAAGACAAGCACATATGGGAATGTCATGAGTGCTGTGATGTCGGTTCTTGACTCAACTCAACTCTACTGTGACAATGTATGCCAATGACAATAAACTTTGCAGACTGCAAGTGAATCGCAGCAAATCTGTATAATTAGATGGATGATTTCATGGACCACCATGTGCCTCGTGAATGTGGATGTAAGTTTCCTGTTTTCAAATCTGGCATTCCAATATTCAAAAATGTTCTGCATCCATCGGGAAGTTAGTGCTGATGTGTGTTTTCAAATTGACCAGATATGTAGTTTGATATGTCCATGAAAGTACAGTAATGGTGTATATGTGACATGTACAAAAGAATGGACATTAATGTGTCAGTATTCATGTTGTCTTCCTGCATGTTGCCATCTTCCAAATGAAACTAAATAAAAGTCTACTAGTTGAGTGATTGTCACTGATGTAGTGGCTGATTGGAACCACAGTGGCATAGTTGGTAATGTGCATACCTGTCAACAGTATTAAGGGTTCAATTCCCACCAGATCAGGGTTATATTTTCCTACCAGTACAACTCTGGGGACAACTCCAATGAATCAATTCAACTATCTCGTAACAGTTATAACATCTTATGGAAGGTGCCTTGAAGAGATTAGAACAAGAATCGGTACAACTATCTTTGAACAGAAATAACATCTGATGGGAGTTGCCTTGAAGAGATTAGAACAAGAATCAGTATAACTATCTTTGAACAGTCATAACATCTTATGGGAGATGCCTTGAAGAGATTAGAACAAGAATCGGTACAACTATCTCGGAACAGTCATAACATCAGATGGGAGGTGCCTTGAAAAGATTAGAACAAGAATCGGTACAACTATCTCAGAACAGTCATAACATCTGATGGGAGCTGCTGTGAAGAGATTAGAACAAGAATCGGTACAACTATCTTGGAACAGTCATAACATCTGATGGGAGGTGCTGTGAAGAGATTAGAACAAGAGTCGCTATGGCAAAGATAGCCTTTTGCAAGATGGATACCAGAAAATGTTTGGGAAATTTTATGGGAAGGAAAGTTGGCAAGAAAGGGAACTGACCATCCACCTCATATGCTGTGGCTTAGAATATGTGAAGTACTAACACTTTACACCTCAATGGTAGTTTCTGCAATAGGATTACCTTTACCATTTTAGTGTCTTATTGAAATGCTGTGACCTTTCACATGAAACTGTCTCTAAACCTGGAAGATACTTCTCGAGATGGTGGAGCAATCCAAGAAGCATTGTGGTACTCACCATAAGTGTGGATTTAAACCAGTGTTCACTGTGTTTGTATGCGAGTAATGTATTAACTATTGCACCATGATGATTTTTTTTTTAAACAGACTTAAAATGAACAAACTTTATTTTTAAAGGGTCACAAATTGGGAACACCAGTTATCTATCATGAATGTACTTCTGGTCCAGTATAATATGGCAGATATGAGGTTGACCTGTTAAGGTCTTGGGAGTGTTTTTGTTTCTGGCTACAGCTTGCTTAAGCATTTTCCTCATTTTGGACTGGTAGTACATGGTTCCGTCGCCCAGCTACTGAGTTGAGTGCTTGGAGTGACAGTGTGAGCTGTGAATTTCATGTGGAATGCTTTTACATCTGTCCGAGATTGTTTGTTTTGTGAACTGCATGTTCAGAAAATGGTGGCGGATGGTTGCTGAACTAGCTAGTTTTGCATTATGCAGTGATATGTGTGAAGGTGCTGTATTTCTAGTGACTGCCATTTCCATCAAAGATGAACTGTAATTTTCATGGCAAACTGTTGTGTTGGCACTCTGGCAGTGACCTTATGCATGTACTTACCTGTGCATGCTGCTGAGTTGTCGGTACTGCTATCTGTTCGACTCTTCCCATGGGACAGTGAGGGGTATTTTGTGTGATATTCACTGGCACAGGAACGGAGCATTATGGGGGTGATCCTTTGTCATGAAATTGAAACCGCAGCTGACTAACTAACTATCATGTATTTTACATTTACACTGAAAGAAACATTGATGAGATCACAGTCTTAATGAAAAAAGGTAACCTGCTCAGTTTCTCACTGAATTTCTAATTCAAGGAACATTCAGGAACATAATTTATGGCTAAGTGTCTTGGAGCTGTTACTGTGATCTGGTTGTAAACCTGTTATCCAAGTAACAAACTTGGATATCTTCAGTCCTCAGCAACTGGATTAATCAGACACACAATCCAGTATTACCTCTTGCAAGTCTTCGACACTTGCTGCTTGTGGTTGTCTACGATTTCTGAGTAAAGAAATTTCATGCTTCAGAGCTTCAAAGTCTCGAATCCTGGAAAAGATAACACATAATATTCCATAGAACGATCTGAAAATACATGCCTTAGAGTTAATATATCTACTCCAAATTCTCCCAGTATTTCTAATTCTTCTATTGTGATTCCATTTGGCCCCTCTCATTTTCCTTTCTTCTTATGTTTAATAGTGTCAGCGACTTCTTCTTTTAGAATAGGTGGGCCTTCTAAGTTACTTTCTTCCGTTAATTCTTCCCTTTCTCCATCATATAATTCTCTTATATACTCATTCCACCTCTTCATTATAGCATCTTCCTCCAATAATATCATTTTTGTTTTTGATTTTAAATACTCTGTATTTATTCTTATTTTTCTTCCTGTGAGTTCACTTATTTGTCAGTGCATATTTTTTGTATCTTTAATAGAATTTAATTCAGTTTTCTTGCACTCCTCGTTTAACCAACTTTCTTTTGCCTTCACACATTTGTCTTTTATTTCTTTATTTATCTTAGCATATTCTTGTTTGTCATGTTTACTTTGTTTTCTTTTGGCCATCAACTTTAAGATTTCTTCAGTCATTCATTTTTTCTTAGCTTTTTGGCTCCTCTTCGTTAATATTTCTTTGCTCGTTTGATAAATGGAGTCCCTTAACATTTCCCATTGTTCATTTATACTCTGCATTTTAACTAGTGCATTGTACTTAATTTTCACAGACACTCTGTATTGTTCTTGAATTTCTTTATCTACCTTTAAAACCTCTTTATTAAGTCTCATGTTCTTAACCACTTTTTTCCCCTCTCTTCAGCCTTACTTTTATTGGTCCACATAGTGGTACATGATCACTATTACAGTCAGCACCCGGCATGGTCTTTACATTAATTAACACATTCCTAAACTTTTAATTAATAATTAATCAGATAACGGTGGGAACGATTACTAGTATGACTCTTCGCTGGCTGTTGAACGAGGGGACTGAGCACATATGGGAATGTCCTGAGTGCAGTGATGTCGGTTCTTAACTCAACTCAACTCAACTCTAATTAATAATGAGGTCTATCTGGTGATTGCCGAGTCCATCGACGATGAACTGTGGTTTTCATGGATCAATTTTGTGTTGACATTCTGGCGGCGGCATTATGCACAGTGTACCTGTGTGGGCTGTTGGATTTCCGAGACTCCTGCCAATTCCACTTTTCACATTGGACAGTGGCGGCATTTTGTGTGATGTTCACTGGCACAGGAATGGAGCATAATGGGGACGACCCGTTGCCGTGAAGTTGGAACCTCAATATATATATATATATATATATATATATATATATATATATATATATATATATATATATATATATATATATATATATATATATAAGAAATTTATTACTTGTGATTGTTGCCCATACTACAATAAGTCTCTGGTAGTTATTCCAGGAATCAAAATTACTAACTTCTCATTGTCTCATTTGTGTGTGGTCGAAACTATACATGATTATTGTATATTCAAAGAAGTGTGCAGCACTTAAGTGTTTGACAATCTAATACTTGCACTTGATGTGTTTGGAATATGTCATTCAACTCAACATTGACAGCATTGCTGTAACTTGTAAGTAATGGTTATCCTCATGTCATAACACAACTTGTCATTAAACACCGGGATTCAGCATATTAAGACAATGTGTGTGAAGATGACATCAAGAGATGAATGATAAGTAGTCTGCTTGTACCACCAGGGCCAGAAAGGGACAACTTCCCTTGTGAATATGACTGAATGAAATTTAATACACGTGTTCTTAAATTGTGGAGTGCATAAAGAAATTAAGGAAGTAATACCTGGAATCCATTTCTGTTGTCAATCTTGAATCCATCTCTGCTTTCAGCAGTTTTTGCTTTTCTTCCAGTGTATAGATCTGATATGGAATGAAAATTCAGTTTCAATATAAATTACATAAATATTGACTTGCAATTGAAACAGAGTATCATTATTATACAACACATGAATTAATCTGTATATTTTGGCTTATTAAGAGGAAGCATCATGCAGTTGTTCATTATTCCACTTGGCTGACATTAAACTATAGGAAATGGAATGTTCATTCCTCTACCTGGCTGGCATTAAACTGTGGGGAATGGAATGTTCATACTTCCACATATTAAACTGTAGAAAATGGAATGTTCATTCCTCTACCTGGCTGGCATTAAACTGTAGAAAATTGAATGTTCATTCCTCTACCTGGCTGACATTAAACTGTAGGAAATGGAATGTTCATTCCTCTACCTGGCTGGCATTAAACTGTGGGGAATGGAATGTTCATTCTTCCACCTGACTGACATTAAACTGTGGGAAATGGAATGTTCATTCCTCTACCTGGCTGGCATTAAACTGTGGGGAATGGAATGTTCATTCTTCCACCTGGCCGGCATTAACCATTGTGGGGAGTGGAGTGTTCATTCTTCCACCTGGCTGGCATTAACCATTGTGGGGAGTGGAATGTTCATTCTTTCACCTGGTGGCATTAAACTGTGGGGAGTGGAATGTTCATTCTTCAACTTGTCTGACATTAAACTGTGGGGAGTGGAATGTTCATTCTTTCACCTGGCTGGCATTAAACTGTGGGGAGTAGAATGTTCATACTTCCACCTGGCTGGCATTAACCATTGTGGGGAGTGGAATGTTCATTCTTTCACCTGGCTGGCATTAAACTGTGGGGAGTAGAATGTTCATTCTTCAACTTGTCTGACATTAAATCGTGGGGAGAGGAATGTTCATTTTTCAACTTGTCTGGCATTAAACCGTGGGGGAGAGGAATGTTCCTTCTTCCACCTGGCTGGCATTAACCATTGTGGGGAGTGAAATGTTCATTCTTCCACCTGGCTGGCATTAAACTGTGGGGAGTGGAATGTTCATTCTTCAACTTGTCAGGCATTAACCATTGTGGGGAGTGGAATGTTCATTCTTCCACCTGGCTGGCATTAAACTGTGGGGAGAGGAATGTTCATTCTTCCACCTGGCTGACATTAAACTGTGGGGAGAGGAATGTTCATTCTTCCACCTGGCTGGCATTAACCATTGTGGGGAGTGAAATGTTCATTCTTTCACCTGGCTGGCATTAAACTGTGGGGAGTAGAATGTTCATTCTTCAACTTGTCAGGCATTAACCATTGTGGGGAGTGAAATGTTCATTCTTTCACCTGGCTGGCATTAAACTGTGGGTAGTGGAATGTTCATTCTTCAGCCTCGCTGGCATTAAATTGTGAGGAGTGGAATGCTCATTCTTTCACGTTAGTGGCATTAAACATTGTTGGTAGTGGAATGTTCATTCTTCCACTTTACTGGCATTAAACATTGTGGAGAATGGAAGACTTCTCACTTGAATCTATTGTGAATCAAGCATGAGTTCACATTTATATAATGCCTCAGTTCACATTTCTATAATGTCTCAGTTCACATTTCTGTAATGTCTCATTCATCATCACCATGTGACATGCTGATAAGCTAGGACGGTCATGGTTCGCATCACTAGAATCTTGTACCAGGCTTGTGTTCTTGTCCCGATTATGTCATGTGGACAAACTATTCAGATATTTATCTCTTCGTCTTCCAGTTGCTTTTTTCCCATCAAGTTTGTCAGTTGGTACTAAGTTTTTATGTTTATTTCTTCTCATCCCAAAAGTCATAACTGTCTATGTCTCATTTTTCTAATCAATTTATTGTTTTTATTTGTTTCTAGTATGACATTCTATTTTTTTTTTGTTCGGTTGCTACATGGTATTTTTTACTTTTTTCTCAGAAATAACATTTCCACAGTCTTTAGATGTTTCTCAGACTGTCTGCCTGTCTTCTTATTGTTAGTGTTTCACACGCATACAACAATATAGACTTTATACACAACTTTAAAACTATTTTTCTTACTGCAGTTGACAGCTTTTTATTGGTCTTTCTAATATCTTTGGCTGGTGCTGAGGCAAAGAGCTTACAAATGCAATTTGTAATCCTGCAAACCGCATTTGAAATGCAGCTGCAGGCAATTTGGAAGCAGACCACCTTACATTGGTTTTCATTCAATGTTATGAGTGCCGGTCATTCAGAAATCAATGGCAAACTATGATCTTAGGTTTGCCAAGAAATCACAAACAGCCAAAAAATTATGGGGTTGAGTGTTATGTCCTGTAAAGGATATGTAACTAACATTTTTTATTAGCTTTGATAAGGATCTCCTTTTCAAGGAAGGTGATTGCTTGCTCTTTGTGTCATCTTGTTATTAACTAAATATGGAAGTACATGAGACTGGAAAAAAAAAATCAGTTAATCAATTTTCTTAATTTCTATTTCACTTTGCAAACATCATATTGTATACACTTGTGTCACTCATAATTTGCAGGTATTACTTTCAGATGATAAAACTATATAATTGTCTATTTAAATTTAAAGTATGAATAAAATGACTGGAACTGCAGTAAAGCTGTAGAAATGTAAACAATATAAAATAACAAGAAAACACAGGACGTTGAGGCGACTAGCCTTCATCAGTAAACAAATGCATTATGTGTTCTTATGCCTTAATGTAGTCAATGGATGGTTGTCTCCATGATTACATGTTGTGGTTTGTGTATGTATTTGTTTGCTGATGAAGGCTAGTCACCACAACGTCCTGTGTTTTTCATAATTGTTTTCTATAAAGCTGCATTACTTTGTATTACATTATGTTGTTTAAATTTATTAATGATAACAAACATATAACATTAGGGAGACGTTATATAATTTCAAAATATAAACATATTACAGAAGAAACATCATCAGGGAGATTCTGTAAGATTTAAAAAGGGGTTAAAGGCAGGAGGACTGAAGTCATCAATGGACCAAGTTCTAACCATTATGACTCAGTCTTCTATCCACAGAGTGGCCTACTAAAAGCACCTCACAGAGCACACACTCATTTAGCTTGGCCACTTCATCATGGAGGCCCAATGAAGATCTAAATGATAGTGAATATCCTCTAAAGTACTTGACAGTATGAGAAAAGCCAAACATGGTTTCAACTCAATGAAGAGCGACCATGACTGCGCCTCTTAGTGTCAGAGGATGGGCAACATAGAAGAGTGTGAATTATGCAGTTCAGGGGTTCAAGTGACGACTGAAGTATGTTGATAACTCTGCACACGAGGAGGCAGACCCTCACTTGTCAATATTATTCATTTATATTTCTATGTTCCTTCTCAATATTCTTTTAATATAGGGAGGACATGGATGGAGCTGCAGAAAATGGCAAAAGATATAAGGACTTGGCTGAGTTAGTTAGAGGCTTAAGCTTCATTAGGGAAGACAAGGCAGAAGAAGAGGAAACATAGGAAGAAGCAGTGGAAGAGGAAGGATAGGAGGAAGAAGAAGACTTAGATGCAGATGAAAAAGACAAAGAAGAAAAGGAGGAAAAAGAAGTTGAAGAGCAACAGCAGCAGAGGAAGAAGAGGAGGAGGGGGGGAGGAGGAGGAAGAAGAAGAAGCAGAAGCTGAAGACGAAGAAGCTGAAGACGAAGACAAAGAAGAAGGAGAAGAAGACAATGAAAATAAAAAAAGAAGAGAAAGAGAAGAAGAAGAAGACATTTAAGTCGACCTTACATAATTTAAAGGTGATACTAAACACAAAGTAAGGAGATCTTATACAGTTGAAGGGCATATTGACAATACCAAACATACCTCGTTAGGCAGATCTTGTATACTCTGGTTCACCTCCCTGATGGTCTGACTGGTAACATCCTGCCACAGAGATATGGATTCCACCTTCTCTCGCAGGTTCTGAGCAAGAATGGCTGTTGCCTAAACAGGTGGATGAGAAGGAAATCATCATTAAGTTATGTTATTGTTAGCTTTGAAGTTCCCTTAGGAGCATGGGGTCACAATTGGATGTGCTTCTTTTGCAGACAGCCAGTGATTTCAAGTGCTATAGAAGTGATGATTTCTTTGGCAATGAATGTTCTGTGATGGGTATATGTCCTGATTCTAAGATTACAGATAAGTTTCTGTGATGGGCATATGTCTTCATTCTAAGATTATAGATAACTTCCCCAGCAAAGATAATAAACTCAATATACTTCAAACAATATCAAAGTAAAGGAGCTCTTCCACATGTTGAGATGTACTGGGTATGTGGTATTGGCACAACAGATTTATATACTAACAGGCACTCGCTGGGCGATGTAGTCAACATCATGCCGGCTGACGTGACTTTCCATGATATTTCCTGATATCTATTTTAGAGTGGGTCGACCTGGGGAAATTTCCTTATATCTATTTTAGAGTGAATCGACCTGGGGATATTTCCTTATATCTGTTTTAGAGTGGGGTGACCTAGGGATATTTCCTGATATCTATAAGGGGCGTTAATTTGAAATCCGTTTGTGCCACACCGCGCGTAATTGCGTACGTTGAACAAGTACTGACCAATGAATAAAAGAGCAAGTGCTTATCGTCCCATGGTGCATAGGTTCTGTTTCTGACCACTGAGAAAATGGCTGAGTTGATCCACAATCCGCCCAAAGAAGCGGAAAGAGCAGTGATTGTTTCTTTTATTTGAAGGATGTCGACCAGTGGACATTCATCGAAGAATGCAGGCAGTGTACGGTAAAAAATGTGTGTCGAAGACAACAGTGAAAGACTGGGCACGAATGTTTCGGAAGGGACGTCAGTTCACGACAGATCTTCGTCGACCATGTCAAGCGCATATTGTTGCAATAGAAAAACCCATCGCCAAAACTGATGCAGCAGATACAGATGAACCGTTGTCGAAGCATACGTTTGCTAGCAAAAGAATTTGATGTGTCAATTGGGACAATTCAAAAGGTCGTTCGTAAGAAACTGCAATATCGGAAGGTGTGTTCACAGTGGGTACCACGGATGTTGACCGACCACACAAAAAAGAGGTACGCATGGAATGGTGTTTGAACCACTTGCTGCGTTACAGAGTGGAGGGTGATGCATTTCTCTTCCGCATAGTGGCAGGCGATGAATCATGGTGTCACCACTTTGAGCAGAGCAGCAAAGGAAAGAGCATGCAATGAAAGCATGCTGGATCACCAAAAGCCAAAAAATTCAAGTTACAGGTTTCCGCTGGTAAGGTTATGCTGAGCGCATTTTTTTACCATGAAGGGCTATTGTTGGCCGACTTTAAAGAACCTGGTGTCAACATCAACTCTACCCACTACTTGCAAACACTAGACAAGCTGCAAAGAGCCATCAAGAATAAACGACCCGGCATGCTTTCTCGCGGTGTGATTTTGTTGCACGATAATGCTCGTCCGCATGTCGCAAAGATTGTGAAGCATTAGCAAGGAAGAAGTGGGAAATTCTGCAACATCCAGCCTGTAGTCCTGAATTGTCAGCATGTGATTTTCATTTGTTCTCTAAAACCTCTAGAACAGTGGTTCTCAACCTTTTTTGGCCCGTGCCCCCCTTCACCATATTTTCAGAACGTCATTCCCCTCTTCCTATCAAAAATTTGGCCTGTGCCCCCCTTCGCCATATTTTCAGAACGTCATTCCCCCCCCCCTTTCATATTTACTACCTAAAAATACCCCCCACCCCTACACAGTATATGTAAAAATGGAAGGTAAATATGTTAAAACAGGTCTAGACATCCACATAAAACGTGATTTGTAGGTCTACTTACTTTATAAAATTAATTTTAGAAGGATGAGACGTGTATAACTGTAAAGAATGAAGGGAAAAGCAATATCAAGTAATCGGTTCTTGTATTAACGCGATCTTGAAATGATCTTCATTCCCCCCCCCCCCCTGGAAACCTTAAAATTCCCCCCTGGTGGGGAATTCCCCACCAATTGAGAACCACTGCTCTAGAATAAAGCTCTCAAAGGGGCAATAATTTCACACAGATACAGATGTAATGAACGCGGTAAACACTTGGTTCAGTGAGCAACCACAATCCTTTTTTTGCGGACGGCATTCGCCATTTACCTAAGCAAAGGGATGCTTGCCTGAATGCCTACAGCGACTTCTTCTGACCAACCCATGGTGCATAATTCATTCAAAATGAATGCTTTTTAAATTCTACCACACCTGTTAATGTTTCTTTCATGCTTTTGTAATATATAAAGCCATTGGAACGGATTTCAAATGAACGCCCCTAATATTTTAGGCTATGTTGACCTGGAAGACTTCCAAGCAACACATGATCTGTGGAAAAACCTTGTGAAACATCACAGAAGGGAGGGTGGATATCATCTTTAAATATTCACAAACTAAATAACCACTGACTCTCAAGTAATCTTTGCTCTATTCCAAAATGCTCTACTGGCTGGCCACACAAGTCATGGGTATACTGTTAATGTTATGGGAAAAATTAATTTAACAAAGACATACAGGGATTCTTATACTTCTTTGCTCATCTAATATGTTTTTGGTGTAACTGCATTTACATGTTTACAGCACAGCTGGGATATTTGCGTGACACATCCAACTTCTTCCTAGCATTTGCTGACCACTTTAGCATTTAGATTCTTATTCTAGAATGTGGGTATTGTAACAAATGTAGGTATTATAACAAATGTGGGTATTGTAACAAATGAAGTTACTTGTAAACACAAAATGTTGACAGGGTTACGCAGTTGTTTTCTAAAAGTACAATGTCACATGTTGTTTGCTAATGTTTTTTCTCCACAGATCCACCTCCCTTCATCCTTTTGTGATGTTTATCCAAATCTGCTAATGATAGCTTTTTATGTTCTGATCAGAATCGAACAATTGTCATCTAAGCATTGAATCATCATCATCATCATCATCATCATCTTCCACTTCTGCCGTCAAGCGTCGTGGGGAGGAATAATTTGCGTTCCAGCGCCCGGTGGGCGGCACTGGATAGTGTCATTCCGTGTGGTTGAACAATGTCTCTGATGTCGTCTTGGACGTCCTCGTGGTCTCGTCGCAGATGATCTTTGATGTAAGGCCAGTGATGGTAGTTGCTGATGTTGCATTCTAACGACATGGCCAAACCATTTGATCTTCTGTCTTTCAATAAATGTGGCACAAGGTGTTGATCCCACAGTCTGTCTGATAGTAGCATTTCTTACTGTCTCGGATTGTTAAGTTGGCAGCTCTCCTCAGGCATTGAATATTGGCCGAAATACCTTACTTTCTGTTATTACAGATGAATTAATGTATGTAAACTGCAGAACACAGCCAAATGACAAGGTGCTTGTAGAAAATATAAACGGGTTAAGTAGGTAAGGAACCTATGGCAGGTCTAGCAAACCTGTAGGGAATTTACTTCATCCTAGACAATATGCTCACCAATAATAGAGGAGATTGGCGAAAAAGTGCTATTCACAGGTGCTGAAACTTCAATAACTCCTCCCCATGACACTTAAAGGCATAAGTGGAAGACAACAATAACAACAACAGATGGTATATTATAACACTGGTTACTGTTACTTTCTCACTAAACCAGATGTTTTTCTCTTTCACATGTACCTTCCGCCTTTCCCTCTAACATGGTTTTAGGAATATTTGATTCTTTGTTCCATTGGTCTTTTTTCTTTAGTACCGTGAGCATTCAATTAAATTCTAATTTCTCCTTCCCTTGTAATCTATCTATGATAAAATATGGACAGTTTCAACCACAACTCACTTAAAAATACAAACAAATTAGGAGAAAAAGACTTCTTTGTACTATCTTCTTCTTGCAAAACTACAGACTACTAACACAAGCGGGAGTCTCCGTGGTGAAGTGATCAAGCTATCTGACTCGGGCTCCGAAGGTTGCGAGTTTGATTCTGGGCTGCTTCCTTTGTTTCACGAATGCATTGTTTTCAGAGACTCCTGGGGATCGTCGCTGGAGCTAAGGAGTTTGTGCTTTGTACAACACTTTCCACAATGCGGAAAGAGACTGAGCCATACGAAATAAAACCTGGTGCAATTAAGTCAACCCTGTCGACTTTAAGTGACTTTTTTGTTTAAGACTAACACAAGTTCTATCAACATTATGAGATCTAGCCATGAATATTTTGACCAATCAGCACTCAGTGAGTGATGCGGTTAATATTATGCCGGACCCTTAAATTCCCAGGAAATGTCCTTGTAGCCAATTTAGAGTGGGTCGACTTGGCAACCCAGGTGAGTGCAAAAATAATTCCTGCCTAAAAAAGGATTCAAACACAAGGGCATCAGGCTGGCAGGAATGAATGCTAGCCACTGCGCCACCATGGCACCATTACCTTTCTATCAAGTGTTGTACAACACAGCAGTATAAAACAGGCACAAGGTATTACAAATACTGTTTACCTCTTGAAACTCCAAGGCCTTGCAGCATGAGAGAGACACGTGAATTAATGGTTTACATGATCAATACACAATTTCAAGATGTTGGTAAAATGGTCATCTTAACTCTTTACCCGCATGTACGTACGCGCGCACGTGCATACGGCAGACTGGTAGGCAGGCAGGCAGGTGGGCAGGCAGGCAGGCAGGCAGGTGGGCGGGCAGGCAGGCAGGCAGGAGGGCAGATTGGCAAATGGTTAGACAGACAGATAGACAGACAAAAAGACAGACAGACAGTCAGGATGGTAGATGAGCAGACAGACAGACATTCAGGAGGATAGATAGGCAGATAGACAGACAGTCAGGAGGGTAGATGGGCAGATAGACAGACAGTCAGGAGGGTAGATGGGCAGACAGACAGACATTAGGCCAGATGGGTAGTAATCAGATAGACAGACATACAGATAAGTAGATTGATAGGTAAGTAGCGGGCAGGGATGCAGCTGGACAGACAGACAGAAATACAGACAGACAGGCAAGCATGTAGGAAGATAAGTTTTCTATATATCTTCCGCTCTGCTAAATGTAATTAATACATTATGTGTATTAAAAACAAGTAGTTGCATATCCCTTACAGGACGCTTGCAGTCAACACCAGCATTTTTTTTGTTGTTGCTGATATCTTGGCAAGTTTGCGTTAAATAGTTTTTCATTGCTTTCTAAACGACCGGCACCCTTACGATTTTGTAAAAAACCAGCGCAATGTGGTCTACTGCCAAATCATGCGCAGCTGTGTTTCGAACAGCCGTGGGTATGCGGGATCATGAATTGCGTCCGTAAATGTTTCGCCACGGAGACCGGCTAATGTGTATTACTTAAGACTAATTAAGATATTTTGGTACAAAGATGTACATTATGTTACATAATGTGAAGATGGAATTTAGTGGCAAATTTCAACAGAAGTGTAAGTAGGAAGAAGGCAAACTTTACTCTTTTAGCAAATACATCTATTTTTTTTAAAAACAATGCCGGAGGAACTAACACACATAAACTAGCTTTGGTAATGAGGATAAAAACTTGGTCACAATAACAATACTCTTTGTATCGACTGATCACTAAGTAAACATATCTGTAGCTGGAAAGCTATTTTTAATATTGGCTTGAGAAATCCTAGATGTTTCTGATTTTGTGTTCCCTAAAGCATAAAGCTGGAAGCTCCACTCTGAACATTCATGAAGACCAGTCACTATCTTGATTCACTAACTGTAAAGCACTTATATATGAACGACGAGGAGTGACGAGGGGATCTGGCCGACGCTCGACGCTCAGAGGAAAGGCGAGACGGACATATAATCAGATTGCTACTGGAACTATTAGTGTTGGAACTCTTCGCTGGTTGCTGAGGATGGGGACGGAGCGCTTATGGGAATGTCCCGAATGCTGTGATGTCGGTTCCTAGATCAATCAATCAATCAAACTGTAAAGCACTGCCTCATACGAGGGTCAGCCAGTAACTAAAACACACGATATAAGGCAGTTAAGAAATTCAAAACATTGTTTTCCCGTATTGAATTTGAATAACGAAGACACAGACAATAGATTACATGATGTATTGCCTGGCATATTTTATTAGATAAATCCTTCAAGTTGAAATATACACATATTCATACAGTAATTTCAATTGTCTACCACGGTAATATTACACTGACTATCATGTCTTTCTGTTTGTACAAGACTGGCTTCTGCGAATTAATGGTGATTGCTTCAGCGGCCTACGTCAATCGCCATTATGTTGTGTGATTTTCTTTCCTGAAAAGATGCAGCGAAATATGCCAGGCAATAAATCGTGCAATCTATTGTTTGTGTCTTTGTTATTCAAGTTAAGAAATTGTTGTTGGTAGTTTACAAATATGTCACTATGTTCAAAACAATGTATTCCATTAATAAATATTTTTTTTTTGCGCTCGCTTGCTTTGAACTCAAGCGTAGTCCACACACACTACTTTGAGTAGTGCTGAACTGAATTTTGCGTGTGGATTAACTTTCCCTATCAATAGTGTCCCTCGCCATCAGGGGAACCCACTCCGACTTCCAAGGTCTTAGTGAATGTAAACACAGAAGCCATAAACAATATGTTGCACGATTTATCGGCAAATCGAGCAGCCGAACATATAGTTCATATATAAGTGGGTGGGAAAGAAAGTTAATCAACCTTCAGGAATATATGTGCAGTTCAAAGGCTATAAAACGCTGTCATCATTGATTTCTCAACACCTAATAAAATGTGGTCATAGCGTGAAAAAAAAGGGCGTTTCATATACTCCATTCTATTAACAATAAAAGATAGCTAAATATATAGCGAGGCATTAGCAATTAGGTGGTTCGAGTCTGTTTTGTGCAAACCAAAAGAGTTTGTTGTAAACTTGAAATTACTAAGGGGATAATAAATGCTCCACATTTGAATAATACCTGTGACTATGTGTTTTGAGTGGTTTAATTGTTTCAGCTTAAGTATTATTCATTTATTCACTTCAGATGATATGTATCTCTGCAGTATCCCCTGACGAGATGAAGCAAAATATGCCAGGCAACATATTAATTGTTACTTCTGTGTTTAAGTGTCATTATGTGGCATATCCAGCTTTTTTTTTTTTTAATGTTGCATATCCTTTACAGGACGTTGCAATCAACACCAGCATTTTTCAGCTGCTGTTGATGTACTAAGCAAATTTTTACATTTAGTAATTTGCCATTGCTTTCTGAATGACCGGCTCCCATACCAACACATTATAACACAACGCGACATGGTCTGCTGCACAAATTGGACGCGCCTGCATTTCAAACGCCTGGTAAGCGGCCCATTAACCGTGTTCGCAAGCCTTTGGCCACAGAGATCGGCTAGCATATCCAGATAGCTTGATGTTAATGCGTGGCAGCCAAAAACTGCTGCATGCAAAAGTGCATTGACATACAAATACACGACATACACATGGTGTTGAAAATGTTGACCATGCTAGAAAATTGCATATCTGAAGAACAGTATACTGCTGTGAGGATTTTATGTGTGTTTGAGGACTTACTATAAAGGTTATTCATAATAAAATGTTGCCTGTCTATGGTGGCATGAGATTTTCATGAAAAGTATTATACAACTCGATAGATAAATGGTTTGCTGATGACGAAGAAGTTGAGCGTGAGGTGCGAGTGTGACGAGGACAGCAGCCCAAAGACGTCTAAAGTGCAGGTATCCGGGGACCGACAAAGTATGCGTTAATGTTCACACAGATTATGTTAAGAAATAAGGAAAGGTGTAAGTACAAAAATAAATGGATTTAACATTTGCATCTCTCACTGTTTTTAACATACTATTCTGTGACGGCTAATCATACTAGAACATTATATACAACAATAAGAAAGAGACAAACAGCTTTCATTGGTCATGTGATGAGAAGAGAGGCATTGGAGAACATCGTGACAACTGGAAAGATCAAGGGGAAGAGAGGCAGAGGCAGACCAAGAGAAATGATGCTGTATGGATTGAGACAGTGGCATGGAGGAATACCATCAGCAGAGTTGATCCAGAACACCAAAGACTGAGATCTGTGGAGAGCCATGAACGCCTATGCCAGCTGGCAGGGTACTTGATGATGATGATGATGATTCTGTGACTTACTTTTTGACATGTTATACTTTTCTTCACCTCTTCTGTTCCATCAAGTGGATAGATGACAATACATGAATTCATTGAATGTCCATTGTTTCTTTAACCCCTACTGTCTAAAAGTGTCACTAAATTAACTCCTTCAGACTCACAAGTGTATCACTTTAAAGTAACAACTGTTTACAATATGAATGCATGAAAAACATTTAGAACACCAATACCATTTATAATACACACACCACTTAGAACACAAAAACTATTTGGAACATTAAAATTATCAGGAAAAGACAAATGAAATGTATGCAACATATCAACAGAAGAGATGGAATAGAACTTCCTTAACAGATTCAGTGCTAAACATTAAGTAGGTCTGGATCAAATAAAAATGTGTGAATGTTTCACTATTCCCTAATCCACACACCAGCTACAGCAGTGGTTCTCAAAGGTGGGGAATTCCCCCCCCCCCCCAAGGAGGGGAGGGATTTTAGTGTTTCCAGGGGAGAATTAAGATTATTTCAAGATTGTGTTAATACAAGAACCGATTACTTGATATTGTTTTTCCCTATATACTTTACGGTTCTGTACTTTTTGCTCTTCTGAAATTCGTTTTATAATTTTAAGTAGACCAGCAGATCACATTTTACGTAGAAGTCTAGACTTATTCAAGTATGTGTTAATAAATGTAGCTTGTATTTTTATGTATACTGTGTAAAAGGGGGGGGGGGGTTTATAGGGAGGAATTACAAAGGAGGGGGAGAGACGTAGCAGTCAACTCTTGGCAAGTTTATGTTCAGTAGTTTGCAATTGCTTTCTAAATGACTGGCACTCATATCATTTTCATAAAAACAACCAACGACAAGGCGGTCTACTGTCAAATCGCCAGCAGCTGTGTTTCGAACGCGATACGCGAGATTACAAACTGCTTCCATAACCCCTTCACGACGGAGCTGACACAAAATAGGTAGAGTGGAGAAATTAGTCTTGTGGGAGAAAATACTAAACAAGAAGAAATTAGTCTTGTGGGAGAAAATACTAAACAAGAAGAAATTAGTCTTGTGGGAGAAAATACTAAACAAGAGAGGCAGATGAAGACACTCAAAGATGTATGTGGAAAATGTTTACAGTTGGCTAACAAATAGTGTATAAAGCAACATCCACTTCATCAAAATATCAGATGACAGAAACAACTGGATGAGTTCTGTTTGTTTTTTAATTGTGAATGTTCATACTTATTATCACCTTCAATTAAATGAGCATCTTTGATTAATAGCTTTTACAGTGTCATATTATTAAATTTCCAATATATATCTCATTCATATTTTCATATACTCATACAAAAACTGACCTCAATTATAACTGATACTCTAGAAACAGTTTGACGAGGCTAAATGTATTTTTCCGTAAATATTAAAATGAAAATTCTTATATATTGTTTATCTTTCTCTGGATTTCTCTGCAGTCAACTCTCCACAATAAGTTCTCCACTGACACATTTCTTTGTAGTACATATTTCCTACACACTAGTAGGTAATAGCCAGTCTCCCTGGCCTAGGGTTTCAACGACTTTCTCTGTAATCCCGTTTATCCACGTAGGGTAATGCAGTGCGTGAGAATTGGTAGCGGTTCTCGCCATGTTGGTGACTTACAGGATAAGTGAGCCGACCGCTCAGAAAACAATGGCAAACTACTGAGCATATAATCTTGCCAAGAAATCAACAGCGGTAAAATGCTGGTGTTGACAGCGATGTCCTGTAAAGGATATGCCCCCCCCCCCAAAAAAAAAGTAAGTAATATGTAATATTATTTTGCTTCTAGCAAAATTCACACACTTCTTCCTTTATAGCAAAATAGACTCATCCAAGTGTAGGCTCAGTAATTTCCTGTTCAATGGGATTCCTCAGAAACCACATTTCCGCTGCCATTAGATGTTTCTTGGCTTCTCTGCTTACTGTCCTTGTTTCATATGTATACAACAGTATAAGCTCTTTGTAGCACTTGAACACTCTTTTTCTCACTGCAATGGACAGTTTTTGTTTTATATATTGGTGATATCCCTGCTGCTAAAAGCTATTTTTGTCATGGTGATTTTTATTCACACTTTCTCTATACTAATCTCTATACTTAGAGTAATTATCTAATCCTAATTCATTCCAATAAAGGAAAACAAGAAATGCAGTGGACTTTTAAAAAAAAACATTTGTTTTACAAAAATGTAAACTAATTTATAATTAGTTTGAGTCTTAAGAATTTTTTTTTTGTCATTTATATTTATGAAGTGCTAATTATATACCATTTAAATTAAGGAAAACCCCATTAACATTGGAAAACTGGGACTGTAGTGGACATATTCTGTTAGCGCCGAACGTTGGGCGGCGCTTACCAAACCCGACACCCCACATTGTGCCAACGGCTTCGGGCGGAAGAGCGCAATTGGGAGGGTACAAGCCTTACCCTGGTGCGAGGAAATGCAAGCTAAAGACAAAATTGTCATGGCAGGGCAGACCAGGCCCTAAGCCTTGGTTGGTGACTGGTCTAGGATCGAAGCTCCGACAGGCGGACAGTTAGAGCATTGCTTTGCTGATCCGGCAGCTTCTGCAGCTTGTCTTGTTCCAGATGTAGGGGTGTTACCTTTCCTCTGGAGTGAACTAGGCAGGCCGAGAGAGGGATCATGCTGCATGGGCAACACATGATCTCTATATTTTAGCCCAGGCTTTGTGCTATGGAGAGGCAATAACTCCATCCCTGACATGGGGCGCCACGCGTTGCCTCTGACGGTGGGAGACACCTATAGGTGTCACTGATCAGCTACCGCCCGCCTCAAGCTGGGCAGCCCCCAGCCAATTGGGTGCTGATCCGCCACAGCCTGCCTGCTTCAATGGGTGCTTGGGGCTAGGACAAAATCTGAATCGCAGGCTGTAAAACCAATGCACCAGGTACAAACAAAAATATAAATAGAAACCTCAAGCTACGGCTTGCAACCTGGAACGTGAGAACCATGTGTCCAGGATTTTCCACTGACTTGACCAATATTGACGATGTGAGAAAAACGGCTGTGATTGATGCCGAACTCAATCGTCTTAACATTGATATTGCTGGCCTGCAGGAGACTCGCCTCGCTGAGGAAGGGTCACTCAGGGAAAACAACTACACCTTTTTCTGGAAGGGTAAAGGGCAGGCAGAAAAAAGGCAACACGGTGTGGGCTTTGCAGTGAAGAATTCACTACTGGGAATGATTGAAATTCCAGCAGGAGGAAATGAAAGACTATTATCCCTGCGCTTGGCAACCTCTTGTGGGTTTGCCACCATTATTACTGCATATGCACCGACACTCGATTCCTCTGATGATGTGAAGGATTTGTTCTATGAGGAGTTAGACTCTGTGATCAAGGCAGTTCCAAAATCCGACTACATTTATATGCTCGGTGATTTCAATGCTCGTGTGGGCAAGGACTCGAGTTCATGGCCAGTGTGCCTTGGAAAATACAACATCGGTCGCATGAATGAAAATGGGCAAAGGCTGCTGGAGCATTGCACCAGTAATGACCTATGTATTACAAACTCTTTTTTTAAAACAAAAGAGATGCATAAGGTCACATGGAAACATCCAAGATCCGGCCATTGGCACCAGCTGGACTTCATCATCACACGGAGACAACATCTGAACCATATATCATTGACTCGTAGTTACCACAGTGCTGACTGTGATACGGATCATTCTTTGGTTGTTGCAAGGGTTAGACTGAGACCAAAGAGAATCTACACAGCTAAACACAAATCTAGCCCCAGGATTAATATTATTAACACTCATGATCCTGAAAAGTGCTTTCAGTTTCAACAGCAACTTGAAGACGCTTTCACTGATACACCAGAAAATTGTACAGTAAATGATAAATGGAATAAACTTAAGGAAACTCTTTGTAAAACTGCCGTAAAGGTTTACGGCACTGTGGATCATAAGAGGCAGGACTGGTTTGCGGCCAACAGCGAGACTCTGCAGCCCTTGATTGATAAGAAGAAGAAAGCTCTCTTAAGAAACAAGGAAAGACCAACGCGTAACACTCTGAGTGAGCTAAGGCAAGCTAGGAAGGATGTGCAAAAGGCTGCCAGGCAGTGTGCAAATGATTATTGGATCAAGTTATGTGAGTCCATTCAAATCGCAAGTGATAAGGGAGACATAAGAAGCATGTATGAAGGAATAAAGAAAGCCTGTGGTCCAGTGATCAAAAGAAGTGCACCATTGAAAACCTTGACTGGAGAAGTCATCACTGATAAGAAACAGCAGATGGACAGATGGGTAGAGCACTATTTGGAGCTTTACTCAAGTGAGACCAAACTAGCGGATAATGCCCTCAACGCCATAGAGGCTCTACCAACTCTTGACCACCTGGACACACTTCCCACCATAACAGAAGTTAAGTGTGCTATAAATGAACTTGCATCTGGCAAGGCTCCAGGTAAGGATGGGATTCCAATAGAGGTTATCAGGAGTGGGCAAGACACACTCACTATACAGATCCACCAGCTAATAGAGCTATGCTGGCGTGAAGGACAAGTCCCACAGGATTTCAAAGATTCAAGCATCATAACACTGTACAAGAACAAGGGCGATCGGAGCGACTGCAACAACTATAGGGGTATCTCACTTCTGTGTATTGTTGGAAAAGTATTTGCCAGAATTGTTCTGCGCAGACTTCAAGTCCTAGGAGATCAAGTCTACCCCGAATCACAGTGTGGCTTTCGACAGAACCGGTCTACCACTGATATGATATTCTCATTGCGACAAATGCAAGAAAAATGCCGTGAACAGAATCAACCACTGTTTATTGCCTTCATCGACCTCACAAAGGCATTTGATTTGGTCAGTCGTGAGGGTCTGTTCAAGGCACTAAAGAAGATTGGCTGCCCACCAACTCTTCTGTCCATTGTGGAATCGTTCCACACAGGCATGAAGGGTATAATCAAGTTTGATGGTGCAACTTCTGAAGAATTTGAAATCAAGAGTGGAGTTAAGCAAGGTTGTGTACTAGCTCCCACCCTCTTTGGAATATACTTTTCACTTCTATTGAAATATGCATTTCGTGATCAGGATGGTGGTATATACATTCACTCACGCTCAGATGGCGGCCTCTACAATGCTCAGAGATTGAAGGCTAAGACCAAAATTAGGAGGGTACTGATCAGAGAGTTGCTTTTTGCAGATGATGCTGCAGTTACGACCCACTCTGAGGAAGAATTGCAATGTCTACTATCTGCATTCTCCAATGCTTGTTCTGAATTTGGTTTAACAATTAGCAAAAAGAAGACACAGATTATGTCACAAGGTGCACATGGGGTACCATCAATCTTTATTGACGACGCCGAACTAGAGATAGTAGACCATTTTACATATCTAGGATCGGTGGTAAATAGCAAATTATCCCTAGATCAGGAAATCAACATCCGGATTGGTAAGGCAGCAACAACAATGAACAGGTTAAGAAAAAGAGTCTGGGAGAACAGGAAGCTTACTGCCAAAACAAAAGTCCTTGTCTATCAAGCCTGTGTCCTTAGTACTCTTCTCTATGGCAGTGAAACCTGGACAACTTACTCACACCAAGAGAACAATTTAAACAGCTTTCATATGCGGTGTCTGCGAAGAATTCTTGGTATTAAGTGGCAAGACAAAATCACAAATACTGAAGTATTGGAAAGATCAGGTTGTGTGACAGTTTATTCCATGCTCAGTCTTCGTAGACTTAGATGGATAGGACATCTTAGGCGGATGGATGATGGTAGAATACCAAAGGATATCTTTTTTGGTGAATTACAGATGGGTAAGAGATCTCAGGGTCGGCCTCTACTACGATACAAAGATGTGTGTAAGCGGGACATGATTGATACAGGCATTGATAATGCACATTGGGAGCAAGTCGCCGCTGAACGTGTTGCATGGAGGGCAAATATCAGAAATGGAATAAAGTCAAAGGAGAAAATTATTGCAGAAAAGTCACACACCAAGCGTTTGAGACGTAAGATGGTGCATGATGGTGGAAATGACCACGTGTTCACATGCACCCACTGTGAACGGACATTTACAGCGCAAATTGGCCTTATCAGTCACACTCGCTACCGCCATAGTTAAAAGTTATTATGCCTTTTTAAAGCACAAACTATCGTCTGTCAAGACGGCAAGGTGCCAATGTTATGTGTGCAATGTGTAAGTGGACATATTATACAAATAAGCAAAGAGTCAAAAACTTAAACAACAACCAAACACAATAACCAATAAACAGTTTGATTGACACAAATAATTATTTTTCATTTCTATTTATGAAGAGCCACCCATTTACATTTTAAATCTCATTGTGAACATTGCAACATACTTTAAAAGAAGGAAATCCACAGAATTGGGTTAAAGCAAGATATTTTGTTAGTCAAACTCTTTGCTATGCTTAATTCTGAACTGGTTATTCTGTGAACACCGAAAATGTGTACCAGTATAATGTGTAGCCTCACTTTCAAACAATCTCCAAGTCCAATGAACAGAGAAATATATTATCATCATGTAGCAGGTCGTTTTCAGAAAGTCACTCTCATACCGGCGTCAATATGTCCCTCAATCTCTTGCCATTCTCCCTCCTCATTCACCCTCATGCCCAAGTGGCCTACAATATTCTGTGTGTCTTCTTCCAAGAATGCCTTCCATCCTGTTCTTTGCTAGACACAGTGACATCCAATATGGCCAAAGTATTTTATTTTCTGAGACATTATACTATTTGTGAGCAGTTTTCTTTGATGTTCAGGGCTTGAAGAATTTTGATATGTTTCTTCTTTTTTGATTCATGATATTCTGATAATTGTTCTGTAACATTTGAGCTCAAAAGCCCCAATTTTCTTCTTTAGTGATTGTGAAACTGTCCATGACTCACATCCACATGTTGCTATATGAAAAATGATTGCTCTCAAACATTTTACTTTAACCTGTTTGCTGGTGTTGTGCCATAGGGTTTTAATTCTGTTTAATCTCTGCAGTTCTACGACCAGCCTGTGTCCGACTTCTTTAGACAGTCCCCACTGTTGTTGATTGTGGAAACAAGATAATCACAGTTTGTGGCATTTCCAACTTCTTCATTGTTGGTTGTGATCTTTGGTTGGTATATAGTTTTGCCCATGGACATTATTTTTGCATTTCTCAAGTTCAAAGAAACTTAATAATGAATGAGTCATAAAAAGACTTTATGTAAGCATGAGATTGACTAATCATCTTATAAAGTGTATTATGTAATAAAGGAGATGTTGTTGTCTGCCACTTATGTTGTTAGTCATCGTGGGGAGAGGTTATTGACAAGCATCTTTCCTCCAATTTCCTCCAGATTCATGAGCAGCATGTTTTTAGGATCATATAAATTCCCCACCAGTTTTCTGGACCTGTCTTAGGTTTCTTACCTACTTAACCCTTTCATATTTGCTACTACCACCATGTCACACTAATGGACTAAAGGAGTAAATGTCTAATTCCCATTCATGTCTGCTAGTATACAAGACTGAAATGACATACTCCACACTGTTCAAGAACCTTATGTGACAAACACAAATTTCACAATGCTTCAATGCACACAGGGAGGAGGGATTTTTAAAAGGGCAATAACCAAAAGCACAACAGTCGATAGGAAAGTTAGTACCTCTGGATATCCCAGTCTGGCCATTGTCTGTGTAAAAGGATTATTATATTGAATGTTAACAAACACAATAATGACAGCAATCATGCACAGGGGATGATATCATATTACACTCATTGACAACACTGTCTCTACTTCTGCTACAACTGTATAAATTACAAGTTTCTGGAAACTTCAATGCTCACACATAAAAGGTAATACTTGTGTAATATGCATAACATTTTCTGACTGACTTACAAATATATGAAAGTGTTTTCTGCTTCTCTTTAAACTGTTCTCCCATTACAAATATAATATTACTAGTAAATTATATTAACATTACATTTGTAATATCTGAAACAGCCTTGAGAGTGAAGCAAGCAAAAGTAAAGTAAAGTAAGTAAAAGTACAGTAAAGTACGTAAAGGACCTGTTTTATATGTATTGAAGTATATTGGGTATATGGTGCCTGCCTCATATTGTCATATACCAAGTGGCACTTGAGGTGTGAAGTGATCAGTATCACATCAGCCACCTTTACTTCCACAGACATTTCTTGGTACAAGGTAAACATGGCAGAATGGATAAGAATGCTTGTTCTTAAGCTTCCGGTGTGCTGATACCCAAGGCTGCAGGTTCAACCCCTACACTGGTCAGTTAGATTAAAATATTGACTTCTCGCCCTTGACTTGGGGATGTAAATTACAAGCACATCTTGAAGTCGGAGTGGGTTCGCCTGATGGCAAAGGACACTGGATATATGGCAAGCCAATCCACACGCAAAAATCAATCCAGTGCACTAGAAGTAGTAGCACATGTATGGACTATGCTTGAGTTCAAAGCAAGAGAACGTGAAGAACTTAAGACTTCCTGCTACCTATTTTAGGCTGGGTCAACCTGGGAACCCAGGGCAATTTTAAAAATCCACCGAGATGTGAATTCGAACCCATGACTATAGGACCAACAGACCAGCATGGTAGCCTTTATACTTCTTCTTCTTCTGCGTTCATCCTGAGTTTTTTTTTTTTCGGACGTGATTGTGTTATGCCTGTTTACAGCAGAGCTGCGTTCTTGCGCCGTTAGGCCAACACATCCGACTTCTGCGGGCATTTGTTGACCGGATTAACTTACCCGGGTAGCCTTTATACTACCACAGATCCCAAGAAAACAAACATGTGATTTAAACAATTAAATATTAAATTACAGAATGGAATGCATCTAATATGCATACAGCCAGAAACACTGATCATCAACAAAACTTAGAAGACATGGCTAGAGACATTCAAGATTTGATGATGTCATAGAACGAACAGAATATTATGGACTGAACATAAAACACATGATAATATCCTTGAAGGAAGACATAACATAAACTTAGAAAATTGCTAAGTGCAATAAAATTATAAGATAGTGAACTGTTTTTACAACTACATCAACAACCAGAGCTGGTCGAACATAACATAATGATTAATTGAAACCTGATACAACAAAGATAAACATGTAATCGCTAATATTGTGGAGACATGCCATGCTTTGACTGCTGTTCCTATAACAAATAACTACCTCAGTGCATTTTGCTCGTGTGTCAAAAATCTATGAGGTGGTTTCCAAAATTAAAATTTGGAATTCTGTAGCTTTTGAAAACATATACACATTTATGTTCTTAGTAACCAAAATGGGTCTAAATGATAAGTTTTGTCCACTTTAAAGTAATGAAATAAATAAAACGGTTGAGTTACCATATAATCTATTTTATTAAACGTCATAGTAGATAAAAAAAATAACATTTTGTACATTGCTTAATGCTCATTGAATTATGTTTTTATTAACAATTCATGCAGTAATATTGCATCCCTTATAACGTCATGCTTACAGACAGGTACAAGCAATTTTTTTTATAAATGTATATATTTTGGAAACCTCTCTTAAAGGGAACATATAATTCTTACCTTTTTTATAGATCTCAACTATAAACGTTCCAAAATAAACTATAATAAAAATAAAATATACACAGAAAACACTTTAAAATATATATATATTACTCTGAAAAACGGGTTTTTGCACTGTAAAACTGTGTGTTATCAGGGCCTCAAAGGGGAAGTAAAGAATAGTAACTATAGACCTCCTGTGAGTGTCATAAAAGAAAAGAGGACTAAGACTGGCTACCTCACAACATAGAAAACAAAACCAGCCAATAACCAACCATCCATGAACTAGTCTACAAAAGGGCTTGGCCTACATGGTTGTGGACCTACACTCCCCTAGGAGTCTCAAGAGAATAAGAAGAAAGAACAAGACTGTAGAATTGATGGACTAAATAGATATTGTAAATGCCAGTAAATATCTCTGCCAGACAGTTGATTTCAATGGCATGGGTAAGACAATGGCATTGCTCAGTGTAAGAGACATGGGGTCAAACAGGGAGTTGCAAAACCTGAAGGCTCTGTACAGTACACAAGATGACTGGTAAACCAGCACCTAACTAGTGGAATCAGTTATCACCTTCTCACTGACATTTTGAGGAGATCTGAGAACCCATGGACTTGTCACATATGTAATGATAATACAAAATTGGTATAAAAAGAAGGGAGTTCGCTGCTACTGAGCTGATAGCGGAGTCCAAATATAAAAACACAGAATATGACAAGAAAGTTTGATGAAAGAAAAAGCAGATACAAATATGGGTAAATGCTTCAACCAATCTCTTTATCAACAAACAAGACAACAACAAATAGCAATTAAAAACAGATAAAACAAAAGAATACTTATCTCAACATCTGAAAGGTTGTCCGATCAATACAAAAACTAGGAACTCCATAGACTAGGAAGCTCCATGAAAGACAAAACACACACAGATACAGGCGGACATTACCATCAATGTCTTTATGAACAAACAAAGTAATAAAAACACAGATAAAACAAAAGAATACTTATCTCAACATCTGAAAGGTGTCTGATCAACTCAAAAACTAGGAGCTCCGTGCAATGATGATAGTCAATTTTGAGATTTGATATTTAGATTAAACAAGGATTATGACTTTGTTTCCAGTTGAGTGTGACAGAGATGATCCCAGTGTATGGTTGCTGATGTGTTCCCAGTTAGCCATCATTGTGTATTAGGCTGGGGTGACATCTGCTGAGTGTTTAATTATCTGAAATGATGCTGTTGTGTGAGGGCATAAAACATCTGCTGTGTGAGAGCATAAGCATCTGCTGTGTGAGGGCATAAAACATCTGCTGTGTGAGGGCATAAAAGTGCTGTGTGGGGGCATAAAACATCTGCTGTGTGAGGGCATAAAAGTGCTCTGTGGGGGCATAAGCATCTGCTGTGTGAGGGCATAAAACATCTGCTGTGTGAGGGCATAAAAGTGCTGTGTGAGGGCATAAAAGTGCTGTGTGGGGGACTAAAACATCTGCTGTGTGAGGACATAAAAGTGCTGTGTGAGGGCATAAGCATCTGCTGTGTGAGGGCATAAAAGTGCTGTGTGGGGGCATAAAACGTCTGCTGTGTGAGGACATAAAACGTCTGTTGTGTGAGGGCATAAAACATCTGCTGTGTAAGGGCATAAAACATCTGCTGTGCACCACACTCTTGTGTCTAGCCTAGTGTATAATACCTGTTGCTGTCAAAACGGGAGGTCAGATGTCAACTTCTAACAAGTTGATGAACTACTAATTACAGGGTGTCGAGTTGGCCATGTGTCAATGTACATTTATTCCTGCAGCAAAGCACTGTAGACATTTGAAGGTGCCAGGTTCAGATCCCGTTATGATAACTATAGCATTAAATTTTTATGTTGTCTAATGTGTCATGTCCTCTAATCTCTACTTATTCCTTCTACTTCTCTCAGCACCAATCAATACTTGTGATTTTGGTTTAGTACATTAAAGTTTCAGGTCAACTTGCATCAGGTACCCTCACAATTGTGGGAGTAATGCCTAATGACCTCGTGACAATTCTAAATAACATTATGTTGGAATGAAGGAAAACAGAGTGAATATGGTAAAAGATATTTTAAACAGGTTTTGTGGCAAAATTCCCCAATAATTGTCAACTGAAATTAAGAATAAAATTAGTACGTAATGAGTAAAACTGTAGCCACACAAAAGTGCAAATGAGTTCATGCTTTTAAGCAAGAGTAAATGAAAATTAAATGAGTGATGTATTGCATATAAGTAGAGAAGACCTCATGACAGAGAATAAAAGAAATGAATATTTCTTCATCACTCCAACAGAGCACTGACCTCAGAAATGCGACCATCCAGTTGCTGCTCTAGACCGGAGACTTTCTGCTTCAAGCTCTGCACTCTGACATCAATCTCTGCCACATTCCTGGCAGTGGTCTCTTCTGAAGCTGATAAGGTTGACTTGATGTCTGACTTTAGCTGGGTAAACAATGTCACAGATATTGATTGGCACTCACAGAAGTGGAAGAAAGAAGTAGAGATTAGAACACACACTAGACAACATATGTCTGTGACTACAGCTAGGCATTAGATGGCATATAATTGCAACATCTAAATTTAAAAATGAGATAACGTATCCATGTAACAATACTGATTTATTCTGGTATACACACACCTGGATTCTTGCTGGTACACTACTACAGGGTTCATGCACTATGCTAAGATTCTCCTTGTGGAGACTGAGCAGTTATGGAGATAGTCATGTGTTAAAAAAAGTGATTGTTTGCCAAAATCAAAACAAAACCAATCTCTGACTACAATTGTTATGAAGATATGTCTACTAATGTGGAAAGCCAGGGGATACTACCACATAATGCATCCCAAGAAACTTTACACGGCAGTAAAAAGGGAACCATTTTGCAAACACTAAAACAACTGCAGCTTTTGAACTTAAATGCTACAGAAACTTCTTAGAATGCTACAGACCATGATGAAGTAACAATAATTCTACAATATCTGGACACAGAAGGAAATTGGTGACATGTCTCTGAAACTGAAATAAATGAATCACCAGAAACTGAATCAATCAGAAACTGAATCAATCAGAAACTGAAATACTTTGGCAGTATTAAACATCATGATGGCTTGGAAAGAACAGTCATGGAAGGCAAGGATCCTGGAAGAAGACACAGGGGTCAACCAACATGGAGATGGACACAGGATATTGCAGACACCTTCTGGCATGAGGGTGCATGAGGCAGGAGAACTGGAACGGGATCAAGAAAATTTTCAGTCAGCCATGATGACAGGAACGTTCTGTAAAAGACCTGCTACAGAATGATGATATCTACTATACTGCTCCACTGGGCTGGAAAACAATCTATCTCATAACGTTTGCTTTGCTAATGATCCATATTTCTGGTAATATGCCTATCAGAAGCATTCTTGTTCTTACTTCCGGTCCAATATGGTGGGATAGGCTGTTGAGCTATTAAGGCCTCTGGAGTGTTTTTGTTTCTGGCTACGGTTTGCTTACACATTTTCCTCATGTAGGACTGTTAGTACATGGTTCCATCGCTGATCTACTGAGTTAAATGCATGGAGCGACATTGTGAGCTGTAGATTTCATGTAGAATGCTTTTATATCTGTCTGCAGTTGTTTGTATTGTGAACTGCATGATCATAAAAATGGCAACTGGAAAGTTGCTGAACTAGCTGGTTTTGCATTATGCAGTAATGTGTGTGCAATTACTGATTTTCTAGTGACTGCTGCTTCGTGGCAGACTTGTGTTGGTATTCTGGCAGCAGTCTTATGCATGCTGTTGGTTTGTCGGGACTGCTGTCTGTTTCACTTTTCATACGGAACAGTGAGGAGCATTTTATGTGATATTCACTGGCACAGGAATGGAGCATTATGGGGTGACCCTTTGCCATGAAGTTGGAACAATGACTAACAACTAACTAACTTTTGTATTTACATTTTTATGCCATTTTTGCTTACTTTTATCTCTAAAAGCTATTTCTGACATTGCAAATGTAATTTTTTAAATTGTGTGCACAGTAAACTTATATTCTTAATAAGAAAATAGTTTAGAAAGAACCAAACAACACTTACATATGTTTGTAAGTCAGTCACAGACAAAACTATTATATATGTTTGTTTGTAAATCAGTCACACACAAAACTAGTATGTATGTTTGTTTGTAAGTCAGTCACACAAAAACACTATTATGTATGTTTTGTTTGTAAGTCAGCAGCAAGAAGAACTATCTGTATAACAAAAGTGCTACCTTCTCAGTGTGAGCACTAAAGTTTCCAGAAACTCCACCAATGGCTGTTTGAAGTGAGGCTGTTACCATGCACAGCTTTTCATTGAGGTGGTCTAGTTTCTCATAGGTTGACTTCTCATGCTGTTTCCTAGAAAAGAAGTCACAACAGTCAAGAGCTAAACTCTAGAAAACAAGACAAGAAAGCAAATATTCATGTCCTAAATATGTGGTACTTACAAAGTCACTTGGCTCGATGAGACATTATTCCCACAAGCATGAACATGAATTGTAATGCTATAAAGATAAAAGGACACTGGCACAAACCACAAAACAGACTTCATTCACAAAAATATTGCACTTTTCCGTGCTCAGCGACTGCCTTGCCACCTCCAGAGCCCAGCTGCTTCTTAACTCCATTTTCGAGTCAATAGCACAGAGTTATTTGACCTATCAAGACTTGTCTGTCCATCATAGTGTTCTCTCAAAGACAAGTACATGTTTTATAGTGATTCTCCCACACCCTGTCTTTCACATGTCTTAATCATTGTACTAAAATAAGATACCAGCTTACGTAACATATGAATCAGAAACAACACCGACATACCTAATACAGATTTCTATGTCTAAACATGTTCTACTCCCTCCCTTTGGACTAACACGGGTGTCTGCCCATGCTTACCAACAGCAACACATGTTTTATGCTGTTTAAAATTACTAGCTAACTAAACATGGAATGTAAACATGATGCTCTAATAGGTAATCAACAGTGAAATCTAACTATTAAATATAACTATTCTATCTATAAGTATCACAATCTAATTGTTTAATATCTAAACTATTTCTATGATTGCAAACTATCCTAAGATCACACAAATATTAAATCCCCTTTTAGTGTTTGTTTCTCTAGTTTAGTCAAACCCGAGAGTTCACCCACTCTCATAGAAAATTGTAATTCACATGATGCATGAACTGACAGATGAATTGTATGCTCATAATTTGTGAATACCCTAATATTCTTGAGTGTTTACTCTTATGTCAACAACTGCCATAATCAATCTATTCTCTTGGTCTGTATTTACTTCTATTCTATTACCCATGTAACTATAGACTAAATTTTATCTTTTATATAACCGTAATATCAGACTATAGGGCAATTCATGACTGCTTGGATTTTGGCTGGGTTGTTTTCCACAGCGTGAGACAACCAGTCTCAGCAAACAAACTTTCTTTAGATGTCTTTTATGACCTGCCCTGGGGGTTTACTGTGCTACTAATATTTACTTCTTCTGTGGGGTGCAAGTAGGTGATCATAGAGCAACTACATCTTAACATTTATCAATATGGCTGCTTATCTTTATCTTAGACCTAAGTGAACACCCAGTTATAACTAGGATGGTTAACCAAAAACTGGGTATTAAGAAAAGAACATACCGACCAAAAACAATTATAACCCATTAAAAACATCTTTGTTAAAAACTTTTTCAAATGTAAATATGATTTCAAAAAGCACAATTTCACTTAATTTATCAACTGGATAGGGGATGCACTAACAAAGCTGAATGGGAACTGTGCTAGTAATGTCATGAGCATGGCTAGATGCAGGTTGAATGACTGGGCTCATCGCTTGCTATAGTGATTGAAAGATTGAGCACTTATTTCTTCGTGCATTCAGGCCTACATTCATATCAAATTAACCCTTTACAAGGCAGAACGACCATTTACATCCGATACCTTAAACGGGTGAAACGTCCCAAACCGGCCGATACTATTATGCATTGTAAAAACGCGATCTCTCGGCTTTCCGATACTTCCGACGGCTACTTTCGCTTTCACCGATAGCTTGACAACGTGGCCGCCATTTGTAAAGCGACTACTATGAATTTTAACGAACTTTTGCTGACTTTTTTTTATAGTTTTCGGGGTTTTTACGCTGTTTTTCAAAACGGATTTCAGCGATTCTTCAAGTGATAGCTGAGATTTCGCTCTGTTCAATTTAAGTGACATTAAAGGGCATGAAGTTGACTATTAATCAGAGCTAGATATCAGTGCAAAGCATTACTTTGCATTAGCAGTCTGAGTCGGACTTTAAAGAAAGTGATTATGATTCTGAAAATGTGTTTGTAAATTGCCATATAGGTGACGGAAAATCACAAACAACATGCCGTATTTCGTAAATATTTATGTTCATGTATGGATTACCGACAACAATCACGTGAGTAACATATTCTACATGCTTTTCCCTTCATTGTGTTGTTTATTTAACTAAAATCGGTTGACTAACACCTTATTTGTGATGTTTTTACTAACGCGACCCAAAATTTTACAGAACCTGAAAAAATCGTGCCCGTTCAGGGCTACAAAACAGACAAGCGTCTGCCCTGTAAAGGGTTAAAATTAAAAATTATCAATAGGATTAAACTATTCAATCATTTTTTAACATACCTAGACTTAATTTCTGCAGCAACAACTTTGTCCGTCTGCCTCTTCTGTTCTGCCAGTTGTTGCTCAATAAGGCTTATTGACTCATCCAGTTTCTGAATTGCCTCTTTGCTCCTTAGTTTCTCTGACTGAAAATTTCACACAAGAGAAATAATAACAAATAAAACAGTTTCACCAAAGGAATCTTCTTCTTCTTCTGCGTTCATCCGGATTTTTTTTTCGGATGTGACTGCGTTGTGCCTGTTTACAGCAGAGTTGTGTTCTTGCGCCGTTAGGCCGACACATTCGACTTCTGCGGGCATTTGTTGACCGGGTTAACCTTCCCAGGGACCACAGGAATCAAAGACAGATGTTACCATGAACATACTATTTGACATATAGACATTATGTTTGGGTTAATAAGGACATTTGGTTGGCTGGAATCTGCTTAGAAAATTGCCTAGCAAGCATTTTTGACTCTTTGAGGGCATGAGAGTTTGGAGCAAGGTTTCTCTCTCTGAGTTTGTATGTGCTCTGAAAGTAAACAGAAGGAAAGAACTCTTTTTTCACGTCAAAAGGCTTATTGGTTATATGGTTCCAGCCCCATTAATTATAGACCAATCAGCACTTGATGGGTGATGTAGTCAGTATTACACTGGTTTCCTTTATTTCCCAGTAAATGTCTTGGTTAACATCCCATACACACAGAAATCAATACAATGCAAAATACCTCATAAATCAGGAAATTAGGGAACAATTCACGGTCTTAGTCTCAAATAAATATCAGGCTATACAACCGGATGTAGATGAAGTGAGTACAGAAGTCTCATGAAAACAAGCCAAAAAAACAAAAACATTTGGAGTGAATGTTTATAAGCTTGTGGCAAAAGAGAAAGATACCCTAATATACACTGGAAACTTAAAAAGATACTATAGAAGGAAAGCGAAGCAAGGAAGCAGATTTAAACAATAGCAAAACCAGAGCTTCAAAATCCAGAGCTCAGGGAAAATATGCTGAAGCTAATAAAGAGGTTAAGAAGCAGATAAAAGACAATATATAGACAACCTACCAGGAGAGGCAAAAGAGGCAGCATCAAAAGGAAATCTTAAGAGACCTTTACAGCACTACAAGGAAAATATCAGGAAAGTGTAATCAACCAAGTGAACAAACAAAAAAACAGAAATGGGAAATTTCTCACTAACATTAAGGATGAACTAAACAGATGGACTGAATACTTTGAAGTACTCTTAATTAAATAGACCAGCTAGAGAAGATCCTCCAGATATTCAGCCTGCTGAAGAAGAGTCGGCTGTCAACTGTGAAAAACCATGCAAGGCAAACAAGATTTTATTTCTTGATACTTCCCTGGGTAGATGATGGTGAAAATAAAATAAAAGGAATTAAAGAAGAAAGGCAGTGTGTGAAAGAAGGGAGGAGGGCAGGCAGGAAGACAGGCAAATGAAGGATGGAAGGAAGGAAGGAAGGAAGGAAGGAAGGAAGGAAGGAAGGAAGGAAGGAAGGCAGGCAGGCAGGCAGGCAGGCAGGCAGGCAGGCAGGCAGGCAGGCAGGCAGGAAGGAAGATGTATGATTGTGCTATCTAACAATTAGATGTATACTAACAGCTCCTCATGTGACTAGGAACCTACAAATATGATACCTGTAAAGTTTCCTTGATGGAGTTCACATCTTCATCACTAACTTTCTTCAAGCTGTGCCATCTTTTCTCATTCTCTTCTCTCATGGCTGACTCATACTTGAGCCTGATTTGTTGCTCTGTGTGTATCAACTGGTAAAAGATAACATATGTATTTCCTCCATCAGATTAATGATTATGAAAAACATATAGCTAAAACAAAGAAACAAAAACCAGCAAGATTTAAACATTAACTACCAGGAGCTGCAGAAATTCATGACATGTTCTTTACTTTGGAACGAAAGTCCTCTGAAATTATCCACTTTAAAACAGCAGAGAATCAAACCCACAGAAGACACACATGATGTAATTGTGCTGTTAACAGGGATACACAACAGACTGTCACATGGTTGTTACTGTAACGCTTGTAGGAGTAGGCTTACACCTCTTTTCCTCAAGGCTGTAGTGTGTAGCTCATGGTCTAAATAAAAGTGCGGTCTCTTATGGGAACAGAGAGTAAAACATGAATATGGGAATATGAGCACTGCTCACCTGCATATATACGCCACAGAAGATACTGTGGACACAGCAAAGCATTGAACTACCATAACAATTATTGGAGACAAACTACTGAGGTTCCAGACCAATATGTGTGCAGGTATTAGAGTGACTGATGTGTGTGCAGTTTCCAGAGTGTATGATAGTGTGTGTAGATTCCTGAGTCATTGTGTGTTCCTGATATTCCTGTAGTCTTGCCTTGTGTTCCGTCCTCACCTGTAACAGCCAGTGGAGAGTCTAAATACTACTAGTACAAGTCGCAGTCTGATTATGTGCAGCCACTTTAGTAACATTTTCTAAATTGCTTTTTAATTATATAAGCTGCATAGTTGGATACCTCTTGCAAAAAACAAATCCAACGGTACCTTATTCAAGTCTGTAAGTCATTTCTAAGCCAAGATATTAATGTTTGTGTGTCAGTTTATCATTTAAAATAAACATATAGAAAAAAACGGTTTTGACCCTTTCACAAAGTGTAACCCTACCTACATACTCACACAACTGTTGGTTACACTGTATCTAAAGGATATTAGCACTGCCGATGGTAGACTCAAGGACAAATAACTACTGCCAGTTTATGTATATACACACATGCACAGACAGATGTATACATCTCCTCTTCATGCTGTGATGACATCAGACCATGCGCGTGACAGCACGCGCGGTTGTCAATGCGAGGCGGAGATCTATTTTGACCAGAGAATTTGCCTTACAAAGTTACCAAATTAAAAAGTGTAACCGAACTTGTAGAGTGATGATAATTTACACATAAATACTAAAATAGGTGTTGAATGCAAACATGCATTCATTATCATTTCCATCGCTCTGAATAATCCATAAGAATATTAAATGATCATTGCTGGATTATGACACGGAAAATCGCTATTTTCCCGCCATGGAAATTACAGCATCATAGCATGCGATCTTAATGATTTAAGTTTGGGATGTAACTGCCGACTTAAATAGTCGAAAATTACACACTACGTGTAAAAATGGATGCTCAATTGAATTATCCATACTAGATCAATTCCCAATGTCTATATAAAATGGAATTTACGTAAGAAGAAAGATTTGAGAAGCCAAGATGTATACATTCGTTGACAATAGAGGGAACTACAATATTTGGTAATCGGTTTCTCTTTTAATTCATTCATTCATTCAGTAGCATGTCCTTTGCAGAATCTCGCTCCCATAACAACCTTCCGGAAAACCTCTTGATCATAAGCAAGATGTCCCGCGTCTGATACACCCATCTGGAGATCATCCGCCACATCCTGCACCCATCTTCTCTTTGGCCGTCCTCTTCCTCTCTTCCCAGGCATATACCCCTCCATTATTGTTCTCTCCAAACTTTCGTGATGTTTCAAGTGACCAAAATATTTCAATTTTCTTTGTTTTATCGTCTTTAATAGCCAACCTTCTTCAATATTCAACTCTTGAAGTATGGATGCATTTGTTCTTTTCTTTACCCAAGATATTCTTAGAACTCGTCTATAACATTTATATTCAAAGGCGTTTATGCGCTGTTCAGCTTGTTTAGTAAGTGTCCATGTCTCACAGGCGTATGTTGCAATGGGAAAGATGCATGCTCTTAAAAATCTAATTTTTATAGTTCTATCTGTCCCACTCCATAATTTATTCAGCTGTTTTAGTCTTTGAAGAGCAATTGATAATACGATCTTGAATAATCAGGGAATTTAACGCCACGAGTGCTCTAAACCTACTTAAATTGGAAGACACAACAACAAGAAACTGAAAGTTACCGCAAAAAATCTCTGGTAAAATATGGCGAACATAAAACGTAGTGCCTAGATTACGTGTCTGTCTGGCCTTTCCTCAGAGTTTTGAGTGATGGCCAAATTCTCTGGACCCTCCCTGCAGAACCATTCTCTCCAAGTCGTGACAATCTATCTGTTCTTCTGGGCTATATACATGATTCCACAGGGCCTTGACCATATCTGCCTTATCATGCACCAATACCCCACCAAGTGGTGCAGACTCAGCTAATATGTCCGCCTGCTCATTTCCACCACAGCAGCATATCCTGGGGAATAAAACCCAACATAATCTCTACTTTTGATTGTTAAATGGACGCTTGCCACTCTGCCCAAAGCATGACTGTCTTCACCTTTCATATCATAATTTGTGATTCTGTCACAATCCATGTTGGTCTAAGTGACAGCTGATATGGTGACTGATTTCTACATGGCATGTCAGTTAAATCCCAGGTCCAGAAGTGTGTAACGTACGTACAATAAAGCTGTTATCTGTATACTACCAGTTGTGGACATGGTGTATCACATGTCATGACATCAAAAGTTACAAAATGGTCAAGTGGTATGTTTCATATATCAAAATGGACAGGTGGTATGTTTCAGATACCACAATGGTCAAGTGGTATTTTCAGATACCAAGATGGTCAAGTGGTATGTTTCAGATACCAAAATGGTCAAGTGGTATGTTTCAGATACCAAAATGGGGGAGCCATAGTGGAGAGATTAAAATGGCCGTCTCTGGATCTCAGGTTTGATCCCAGCATAGGGCTGGGAATTTGACCAAGAAACACTGTATCTAATGATGTTACACACCCCCCTTGGGATCCTATCTTGGGTAGGGAGATAAGATACTAAGACTTCTCAGATAAGGGCAAAAACCAGGAGGTCCCATGTGTAAGTTGTCCACATTAAAAAATCTGACAGCAGTTGGAAACTGCAAAGAGTAGGCCATAAGGCCACACTCCTGACAAAATTCTTAGAAAATAAAATTACTCATGGGTAGATAGAGCACTTTACTTTGGATGGAATCTGTCTAAAGGAAGCAAACTAGACAAAAACGCAAGCCAAAGCCAGACATTCTGACCTTCAAGGTGCATAACTAGGTTAGAAAGAGGAATGAAGAAGAAGTTATCAGTTATCAGCTATCAGTTATCAGTTGGGGTATCTTCATTGCAATCCGGACAGGTCCATAGGTGCTCAGATCCTCCCCCCAGCATATGCATCAGCGTCCGGTAGCTAATAGTGCCAGTTCTGTGTTGGTTGACGAGGCACATCGTTTTGTTTTCCCAATGTACCTCTTGCGCTTGGCCGTGCCGATTCTTACTCCCAAGTCTTTCATCCTGGACAGCGATGTGGATTCACTGACGTCAAAGTCCTCTGTTCTCGTCATATCTTTAAGGGCGTTAATAACATTGGCACGATCCATGGGCTGGCCATCTACAGGGGGTGCAGAGCCAGCCAGTTTGTCAGCTCGTTTATTTCCCTCGACTCCCGCATGTCCCGGGACGAAGATGAAGGTGACTTTACAGACAACAGACTTCCGCAGCGACTCAGTCCACTGTCTGCGTATAGCTCCAGCTTCGACCTTCGGAATCATGCTCATTGAGTCACTTAGTACACACATGTTGGTATAATGCTGTGATTCCAGCCATATGAAAGCCTGTGTAACTGCCATCACCTCCATCGTCATGCTGCTCGTGGTCATAAAGTGGGCATCAATGGATTCTTGAATGGTTCGGCCCGCTGAACGGGCTGTAAATGCCCATGCACTTCTCTGCTGCTTTACAACAGATCCATCTGTACAGATGAGCACATCGGGGCTATCTGAGTGTTCATAGATGAGCGTGTTGACCTCTGCATTGACAGCGGCAGGGTTCTGCTCTCTGCACCGCCTGTCGAGTGTGATAATGCAGGAAAAAGTGCACTTAAAAGCTGGAAGCACCGGCACCCATTCCTTGCCAGGGTTGATACTGGTAAGACTGCAGACCTGTCTGACAAAATCTTCTGCCCAACCCATCCATGATTTGCCCCTCTTTAGCCTGTTACCCTTTTCTCTGAATATAGCATCATGCAGTCGCAGAAGAATAAGAAGACACTATAATGTTCATGTGACCTCACAGCCTATACAATCATAAAGTAATGCAGTACAAAAAAGAGTTTACATGCCATTTTTAGATGGCTTGATCACTGCCTTTGACTGTCATATTCTCCCTCCAATTCTGAGAAAAACCTGACTTTTACAAACTTGTATTGAAGTGATCTCCCTTGTGTTACCAGGGTCCATGAGAGAAGCAAAGAATAGTAACACTGTAACCAACAAGCATGTAGAAAGCTGCAACTAAAGTGGGCTGGCATGAGACTGGCTACCTCAATTCACATAAAACTTTAGGTCCAAAGTGCTACCAATCATAAACAAGTCTACAAAGGGCTTGGCATGAATTGGTTGATGCTACATTGCAAAATTAAGGATTGAAGAAGTATTGAAGTCACATCCTAGATTTAAACCCACGAAGACAGTTTACTCAACTAACTACTAAATCTTACCTTCTCCAACTGCACACATTTCTCTTGAAGTTCTTCCCTAAGCTTCATCTCCTTGTTTAACAACCGCTGGTTCATTTCTTCCACCGTTTCCGTTAGTTTTCCCTGCAATCTGAGTTTGTCATTCTCTAAAGAATGTTCCTTCTCTCTGTGTGTCATGTCCAAGGAATGCATCGCTTCATCTCGCTTACGTATCTGGTCTGTCAGATTTTGTTGCAAAGTGCCGATTCTACAATTAAACACAAATATGAAAAACAATAAAGTAAACAAGTAAAGAACTCTATTTTACGCCATATAGCACATTTGGCATGTGGTTTTAGACAAATATTGTATAGGCGAACCAGCACTCAGTGCACGATGTGGTCAATAGTCTCAAAACCAATCACAGACCAATTTGGAAGCAGGCCACTTTGCACTGATTTTGATGGTAAAAGTGTTGGTCTTTGAGAAAACAATGGTAAACTCAATCAATCAATCAATCATGTGACATGCCGGAAAGCATGGGCGGTCATGACTCGCCATTTCACTCGATCACCAGTGTCGTGGATCAGCTCAGTGTTCCTGTCTCGTCCATGCCATGTGGCCAAGCCATCCAGGTATTTTCCTCTCGGTCTGTTCCCTTTGATCTTGCCAGTTGTCACTAAGTTCTCCAATCCATTTCTTCTCATAACATGTCCAAAAAAAAAAAAAAAAAAAAAAAAAAAAAAATTTTGACTGTCTACGTCTAATTTCTCTAATCAGTTTACGATGTTCATTTGTCTCCTGTAGTACTTGGTCCCGGTTAGCGGGGTAGGGGTATCCCCTATCAAAGGAGATGTAAGACGTCTCCTTTCCTCCGTTAGTCTGCGGGACACCCTTGGGCAAGGTGGAGTACCCGTTTAGCCCCCTGATCAGGGTTACGTGAAGCCATGGAAGCAGGTGGTGGATGGAGTGTGAGAGCAGCCGACAGATTGTTGTTGGTTATGGTCTTGCACTCTGCGGCGATAGGCAGATGATCTCATCAGTAGAGACAATGGCTATGGCCACCGACTAGTACAGTCACTGCCCAGAAGGAAAGCAACGGCAAACTACCTTCTGCAAAACTTGCCAAGAAACCATAACCACCATGAAAGAAAACATAATAAGAAAGAGATCTGGTGGCGAGACCCCCAGGCCAGGCAGATCAGATAACACTGGGGAAGAGTGTGACGCAGGGACCAGTACTAGTAATCGTGATGACGGAGTTAATCCTGACTGTGTTACCAAGGAAATCCCCTGTGTCAGACAAAGAAACAGAGTGAGAATGGCAACGTGGAATGTGAGAAGTTTGTATGAGGGAAAGCTTAAAGTAGTGTGTGATGAGATTGAGAGGTTAAACATTCACATTTTAGGAATTAGTGAACATCGCTGGAGCGGCAAGGGACATTTTACAACTGAAAATGGAAGTATTTTCATTTATTCTGGTAGAGATGTCGGAGGCCAGAGTGGAGTGGCATTTTGTTTAGATAAGACAACTGCAAAAGCTTTAATGGGATATAATCTAGTTAGTGATAGAATCCTCACTATTAGAATTAAAGGCCGTCCAAAAAACACAACTCTCATACAGATATATGCACCTACTTCAACAGCAGAGGAGGATGAAATTGAAGATTTTTACAACACACTACAAGACACATTAAATAAGATTGGTCATAATGATATAGCAATAATAATGGTAGATTTTAATGCTAAAGTAGGTGCAGGAAGAGCTGAAAATGAGAGACACATTTTAGGAAAATTTGGATTAGGAAATAGAAATGATGCAGGTGACAAATTAATTGAATTTTGCACAGAAAATGAGTTAACGATAGCCAACACACTTTTTAAACAACATCCAAGAAGACTCTTCACATGGAAGTCTCCAGACAGTTTTACCAAAAATCAGATAGATTATATTTTAATACAAAGAAGATGGAGATCAAGCATAACATCTGCAAAAACCCTACGAAGTGCAGACTGTGATACAGATCATCAGTTATTAGAAGCAGATCTGAAATTAAAACTCAAAAAGCTTACTCGAGGACCAAGGCCACTTCGTTTTGATCTCACACAAATACCGGACGCATACAACATAGAAGTTAGGAATCGCTTTGGGGTCTTGATGTCTGTACAAGAAGAAATGACACCTGATAAACTGGCAGTACAAGCTAGAGATATCTTGATAACTGCAGCCAAAGATTTCATTCCGACCAAGAAAAAGCAACTTAAGCCATGGATTACATCAGACACGTTAGAATTAATAAAACAACGAAGGGAGCTGAAACAGAAAGGAGATGAATCCGATAGCAGGATGAAGTATAAATCTTTAACTCAAGAAATAAGAAAGAACACAAGAAAGGACAAATATCAATATATACAAGATTGCTGTACCATAATAGAGCAATATCATAAGACTGGAAGAGATTATGAAATGTTCAAGGAAATGAAGTTATTGACAAGAAATGTTCAACCTCAATTGAATGTTATCTGTGACAAGATGGGAAATACCTTAACAGAATCTAGACAAATTCTAGAAAGATGGCAAGAGTACTGCAGTGGAATGTATCATATGAGTGACAGTGAGGATATGAATGAGATACATGAGCCAATGACAGCAGAGACAGAACCTGAACCCTCATTAGATGAAATTGCTTGGGCTATAAGGAACCTGAAGAATGGTAAATCACCTGGATGTGATGAGGTACCAGCTGAACTAATTAAAGCAGGAGGAGAAGAAAGCATACACATATATCATGCATTATGTACAAAGATTTGGAAATATGGTATATGGCCAAAAGATTGGAAGAGAACTATCTTCATTCCAATACCAAAAAAGGGCAACCTGAAATTATGCACCAACTATAGAACTGTTGCCCTGATAAGTCATGCAAGTAAAATTCTACTAAAAGTCATAATGCGAAGACTTAGTAAGAAAATGGAAGAAGAGATTAACGTAGTTCAAGCTGGATTTAGACAAGGAAGAGGAACAAGAGATCACATATTCAACATGCGTTTAATAATAGAGAAGTGCAGAGAATTTAATGTAAACCTATTCTCATGTTTTGTGGATTATTCAAAGGCATTTGACTGTGTACAGCATCAGAAACTTTGGGAAATCATGAGGAATATGGGCTTTCCTTCACATGTAGTACATCTCATAAAAATGCTATATCTAGACCAACAAGCAGCAGTTAGAATAGATGGTGAGACATCAGATTGGTTTGACATCAAGCAAGGAGTCCGTCAGGGCTGCGTGCTGTCACCCTATTTGTTTAACCTGTATGCCGAAAATATAATGAGAAATGTAAGAGATGATATAAACAGGGAGCCATATGATGCCCTAAATATCGGCGATCATGACATACCAGAGATTTGATATGCTGATGATACAGTATTACTATCCACAACACAGAATGGCATAGAAAACCTAATAGCCTCAACACAATTGAATAGTGAAAATCACAACTTATATCTTAACATAGCAAAAACTAAGATAATGCATACAGATAAAACTACTATGGAGAAAGAAATATACATTAATGGGAGAAAATTGGAGGTGGTGGAAAATTTTGAATATCTTGGGTCATTGATTACGAATAATGGTGACACAATGAAAGAAATTAAACGGCGACTATCCATTGCTCTTCAAAGACTAAAACAGATGAATAAATTATGGTGTGGGACAGACAGAACTACAAAAATTAGATTTTTAAGAGCATGCATCTTTCCCATTGCAACATACGCCTGTGAGACATGGAAACTTACTAAACAAGCTGAACAGCGCATACATGCCTTTGAATATAAATGTTATAGACGAGTTCTAAGAATATCTTGGGTAAAGAAAAGAACAAATGCATCCATACTTCAAGAGTTGAATATTGAGGAGGGATGGCTATTAAAGACGATAAAACAAAGAAAATTGAAGTATTTTGGTCACTTGAAACGTCACGACAGTTTGGAGAGAACAATAATGGAAGGGTATATGCCTGGGAAGAGAGGAAGAGGAAGGCCAAAGAGAAGATGGGTGCAGGATGTGGCGGATGATCTCCAGATGGGTGTATCAGACGCGGGACATCTTGCTTGTGATCGAGAAGTTTTCCGGAAGGTTGTTATGGGAGCGAGGTTCTGCAAAGGACATGATACTGAATGAATGAATGAATGAGTACTTGGTCATTGGTTTTTCTGTCTGTCCATGGTATTCTTTGCATTTTCCTCAGAAACCACATTTCTGCAGCCATCAGATGCTATTCAGCTTGACTGCTCATTGTCCAAGTTTCACATCCATACAAAAGAACAGGCTCTATGTATCCCCTCAACACTCTTTTTCTCGTTTCAATTGACATCTTTTAATTGGTCAGAATGTTTTTCATCTTGCTAAAGGCTACTTTCGCCATGGTGATTCTTGTTCTAATCTCTTCAAGGCATCTCCCATCAGATGTTATGACTGTTCCAAGATAATTGTACCGATTCACTTGTTGAAGAATATTTCCATTTACTTGTATATTACATGTGGCACTTCTTCCTTCCTAGTGACGACCATAACCTGAGTCTTTTTACAATTTAATTCTAACCCCAGTTGCTCACTGTGTACAACAACCACATCTACTAATTGTTGCAGGTCCTGCGCATTGTCTGCAATTAATACTGTATCATCTGCATATCTAATGTTATTGATGTTTCGTCCTCCAATGCTGATTCCATTTATATCCTCTACATTTCTGAAAATATTTTCACTGTATAGGGAAAAAAGATCTGGAGACATCACACATCCCTGCCTAACACCTCTCTTAATTGGCTGATACTGTCCCACTTCATTATCAATCCTTATTGCAGCTTGTTGTTTCCAATATATGTTTTTTATAAGTCTAATGTCTTTCCCATCAATTTGTAGATCTGCAAGCATATCCACCATGTTGACATGTCTAACTCAATCAAAAGCCTTTGTATAGTCAATAAAGCAAAGATATATATCCTTGTTTACTTCTATAGCACGTTCAATAACTGTTCGCAGCATATACACAGCATTTACTGTACCCTTTCCTTCTGCAAACCCACATTGTTCTTCCCCTATCTCAGGTTGTATGGTAAATGGTAAACTACTGAATGTAAACATTGCCTAGAAAATCCCAAACAGTCAAAAAATGCTGGGGTTGATTGTGACGACTGTAAAGGACATGCAACTAATTTTTGTAACAAGTTTACAACAGGAAAAAAGGGTAATACGTCCAATCACATATGACCTGTTGATTGGCACATAAAAAACATAAGTATCACACATGATGCATTAATATACATAATCATCTTCCACTTTTACCATCCAGTTCCAGCACCAAATGGGTGGCACTGGTTAGTGTTTTTCCATGTGATTGCACAATGTCTTTGATGTTGTCAATCCATTTTCTTCTTGGGTATCCTCTTGCTCTCATAGCATCATAGCAGATCTTCTTTGATGTAGCGCCAGTGCTGGTAGTTAATGATGTTGCATTCTAACAAGATGGCCAAACCATTAGCATCAATATACAAAGGTTTAAAACAATGGTCACACACAAACAGAACAAGAGATGTACTTCTGCTGAACTTGCTGTTCTAATGCCCGTCGCTCGCCAGCCTCTTGGTCCTGCCTGGTTCTCAGCTCCATTATAAGATCCCTTAATTCTGATAGTCTGTGAGAGTATAATATTTTAAATTGTTGTGAGAATATAGTAACATTTTAAATAGTTGAGATAATATAATAACATTTTAAATAGTTGAGAAAATATAATAGCATTTTAAACAGCTGTGAGAATAAAATGACATCAACACTTGCTGTGGGAGAACAATAACATTGTAACAGTCTGTGGGAATATAGCAACATTCTAACAGACTGTGAGAGTTGAAAACCATTCTAACAGCAAACAACAACATTGCAACAGTCTATGAGAATAAATAACATTCTAAAAGACTGTATGAGTATAACATTCTAACAGTCTGTGGGAGAACAATAAGATTGTAACAGTCTGTGAGAATAAATAACATTCTAACAGACGTGTAAGTATAACATTCTCAGTCTGTAGAAGAACAGCAACATTGTAACAGTCTGAGAGAGTATAGCATTCTAACATACCATGAGAATATAATAATATTCTAACAGATTGTGAGGCTATAATTAAAATAATATTATCAGTCTGTGGGAGAATAATAACTTTGTAAAAGTCTGTGAGAGTATAACATTCTAACAGACTTCTAACAGACTATGAGATTATAATAATATTCTAAAAAACATGAGAGTATAATAACATTCTCACTGAATGTGAGTGTACAGAACATGTGCAAGACGTGAGTGCACACAACTTCTTTGACAATCTGTAATTTCACAGATATATTTCTGGCAGCATGTGTGATGACAGTTTAAATTATAACGGTTTGTGAGATTACAGATAAATTCTCACAGTATGTTATAATATAGCCACAATTTTGACAACCTGTGAGATTGGAGATAGCATTTGTGACAATTTTTATGAGAGTGCAGACGATTCTCACAACCTCTAACAACACATAAAACATGGTATAACCAGAGATTAGTGATAACATTCTCACTCTCAACACAAGTACAGATAACATTCAAAGATTATGTGGGAGTATAGAAACAAACCTGACAGTGATGTGGCCACCTTTACTTCCAATTACATTTTATGGGACCAATTTTAGGCTGGATCAATCTGGGAGCCCAGGTCAAGTTTTAAATATCTGCGTTGATGTGAATTCGAACCCATGCAAGTTGTCAATGCATAAAAATTAATCTCTTTTTAAAAATAAAATAAAACATGGAAGTAAATCAACTCACCTGTTTTCCACCTGTCCTCTCAAGTGTGTAGTGCTAGTTTCTGTACTGCTGTATAAATCCTCTTGTTTTCTTAACGTAGTCAACTGGTTTTAGAAGGAAATTATCATGTTTTAGAAAGCACAATAAAGAATGACACACAACTGTAACATATAAATATATACAATGTATGTTAGTCAGGTCTTAGTCAGATATACCTGAGCTACCATATAACAATAGATGGTACTGCCTGCTTTCTGTTAACGCCAAATGTTGGGTGGCGATCGTCAAACCCAAAACCCCACATTGTGCCAACGGCTTCGGGCAGAGGAGTGCAATTGGAAATGTACAAGTCTTATCCTAGTGTGAGTAAATGCAACATAAAGACTCAAACTCATGGCAGGGCAGACCAGGCCCTAAATCTTGGTTCTTGACTGGTCTAAGATGGAAGTTCTGACAGGCAGACAGATCATTGCCTTGCTGATCCGGCAGCTTCTGCAGCTTGTCTTGTTCAAGATGCATTGGTGTTACCTTCCTCTGGGGTACACTAGGTAGACCGAGAGAGGCATAATGCTGCATGAGCAATATATGGTCTCTACAATTCAGCCCAGGCTTTGTTCTAGGAAGAGGTATAACTCCATTTCATAAACTATTGTCTATCACGACAGCAAGGAGCCAGTCAGTCATATAACGCCAACACAGTAAGTAGTAAGTAAAGGCCCTTTTTACATGCTTTGCGGCGCAAAGGGCATACAGAGATAGACCCACTTTTTAAAGACCAATCGACACTCCAGAAATGATGATCACCATCATACCAGGGTGAACATTCTGTGCTGCAACTCCGGTTATCAGGCACAAAACCACATCGATACCCATCCCAGCATTTAAAGAACCTGTAGCTTTGTACACCAAATCGAATTGTATTTACATGTAGGTGTGAGGCTATCTACATAGGTAGAACAGAGCGACAGTTACATAACAGAGTGTTGGAACACATTCCGAACTAGGTGGACAAGATACTACAAACAGAAGATGGTAGCCTAGGCAGGCCGACACACCGGAACAGTCCTGCTTCATCGGTCGCGAGACACATGCTTGAGAGTGATCATGTGGTTGAAAGAGACAGTGCCTTCCGTGTGTTATTCAACACACAGAGTAGTCGGTTGTTAAGGTTTGCTGAAGCCATAGTGATCAACCTGTGTAAGCCGGCCTTGTGCAAGCAGAAAGACATGTTAGTTAGTTTAAAATTACTATGGTAGACAATCGACATTACTGTGCGAATATGTGTATATTTCAGAATGAAGGATTTATCTAGTTATTTCACTTTACGTTGTGTGATTTATGCAGTATGTACCTGATGAGATGCAGCGAAATATGCCAAGCAATAAATCGTGCAATCTATTGTTTGAGTCTTCCTTACAGAAGAGCTCATGAGGGAGTTTTAACTGAGTGGGTTACTTGCCTACTGAGGTAAAACCAAGCCATCACCAGCCTCTGATTCTTCATATTTTATTGAACAAAACAGGTCCAGAAGCCTGCTAGGGATCTGTGATATAAAAGAGTCAACACATTTTGTAAGCCCAGTGAAGAGAGGATTAGGTGGCCAGTCTATTCCTCGCTTAGAAGATGACAAATGCAGGTGTTGAACCCTTGCCCACCGCGCTCAGGATATTTACAGATAATCTCTTTATCAACTATACCAACATGACAAAGACTACAACAACCCTACATGACAACGTGCAGGTTGAAATCTACCTGTAGTTTGTTCTCATCCTCCAACCGTCTTGCTCTCAACTTCAAGTCATTCACTGTGCTTGTCAACTCAACTGCCTGACTGTCAACTTTTGTCCTCAAAGTTCGAAGCTCTTCTGTCAGGCTGTAGATCAACTTCTCTATTTGTTCTCGGTTCCGCTGCATGTCAGTCAACTGCAGTGATAACTCTTGTATTCTAATAATGATTTGAAATAACATGTCAATAGCTATAAAAACTTATATGTATTTTGTACAAAGACAAGAGCATTTAATAAGGTATCCGATTTTAAATACATAAAGAAAATACAATGTACTTCAAACTGACTATAAACCTAAAATGGCAATGAGAATGAGGTTTCTGAGAAAAATGCAAAGAACAGCAGGGGCAAACAGAAAAGGAAATGGGATAGTACTTCAAGAAACAAAGGAACTCTGTAACTTGATTAGAGACACTTGATTTACAGTGAAGATTTTTTGCTGCCATTATGAACTTGAAACTTAGTTACAACTGGCAAAACTGATATGAACATAGCAAGTGGAAGGCAATGAGATATATACCTGGCTGGCTTGGACACATGGCATAATCGGGACAAGAACTACAAAGCTGACCCAATTCTGGTGAAAGTGTGAGATGGCAAACCATAACTTAACACCTTTATTGTAATAGCACATGATGATGATGATGAAAATGCATAAAGAAAATTACAGTTTGACTCTTTTACTCAACGATTTTGATATTGTTAATCAGTGATCATTTCTCTATAATACATCAGAACATCAGACTTGGGGGAGTATATATCTTATGCTAATAATAGAAAACTTTAAATCTCAACCAATTACAGTTTTTGTTATCATATGACTGTGGTACAGCTGTGAACCCGGTTAGTGGGGTAGGGGTATCCCCTATCAAAGGAGATGTAAGACGCCACCTTTCCTCCGTTAGTCTACGGGACACCCTTGGGCAAGGTGGAGTACCCGTTTAACCCCCCGATCAGGGTTATGTGAAGCCATGGAAGCAGGTGGTGGATGGAGTGTGAGAGCAGCCGACAGATTGTTGTTGGTTAGGGTCTTGCACTCTGCGGCGATAGGCAGATTATCTCAACAGTAGAGACAATGGTTATGGCCACCGACTAGTACAGTCACTGCCCAGAAGGAAAGCAATGGCAAACTACCTTCTGCAAAACTTGCCAAGAAACCATAACAACCATGAAAGAAAACATAATAAGAAAGAGGTCTGGTGGCAAGACCCCCAGGCCAGGCAGATCAGATAACACTGGGGAAGAGTGTGACACAGGGACCAGTACTAGTAATCGTGATGACGGAGTTAATCCTGACTGTGTTACCAAGGAAATCCCCTGTGCAGACTAAGAAACAGAGTGAGAATAGCAACGTGGAATGTGAGAAGTCTGTATGAGGGAAAGCTTAAAGTAGTGTGTGATGAGATTGAGAGGTTAAACATTCAAATTTTAGGAATTAGTGAACATCGCTGGAGCGGCAAGGGACATTTTACAACTGAAAATGGAAGTATTTTCATTTATTCTGGTAGAGAAGTCGGAGGCCAGAGTGGAGTGGCATTTTGTTTAGATAAGACAACTGCAAAATCTTTAATGGGATATAATCCAGTTAGTGACAGAATCCTCACTATCAGACTTAAAGGCCGTCCAAAAAACACAACTCTCATACAGATATATGCACCTACTTCAACAGCAGAGGAGGACGAAATTGAAGATTTTTACAACACACTACAAGACACATTAAACAAGATTGGTCATAATGATATAACAATAATAATAGGAGATTTTAATGAAAAAGTAGGTGCAGGAAGAGCTGAAAATGAGGGACACGTTTTAGGAAAATTTGGATTAGGAAATAGAAATGATGCAGGTGACAACACGCTTTTTAAACAACATCCAAGAAGACTCTTCACATGGAAGTCTCCAGGCAGTATTACTAAAAATCAGATAGATTATATTTTAATACAAAGAAGATGGAGATCAAGCATAACATCTGCAAAAACCCTACGTAGTGCAGACTGTGATACAGATCATCAGTTATTAGAAGCAGATGTGAAATTAAAACTCAAAAAGCTTATCAGAGGACCAAGGCCACTTCATTTTGATCTCACAAAAATATCAGATGCATACACTGTAGAAGTTAAGAATCGCTTTGGGGTCTTGATGTCTGTAAAAGAGGAAATGACACCCGATGAACTGGCAGTACAAACTAGAGATTTCTTGATAACTGCAGCCAAAGATTTCATTCTGACCAAGAAAAAGCAACTTAAGCCATGGATTACATCAGACATGTTAGAATTAATAAACCAACGAAAGGAACTGAAACAGAAAGGAGGTGAATCCGATAACAGCAGGATGAAGTATAAATCTTTAACTCGAGAAATAAGAAAGAATACAGGAAAGGACAAAAATCAATATATACAAGATTGCTGTACCAGAATAGAGCAATATCATAAGACTGGAAGAGATTATGAAATGTTCAAAGAAATGAAGTTATTGACAAGAAATGTTCAACCTCAATTGAATGTTATCTGTGACAAGATGGGAAATACCTTAACAGAATCTAGACAAATTCTAGAAAGATGGCAGGAGTACTGCAGTGGAATGTATCATATGAGTGACAGTGAGGATATGAATGAGATACTTGAGCCAATGACAGCAGAGACAGAACCTGAACCCTCATTAGATGAAATTGCTTGGGCTATAAATGGTAAATCACCTGGATGTGATGAGATACCAGCTGAACTAATTAAAGCAGGAGGAGAAGAAAGCATACACATATATCATGCATTATGTACAAAGATTTGGAAATATGGTATATGGCCAAAAGATTGGAAGAGAACTATCTTCATTCCAATACCAAAAAAGGGCAACTTGAAATTATGCACCAACTATAGAACTGTTGCCCTGATCAGTCGTGCAAGTAAAATTCTACTAAAAGTCATAATGGGAAGACTTCGTAAGAAAATGGAAGAAGAGATTAACGTGGTTCAAGCTGGATTTAGACAAGGAAGAGGAACAAGAGATCACATATTCAACATGCGTTTAATAATAGAGAAGTGCAGAGAATTTAATGTAAACCTATTCTAATGTTTTGTGGATTATTCAAAGGCATTTGACTGTGTACAGCATCAGAAACTTTGGGAAGACATGAGGAATATGGGCTTTCCATCACATGTAGTACAACTCATAAAAATGCTCTATCTAGACCAACAAGCAGCAGTTAGAATAGATGGTGAGGCATCAGATTGGTTTGATATCAAGCAAGGAGTCCGTCAGGGCTGCGTTCTGTCACCCTATTTGTTTAACCTGTACGCCGAAAATATAATTAGAAATGTAAGAGATGATATAAACAGGGAGCTATATGATGCCCTAAATATTGGCGGTCATGACATACCGGAGATTCGATATGCTGATGATACAGTATTACTATCCACAACACAGAATGGCATAAAAAAACCTAATAGCCTCAACCCAATTGAATAGTGAAAATCATAACTTATATCTTAACATAGCAAAAACAAAGATAATGCATACAGATAAAAGTACTATGAAGAAAGAAATATACATTAATGGGGAAAAATTGGAGGTGGTGGAAAATTTTGAATATCTTGGGTCATTGATTACCAACAACGGTGACACAATGAAAGAAATTAAACGGCGACTATCAATTGCTCTTCAAAGACTAAAACAGCTGAATAAATTATGGAGTGGGACAGATAGAACTACAAAAATTAGATTTTTAAGAGCATGCATCTTTCCCATTGCAACATACGCCTGTGAGACATGGACACTTACTAAACAAGCTGAACAGCGCATAAACGCCTTTGAATATAAATGTTATAGACGAGTTCTAAGAATATCTTGGGTAAAGAAAAGAACAAATGCATCCATACTTCAAGAGTTGGATAATGAAGAAGGTTGGCTATTAAAGACGATAAAACAAAGAAAATTTAAATATTTTGGTCACTTGAAACGTCACGAAAGTTTGGAGAGAACAATAATGGAAGGGTATATGCCTGGGAAGAGAGGAAGAGGAAGGCCAAAGAGAAGATGGGTGCAGGATGTGGCGGATGATCTCCAGATGGGTGCATCAGACGTGGGACATCTTGCTTATGATCGAGAGGTTTTCCGGAAGGTTGTTATGGGAGCGAGGTTCTGCAAAGGACATGCTACTACTGAATGAACAGTTGTGAACATATATGTCTGCAACCAGCAGCGAAATAAAAAAATATGTTAGAACTGATGAGATAAACAAAAACACTAAAATTACTAACCACACCTAACATTATAGATCTAATATGTTTACTTCATGAGAAGTGTTACAGCCACTGTAAAAATATTGATGATGTAGATCTTTACTCGTCAGAAGAGATCACAGGAGACATAAATGATTAAAGGTGTACAATTACACAACATTTGAACTTTTCCATTTCCATTAGCAACTTTTATACAGAGTACCTGAAGGTCACAGAAAACAACACTCGAAGCATTAAACTATAGGAGTGTTACGACTTTTAACATGACCAACTTATTTCTATTTTTCTTTAATCAGCAATCTTTTAAAGATAGGATGAACATACTCATTCTAGTATATCCCCATTTACTGTGATGTTCATTGTTGGCCTCTCATTCTATTACTAATTATCACAGTTTTAGTTTTTTTTACTTTTGTTCTGCACAGACTTCAAGTCCTGGGAGATCAAGTCTACCCTGAATCACAGTGTGGCTTTCGATGGGGCCGGTTTACCATTGATATGACATTCTTATTGTGACATATGCCAGAAAAGTGCTGTTAACAGAATCAACTACTGTTTATTACCTTCATCAAACTCACAAAGGCATTTAATTTGGTCAATCATGAGGGTCTGTTCAAGGCATTAAAGAAGATCGGCTGCCCACCAACTCTTCTGTCTATTGTGGAATCGTTCCACACAGGCATGAAGGGTATAATCAAGTTTGATGGTGCAACTTCTGAAGAGTTTGAAATCAAGAGTGGAGTTAAAGCAAGGTTGTGTCCTAGCTCCCACCCTCTTTGGAATATACTTTTCACTTCTACTGAAATATGCATTTCGTGATCAGGATGGTGGTATATACATTCACTCACGCTCAGATGGTGGCCTCTACAATGCTCAGAGAATGAAAAATGAAAGCCAAGACCAATATTAGGAGGATACTGATCAGAGAGTTGTTTTTTGCAGATGATGCTGCAGTTACGACCCACTCTGAGGAAGAATTATTATGTCTACTATCTGCATTCTCCAATGCTTGTTCTGAATTTGTTTTAACAATTTGCAAAAAGAAGACTCAACTTATGTCACAAGGTGCACATAGGAGAATATCATTCTTTATTAATGATGCCGAACTGGAGATAGTAGACCATTTTGCAAATCTAGGATCAGAGGTAAATAGCAAATTATTCCTAGATCAGGAAATCAACATCAGGATTGGTAAGGCAGCAACAACAATGAACAGGTAAACAAATAGAGTCTGGGAGAACAGGAAGCTTACTGCCAAAACAAAAGTCCTTGTCTATCAAGCCTGTGTCCTTAGTACTCTTCTTTATGGCAGTGAAGCCTGGTCAACTTACTCACACCAAGAGAAATGTTTATATGCTTTCATATGCGGTGTCTGTGAAGAATACTTGGTAATAAGTAGCAAGACAAAATCACAAATACTGAAGTATTGGAAAGATCAGGTTGTGTGACGGTGTGTTCCATGCTCAGTCTTTGTAGAATACCAAAGGACATCTTTTTTGGTGAATTACATATGGGTAAGAGATCTCGGGGTCGGCCTCTACTATGGTACAAAGATGTGTGCAAGCGGGACATGAATGATACAGGCACTGATATTGCACACTGGGAGCAAGTCACCACTGAATGTGTTGCATGGAGGGTAAAAGATCTGAAATGGAATAACGACAAAGAAGAAAATTATTGCAGATAGGTCACACACTGAGTGTGTGAGACGTAAGATGGTGAGTGATGGTGGAAATGACCATGTGTTCACATGCATCCATTGTCCATCCATCCATCATGTGCCATGCCAGTAAGCATGGGCGGTCATGGATGGACATTTACAGCGTAAATTGGTCTGATCAGTCACATTCGCTACCACCATGGGTTATAGTTATTATGCCTTTTTGAAGCACAATGCAATAAACTATCGTCTGTCAAGACGGCAAAGTGCCAAAATGTTTTTTTTTAATAATATTGTTATCTAATTCTGCACTGCATCTATTTACTTGCTCCAGAAGATTTTGTAACTCCTGTTCACTTTCTGTTAGCAACACTAAGGTACCCAACAGCAAAATACACAAGTAAAGAAAATTCATTGACAAATTCTTGTACAAGGCACACAAAAATAAAATCCCACAGCCATGCTGTCCTCTCAAGAATATAACTTGGATATTTTACTAAAATTCACTCAGATGTAATTGTTATACTACATAGAAATAAAATAATTACCACATACTTGGATGACTGCACATCTCGTTTGGCCGACAAATTCTGCTGACTGGCAACCACAGCTTGCTCCACACCTTTTGTGTGAGTTACTAGTGATGACAAGGCAGACTTTTCTTCCAGTATTTTATCCTCTGCAACTTTAATTCGAGTTGAGAGCTTGCTGATCAGGCTATTCACCATTTCCAAAGAAGATTCTATTTGCTGTCTTGACAATCGTTCATCCTGAATGTACAAAAAATTGTTAGTCAATCAGCCAGTTTTGTTAGTTGGTTAATTGGTTGGTTAATTTACAAAAAATTGTTAGTCAATCAGTCTGTTTTGTTAGTTGGTTAATTGGTTGGTTAATTTACAAAAAATTGTTAGTCAATCAGTCAGTTTTGATAGTTGGTTTATTGGTTGGTTAATTGTTTGGTTGGTTTGATTGTTTGTTGTCCTAAAAAGAAAAACAAAGATAAAGGTTATTGCAAGGCAGGCAGATACTGCTGTTTTAGTAGACAGTTGCAAGACTTCACATAAAATAGGTATTATATGAGCAGGGTGACCAGTCACCTTCCACACACCCTTTTCTTATTGAAAGATAAAATTTCATGAAATTTTCTTTTCTTTTTTTTAAGTTGCATATCCCTTACAGGATGTTGCAGTCAACACCAGCATTTTTCAGCTGCTGTTGATGTTTTTGGCAAGATTACGCTCAGTAGTTTGTCATTGCTTTCTGAGCAACCGGCCCACATACCTCGTAAGTAACCAACGTGGCGCAATCCACTGCCGAATCTCGCACAGCTGTATTCCTGACATGGATATATGGGATTACGGAGAACGTCGCTAACACCTTCACCAGGGAGACTGGCAATTGTCTTTTAAATACACATTTTATAAAGCAATCATCATCATCTAGTGCCTTGTCGACTGGCATGGGCAATCATGCCTCTCCACATATTGGGATCTCTGACAGCATGGATCAAGTCATGTGTTGACTCCCTTCAAGGACATGACACAAGACTGTCAAGAATCTTCTCATGCTGTCTTCCTCTATTTCTCTTTCCACAAATCTTTCCGGTTGTCACACCATGTTCCAGATTTTGTCTTTTCATAATGTGGTCAAAACACGATGACTGCGTCTTTCTGATGTGTATACCTATTTCATTAATAGTGTTCTTGTTCTGCCTGTTTCTCTTTTCACCAATTTTATGCCCTCTAGTCCTCTCTCTATTATTTCTTCCTAGGGTTAGTTTAAGTCTCAAATATGTTAGTATTTGTACAAGTTGATGTCAGAGGCAAGGGGAAACCACCACAATATCTTCATAAAAACAAGTTTTGGAACAGAGAACAGTAGAATCATATGGTCACATGACTTCAGCACCAGTATTTAAACTGACAGACAGATTATTATGATGATGATGAAGAAAGCAATCATCACAAACATTGACTCAATAAAAGATGGTTACCTTAATCTCCTGAGAGCCACAGCAGCACAGTGGCTAGCCTGCTGGCCCAGTGATAATGTGTTTGAATACAAATTGAGGCGGATTTTATTTTAATTATCCAGGTCTCCCAGGTTGACCCAGCTTAAAATGAGTACCAGAAAATGTCCTGGGACGTAAAAGTGGCCAGTGATATACTGACCATATCACTCTTTGAGTGCTGATTGGTCTACAAAATATGGGGCTAGATCCGTGGCGAAGGAGTTACAGACACAGTTCGTAATCCTGCATACAGCTTTCGAAACACAGCTGGGGGTTATTTGGCAGCAGACAGCCTTGCATTGTTTTTTATTAAATGGTATTGGTGCTGATCGTTCAGAAAGCAATGGAAAACTACTGAATGTAAACTTGCCAAGAGATCACAAACAGCTAAAAAATGTTGGGGTTGACTGCAACATGCTGTAAAACATATGCAACTAATCTTTTTTATCATCATATACCTAATAGACTTGGAGGCATGTGAAAAGGTCCATCATTCTTTTCACTCACCTTAATCTCCTCTTCATTTCTTCGTATCATGGCACGCAATTCACCATGAAGTCTGACAACTTCTTCAAGGGGTGCTCGGTCAGACTTTTCTGATAGGCTTATTATCCTCATGTTTTCGTTATCATTGTACAAATCCGAGGTTGTCTTGAAAGCACCCATGGTATCCTTGTTGCCAAAGCGTGGTTTATGTTCTGGGGTTGCTGAAGGTATGACTGGAAGTTTGGTTGTCTGTAACAACCCAGATGGCCTGAAATGTTAACAAATTTGTAGTCAATGTAAATGTGGACAAGGAATTTTTCAAAAATCAATTAATACCTTCTACTCAGAAAGCTGGCTTGTGGCAGTGGGGTATGGACACAATTCATAATCCTGCATACCGCATTCGAAACACAGCTGCAGGCGATATGGCAGCAGATTGGATTGCGTTGGTTTTCATAAAACGGTATGAGTGCCAGTCGTTCAGAAATCAATGGCAAACTACTGAACGCAAACTTGCCAAAAATCACAAATGTTTAACAAATGCTCGGGTTGACTGCGAAGGCCTGTAAAGGATATGAACTAACTTAACTCAGAATGTGCTTACATTAATACACTTCTTCTATTCAAGAGAGTTGGAGAGAGGGACACTGGTAATATGGAAAGCTAATTCACACACAAAATCAGTCCAGTGCACTCCTTAGTAGTGGCAATGATTAGAAGTAGTAGCACATGTATGAACAATGCTTGAGTCCAAAGCCAGCAAACACAACAAGAAACTTGTAAAATGTGGTATACTTATTACTATTATGTGGTGGCCACCTGTGTGATACTAGGGCCCTCAAGGAAAACAGGAATCGTAACTCTGTAACCCACCATGCATGTTGTAGGAGGTGAGTAAGGAACATTGGTGTGGGGCTGACTAGAAAACTTTAGCTGCAAAACCAAAGCATGAATATGTCTGAAAAAATTAGGTCGCTTAAACTTAAAAGTCGACAGGGTCGACTTCAGCGCACCAGGTTTTTATCCCATATGGCTTGGTGTCTATCCATAGTGCTGAAAGTGTCACACAAAGCATGAACTCTGTAGTTCCAGCGATGACCCCCAGGAGTCTCCGAGAAATTCACTTGTGAACCAAAGGATGTGGCCCAGAATCGAACCCACAACCTTCTGAGCTTGAGTCAGACGGCTTGACCACTTCACCATGGAGACTCCCATGAACATGTCTACAGATAAGGAAAGAAGAATAAACCAAGATGAAAGGAGGCTGTTCTGCAAGAAGTATGATGCAATGATCAGAAAGCTGCAAGAAGTCTGAGTTGCCAACTTACACTTTTTCTAGGAAAATCTCCAGAATTATTAATTGAAATGTTAGAACTATGCACGAATTGGGAAAGATAGCACAGGTGGTAGAAGAAATAAAATAATGAAATAGAGGGAAACATGAAAATGCACAGTGAAGAGACTTAGATACAGAGATGAATAATATAGGGAGGAGATGGAGGGAGATGCAGGAGATAACAAAAGATGTAAAAGATATGACAGCTTTGTGTAAGTTGGCTGAGGGCAGAAGAAGATGATTCCTGGGGGCACAAATGAACATGTTCCTGCACAACTCTGTCTTCTATGTTTTTGATAAATTTGACAACTGATTAATCATATTTAATACCATTCCACCAATCCCATCTGTGATTATCTCCCTATTTCATCTTCAGTCTCTAATGCTATTTTTTTTTTTGCATTCGCTTGCTCTGAACTCAAGCGTAGTCCACACATGTGCTACTACTTCTCTTGCACTTGACTGATTTTTGCATGTGGAATAGTTTTCCATATTACCAGTGTCTCTTGTCATCAGCCTAACCCACTCTGACTTCAGAGGTTGTAATACTCTTTCATTAAGATATTATGTAGCAGGTTCTTTGCAAAACTTTGCTCTCTTCACGACCTGCATAGAAATGTCTTCATCCTTGCCAGTTCTCATCCATCCATCCATCATGTGCCATGCCGATAAGCATGGCCGGTCATGTTTTGCCACCTCACTTGATCACCAGAATCTTAGATGAGCTCAGTGTTTCTGTCTCGACCATGCCACATGGCCAAGCCACCCAGGTATTTACTTCTTGGTCTTTTCTTTGGTCTCTTCCTTTCGATCTTGCCAGTTGTCACCAAGTTCTCCAATTCATTTCTTCTCATAACATGCCCAAAAAATTTTGACTGTCTACGTCTAATGTCTCTAATCAGTTTACAATCTTCATTTGTTTCTTGTAGGACTTGTTCATTGGTTTTTCTGTCTGTCCATGGTATGTCCAGTTCTCACGCCTCATGCATTTTCATGCCCATAGTGTCCACGATATCCTGTGTCCACCTTTGTGTTGGTTGACTTCTGCCTCCTCTTCCAGGAACCTTGCCCTCCATTACTGCTCCCTCCAAATGTGACTCCTGCCTCCTCTTCCAGGAACTTTGCCCTCCATCACTGCTCCCACCAAATGTGTCCACCTTTGTATTGCTCGACTCCTGCCTCCTCTTCCAGGAACCTTGACCTCCATCACTGCTCCCACCAAATGTGTCCACCTTTGTGTTGGTTGACTCCTGCCTCCTCTTCCAGGAACCTTGCTCTCCATCACTGCTCCCTCCAAACTACCATGATCTTCAATATGGCTAAAGTATTTCAGCCTCTGAACAACTGGCAAGATTGAGGGGAAAGAACAAGGGGAAGGCAGAGAAGTACAAATCTGGATGGCTTGGCCACTGGGCATGGTCGAGGCAAAAACACAGAACTGATCCACGACTGGTGATCGTGTGAGATGGCAAAACATAACTGCCCATGTTTATCGGCATGACACATGATGATGATGATTTCAGCCTCTGAGATATGTAATTCCCCATAAGCCAGTTCTCTTCAATGTTCAGTACTCATTGAATCTCATTGTTTCTTCAATGTTCAGATCTCGTTGAATCTCACTGTTTCACGTCTTCTTGGTTCACAGTATTCCAAGAACCTTTCTGTAACATTTAATTAATTAAGTGCCATGGGATGATTAATCATCTTAGGTGACTTCCTGTATCTGTCATAGGCTTATATATTGCCTCGATTTTGTCACTGCATTATAATACGACATGTCTGCTACCATATTAACAACTTTTAAGTCATAATTGTGACACACCCCTACTTCCCATTTTCCGACATCCATTTTTGCGTGGTCCAAACCTATTTGCTCTTTGGCACCGAATCTGATAAGTTGAGAAGCCCTGAGCTTCCTACTCATTGACTGAGAAGTGGTCCATGACTCACACTCACATGTTGCCAGTATAGTGTAAGTACGGGTTCCTTTTTCATGCTTAACTTTTCCGACCAAATGGAACTCAGTGGGTGATATCATCGGTATCAAGTTGGTAGCCTTTACTTCCCAAGACAATTCCTGGTACCAATTTTTGTCTGGGTCGACCTGCAAGCCCAGGTCAATTTTAAAAGTTCAAAACTGTCCTGAAGCGGATCAATCTCTAAACCACTGGTACAGCATGCAAGTGTTTAGCCGTTACACTGCTGCAGCACAGTATAGTATGTTAAGACACAAAAGATCTAAAAATAACAAGATGTATGCAGAAGTTACTTACATTGAGGAAGAAGTGGTGTTGCCTGACTTGTGAAGGTGGTCGTAGTATGTGGCAAACGGGTACTGTAAGTGGTTGGCAGACATCTCCAACATTGTAGCAGACGTCAGATCCTGGGCCTACATGATATGATAAAGTACGCCTGGCTCCCGTACACCGTTCAGCAGTTGCTAGAATTAGCCTAGCACGATCAAGTTTTCACAGATACTAAATGCTTGTGATCTGAAATGGAATTAAAACAATGGTTTTATGAAGTTAAAGGCATTTCAGCTGAAGTAAACTGTAGCAAGAATACAAGTTAATCTCTCATGCAATAATGAACCAAAGAATGGAGTTAATTCTTTCTGTCCCATGAAATGCAACATGCATGATTAGGTATTGTCCCTGTGTATCAGGCAACACATAGTGTTTGTTATCTTCTATGTTTGGTCTGAATATGCTAAACAAATCTGGCTAGACATTTTAACATGTAGCACAGTTCACATACTCTGGTTACACAGAAATATAAATTGGGGAACTCTTTGAGGCCAGTAAGTCAGTTCATAAATAAACACAACATACATGTATTGTTTGGCACTTATAGAAAGTAGTAGAAGGAAATCCCCCATGCGTTTTGCACTGTATTAGTGTATTTGGCTCAGAAATATCTTATCTTTGAGAAAGGAAGTTATCATATACCGACCACATCCATACTGAATGGATCTCACTGGTTCTGTCACTTGCAAATGAGGAGCCCAAAACACGCACCAAATCGACCGGTGAAGACCTAGAGTGAACCGTCCTGTTTGTGATCCATGCCGGAATAGTTTTTAGACGTTAGTTGCACATCCTTTACGTTACAGTCAACACCAGCATTTATTTTCTATTTGTGATTTCTTCGCAAGTTTATGTTTAGTAGTTTGCCTTTGCTTTCTGAAATACTGATACTGATACTCATACCATTATATGAAAGCCAACGCAAGGCAGATTACGAATTGAGTCCGTACCCCTTCGCCACAGAGCCGGTTCACACATTGATCACTGAAGATGAAGGTTGCTATTGCCCGTACTTATCTTTTCTTACTATTCGTTCTGATAATATTACCCCGACTGCTTTTTGTCTGTCTAATAAATCTGTGCCATAAATGACGAACTGTACACCAATGTATCGGACGTAATAGTTCAAACTCACAGTCTTCCGTATAACTATGCACCAACTAACCGAACACTCTTACAGACCATGAGACGTTCCCAATAATATGTCCTTCTTTATCATTTTTGTTATCTGCTTTTCAATTGTCAATTATTTGCCAGTTTTGGTTTTACTTTCAAACGTAAATTCATGTTAGATGCTGCAAAAATACGAAGCACCTTCAAAATTGTAATGTGTTGTTTGTCCATCAAGAATGATGATGACCATTTATTTGATTTATTTCATCCAGTAGGGTTGAAAGTATAGAGCCATGAGATCTAAGATGGCTGATAAGGCCTATTTTGGCTCGAAATGTTCTTTGACAATGTGGGCAAAGAATGCTTGACGTTCCAGGAGGAGGATCTCCTGCAGTGGGTTATTTTCTGTCCAGCCTTTTCTTCACAGCTCTTGCAGTCCTGGTTGCTTCACAAGTGACTGCACCCTTGCGTAATGATATATGCCATGAATTTCGGTCTTTGGCAGCAGTCTCCCAGGTGTCAAGATGAATTCCAAAAGGTCTAGTGGTCTAATTCCGCGTGGTCTAGCGGTTACACACACGCTTCACACGCCAGTGATCTGGGGTTTGTTTCCGGGTCCGGTCAAGGATACACACTACTGACGAGCTCAAACGAGAGCGAAACTCGAGTCTAGTGCTTCCATATTGACGTGGATAGGCCTTTGGTTCATACCAGAATACGATCAGCGTTGCCAGTAGTGGGTTGTGCTCAATATTTAAATCTCAAATCCCGAAACAACCAAATAAATCAACTTGATTATTGCTCACTGGACTTTAGGCGGCCTGGTGTGCCTTGCCAGTGATAAGACCTGATCGTTCGGGTCCACATTGATTGACGGACGTCAGTCGCGGCGATCGGGCAAATCTTGAGCTACAGCCTACGATGGGTGACGTAATATTATGTTGTGATAATCTGGCCGTGTCCAGCGTGTGCCGCTTGGTCTAGTGATTACACACACGCTTCACACGCCAGTGATCCGGGGTTTGTTTCCGGGTCCGGTCAAGGATATGCACTACTGACGAGCTGAAACGAGAGCGAAACTCGAGTCTAGTGCTTCCATATTGACGTGGATAGGGCTTTGGTTCATACCAGAATACGATAAGCGTTGCCAGTAGTGGGTTGTGCTCAATATTTAAATTCCAAAAGCTTTCAGTAAAATTATAATAGGACAAAACGGAACAAAGTTTTATTATAGTTAAAGGTTTCCCATCAGCTTCAAATGGGAACCATGTCTATTTCTATTATACGAGGGAAAGTCATTAAGTAACCGGAATTTATTATAAAGTGCACGGTAGAGTATAAACAATGGGAAATCTTATTTCAAGACACAAAATGATGCTTAAGAAATATTCCATGTAGTTGTGAGGATTTGAATAGTTTTCGAATGCGCAGTAGCAATTACAAAATGTCTGCCCAACTATCGACTTGCACCGTGAAAGAACAACGAGGCGTTATTGGTTCTTTTTTTTTGTTCTTGGTAGTCAGAGGGTGGTAAACCTCTTGAAATCTATAGAAGAATAATGGTTTACTATGTAACTGTTGTATGAGTCGGGGAGGACGTATTAATGGGTAGAAAGACGCAGTGGAAACACCAGTTGTCTCCGGTTAATAAATAATTCAAAACGTATGAACCCACCGGAAAAGTCATGATGACTATCTTTAGGGGGCTAACAAGGGGCCTATATTGAGTATATTGGCATTTCCAAGAAAGAGGTGAAAATGTGACTAGTGTTCGATACAGTGACATACTGAAGCCCGCGAAACGATCGAAGCCCCGGGGACGTCTTTATGTCTTTAAAAAGGAGTATCGTTGTTAACGGCTGCGCATACAGTGGATACACCACGTGCTTTGAAATATGAGATTTTGAAACATCCAGAATGCAGTCCAAATTTGATTTCATCGGACTTTCACTTGTTTGGGCCCCTAAAAGTACATTTGCGTGGTCAGAGGTTTGCAGATGACCACGAGGTAATAGAGGTGGTGCAAAATTGGTTTACGGCAACACCCAAAAGCCGTTTCCTAGAAGGCATCAACAAGTTACTGAGATATAACAGTTTATGTTCACAAGTAACTGGGAACTATGAGAGAAGGTGAGTTATCACACTAGCTACTGAGATACCATAGCTTATATTCACCCAAAGTAACTTGGAAATATGAGTCAGTGAGTTATAACACAAGCCGATAAGGTACACAGCTCATCATCGACTCCCACGCTCTATCGAGAACAGATCACGATCGGATAACGCAGATGATGCCTCGTGTTAAAAGTGCCGCGCAGAGACATGCACTATACGCAGCCGGGAAGAAAAAGGCAGAGGCAAGGAAGGCCGCTGCGACTGCTGAGCTCATTTCTACACACAGCAGTCCAGCTTCTACACAAGCTGAAGCCGTTCCCGTCGCTGAAGAAACCACAACTGAAGCCAGCAGCAGCCGGGAAGTTCTCAACAGCACCAAAGTCATGCAGCCCAGATT
>OY992880.1:21327236-21609736 GCA_963921405.1 Cepaea hortensis | reverse complement strand
CTTTACATCTTCCCAACAATTAACTTGGGTAAATGGAGCAGCGGCAGCAGCAGAAGAAGAAGAGAAAAAGGAGGAGTAGGAACTGGGAGGAGGAGAGGGAGGTGGAGGAGGGAGGAGTAGGAGGGAGGAAGAGATAGGTGGAGAGAGGAGGAGGAGGGAAGAGGAAGGAGGAGGAGTAGTAGGGAGAAGGAGGGATTAGGAGGAGGAGAGAGGAGGAGGAGGGAGGAGGAGGAAGGAGGAGGAGGAGGGAGGAGGGAGGAGGAGGAGGGGGAGGAGGAGGGAGAAGGAGGGAGGAGGAAGAGGGAGGAGAAGAACGCAGGAGGAGGGAGGGGAGGGGAGGGAGGGGGAGGGGAGGGAGGAGGAGGGAGATGGAGGAGGAGGAGGAGAAGGAGGAGGGAGGAGGAGGAAGAGGAAGAGGGAGAAGGAGGGGGAGGAGGAGGGAGGAGGAGGAAGAGGGAGGAGGAGGAGGGATGTGGAGGGAGGAGGAGGAGGGAGGAAGAGGAAGGAGGTAGAGGAGGAGGAGGAGGGTGGAGGAGAGAGGACGAGGAGGAGGAGAGAAGGGAGGAGGAGGGATGAGGAGGAGGGAGGAAGAGGGAGGAGGAGGAAGAGGGAGGAGAAGGAGGAAGAGGGAGGAGGGGGAGGACGTAGGAGGAGGAGGAGGGAGTAGGAGGAGAGAGGAGGAGAAGGGAGGAGGAAGGAAGAGGAGTGATTAGCAGGAGGAGGAGGGCGAGGAGGCAGGAGGAGGAAGAGGGAGGAGGAGGACAGAGGAGGAGGAAGAGGAGGAGGAGGAGGAGAAAGAGGGAAGAGGAGGATGGAGGAGGAGAGGGAGGAGGGGGAGGGGAAGAGGGGTAGGAGGTGGAGGAGAGGAGGAGGAGGAGGAATATAACGCATATGCCTGTAGATTTAATAATGGCTGAAGTTGTTCCATGTCTTCTTAGAGTTGGCGACAGTGTAAAGAAATATAAAATCTTCAAACTTGATAGAGATAAGGTAACTCTTATTTATTTATTCTATAAGCATGAAAAGATGAGTTACAATGTTATGCATTATGCATTATTTTTAAGAAAACTTTGAAAATGCCTTAAAGATTGTATCATTATTTATTATAACTCATATGCCGGTACATAACTATGGACAAAGAGTTTATAATCTTTGAAAACGATGCCACAATATGACTTTAAGTTATACAGAAAAGTTATGCCCCTTGAAATAACTTTTACAGAGTTAAGTCCCCTCGCTGTATAGAAATTACAACGAAAAATGGAAAATTAAATAATATTGGGTAAGCAGCCGATTTCACACTAAAAAAATATCACAGGGGCTGCGCTGGAATGAAAGGAAGACGTGTAGAAAATTTCATCTCAATCGGATGGGCCGTTCGCGAACGCATAAAGGACATACGGACATACAGACGGAGATTGCCTTTTATATATAAGATGTCAGACAAGGAGTAATATATGTGTTCGTGTCTGCGCGCGTGTATGTGTGTGTGTGTGTGTGTGTGTGTGTGTGTGTGTGTGTGTGTGTGTGTGTGTGTGTGTGAGAGAGAGAAAATAGAGATTAAGAGCAGAATAGATCTAGAAAAAAAGCTGCATTCAGAAAACGAAAAGCATCTTATGCAATAAGTCACTATCATTGAATGTAATAATAGTTTGTGTGATATTCACTGGCACAGGAACGGAGCATAATGGGGACGACCCGTTGCTGTGAAGTTGGAACTGCGCCCTAACTAACTAACTAAATAAAGAGAGTATTGAAATGTTATATAGAAACTGTTTTGCTGTACGGCAATAAATCACGAACAAGAATTAAACTGCGAAGAATTTGGAAGTAATGATGATGTGGTTCCCGACACAAATCTCGCGAATACGTTGGACTGCCAGAGTAACTTATAACGATTTTCTTGAAAAGTAGAATTACAAGGTGTAAAAGGTAAGTAGATCGACTTCATTGCACTGAGTTTCATCCCAAACGGCCGTGGTCTCTTTCCGCAGGGCGTCATGCTGAAAGAGTCAGCAACAAAATACTAACTCCGTAGCTCCAACGACGACCGATTGGAGTCTCCAAGAAAATTTCAAGGAAAAGTAGAATATGATTATTTCTTTTTTTTACATATCCTATTTACAGGACATCGCTGTCAACACCAGCACTGCTGTTGGTGATGTTTTGGTAAGTTTACGTTCAGTAGTTTGCCATCGCTTTCCGAACGACCGGCTTCCATACCAAAACGTTAAAACTCAGCGCGACACGGTCTGCTGTCAAATCGGCCGCAGCTGTGTTTCGAACGCAGGTAAGGGAAATTATGAACCACGTCCTTAACGCCTTTACCACGGAGACCGGCAGAATATGATATACAACTATGACAAAGAGAGACAAAGAGAATTCTTTGTCCGTGTAAGTGTAATGAGAAGACAGGCATTGGAAAACATAATGACAGAGATCAGAGGGAAAAGAAGTATCGGCAGCACAAGAGAAACGACGCTGGATAGATGAGACGGTGGCATGGGGGAATATCGCCTGTCGAGTTGATCTAGAACACCGTTGACCGACATCTGTAGAGAGACATGAACGGCTTCGCCAGTTGGAGGGTACATGACACGCACGCATGCATGCACGCACGCACACACACACACACGCGCAAGGCGAGTGAGAGCGAGAGAGAGAGTCTTTTGGCTGAGACTGCCATTTAGTATTAAATTGCATGCCTTTGTATATTCTAGTCAGTTCAGTCAATCAATCAGGCGCCGTCTCCACAATGAAGGCTGGCTGCATTGATCTCTAACACTGTCTGTCTCTCGCCTTGACTGTACATTATGTCAGACTTATATTCGTCCATCTCTTGATGTTATCTTCCCACTTGTATCGTTGTCAACCACTTGCTCGCTTGCCCTCAACCTCGCCCTCCAGTATGGTTTTTATAAGAGTATTATGTCCTTTAACGTGACCGAAATATTTCACTTGCCTCTTTTTTATTTCTTTCATCAACTCTCATTTCATTCCCAGTTTTTCTAGAACCTCTGTATTTGATTGTTTCTCTTTCCGTGAAATACGACATATTCTACTGTATATCCACTTCTCCAGGGCACCAGTTCAGTAAAGAACCCAGTTCACACCTGTGACTTAAACTGCTAGACTCGTATTTATAGATCACTCAGCCCAGGCTGGGTGATGTCGTCAGGACCGCAACGACAACCTTCATTTCCCTAGACATTTCCTGGTGCGCATTTTAGGCTGGGTGGACCGAAGATCCCAGTACACATTTGAAGATATGCCTCGATGCGAACTCAAATCCATGACCTCCGGGCCGCGGGCCAAGTTGGGGGGGGGGGGGGGGGCATTGCGCTAGCTCGGCTCCGTGACTAAACGGTTTATCGCCAACTGGGGCTAAGGCCAGTAATAAACTTTTGCCAAAACCATAGCTATTTCCTGATACTCATTCCATGATTCCCACATCCCAACCGTCTCTTTCCCCCCCCCCCCCCACACACACTTCCTTTCTAGGGCATCTAAATGTTGTCTTTCCCCCTTTTCCTGCTATTATGTGCTATTTAACTTCTTCGGTAGCTTCAGTGTCTTTTTCTTGGGCTTTAGCAGCTCAGATTTTGCTAGAAAATTATATACACTATTACATTACAATGACTATAAAAATAATTAGTATTAATTAGACTCGTAATAATATTTTTTTACACTTACCAAGCTTATAATGTATTATACACTATTACATTACAATGACTATAAAAATAATTAGTATTAATTAGACTCGTAATAATATTTTTTTACACTTACCAAGCTTATAATGTATGTTGTTGTTTTGTATGAATAAAATAATGTACGTAAAGATAATGGAAGAGAGAGAAGGAGGGAGAGAGAGAGAGAGAGAGAGAGAGAGAGAGAGAGAGAGAGAGAGAGAGAGAGAGAGAGAGAGAGAGAGAGAGAGAGAGAGAGAACGAATTTCACGAATTTCATTTTCAAAGGATCACAAATTGGGCACGCAGACGCGTCTTACGTTCTGTCCTTCCAATCATTAATCTTTGGCACACTAGTTATCTATCATAAATCTTACATTTACACTGAAAAACAAAACAAAACAAAAAAGAAACAAAACATTGTAAAATTATTGCTGTAATCATACACAAATCATAAGAGAGAGTGAAGAAAGGCAGAACGTTAGAATGTTTAGAATGTCCCTTTTTTCGCATATCCTTTACAGGACATCGCTGTCAACATCAGCATCTTTCAGCTGATTGTTGATTTCTTGGCAAGATTACGCTCAGTAGTGTGCCATTGCTTTCTGAGCGACCGGCTCACATACCCCGTAAGTTACCGAAGCGGAGAGAACCGCTACCGATTCTTTTTCCCATCCTTTTTCATCTGTTATCGTCTGGGCTTGTTTTCTTGGGTCTTGGTTCAGCGGTTCTTGTCAAGCGTAGGGGTCGGATTGTATCGTCTCTCTTGTCCATCGTTGGGGAGGTTTCCTACCGTCTCCTCTTTTCCAGCGCCGGGGGGGGGGGGGGGGGGGGGGGGGGGTTCCTACGCGTCCCTCTTATCCATCGTCGTGGGGGGGGGGGGGGGAAGAGAGAGGGGGGTTCCCCACCGTCTCCTCTTTTCCAGCGTTGAGGAGGTTTCCTGTCGTCTCCTCTTTTCCAGCGTTGGGGAGTTTTCCTGTCGTCTCCTCTTTTCCAGCGTTGGCAAGGTTTCCTGTCGTCTCCTCTTGTCCCGCGCCGGAGGGGTTTCCTGCACGTCCCTCTTATCCATCGCCGGGGAGGTTTCCCATAGTCTCCTCTTCTCCAGTGTTGGGGAGATTTCCTGCCGTCTCCTCTTCCGCAGCGCCGGAGGGGTTTCCTGTGTGTCCCTCTTGTACACCGTTGTGGAGGTTTATTGTCGTCTCCTCTTGTCTAATGTCTGAAGGGTATCCAGTGCGTCCCTCCTCTCCATCGTTGGGGGAATTTCCACCCTTCTCCTTGTCTCTATACCCATATTTGTGTCGACCAATCAGCCGGACTCGGCGGGTGATGTGATTAATACCACGCTGGCCACGCAGCAGCAGCAGCAGAAGAAGAAAAAGGAGGAGTAGGAGGAGGGAGGAGGAAGAGGGAGGGGGAGGAGGGAGGACTAGATAGGCGGAGAGAGGAGGAGGAGGGAAGAGGAGGAAGGAGGAGGAGTAGGGAGGAGGAGGGAGGAGGAGGGATTAGGAGGAGGGAGGAGGAGGAAGAGGAAGGAGGAAGTAGGAGGGAGGGAGGAGGAAGGAGGAGGAAGGAGGAGGAGGGAGGAGGAGGGAGAAGGATGAGGGAGGAGGGGGAGGAGGAGGGAGAAGGCGGGAGGAGGGGGAGGAGGAGGGAGGGAGGAAGAGGGAAGAGGAAGAGGGAGGAGGAGGGAGGAGAAGAACGCAGGAGGAGGAGGGAGGAGGATGAGGCGGGAGGAGGAGGGAGGAGGAGGAGAGAGGAGGAGGGAGGAGGCGGAGGGAGGAGGAGGGAGAAGGAAGAGGGAGGAGGAAGAGGGAGAAGGAGGAGGGAGAGGGAGGAGGGAGGAGAAGGAGAGGAAGGAGGAGGAGGGAGGAGGAGGAGGAAGGAGGAGGAGGGAGGAGGAGGGGGGAGAAGGGAGGAGGAAGAGGGAGGAGAAGGAGGAGGGATGAGGGAAGAGGAGGAGGGAGGGAGGAGGAGAGAGGAGGAGGAGAAGGGAGGAGGAAGGAAGAGGAGTGATTAGGAGGAGGGCGAGGAGGTAGGAGGAGGAAGAGGGAGGAGGAGGGAGGAGGAGGAAGGAGGAGGAGGAAGGAGGAGGAATAGGGAGGAGGAGGAGGAAGAGGGAGGAGGAGGATGGAGGAAGAAGAGGATGGAGAGGGAGGAGGAAGAGGAGGGAGAGGGAAGAGGGGGAGGGGAAGAGGAAGAGGGTAGGAGGAGAAGGAGGAGGGGAGAGGAGGAGGATTATAAACGCATATGCCTGTAGATAACTGCAGCGAAAAGGTGGCTCTGTCTATCTATCTGACCCGGCGTGGCTTCGCCCAGCTGCTGGCGGGGAGCGTCTCATTAAATTCATACAACAACAAAAAAAGTTACTTCAAAGAATGTCCTTCCACACACCATCCATTATTTTTTTATTGAAAACTGTTTTTAATCACCTACATGACTGTAGATAACTTCTTTAAGCATAAAAAAGATGAGTTACAATGTTATGCATTATTTTTATGAAAACTTTGAAAATGCCTTAAAGATTATATCATTATTTATTATAACTCATATGCCTGTAAATAAACTATAGACAAAGAGTTTATAAATCTTTGAAAACGATGCAACAATATGACTATAAGGTATATAGCAATGTTATTAAAAGTTATGCCCCTTGAAATAACTTTTCTAGAGTTAAGTCCCCTTGCTATATAGAAATTATAATTAAAAATGAAACATTAAATAATATTAAGTAAGTAGCTGATTTTACACTAAAAAAAATATGACAGTTGGCAGCGCGGGAATGAGAGGAAGACGTGTAGAAAATTTCATCTCAATCGGATGGACCGTTAGCGAACGCATAAAGGACATACACACATACAGTCTCTTTTATATATATATAGACTAACTGACCCAGCCCGGCTTCGCCCAGCCCCTGGAGGGGATCTGTCTGTTTGTCTGTCTGTCTGTCTGTATGTCTGTATGTCTGTCCCGGACCGGCTTCACCCAGTCGCTGATGGGGAGCATCTAATTTAGTTCATATAAGTAGTCATATAAGTTCCCGTTCCCGAATGTCTGTTTGTCTGTCTGTCTGTCTGTCTGTCTGTCTGACCCGACCCGACTTCGCCCAGCCCCTGGTGGGGAGCATCTCATTTAGTTCATATAAGTAGTCATATAAGTTCCCGTTCCCGAATGTCTGTCTGTCTGGCTGTCTGTCTGCCTGTCTGTCTGTCTGTCTGTCTGTCTGATTGACTGACTGACTGACTGTCTGTCTGTCTGTCTGTCTGTCTGTCTAATAATTTATTGGTTGCAGTTAGAACAACCTTAGATAAACGAAGACCAACTTATAAAAAGCATTAGAAAGAGCACTTGAAAGATATGTACATCTTCCCCCAACAATTAACTTGGGTAAATGGAGCGGCAACAGCAGCAGCAGAAGCAGAAGAAGATAAAGGAGGAGGAGGAAGGAGGAGGAAGAGGGAAGTGGAGGAGAGAGGAGGAGGAGAGAGGAGGGAGGAGGCGGAGGGAGGGGGAGGGAGGAGGAGGGGAGGAGGGAGGAGGGGGAGGAGGAGGGATGAGAAGGAGGAGAGAGGAGGAGGGAGGAGGAGAGAGGAGGAGGATGAGTGAAGAGTGGAGGAGGGAGGAGTGAGGAGGAGGAGGGAGGAGGAGGGAGGAGGAGGGAGAGGGGGAGGAGGAGGAGAGAGGAGGAGGAGGGGAGGAGGAGGGAGGAGTGAGGAGGGAGGAGGAGGAGGGAGGAGGAGGAGGGAGGAGGAGGGAGGGAGGTGGAGGAAGAGGAATGAGGAGGAAGAGGGAGGAGGAAGGGGAGGAGGATGAGGGAGGAGGAGGGATGAGGAAAGAGAAGGAGGGAGGAGGAGGGAGGAGGGAGAAGGAGAGGGAGGAGGAGGATGAGGGAGGAGGAGGGAGGAGGAGAGAGGAGGAGGAGAGAGGAGGAGGGGGAGGAGGAGGGAGGGGGAGGAAGAGGGAGGAGGAGGAAGAGGGATAAGGAGGAGGAGGGAGGATGGAGGTGAAGGAAGGAGGAGGGAGGAGGAGGGATTAGGAGGAGGAGGGAGGAGGAGAGAAGGAGGAGGGAGGAGGAGGAGGATGTAGAGGGAGGAGGAGGAAGGAGGAAGGATGAGGAGGGAGGGGGATTAGGAGGAGGAGGGAGGATGGAGGTGGAGGGAGGAGGAGGAGGGAGGAGATGGAGTGAGGAGGGAGGAGGAGGAAGAGGGAGGAGGAGGGGAGGAGGAGGGAGGAGGAGGGATGAGGAAAGAGAAGGGGGAGGAGGGGAGGGAGGAGGAGGGAGAGGGAGGAGGAGGATGAGGGAGGAGGGAGGGGAGGAGAGGAGGAGGGGGGGGAGGAGGAGGGGGGAGGGGAGGAAGAGGGGGAGGAGGGGAGGGAGGAGGGAGGATGGAGGTGGAGGTGAGGAAGGAGGAGGGAGGAGGAGGGGAGGGAGGTGGGATTGGAGGAGGTGGAGGGGGAGGAGAGGAGGGTGGAGGAGGAGGAGGATGAGGAGGAGGAGGAGGACGGAGGAGGGAGGAGGGAGGAGCAGGGAGAGGGAGGAGGCGGGAGGAGGAGGAGGGAGGAGGAGGGAGAAGGGTGGAGGAGGAGCAGGGAGAGGGAGTAGGAGGGAGGAGGATGAGGATTTAGGTGGAGGAGTATAACGCTTATGCCTGTAGATAACTGTAGCGAAAGGGTCCACCTATTTGAGAAATATGCAACAATTTTACATATATAGAATGATATTAGACGTTATGTCCCCTCGCTATAAATATACATTACAATGTAAATTGAAATATTAAATAATATTAAGTAAATAACCGTTTTTACACTAACAAACTATGACAGTTGGCAGCACGGGAATGAGAGGAAGACGTGTAGAAAATTTCATCTCAATCGGATGGACCGTTCGCGAACGCATAAAGGACATACATACAGACGGTCTCTTTTATATATATAGAAGAAAAGGATGATATACTCCCTTCCTCCGTATCCTGGGATTGTGGATGGGGCATCTAGCCTTTTCGGACAAGTGCGAAAATATAGGAGGGCCTTCATTCAATAGAATTGATATATTACGCTGCAGTATACACCTGACGAGATGCAGTGAAATATGTCAAACAATAAAGCGTGCAACGCAACACACTGTTTGTGGGTTCTGTGTTTACATTCACTAAGGGAATACATTGTTATGTTTTCTATGTTAGCTATATTGTTGACTGAGTGTCATTGGATTCTGTTATATGGTTTATAACAAACTATTTAAATTGATTACGAAAGCTCTTGGAGCTACTCAATCACATAATCACCAAAGCCCAACTAGTTGACGGCTAAGTCAATAATATGTTCACCTACATAATGAAACAAACTATGATAAACTCAAAGCAGTGGCAATCAGGATACGCATTAAAATGCGACAACCACATACGATATATAAAAGCCATGTCCCAGTTCGTTCAAAACCTCGAATGGTGCAAACTCATGCCTCATTGTTTGACTGCCACCGCTCCACGCCACATAACTACAAGTTACCTCATTAGGATTTTAACTTGGTATATTCAAATAGACATCTGTGCTTTTGGTGAGCATTAGCAACCGGGTATTGTGTATTCTGACCTTTTCTCTTTTGTTGTGTGGTTGTCATAAACATACGACTGCCGCAGTGCAAAGCAGCGGATAATTTGTTATGTGATCGATTGGTTTCTTTCATCTTATGAAACATTACCGGGAACCGCCAATCGCGAGTTGTATGGACACATAGATTGATGCGTCTTATTCAAGGTTTCACGCCACAGAGATGACCTGAGTTAAGTCAAGAACCGGCATCACAGCCCTCAGGACATTCCCATCGTGCTCTGTCCTCATCTTCAACACCCATCGAAGAGTCCCAATACTAATCGTACCAGCTGCAATCTGACTGTGCCCATCTGGCGTTTCCTCGGAGAAGTGAGAACCGGCCAGATTCTCTGGTCACTCCCTGTCGCACCATTCTCTTCGGGCGATGATGGTGTATCTGTCTTCTACACTATACACATGTTGCCAAAGGGCCCTGGCCACATCTGCCTTATCGTACATCAATATACACCCAACCCAGTGACGCAGACCCAGCCAATCCGTCCGCCTGCACGTTTCGCAGCACACCAGCATATCCTAGCGAAAACATCAAGGGGATACTCCTTATCACTGACTTTTTTTTTCAACTGAAGCATGTCACTCAGCACGAAGCACAACTGCCTTGTCCGTTTTCAGAATGTGGCCACAGAAATGTGATTTCACAGAAGAATGCCGAAAATACGATATCCAGCCAACATGAGTCACCATCTTCATCATCAGCAAGTGCCATGCCAGCTGGTGTAGGCGTTCATGATTCTTCACAGATCTCGGTCAACATGAGAAATCTAACTATTCTGAGAGACTTTCAAACACAGACAATTTATCCACACAAACAAATCAGAAAGAGGTCATCATCTTCATTATATGCCTTTCCAGCTGGCGTAGGCGTTCATGTCTCTTCGCATATCGCGGTCCTTGGTTTTCTGGATCACCTCTGCTGACGGCATACCTTAATACCGCAGTCTCAAACCTCCGTGTGAATGTGGAATTCTAGGGGAATTCAATACATTATCATCCCAAGATTTCATAAATGTATGCACAAAGAGGAGTCACTATAATTGTATTATGGCCACATGAGAAAAGACACAGTGGAATATACTGCAGCGGCTGGAAAGATGGGGGGAAACAGGATATAGAGGCAGGAAACATATAGAGTAAAGAAACAAGATATAGAGTAAGGAAACAAGATATAGAGGGAGGAAACATGATACAGAGGAAGGAAACATGATACAGAGGAAGGAAACACGACATAGCGTAGGGAAACAAGATATAGAGTAAGGAAACAAGACATAGCGTGAGGAAACAATAGATAGAGTAAGGAAACAAGATATAGAGGGAGGAAACATGATACAGAGGAAGGAAACATGATACAGAGGAAGGAAACAATATATAGAGGAAGGAAACAAGATATAGAGGGAGGAAACGAGAAGAAACTGCCTGCAGCCTGTCATCATGGAAGGATGGAAAAGAAACAGTACATGAATCGATACATTTTGTTCGAGATCACCGGACGTCGTAAAGTATTATCACCGTTGCCCGCAAGGTACTTGATGATGTACAGTATGCTAAGTAAGGTGGAGAAAAGAATGTTTCGTATGGAACGACTATCCTCGCTTCAGAGGTCACGGATTGTGAGAACTGTATGGATTTTTTGTCCTGGCCATGCGGGAGTGGGAGAAATGAACAGGCTGGTAGGCTGGCAGAGAATGCACCTCTTGGTGGTTGATTATCTATGGACAAGGAGGGTGGGGGAGGGGTGGTCCAGCGCCTGTGGGACCAGGTGGAGAAGGCGAGAGAACAGACTGAGAACCCGGATGTAGTTAGTTAGTTAGTTAGTCGCGGTTCCAACTTCACAGCAACGGGTCGTCCCCATTATATGTATGTATATATTATACCCGTATGTAGAAAGGATGATATTGCGGGGGATCGGCAGGGGTTCTGGGAGAATCTCAAAACTGAGAGAAAAAACAAGGAGAACTTCCAATCAGATAGTGGTGGGAACGATTAGTAGTGTGACTCTTCACTGGCTGTTGAACGACGAGACGGAGCGCGTATGGGAATATCCTGAGTGGAGCGATGTCAATTCCTAGCTCAACTCAATTCAACAACTCAACAGTACACGGTATAAGAAGTCATCATAAGAGGACGGTTATGGAAAAAACATAAACATTAAGACTACAAGTACGTTTGATGGGACATGAAAGCAATCGCAAACTACCGAATAACATTGCCTAGTAAACCACTAATAGCCAATAAATGTTGGGGTTGTTTGCAACATCCTGTAAAGGACTAACTAACTAACTTTAACAAGAATGATACAATGGCCTTCCGCCACCCTCAAATAAATCGTCTCCTAGGCGAAAAACAAGTGTACTACGACGCTCAGCCAGCTTGGAAAATAAAAATATAAAAACGCTACCGCAATAACATGTTTACCATTCGCATGAACCAAAAACTATGGAATTTACCAACTTAATGTTTTCTCCAGCTAATTCTTCTTCTTCTTCGCTTGTTCATTAAGAAACGTTGGTTACATTGTGTGTGAGAATAACAATACGTATCTGTGTTAACGCACAGTCTGATATTGAATAGTAAGATGGCAGGCGTTACAAAAGCTTTAATAATTGCTTAACATTACAACACCAAATACCATAACAGCATGTAAAAGTGCTTAAAGCCACAACACGAAATACTATATTCAATACTTCATAGCATGTATATGTGCTTAACTTGTACTGGCACATTGCTGTCTTGACAGACGGTAGCGAATGTGACTGATGAGACCAATTCACGCTGTAAATGTTCGTCCACAATGAATGCATGTGAACAAATGGTAATTTCCACCATCACGCACCATATGACGTCTCACATACTCAGTGTGTGACCTATCTGCAATAATTTTCTCCTTTGTCTTTATTCCATGTGTGACATTTGTCCTCCATGCAACACGATCAATGGCAGCTTGCTCCCAAGGTGCAATAGCATTGCCTGTATCAATCATGTCCCGCTTACGCACATCCTTGTACCGTAGTATGAGGCTGACCCCGAGATCTTTTACCCATCTGTAATTCGCCATAAAAGATGTCCTTTGGTATTCTACCGCCATAAGTCCCGCGTTTGTGTCCTATCCACCTAAGTCTACGAAGATTGAGCATGGAACAAACCGTCACACAATCCGATCTTTCCAATACTTCAGTACATGCGATTTTGTCTTGCCACTTAATTTCAAGTATTCTTCGCAGACACCGCATATGAAAGCTGTTTAAACGATTCTCTTAATGTGAGTAAGTTGACCAGGCGTCACTGCCATAAAGAAAAGTACTAAGGACACAGGCTTGATAGACCAGGACTTTTTTTTTTTGGCAGTAAGCTTCCTGTTTTCCCAGACATTTTAAATCTGTTCATTGTTGTTGCTGCCTTACCAATCCTGGTGTTGATTTTCCGAATGTGCTTACCACTACAACACCAAATGCTGTCATATTTTTTTAGTGTGAAATCGGCTGCTTACCCAATATTATTTCATTTTCCATTTTTCATTATAATTTCATATATCTCAGGGGACCTAACTCTGTAAAAGTTATTTCAAGGGGAATAACTTTTCTGTATACCTTATAGTCATATTGTGGCATCGTTTTCAAAGATTTATAAACTCTTTGTCCATAGTTATTGTCACGAATTGGCAGCCTTTACTTCCCAGAACAATTTTCGGGTCACTTTTGATGGACCATGTAGAGGATCAACAGACGAACAAAACTGTTTTCTCTATATTCAAGGCTATACTGTCTTGACGTAAGCTTGCAAAACCTGCAAGTAAACAACCACCAGGAATGGCTTTCTATTTGGGAAGTTAATTTGACACCAGTACCGGTCACCCCCAGATCAGTTTCACAGTCTTATCAATCCAGCCAGACGGGAGGGCAGACTCAGGGGACTGAATAGCAATTAAAACCAACCAGGCATGACGCAAGCAAACCTGGTTTACCAACAGAGTTGTAAACTGGCTGTTGACCATGAGAACCTAATTGTTCCCTTGACATGACACCTGATAAGAATAGCTAGGAAATCGCCCAACCGCGATGGATGACCCCATCTGGTAGAGACTAGAGGCGCAAGGTGTGAAATCACTGATAAGACTCAGTGGGCTAATAATTGTCAGACCCACAGGTGTGAAGGCTAGTGTGCATGCAGAAAGAATTTTTATGACTGGACAGACTTGGGGTTAATTGCAATTACTGTCCGGTGGAGATAAGAAGAATTTATGATGGGAATGCCAAGGAGATAATACTGTCTGCTTGACTCAGCTTAAATAAGGGTCCCTAGCCTGTTTTATGTTAGATTAAGTCTGACTTCAGAACAGGTAGGCAGCCAGCTCAATGTTTGGTAGTCATACCGATTTTCAGTCTATATCTGATCTAGGTTATTTCAAGAACTATCTTTGGCGTAGGTTACTTGAGTGTTTTTTCTAAGTTCTGTGTTCAATATCATTGTGCTTCATGTATTACTCTTCTGAGAAGTAGAAACTTGTGAAAGGCATATCATTGTCTAAGTATACTTTTAGGTGTCGTGGTAGATGCTTGTCATTTCTTTGTACACTACCCTAGTTGCCTTTTGGTATGTGCATTTGTTGTACAGAATATAGTCAACTGACTATTTATTTAATTCTTACAACAGCAGTAACTAAGTGTGATTAAACCGGGCAGCTCAGCAAATATGGCTGGTCTGTGTGGTAACTTCAATTAGACTTGTTGTATATCTCATTTTGTAGCTATACAATATTAGTACTCATTAATAATGCCTGATGCTATTATGTTGAGTATCATTATATGTCCATCTTGAAGTAATATGTTTACGGATATGTTGGATGTATGTATGTGTAATTTCATAAACTAACTAGTGCATTATGCTATGATGTTAAAGTATCATAATATGTCTAGTTTAATCAATATGTTTATGTGTATTGGATGTTTGATATATTGATTTGTCATATGCAAACCTACCAATATGAAGTGTTATGCTATTGTCTGCGTATTGGCCCATTGGCCAATGATTGTGTTGGAAGCAGAGGTGTAATGGTACAGACATTACCCACAATTGGTATATGGTGCTAAACTTTCTCAGTGTATTGTGGGCGTGCGTCCACGGTAATGCATGGAAACCTGGCACAGCTACTGGTCACGGCTTGTAAGCCCGGATGATCAGGCATTGTTATAATACACTTACCGACCCTGTGAGCTGCTAAACTAACTTTGGACGGAGCGGCTGTACGACACAGAAATTCTGTATTAGCGACATGGACATGGGGTGGCAGAAATGTAATCATTACAGGCGTGTGAGACAATTGCAAAGCCCGTCCCAGACTAAAGACAGTAGGGAGGAGGATGGTGAACACAGTAGAGCTGGAAGATAAACTTGGCCAGACTGGTCATTGTATATGTTTGTGTTATGATATGTTTTAATTAGGATTGCGCTGATGTAGAACTGATATAACACATTCTTGACTTTCTTTCAAGCTCTCACAAGGAGCACCTATGTTATAGATCTCAAGACTAGAGACTACTGACTAGGAGTGTCAGGACTGAGAGGATCGTCAGAATACCGGCAAGCTGTTTCTTTTTGTGTCTACTGGAGAGTGGGGATCTGGACCACAGATCCAGATAGATCAAGTAACAAGTAAAGTTACGTAATGTTTGTCATCAATATCAATATGTATATGATTTCATCATCCTCATCTTGAACCATCAGATGTCTATGATTATGATTAGTAAATAAATGTTGTAGTATTGTAACTCATAGTTCTGTCGTTATCTTTTAATTCCAATTGTGCATACGTGTTGTGTGTGTACATTGGTGGGGGTTCACTTACACACCAAGGAAAGGAGCAGTCAGGGAGAAAAACCTGTACTAGGATAGTTGTCCTTAAACTTTAATTCAGACGTAAAGATCTATCTTAGCTAACCTTCTCTTTCCCATTCCTTGGCGAATATTCAGCACAGTTCATTTCATTTTGTAACGAGCCACTTGAAGCTGTACGTTGGATATTCATGGGCCTAATCTATAGTTCAGCCATATAGATTTTGTCCCTAGTCAGTTTCTGACTATTAGGGGTTGCACGCCAGTGAAAAATACTTTCATCTAGCCGGTGGGGCACCCCGACTTCTGACAGTTATGTACCGGCATATGAGTTATAATAAATAATGATACAATCTTTAAGGCATTTTCAAAGTTTTCATAAAAATAATGCACAATGCATAACATTGTAACTCATCTTTTTATGCTTAAGAAGTTACTGTAGTCATGCAGGTGATTAGAAAGAGTTTTCATTAAAAATAATGGATGGTGTGTGGAAGGACATTCTTTTAAGTTACTTTTTTTGTTGTATGAATTTAATGAGACGCTACCCGCCAGGAGCTGGGCGAAGCCACGCCGGGTCAGATAGATAGACAGACCCACCTTTTCGCTGCAGTTGTCTACTCCTCCTTTTCCTTCTTCTGCTGATGCTGCTGCCGCCGCTCCATTTACCCAAGTTAATTGTTGGGGAAGATGTAAAGATCTTTCAAGTGCTCTTTCTAATGCTTTTTGTAAGTTGGTCTTCGTTTATCTAAGGTTGTTCTAACTGCAACCAATAAATGATTAGACAGACAGGCAGACAGACAGACAGACAGAGAGGGAGGGACGGACAGACAGACAGACAGACAGACAGACAGACAGACAGACAGACAGACAGACAGACAGACAGACAGACAGACAGACAGACAGACAGACAGTCGGGAACGGGAACTTATATGACTACTTATATGAATTAAATGAGATGCTCGCCATCAGGGGCTGGGCGAAGCCGGGCCGGATCAGACAGACAGACAGACAGACAGACAGACATATAGACAGACAGATAGATAGTCGGGAACGGGAACGGGAGCTTATATGACTACTTATATGAATTAAATGAGATGCTCCACACCAGGAGTTGGGCGATGCCGGACAGACAGAAAGACAGACAGACAGACAGACAGACATACATACATACAGACAGACAGACAGACAGACAGACAGACAGACAGACAGACAGACAGACAGACAGACAGACAGACAGTCGGTAACGGGAACGAGAACTTATATGACTACTTATATGAATTAAATGAGATGCTCCCCACCAGGGACTGGGCGAAGCCGGGCCGGGTCAGCTAGTATGCTATATAGGTCACTATCACTGAGTGTAAGAAAAAGAGTGCTGAAATTCTATGTAGAACCAGTTTTGCTGTATGGCAGTGAATCTTGGAATGTAAATGAACAAATTAAGAAGAAATTAGAAGCAACAGAGATGTGGTTCCTGAGACGAATGTTGCGAATTCCTTGGACTGCCAGAGTAATTAACAACGACTGCCTGAAACAGGCTAATGAAACTAGAACACTATGTACAACAATAAGAAAGAGACAAACAGCTTTCTTTGGTCATGTAATGAGAAGAGAGGCATTGGAGAACATCGTGACAACTGGAAAGATCGAGGGGAAGAGAGGCGGACAAAGAGAAATGATGCTGGATGGATTGAGACGGTGGCACGGAGGAATATCAGCAGCAGAGTTGATCCAGAAAACCAAAGACCGAGATCTGTGGAGAGCCATGAACGCCTACGCCAGCTGGCAGGGCACTTGATGATGATATATAGCATATAAATATGTTTAACACAAAATCACCAATATAAAATAATTAATTAAAAATGTGCTTAACACAATATCACCCGTATTCCCCCCGCGCCTGTCTTCACAGTGAAGACACAATTGTACTTCCATACTCAACTCTGAGAGTAACAAAGGAAATGGTTGTCATATATGATAAGTTCTCAGTTCGACTCCTGTTTGAAACCAGCGTTTATGAAAACAAACGATCAGTTTTAGAAAGTCAATTGTTTGCATGAAAGGTAAACTTTCTAGGTGAGCTGTTATCTGCCTGCTATGAGTTGCACAACCGCTGGTTAATCACCAAGCGTTATCCTCGTCGCCGCCCCGGAGTTCTAGAACTCGCTCGCCCAGAATGTCCCCTTCTCTCTCTCTCTCTCTCTCTCTCTCTCTCTCTCTCTCTCTCTCTCTCTCTCTCTCTCTCTCTCTCTCTCTCTCTCTCTCTCTTCCTTTATCTCTCTCTATGTCACTTTATCTCTCTGTTTGTCTCTCTCTCTATCTCTCACTGTGTCTCTCTCTTGTCGTGTCTCTGTGTGTGTATCTCTCTGTATGTCTCTCTCGCTCTCTCTTTATCTCTATGTCACTTTATTTCTCTGTTGTCTCTCTCTCTTGCCGTGTCTCTCTCTCCTCCCTCTCTCTGTGTCTGTCTCTCTCTTCCTTTATCTCACTCTCTATGTCACTTTATCTCTCCAAGTGTCTCTCTCTCGCCGTGTGTGTGCGTGTCTCTGTATGTCTCTCTCGCTCTCTCTTTCTCTCTATGTGACTTTATCTCTCTGTTGTCTCTCTCTCTCTCTCTCTTGCCGTCTCCTCTCTCTCTCTCTCTCTCTCTCTCTCTCTACTCTGTCCGTCCGTCAGATGATCACTACCGCGGCTCCTGTATTGTTATAAGACCATGTAACTACTGGTCAAACACCACTTCACCAATATGCTTGAACATAGCAATATGAGTCTTATACTATTTCGCCACTATAACATGTTAATATGAGTCAAAACCAACATACTATACTGTTTAAATCTCATCTCATCATGTCTCATCATGTTCCTCTTGTACCTTGCGGTGTCGAGGTGAAGTATAAACATCGTGAGAGTGCCCGATTATGGGCTTCATATATCGATATTCCCATGGTCTCTGCTATTCCCTCCGTCCAACGTTTACGTGGTCGGCCTCTTCCTCTGTTTCCATCTGGTCTGTACATCATTGCTTGTTGTGGTATGCTGTTGACTGGTAACCTACTTGCATGGCCAAACCATTTGACTTGCTGCTTTCTAATAAAATCTAGTGCTGCTTTAACTGTTTGAATATGAATCTAAAACTGCCATACTGTCGAGATCAACGCAAAGCTGGCTGCTACTAATATCGACCACATCTGATTTCGAAACCTCGACTCGCTATGATGGGAAGTTGTGAAACGCGTTCACTACCCTTAAGCCAACTGCCGGCATAATGTGTAAATATGAATTAAATCGATATGTTAAAACGTGTAAATATAAGTTAAATATTGTAAGCACTTAATTACAGGTAAGTACAGATCACACACTGTGACGAACACGCTATGACATGCCAAACACCATGTCACCTTACGTCTTGTTAGAATACAGCCTGGCCTACTTTACTGTATCTATATATGTTCACTATGTTTTGTCTTACTGCATGCGTGTATTTATACATACATATAGCCAGAAAATAAATATGAAAAATGTAATATCAGAGCCAGTATAGACGTACATATAATTCAATTAAATCAACCACTTACACGAACGCAATACATATTTCAACAACCCGTCACTATTGATTTTCTTATCTAAATCAATTATCCTGGCAACAACAGGATCGTCAATTCCAATTGATTTCCGAGTTCAAGCGCTTTCATTTTTCATCGGCCCACTGACAGCAACAAAAGCTAGACAACTGCTGTTGATTTCAAGTGCGGACATTGTCCCCATTGCCTGTGGCCTTTACCAGACTTCATTCAAACGGAAAGGGTTCTGAGGATCTTAATGAGCGGTTCAGTAACAATGCCCATTACCACGTGGCCACCAAATATCCCAGGAATAATTCAATAAGATATGAATGTTTTTGTTGTGTCATTAAAGAATCTTGTTAATTCAAAACAAACATCTTTTATTCCATGCAGAACAATGAACAATGATTTTTCCGGATATATTATTATCTATGTTCCCTGCTAATGGCGATGGAAGTGTGATGATGGGAATTAAAACAACAAACATTGCTCCGTCCAAAACTGCAGTATAAACTGTAAAGACTGGAACAGGTTGAACAGGGACGAGAATTCCGCTGGTAACTTGTCATTTTGACAGACGATAGTTTGTTACATTGTGCCTAAATAAAATGCATAATAACCTCTCCATAGTATAGTACAAAAATTGTGCTGAATTGTAGAAACCATGTGTTGCCCATGCTGTATGATCCCTCTCTCAGCCTGCCTAGTTTACTCCAGAGAGGAGGTAACATCAAAACGTCTGGAACAAGACAAGCGGCAGAAGCAATGCAGATCAGCAAAGCAATGCTCTAACTGCCCGCCTGTCGGAGCTTCAATCCTAGACCAGTTGCCAACGAAGACTTAAGGCCTGCTCTACCCTACCATAACATTTAGTCTTTAGGTTGCATTTCCTCGCACTAGGATAAGGCTTGTACCTTACAGATTATGCTTCACCATCCGCAGCCTTTGGGACAATGTGTGGTGTCGGGTTTGGTGAGCACCGACCAACTTTCGGCGCTAACAGAAAGCAGGTAGTACCGCCTACTATCATACTGTAGCTCAATCATATCTGACTTGTATATGTAAACACATACATTTCTATGTATGTGTCGTCTAAGTGACTGCAGCAAGATAAAACAGACTGAGAAATCAACTCGCATTGGCGGCGCTCAGAGATAAAGAAAGAAGTCGAGATCGTTTGACACGAACAACAAATGTGCCATGTTCTTTTCAGGACGTTGTGATCAATCCAGAGTTGTTTTCTAGACAATTGTACGTACTGTAGTTTGCCATTGCTTTCTGAACGAGAAGTCAACGTGAAATATGTCTGTCTGTCTATCTATTTGCATATATATCTATTTCTTTCGTTCTATTTCTAGCTAAGTGATCCATGGCGTCGGAGATCGTAATTTGTGGAGAGGCATGATCGCCCACGCCAGCGGGCAAGGCACTGGATGATGATAATATTACTAAATTACCAAATTTGTTATTTTTGTGAAGCACACCGATGTTTTGTATTAGTATTAAAATTACACAGTGGGTTTTGTGATTGAATTACTATACTATCCTTTGTATCAATTAGCACAGAATAGCAGCGCAGATGGTAAACAGTAGTAGAGGAGAGGGGAGGGGGCTGAGTGGTCTCGAGGTACAGTGTCCGCCTCGAATGTTGTAGGTCCCGGGTTCAAGCCCCGGTGAGGGCCGGGGTTTTTCACGTGGGCTTCTAGTAACAAAATTTCCCCTGGTCTCTGGGTAGTGATATCGGACGCCCGTGTGTATTGTTGCGCACGTAAAACATCCCTTGGCAGTTGGAAATCGAAAAAGAGTAGCCTAACGGCGCTGCCCGGGAAAAATTTCGAGTTAAAAATCTACCCAATGTATTTCAGGATCCTCGCCGGTGCTACGGAGTTCGTGCACTGAGCTGAGATTCTCCGGACTTAGGCTTGAGTTAGGAGTAGAACGGAACACTTATGGGTTACACCCGTGTGCCGTGATATTGATTCGTCGACTAATCTAAACTGCTTAACAGTATTAAGAACATATGATGTACCACCAACAAAAGGGTTAAAGCAGCATTTTTTTGAGAACATACACATCTTTCCATTGTTAGATATTGGTGCGAGTCATGAATTGTTTCGCAATTAAAAACAGAAGAAAAAAAAACCAAAAAAAAAAAATCGGGACTTATATCTTTAATGACAAGAACAATTTTAGAATATCACGAAAGAAGCAGAGGAAGAAATTACCGACATTCTGTCAGATCTGAACATCAAAGAAAACCCGCTCATAAATAGTATCATTTCTCAAAAGCTGAAATTGTTTAGTCATACTAAAGGACACCAGTGGCTTGGTATGAACATTCATGGAAGGCATGTTTTTGGGAAGAAGAAGAAGAAGAAGAAGAAGAAGAAGAAGAAGAAGAAGAAGAAGAAGAAGAAGAAGAAGAAGAAGAAGAAGAAGAAGAAGAAGAAGAAGAAGAAGAAGAAGAGGTGTACCAACACGAACAAGGACACAAGCAGGCACTTTGGTCGTTAGGGTGCATGTTGCATGTCATTTGCAGGACGGTACTATCAACAGCGGTAATTCCAGCTCCAAAAGCGTATATTAAAGCTGTTCCAGTTAAAAGCTCGTAGTTGGATGTCAGGTGCAGGCGGGCGGTCCGGCTAGAGCCGGTTCACTGCCCGTTGTTCCTGCCCTACCGCCTGCCGGCTCTCTCCCGTGGGTGCTCTTCGCTGAGCGTCCCAGATGGCCGGCGGGTTTACTTTCTTCTTCTCTTCTTCTTCAGCGTTCCGAGCCATTGAGGTTCTTTGCTGCAAATACAATCCGTCTCCATTCGTCTCTCTGGTGGACCTTCTCTTGCCAGTCGTTGATTCCAAGTGCTTAAATTGTTCAAAGCAGGCCTCGGCTGCTTGAATAATGGTGCATGGAATAATGGAATAGGACCTCGGTTCTGTTTTGTTGGTTTTCGGAACTGGAGGTAATGATTGACAGAGACAAACGAGGGCATTCGTATTGCGGCGTTAGAGGTGAAATTCTTGGATCTCCGCAAAGACGAGCAACTGAGAAAGCATTTGTCAAGAATGTTTTTCATTCCGTCGTAGTTCTGACCATACCGCTTCTCGGGTCCAGACACTTGGTCTATGGCTCACAGCTGTGATATATGGCTGAGCGCCTCTAAGTCAAAATCGCCCGGGATGTGAGGACCTGGTCGTTATTCACCTTCTGCTGCATGGAGATACGATGCTGGGCCGGCAGCATCTGCAGCCTACCTTGTTCCAGACGTACTGGTCATCCTTTCCTCTGGATAAAACAAGGCAGGCCGAGAGAGGGATCATGCTGCATGGGCAATACGTGTTCTCTTAATCCAGCCCAGACATTGTGTGATGGAGCTTTAGATCCAGTCCACATACTTTCGACTGTAAATACGGCAAGGTGCGACCACTACTACTACTAAAGCTACTACTACTACTAAAGCTACTACTACTACTACTACTACTACTACTACTACTACTACTACTACTACTACTACTACTACTACTACTGTTTATTGCTCTAATTTGCTCTCTCGTTTGCCTCTGTCTCTTTTCTTCTATCCATCTGCCCGTCTGCCAAACTATCTATTTATCTCTCTCTCTCTCTCTCTCTCTCTCTCGCCACCCCCCCCCCCCCCATATGCCATTTACTTACCAAATGTTACATGCAAGTTATTGTGAACGCAGACAACACCTCAACACAAACCCGCCAAACAAGCCCTATTTGAACATTAGTTCGTCCAGTGTTATTTCCTTGGACCTGAGGCAAATGTACTTGTTTCCGCTGTTGTTTCAGAAATAAACACAAAGAATAGCCAAGAAAGAGAACAAAGCAAATATTCCTTCTCTAATGGCATTGTCCGTTATAAAGAGCGAATCGATAAAGACATGCCAACATTAATTTACACAACGAGTGCCCCAGGCCAATTGGGTTGGAGTGTTGACATTGATATACCTCAGTCCTTTTGAGGACACTTGACCAATCTGGACCTAATGCCAACCAGTCTGTATGTTCTATGGGGAATAATGACCTGGTCTCGTCCTAATATGTCTCTCTGAAGATGTGAAGTTTCCGTAGTGGTCTTGCACAACCCGCTGGTTTATAGGCTTGTGGTTGGGAAAAGGGGGGGGGGGGGGGGGGCTCTTCATTAAAATCCTCGTGAAGATGGTTATTTGGTAATGGGCCAGGAGAAACATCTATAAACCAACTTCACTCCGATAGATACAACCTTTCGTGGTTTTAGCGAGACTTAAAAGCCATAGCATGGATTTAAGTGTTAAAACGCACTCTTACAGAGGATTCACGTAGGACCGACCAACCAACAAACCATACACACGGAGAAATCTTCTCTGTAAGCTCGGATAAGGTAACAAAAAACAACTGGACGGACAAGTGTAAAATGGGCGCGAGTTAAAAATCAAGACAGCTGAGAGTATCTCAAAATGGACCGTAAAAGTGTTCACTGACAGTGGACTAGTTATACAAACGCAAAGCACGGGTGGACAGAGTCCGTTGTTAGGTTGGATTGAAACTTCCTAAAGAAGGTAAACATTCCATAAACATATGCCAAAGTCGAACACATGACCTCTGGATCTGAGAAGTATGGAAGAGGGATGAAGAAGACGAAGGTCCCCTACCCACGTTACCCTTCCCCCTCACCCCAAACAACGAGCTGTGATGAGAGCGACGTTCAACCAAGGATGCGTTACCTGATGATGATGATGATTATGATTATGATGATGATGATGATGATGATGATGATGATGATGATTGAATTTTCGGTTTAAAAAAAATGCCACCACTTCTGGGGATTGATTGTACGTGAACCAGTATATTGGTAGGCAAACCCACTAATCACTATGCCACTACGACTTTACTGACTTAATTTATTCAGTGCCAAAGGATACTATATCAACCTCCCATTTGGACAAAGGGACGATATATCGCCGAACTAGGTCATTGTGTTATTTGTTTTGTTTCGTGATATCTTCCGCAATTTCAATGCTCAGTGCACATTTGATTGTGTGCCATGTTTGGTCCAAACCTTCTTTTCATTTGGCACCGAATCAGTTAATCTAGCTTAGTCTTTATCGGTCACTGGATCATAAAGCCTCAACCAAATCGCTCCACGCCCTTTATCCACCTTTGTATCACAGTTTCGTGCTAAGCTTAATTTCCGTTCACTTCTTACATTTCCTATTTTTATGAAAGCTCCTCTTGCTTTTGTATTTTCACTTTAATCTCTCTATCTGTTCCCCCATCTTCGTCTTCACTGCTCCTAAACAGGTATGTAATTGCACCTCTTGAAGTAAGGTTTAACTTAGGAAGATTGGGATATGAATTTGCTTGGTTTATTCTTATTACCTTTGGGTTTTTCCTATGGAGTTTTGGACCTAATTGTTGTGACCATTCACTACATGTATTAAGTTTACCTTGCATCTGATTTCGTGTGTAGGACGGCTGGGCAATGTCACTGGTGAAGTCCACATCATTGAGCTGCTTTGTCAGAGATTAAAGCTAGCCGCATATCCTTTACAGAACGTCGCAGTCAACACCAGCATTTTTTTTGCAGTTGTGATATCTAGGCAAGTTTATGTTTCAGTAGATACTTTCCGAACGACCGGCACACATACCATTTCATAATAAACCAACTGCTGCCAAATTTCCTGCAGCTGTTTTTCAAACGTAGGTATGCGAGATTATGAACTGCATGCATAACCTCTTGGCCAGGGAGCCAGCTTTGTCAAAGGAAGCCACTTAATATCATTTCTGGTGGTATTTATTGGTGTCTTCGTAATCTATTCTATAGTGAGTAGGAATAAAAGAGGTGACAAAAGACAGCCCTGTATCACGTTTGTTCTTATTTCAAATGCATCTGTTAGTTTTCCCTCACAGATAACTCCTCACTTAATGTCTCTATATATGTTGTCTCTATTTAGTTAATGATTTTCTGTGGGATCTCATTAGTGCCTTATCAATTTGCAAACAGATTCTGCCAAAGGCCTTTTTGTAGTCCACAAATCCAATATAAAGTGGTCAGTTCAGTTCGATGCTTTGCTCTGTTATAATACATAATGTGACTATGTGGTCAATGCATGATCTGTTTGGTCGGAGGCTTGCCTGGTCATCCCTTAGTTGTTTGTCAGTGCCATTTTTTATTCTCTGCTGGATTATCCTGCTTAATATTTTGCCAGGAACTGACAATGATATTATACTTTAATGTTCTGATATTATACATTAATGTTCACATTCCTATAAGTGTCCTTTCTTTGGCAACTTCACCAGATATCCTTCTCTGAAATCTGATGGCATTTCTTCAACCTCCCAGATTCTACTACATAATTTGTGCAGTAATTCAGTTGAAGTGTTATTATTTATTTTAAGAAACTCTTCTGGGATACTATCTGGACCAGTAGTTTTCTCATCATTCAGCAGTGTGATAGCTTGATTAATCTCGTCTTTTAATAGCTTCTCAGGTTGATATCCAACTCCGCTTCTGCAGCCTGGACAACTAGAGGGTCTTCTGAGACTTGTCTATTCAGGATTTCCTCAAAGTATTCAGTCCATCTATTCAACTGATCTTTACTGTCAGTGAGAACTGTTCCATTTCCATTTGTGATCAGTCCATTTCTTCTCCTTCTGTCCTTTAATACCACTGGGGCATAGGCCCACAAACAAACCACGCCAGGCCATCCTATCTTTTGCTACCTCTGCTGCTCCCTCCATGTCTTCTAAATATTATTCATCTCTATTTGTAATTCTCTTCTGCAAGTATTTTTTGAGTCTCCCACTATTTCATTTGCCTTGTCGATTTCAGACAAAAGAATGTCTAGTTATATCTTCCTCAGGTTTTCTCAGTGTGTGCCCTATCCAGTGTCAGTCTTTTCTTGACCTCTTGGTTCACTGGAATTTGTTTAATTCTCTCCTTGAGCTTTAAAGTAGTGATTCTGTCATACAATTGTATTCCCACTATTCTGTCATACAATTGTATTCCCACTATTCTGTCATACAATTGTATTCCCACTATTCTGTCATACAATTGTATTCCCACTATTCTGTCATACCATTGTATTCCCACTATTCTGTCATACAATTGTATTCCACCATTTTATTCCCACTATTATGTCATACAATTGTATTCCCACTATTCTGTCATACAATTGTATTCCCACTATTCTGTCATACAATTGTATTCCCACTATTCTGTCATATAATTGTATTCCCACTATTCTGTCATACAACTGTATTCCCACTATTCTGTCATATAATTGTATTCCCACTATTCTGTCATACAACTGTATTCCCACTATTCTGTCATACAACTGTATTCCCACTATTCTGTCATATAATTGTATTCCCACTATTCTGTCATACAATTGTATTCCCACTATTCTGTCATATAATTGTACTCCCACTATTCTGTCATATAATTTTATTCCCACTATTCTGTCATATAATTGTATTCCCACTATTCTGTCATACAACTGTATTCCCACTATTCTGTCATACAACTTTATTCCCACTATTCTGTCATACAATTGTATTCCCACTATTCTGTCATACAACTGTATTCCCACTATTCTGTCATATAATTGTACTCCCACTATTCTGTCATACAACTGTATTCCCACTATTCTGTCATCCAACTGTATTCCCACTATTCTGTCATACAATTGTATTCCCACCATTCTGAACAGGCACCAATTAGTGAATGTTGTAGGTTACTTGTAATTCTGTTACTTGTTCTCATGTTTATGATCCATAGAGTAGCACCAATTTAACATTGGAGTTAACAATTCAAAGTTTTGTGATAAGTTTAACTTCCTTTAATTTCTACAAATTTCCCAGTGCTATGAAAGCATCTTTTGCCTTTTGTATTCTTATTTTAGTATCTGTATCAGTTTCCCCATGATTTTCAACTTTGCAAACAGGTGTATGATTGCACCCCTTGATGTGGTGTTTCACCAAGAGAGATCATGTTGTTATTTAGTTTAATCTCATTTTAATCTCATTATCTTTATCTTCCCTCTATGAATTTATTAACCTCATTGGGGGGACATCTATTTAAATGTGATTCATTTATCCTGAATTTTATTACATGTGTGTTACAGGAGTGCAATGTCATCAGTGAAGTCCAAATTATAAAGTTTCTTTGTTAAGAGTCCACTGAACTCCATTTCTAGTGGTAGTTATTGTTGTCTTCATAACCCAGTTTGTAAACAATAAAAATAATAAATGTGATGGACATCCCTGTCGTACTTCTGTTTTTATTTCATATGCATCTGTAAGTTTTTCCTCATGAAGAACTCTCCACTTTTTATCTTTACAATGCCCTTATCATGGTAAAGATTATCTGTGGGATCCCATAGTGTTGCACCACATCCAGAGAGATTCCCTTTCAATGCTGTCAAAGGCTTTTTCATAATCTACAAATCCAATATAAAGTGTGAATGCAGTTCAGTACTTTGCTCTACTATTATGTGTAATGTGACTGACTATCTGCTCAATGCATGATCTGGTTGGTTAGAAGTCTGTCTGTTCATCCCAAGTTTACTTGCTTGATTATATTTTTCTTCCTTGTGGTGCTGTAAAGGTCTATGAAGTTTCCTTTTCATACTGCTTCTTCTGTTTGTCTTACTAGGTCATCTAAATGTTGTATTTTATCCACTCGTCCCACTTCCAGACTTCTTTATTATCTTCTGTGTTTTTTTCCTGAGCCTCTCTTTCATAGCTCTGGCTTTGCTATTATTTAAATTTGCTTTGTTTTACTTTTCCTTTCTTCAATTTTAAAGTTTTTTTTTTAAATGTTATGCACTTCTTTATGTTTTTGTTCCCTTTTCCAAGGACTTCTATACATGATTTGTTCTAAATGCCTTTAACCTGCTGCCAGCAGTTTTCTGAGCTAAACTCATTTACTAGCCTCTGTATGGCATGATACTTATAGAGATTGTGACCATGAAATGTTCATTAGTTTCTTGATTTCTGAATATCCTACATTGTATCTATTTTCATGCTTGTAAAGTGTTATGTTTCTCTTGAGTTTCAACTTAATTTTACTAATCAGTAAATTTTGATCTTTATCTACATTTAGACCTTCAAAATCTCTGACATTGTTGGAACTCTTCGCTGGCTGCTGAGGATGGGGACGGAGCGCTTATGGGAATGTCCCGAATGCTGTGATGTCAGTTCCTAAATCAATCAATCAATCAATCAGTCTCTGACATTATGAGATGATCTAAATTTCTTGTATGCTAAGCCCCGTGGTCAGGTATTTTAATCTTCAGCATTGGAGATTTGCACAACTAACAGGGGCTCACAGGTCAAGGCAGTCTAAAATGGCTGCCAGAATATGTGCTGGGAAGTAAATGCAACTGACATGATAATGACCACATAAGTCATCGAATACCAGTTGACCTATACAAATATGGGCGTAACACAAAGATTTGTCTGTAAGAACACCGCCTGACACAAGCAAAATGCTTCAAATACTTAGGAAGTATATCATCAAATGGCAAACCAGAAGATGAGATCGAAAATAGATGCAATAAGGCGAACCAACACATTGGACAAATGGCACCAATACTAAAGAATAAACATGTCTCAATAGTTAACTAAGAAAGCATTCTACAACACAATCTTCCTACCAACTCTTTGCTACCAGTGCCAAACCCGGACAACAATAGAAAAAGAGGAGAGAAACATCACAATAGAAATAGATTCCTGAGAAGAATGCACAATGTATCAAGAAGAGAGAAAATAAGAAATGAAGAAATCAGGACTAAAGTTGGGGTTATAGCAGCACTAGATTTTATTAGGTGGCAGCAAGTCAAATTGTTTGACCATGTAACTAGGTTACCAACTAATAGTATACCACAACAAGCAATGATGTACAGACTTAATGGAAGCTGAAGAAGAGGCTGACCATGTAAACGATGAACAGAGAGAATAGCTAAGTCCACGGGAATCTCGATACATGAAGACCATAAACAGGCGATGTCCTGCTGTTTATAATTCAACTTGACACCACATGGTACAAGAGGAACAAGATGAGATGAGATGAAAGAAGAAGTAGAATTTATAATACTTATGTTCCTCCATGCCATGATGTCAAACTGTCCAGCATCTTTCCCTCTTGGTCTCTCCCTGCTTCTCCTACACTCTAACTTTCCTGTTGTGAAAACATACTCCAGCTTTTCCCTTCTCATGACATGCCCAAATAATGAGGAATGTCTTCTTCTGATGCAAATAAGCAATTTTCTTTGTGAGTTAAATTATTTCAAGATATACATGCTCTTTCTATCAATCCACCGTGTTATCGTCATTCTTCAACGAAACCACATGTCCACAGCATCCACATAATTGAAAAATCATTTACCCCAGTGTAAATGCAAATACTCCCAGCAAAAATATATAATTAATGCCTACCGGATGGCCATGACATCCAACTTAATGAATACAGTACATAAGACAGGTGGGCTGATGATGTCTCAAGACTAGGATTTGGTCTCACACAGCCTTGACCTCTACATTGCAAAAAGAAAACAGAAGTATGGCCAGTCCTGTCACTCAATAATGTAGTTTCCAAGCTGGCGTGTCAATTTTGTGTATGAACAATGGCTTTAAAATTAACAACCAAGGTCAGCACAAACAAATGGCTAAGAGCGCTGGTTCTTAAACTTCCAATGTGCTGATACCAAGGTAGCGGATTCAACCCCTACACCAGTCAGTTTGACTCAAATGCTGACTTCTTGTCCTTGACTTGGAGTCATAAATTTCAAGTACCTCAGAAGTCAGAGTGGATTTGCTTGATGGTGAGGGATACTGGTAATAGGTAAAGCTAATCTACACGCAAATATCAGTCCAGTACACTAAAAGTAGTAGCATGTATAGGGTCTACATTTCAGTTCAAAACGAGCGAAGGGGAAAACAAATTAACAACGTAGATCTTTTCCCCATAAAATGTAGTTATCAATTTTCAATAGCGCCTGGAACACTACACAAAAGCAATGTTTGCCTAATTGCTAGACAAGCTCATAAAATCATGAACCAGTGTAGCAGAGAGTCAATATGGATATTCTAACGGTGATTTTAGTGGCAATTCAAGTTAATATTTCTCTCATTCATTCTATTTTAAATGCAGAGAGACAGGCTGTAACATCACAAACAGTGAATATGGCAATATCAACAAGCAGTAATGCTAATATTTTAGAATAGAGTTTTCTACCGAGAAAAAAAAGTCGTCAGCACATCAAAAAGTAAGAATGGTACATGGGTGCTAAGGGTTTGAACCCGCATCGAGGCACATTTTAAAATTGACTTGGACTTCCGGGTCGACCAAAGGTCAAATGGGTACACTGGATGTAAAGGTGGCTGGCGTAAAATTGACCACATCCCAGAAATGCTACCTGGTCAAAAAAGCACGCTAAAGCCGGATGTGTTGGCCTACGGGTTTCGGCCCAAGGGCGCATAACTTAGACACACCGCAATCACATCTAAAAAAACACTCCGGATGAACGCAAAGAAGAAGAAGAAGAAATTGACCACATCATCTCTGAAGTGCCAAATGGTCTATAAAACACATGGGTCTTGTACCATGTGCCTGATGTACCTTAGGGTGAGTAAACAGGTCCTTGACGTGACTTTTTATATCAGCAACAATTAGAGGATGGGCCAGATTTCAGTGTAATTGTATTCAAAACTGGATCTGCTTTTGCATGGATATGGAATTTAATTGCTATGAGAAAAAGAGTGTTGAAGTGCTACATAGAATCTGTACTTTTGTATGGATGTGAAACGTGGACAATGAGCAGACAAGCTGAAACATCTGATGGTGGTGGAAATGTAGTTTCTGAGGAAAGTGCAAAGAATACCTTGGACAGATAGAAAAACCAATGAGCAAGTCCTACAAGGAGCAAATGAATACCATAAACTGATTAGAGAAATTTAACATAAACAGTCAAATTATTTTGGGAACGTTATGAGAAGAAATAAACTAGAGAACTTGGTGACACCTGGCAAGATTAAGGGGAAAAGAACAAGAGAGAGGCAGAGAAGTAAATATTAGATGGCTTGGTCACATGACATGGTCGAGACAGCAACACTGAGCTGATCCATGACTAATTGTGTGAGATGGCGAAACATGACTGCCCATGCTTGACAGCATGGCACTTGATGATGATATGTTTTGCTGAGACACACCTTGGATGAACAGATCTAAAGATTTGCTGCTGTTTATGGGTAGTTTGACACATTGATTATCCATTTATATGAAAATAATTTGTCTCTCTACTTTCCATATCATTCATTCTCACATCAACATGTAGTTACACGTACAGGTTTGCATTTCCTAACATAAACCTGCCGATCTCCATGGTGAAAGGGTTATGGACACAGTTCATAACACCGCTTACCCGCGTTTGAAACACAGCTGTAGGCCATTTGGCAGCAGACCGCGTTGCATTGGGTTTTAACGGATTGGTATGGGAGCTGGTCGTTCAGAAAGCAATGGCAAACTACTTAACGTAAACTTGCCAATACGTCAACAACAGCAGTAAAATGCTGGTGTTGACTGTGATCCTGTAAAGGATATTTTTTTTTATTTTTTTTTTTCCGCGTTTCCATCCTGTTTCAGGATATTGCGGTCAACACCAGCATCTTTCAGCTGTATGTTGATTCCTAGGCTAGATTACGCTCATCAGCACGCCACGACTTTCTGAGCGACCGGCTCCATACTCTCATAAGTCACTTTTGCGATTCAAACCACTGCTAATTCTCGTCGCGTCACGTGACGAGAGTATTCGGGGTTAGCGGAGAAAGCTGCTAACAAAGGATATGCACAAAAAAAAAATATATAAACCTACATAAACCTAGTTGTATTACAATTGCTCCACATATCCTTGTAAAACATCAGTATATTTTGCAATATACCAGAAATAACTAACCGTTTAACGGTTAAAGAATAACAATGAACACTACAAGGGTGAGAAAATACCAACAAATCACCGTTAAACCTAACAGTAACAGTATATGATGGCCACTATAGTGGTGGGAATATGCCTACAGAAAACACGGGGTAACCATTCCATTACAACCTGAATAGGTTCATTCGTTTACAAAATATTTACAATAACGATTTGGATGAGAAACCGTTGGAATTCAATTTCAGCGCTGGCTAGCATAAAATGTTATTCATGCTTTCACAAATTTAAAACAATTAGTCATTTAGTGAAAACGCCTAGCTAACAATTAATAACGGAATTATGATGATTAATATATTAATAATAATAATAATAATAATATGATTATGAAATATGAAAGAAGACCCTTCTTTGGTTTATATTAATTATTTTAAGGTTTTGTCAAGTTTGTAATTCAAACCACTGCATCCTGTAAATTTATAATAACACTCTCGGATGTATAGACTGTTTTAGTTCACATTCTAATCAGATGTAGTCCAGGTATAAAATCGTGAAACAATATACAAGAATAAACTAAACACACCATTTGCAACTCACCAGCCACTTGTTACCGCCTCGGTAGCCATATTGTTTACAGGTAACGACGGAGCTGGACTCGGGTTTTCATTGGCCAATCAGACTTGCAGGCGACACATGTAAAAGTTAAAACGACATCGCTATTAAATATCACAGGCAGAAACTCGGTGCTTTTTTTCCCCCTGCCGGCTGGCGTGAGCGATGATGTTAGTCCGCTGCCCCTTCTTCTACTCTTCTTCTTCACATGTCTTGTCGGCTAGCATGTTCATATTCAAACACTGCTCTTCATAATTGCTTCTTTTTCTTCCTTCGTTTGCGGGAAATTTGTCTATATCTGCAATGTTGTCTCTTGTTATATTCAGTAAGTCCATTACCCCATATGGACAACAATCACCTTCGATGAATTGATCCTGTGAGGGTAAAACCGTGGGCTTTTGGCTACTCAATCACAGGACTATCATTCTGAGCCGGTAATGGACCCCAATTATAACTTCTCCTTGAAGTTGAACGGGGTAGTAGGGGTAATGGTGAAATCGAATCGAATTGTATGAACTTTCTGTTTTTTTAGATCACCCACCAGTGGTCCACAGGGTGTAGGGGAGACTGTGGAGAAATGGACATAGGGGAGAAATGGACCACCCCCTCTCTGGCCCCTGGCTGTGATATGAAAGTGAAACCATAATAAGTTTGTTTTCCACATCAAACATAGTCCGAATTTTTCATTTGCCATCGACTTCCCGCACAGGTCGTTCCCACGCAAAGTTTGAAAAATTGTCTGCACTAAAGTTTCTTTTTCCAGTTCCAGACACCATCGTAAAGCAGACGCATAGTCAGGAATCAGGACAAGGTAATTACGTTAATATCTTTATTTACTTGTTATTTAAGAGTTCATATAAAAAATATAGCATATAATATTAGATTTAAGAGACTTTATGGCTGAATAGTTTAATACATTGATGGGGGAGAAATGGACCGGTTCATTTCTCCTCATAGAAGAAATTGACAAGACAGTCTGTTGTTATTAAAAGTGTTGAAGATTGCATTCGAATATCAGCATTATTGATTCTTTTTAATACTGGGGTCTAAATCTAGACCAATAAAACTGTTAACAAATTTGATTTCAGTGATTTATTAAAGATGCACGCCATTCGTGCTATGATCAGTATTTCTTTGCAAATGATAGGCCTACCATTCTAAATGTTATATAATTCTGTCACTCTTTTGTTTCAGATGCCAAGATTGTACATCAGAAACACCAACAAGGGTCTCGTTACGGAGGAACGTATGAGAGAAGCTGTTAATGCTGTGAAAAATGGAATGAAAGTGAGGAAAGCTGCAAGGGAGTACGGCATTGCTCGCTCTACCCTCAATAACAATCTTACAAAAGACAGAGAAGGAAATGGTCTGCCTACTAGACTCGTACCAAATTATAGGCATAGCCTTGTTTTCACAGCTAAGCAAGAAGCTGATTTTGCTAGTTACTTGAAAGATTGTGCAAGAATGTTCCATGGACTCACAACTAAAAACGTTCGTATTTTGGCGTACGAGATGGCGAAAGTCAATAACATTGCACATCCTTTAACCTGGGATGAGCAAATGATGGCAGGGAATGACTGGCTTTGTGGATTTTTGCGACGGAATCCCGAGCTGACCATAAGGCAACCTGAGGCAACATCTCTGGCTAGAGCTACAGCTTTCAACAAACATAATATTTGCACCTTCTTCAACATTGTGAAGGAAACCATTACAAAACTAAATGTGAGTGGAGCTCAAATCTACAATTTGGATGAGTCAGGTCTGACCACTGTACAGAAAGTGCCAAAAGTAATTGCCCCACGAGGAGTGAAGCAAATAGGCCAGGTGACATCCAGAGAAAGAGGAGAACTGGTCACAATATGTTGCATTGTGTCAGCTGCGGGTCACATTATCCCTCCAGTTTTTGTGTTTCCCAGAAAAATTTTTTAAGAATTTTTTGCTTGCTGGAGCACCTGAAGGTTCCCTTGGCCTTGTGAATGAATCAGGTTGGATGACCCGTGATAATTTCGTCAAAGTTATAAATCACTTCATTAAGCATTCAAGACCTTCCAAAGACTTCCCTTTGATTTTGATCTTGGACAATCACGATTCCCACATTTCATTTGAATCACTTGAACTGTGCAAGAAAAACAACATTCATGTGATCACGTTGCCACCACACACCTCATCTAAAACTCAGCCCTTGGACCGTTCAGTTTTTGGACCCATGAAGTCGGTCTACAACAATGCGTGTGATTCATGGATGATGAAAAATGTTGGGACACCACTGACAATCTATTAAGTTGTAAATCTAGGAGGCCACGCTTTTCTTAAAGCGGCAACTCCCATTAACATTCAATCAGGCTTTGCAGTGTCAGGTATTTGGCCCTTTAACGAAGATGTTTTTACAGAAGATAATTTTATGCCTTCAAAAATAACGAACAGGCCCATCAGCAAGGACAGTGAAAATGCCACTTTAGAAAGCAATGAACAGACAGGATCAGCATCTCCACATTGTGGTACCAGCACAGATCAAACTGCACAAGAATTTCATGAAAATCAGAAAGAGTGTAATGTTGAGAACCTTGTAGATGACTTGCAGGAAATATCAGGGAGTCTTCGACATAAAGCTACTTCTTCCTTTACTTCGCCTCATGTTTTCAGAGGACTACCAAAAGCCGGTCCGCGAAAAGATTCAAATAATGTGAGGAAAAGAGGGAAAACTATGCTGGCTACTTCTACGCCAGAAATGGATCGAATTAGGGAAAGAGCGGTGATGAAAGAAAAGGCAGCAAAAGTTCCACCCAAAAAGGCAAAGAGACAGCTGCTGAAAGAACTTGATGTTGATTCAGATCCAGAAACTGACATTTCGTTTTGTGATGACACAGATTCTGATGTTTCATTTGGTGAAAATGAGGAGTGTACGGTTAGCTTGACTGGTATGCGTGAGGTTTTTGAAGGCCAGTGTGTGCTATGTGAATATGGAACAAAGAAGACTTGTGTTTACTATGTAGGAATTGTAAGGGGAGACATTGATGATGATGGTGATGTTGAGGTAGAGTTCTTGCGCAAGAGTGAGAAGGTTGCTGGTAAATTTGTTAAGCCTAAGATAGAAGATGTCGCCAGTGTCTCAATTACATGTATTAAAGCACAGCTTACTAGATCTACAATCACTGGAACCACTTCTAGGACCAAAGATGGCTGTCTTCAAAGAAAGTCTTGCAGGCATAAATGTTCGATAAAACTTTATATTAGATTAATATATCATATTAAACTTTTTTACTGTCGCTTAAAATAATAAAAAAAACTGCAAATATCCTTTTAATGATTATTTATTTCTTATAGCAATATGGATGAGTTGTTGCTGCTTCTTTGTAAAAAAAAAAAGGTCCATTTCTCCCCACTATGGTTCATTGCTCCTCACGTGCTGATCCATTTCACCCCAATGGTGGTCAATTTCTCCCCATGTTCATATACATTTTTGAAATGCATTTTGTAAAGAAACATATAGAAATAGATTGCTAACTGTTTTCCCCCTTTAAAATAAATGAATGTACAACATTTTAGTCATGGTTTTGTTATGTTTCGATAAAATCTGTTCCGGTGATGAGCAAAAATTGAAAACTACAAAATTGCTGGTCCATTTCTCCCCAGTCTCCCCTATCTTCTTCATGGTGAATTTCATCAACACTAACATGATTTTCTCCCGTGTTTTGCCAAAGGGCGTAGATGACCATAAGAGAAGAAAGAACGGTACTTCAATTTTAATTCACCGCAAACAAAGAAGAATCCCTTCGAACCTCATTTGCATCGGTCCGGCAATCATTTTCCGGTTAAGTATTTGGTGGACTGCTGGACGTGAGAGCTCTAGTCATTTTTTTTTTACCGAAAACCCATGGCCACAGAGCTGAAATGCAAACGTCTACCCGCTACACCAACGCAGCTCTACAATCCTTGATTTCTATAATATAATTTATCAAATATATCATGTATAAAATTACCACATCAATGTTATGTGATCTGTCAACATAAAATTAAACTTAGGGTTTGTTTAAAATAATCCCTTTGCAGATACTACCGTAGGAAATGGCGTGACTTAACATATACTAGATTACAGCATTATTCGGTTTGGTGATACTTTATCTTTCCTTCTCGGAGAAATGTATAAAGAGGATGGCGATGCTGAGAGGCTCCGAGTCGCCGGGAGCATTTACAAAAGTTGTATGATACGCTCATACGCTTCGTGGTCTCTTGTTGGGAGAGCTTGGAGAATATTAATAATAACTTTTGAGAAATTCAAAACAATGTTTTCCCGTAGTGAATTTGAATAACGAAGACACAAACAATAGATTGCACGATTTATTGCCTGGCATATTTCGCTGCATCTCGTCAGGTACATACTGCAGAAATCACACAACTTACGTGAAATTAACTAGATAAATCCTTCAAGTTGAAATATACACAATTTCGCACAGTAATGTCACTTATCTACCACGGTAATTTTAAGCTGACTAACATGTCTTTCTGTTTACACAATTCTGGCTTGCGTTGATAGATCATAATTGCTTCTGCAAATTTTAACAAGCGAGTATTTTGTGTTCTAAACAACACGCGAAATGCAGTGTCTCTGGACACAACATGGCCACTGGCGACAATGTGCCTGCCGATTGAAGACGCCGGGAGCTTCCGGTGTGTCGGCTCCTCGCGGCTAGCATCTCCTGTGTGTAGTATCTTGTTCACCCATTGAGGTATGTGTTCTGACACCCGTTTGTTAAGCTGTCTCTCCGTTCGACCAATGTAAACGGCCTGGCATCTACATGTGAATTGGTAAATACAATTGTTTGTGGCGTACAGAGGAACAGGCTCTTTGACTGTTGGTGTAGGAATGGGTACGGTTTTACATCTAATGACTGGAGTTGCCGCACAGAATGTTCGACCTACTGCTGTAGTAAGCCGGTCTTGTAGACGTTGCATTACGTCATCCCCTCGAAAGGTTAGCTGGATGAATACCTTGAGTTTAGGGACTGTAGTTACGTCTGCTTTGGGTTTGGGCTGTTGGCAATGGCGCTTTATAAATCCTGTGGAGTACCCATTCAGGTTTAAGACATTCTTCAAAGTTTTAATTTCCTCTGTCAGTGTGTCCTGGGTGCATATCTTTCTAGCACGGTCAAACAAGGTCCGTACTAAGCCCCGTTTGTACTGGACAGGTGTGAAGCTCTGAAAATTTAGGTATTGGCCAGTCCATGTTTCTTTGCGATACACCGATCTTTGCCAGTCATTAGATGTAAAACCGTACCCATTCCTACACCAACAGTCAAAGAGCCTGTTCCTCTGTACGCCACAAACAATTGTATTTACCAATTCACATGTAGATGCCAGGCCGTTTACATTGGTCGAACGGAGAGACAGCTTAACAAACGGGTGTCAGAACACATACCTCAATGGGTCAACAAGATACAACACACAGGAGATGCTAGCCGCGAGGAGCCGACACACCGGAAGCTCCCTGCGTCTTCAATCGGCAGGCACATTGTCGCCAGTGGCCATGTTGTGTCCAGAGACACTGCATTTCGCGTGTTGTTTAGAACACAAAATACTCGCTTGTTAAAATTTGCAGAAGCAATTATGATCTATCAACGCAAGCCAGAATTGTGTAAACAGAAAGACATGTTAGTCAGCTTAAAATTACCGTGGTAGATAAGTGACATTACTGTGCGAAATTGTGTATATTTCAACTTGAAGGATTTATCTAGTTAATTTCACGTAAGTTGTGTTATTTCTGCAGTATGTACCTGACGAGATGCAGCGAAATATGCCAGGCAATAAATCGTGCAATCTATTGTTTGTGTCTTCGTTATTCAAATAATAACTTTCTCAGAGGTGGTCAGCATGACTGAATGGATTAGAGCGCCCTCTTAAAAACTTCTTCCGTGCTGATGGCGAGTTAGTGTTTCAACCCCTACATCGCTCAGTTGGACTAAAATGTTGACTTCTTGTCCTTGACTTTGGAACGTAAATTTTAAGTACCTCTGAAATCGGAGTGGGTTTGCCTGATGGCGAGGGACACTGGTATTAGGAAAAGCTATCCCATACACAAAAATCAGTCCAGCGTGGATTACACTTGAATTCAAAGCGAGCGAACGGAAGAAAAAAAAAACGTTCTCAGATAATGGCGAAAAACATACTCCAGGTGTAAGTTGCACATGTGAAAAATTATACTTCTTCTTCTTCTTCTTCTTCTTCTTCTTCTTCTTCTTCTTCTTCTTCTTCTTCTTCTTCAGCGTTAAGAGCCATTGAGGTTCTTTGCTGCAGATACAATCTAACAATCCGTCTCCATTCGTCTCTCCGGTTGACCTTCTCTTGTCAGTCGTTGATTCCAAGTGCTTGTGTAGGTCTGTATATCACTATATGTATTATACTATTATCTCTCCACCGTCTTCTTGGTCTACCTCGGGGTCTACGGTCATCTATTTCCTGAGTGTAAGCGAGTTTTGTTTTCCTATTGTCTTCCATTCTTTCTATATGCCCCAGCCATTGTATAATTGAAAAATTATACGGTAGTTGAAAATAGCAAAGAGAAGGTCGTAATCCGCTCCAATTGATATGTATGTGTAATACGTGTACAGTCCTATAAAGCGTGATAGTCTTATAGTATGTTCCGGTTTGAATGCCTTCATTCACGATCAATTATTTTGAAAACTGTCTGTTGCATCGTTATGAAATTTTTCCAGCCGTCTTATATTTACCCCCACCCAAGGAATATGTCTTTGATAGGTCCAAAAACAACTTAAATCATTGAAAGCGGCGACATTCCTTTGATGTTTTGCTGAACAACTAGTGATTTCTCTCTAAAAAATAATTATGTTTACGGTAATGGGGGACCTACAAATCCAGATGACGTATCCGGTTTCGTATGGGAGTGGGTGCAATGAAAGAAGTAGCTTATAATCTACAGGGTCGGCTGCATTGCACCGGGTTTTTATCCCATATGGCTCAGTTTCTTTCCGCAGCGCGGAAAGCGTCGCACAAAGCACGAACTCCGTAGCTCCAGCGAAAAAAAAATGCATTCTTGAAATGAAAGACGCGGCCCGGAATCGAACATACAACCTTCGGAGCCCGAGTCAGACGGCTTGACCACTTCACCACGGAGAATCCCGAGAGGGGTGCAATGTGTAATATTAGTAAAGACAGAGAATTTACAGAGGCACGGGGTAAATAATTTGTAAATTAACAGGAAAGTAGAAGGACTATATTTCTTACCTTATTTTTCATTTCCTTCTTGTTTCTTCAGCTGATGCTGAGTGATGCTGTAATGTTTAGGGCCTGCAATTCGTCTGAATAGTTGGAGCAAAATATCCCAGTAAGTGTGTACGTAGATTAAGGTCTGCGATCTGCTCAGACCTTAATCTGTGTCGGACAATTCCAGTAGGTTGCTGATTGCTCTCGATTGCATAAAATTCAATCCATCCTTTCTCCAATAGTCCTCTTCCTCTTTCAACACATGGTCCTCACATTTTTTCCAGTAACTTTTATCAATATTTAATAGCGCGGACAGACAGACAGACAGAAAGGTAGGTAGATAGGTAGGTAGGTAGGCAGAAAGGTAGGTGGGTGGGTCGGTCGGTCGGTGGGTCGGTCGGTCGGCCGGCCGGCAGGCAGGCAGGCAGGAGATAGGTAGCTAGCTAGCTAGCTAGCTGGCTAGATAGATAGATAGATAGATAGATAGATAGATAGATAGATAGATAGATAGATAGATAGATAGATAGATAGATAGATAGATAGATAGATAGATCCATCACCGCCAGAAGCCGGGCCTTGTCAGCTAGTTTATTTATATAATCACGTTTCATGAAAGAACCCCCATTTGGAGACACCTCTGAATCTTCGCGCTGTTTGTTTCAAAACGGAAATCACGTGAAAATTTTAAAAAATGTGGGGACGTGTCTTGGTGAAGCTGTAATACTGTTAAAATGATGGACGTAATCTCTAAGTCGTAATTTATATACGGCATATAAACAAACTTTGAAATCTGCTGTACAATCTCCAGAACAACAATTTTTTTGTTGGGTGGACATAATGATAAGGTCATATACTAAATCTCATCATTTTCCCTCAGTTGGTTACTGAGATATTGAATTTTATACTGAGGCAACAAAAAAAAAAAAAAAACACTTTATAGCATATCACAGACTTATACTACTTATAGCAGGCTCCTAACATTATGTATTCATTGTCTTTGTTTCTGCTGCTTCTTCCTACTCAACGTCTCTTCATACATTTACTTTAGTGAAGTCCTGGTCTGCCATGATATTTAGTCTTTATATTGCATTTCCTCGCACCAGGATAAGGCTTGTACACTCCCAATTGAATTCCTCCACCTGAAGCCGTTGATACAATGTGGGGTGTCGGGTGTAGTGAGCGCCGCCCAACATTCGGCGCTAACATACATCAGGTAGTACCGTCTACTGTCATACGATAGCTCAAGCACATCCATATCTGACTAAAGTCTGACTTTTTTTTTGTTATGTTGCATATCCCTTACAGGACGTTGCAGTCAACACCAGCATTTGCAGCTGCTGTTGATGTACTAGGCAAGATTACGCTCAGTAGTTTGCCACTGCTTTCTAAGCGACCGGCTCACATACCCCTAAGGTACCAACGCGACAAGAACCGCTACCGATTCTCGCGCAGGTTACGTTACTCACGAGCATATACGGGATTACGGAGAAAGACGTTAACTTCTAGGCCAAGGAGACGGTTGTCTAAGACATTATAGTAATAATAGTATTGACCGATGCAGGTCAGCATGGTCGAATGGATAAGAATGCATGTTCTTAAGCATCCGGTGTGCTGATGCCGAAGTTAGCGGTTCAACCTCTACACCGGACAGCTGGACTAAAATGTTGACCTGTCGTCCTTGACTCGGGGACGTAAATTACAAGTACCTCTGAAGTCGGAGTAGGTTCGCCTGACGGCGAGGGACACTATTAATGGGGAAAGCTAATCCACACGCAAAATTCAGACCATCAGTACTATAGTGTGTATTGTATATATATATATAGTTATATGCCACACTTGAGATGATTGATAACTAAGTTCCATTTACTTGAAGCATACTATTCTACAACAGGTTTACAATATAAAATAACACAAAGTAATGGACTAATGCAGCTTTCTTCTTCTTCAGCGTTCCGAGCCATTGAGGTTCTTTGCTGCAAATACAATCCGTCTCCATTCGTCTCTCTGGTGGACCTTCTCTTGCCAGTCGTTGATTCCAAGTGTTTGTAGGTCTGTACATGTATTATCTCTCCACCGCCTTCTTGGTCTACCTCAGGGTCTACGGTCATTTATTTCCTGAGTGTAAGCGAGTTTTGTTTCCCTATTATCTTCCATTCTTTCTATATGCCCCAGCCATTGTAGTCTATTAGCCTTCATGATACCAATGATTAGCGGGGAGTTAAACAGATCATAAATGTCTTTGTTACTTCTTCTTTTCCACTCTCCACTTTGTGTATCCCTAATGGGTCCAAAGATGCGTCTTAAAATTTTGTTCTCAAAAGTTTGTAACAAGGCTTCGTCTCCTTTCGTTGTACTCCAGGTTTCAGAGCCATACAGCACAACTGGTCTGATCAGTGTTTTGTATATTGTGATTTTGGTGTTACGAGATAGCGCCTTTGATTTTAGTAGATGTTGTAGTGCATAGTATATCTTATTTCCAGAGTTGATTCTAGTTTGTATTTCTTCCCTTATGATGTTGGAGCAGTTGAAGATCGTACCCAGGTATTTGTATGTTTCCGTTCTTTTAATGGTCATATTATCTATTTGTATGTGGCCAGAGTTTCTAGCCATTCCGTCTCTTGAAATTACCATATATTCTGTCTTATCTTGGTTGATAACCAGCCCCATCTGTTGGGCTTTTTCCTTTAAGTGAGTCAATATTTCCAATGTCTTTTGTTCACTTTGCCCTATAATATCTATATCATCTGCATAACCAAGCAGCTTGGATGTTCCTCCAATATCACATTCCTCCTTTACCTTCCTTACAACTTTCTCTAGAGCCAGATTGAAGAGTAGCGGCGATAGTGCATCACCCTGTTTCAAGCCAGATGTTATTTGGAAGGGGTCTGATTTCCTACCTTTATATGTTACTATATTATAAGTATCTTCCATGCATAGTCTGGTCATGTTGATTAACTTCCTTGGTATTCCAAATTCCTGCATAGCATTCCATAGACTATTCCTATGGACACTATCATAAGCCTTTTTAAAATCCACAAACATGTTATGGAGATCTCTTTTATATTCCCAATGTTTCTCGGCTATTTGTCGTAAGATAAATATCTGATCTATTGTTGATCTGTTTTGTCTAAAACCCGCCTGGTAGTCACCTAATATGTCTTCTGAATATGGTTTTAGTCTATTTAGTAATACTGCGGATAGTATCTTATAGCTTGTGGACAGTAGTGATATTCCTCTATAATTTCCACATTGGAACTTGTCTCCTTTCTTAAAGATAGGTATCAATAATGACTCTTTCCAGTCATGGGGTAATTCTTCTGTTCTCCAGATTTTTATTATTAGTTCGTATAGCTTTAGATGTAATGCATGGCCACCTGCCTTTATAAATTCAGCAGCAATTCCATCAGTCCCAGTTGCCTTATTGTTTTTAAGTCGTGTGATTACATATAGGATTTCTTCAAATGTAGGTTCTTCAATTTGTGGTTCGCATGTTAGAACCTCTTCTTGTGAGAAAATGTTACTTGGAGCTTCACAATTTAGTAATTCAATAAAATATTCTTTCCATGTGTTGCACATTTCCTCATTGGTATTTATCATATTCCCATTTTTGTCTTTTAAACCATATGTGTTTTGTTGGTGCCCTCGTTCCATTGACTTCAGTTCTTTAAAAAATTTTCTGGATTCATTTTTATGGTGATTAGTTTCCATATCTTTGATTATATTACTCATATATTCTCGCTTCTGCTGTCTGACTATTTTTGTAGCCTCTTTACATTCATTTCTATAATGCTCTTCCTTTTGGATGTTATTGATGTCATTTAACCATACATGTCTGGCATTCTTCTTCCTAATGACTGCTTCTTCACATTTTTGATTGAACCATCTGTTCTTTCTATGCGTGGTTAACACACCGAGACATTCTTCTGCGGTAGACTGAATTGTATTCTTGATGTTCAACCAAGTTTGGTCAATGCCTTCCTCCAAAGGGTTTTGCAGAGTTTCAAGTTTACATTTTATTTCATCTGTAAATTTCTCTTTGACTGTAATGTCTTGCAGTTTTTCTCTGTTATATGTTGGGTGTAATCTTTGTAATTTAGTATAGAAAGCTCTCTTAATTTTTATTTTAAATTTTGCTCCAACGAGGAAGTGGTCACTGTGGCACTCAGCTCCTCTATAACTTCTGACTTGCTGTATGTTTGATGCATTTCTGTTGTTAATTAAAATGTGATCTATTTGATTATAGGTTCTCTTGTCACATGATTTCCAAGTTTGTTTGTGTATATCCTTTCTTTGTAGTCTGGTACTGCTAACCTGCAGTCCTTTGGCTTCTGCCAGGTTGATGACTCTCCATCCATTATCATTTGAAGTTGTATGTAGGCTTTCCATACCGGCCACTTTTTTATTAGTTTGCTCTCTACCTATTTTTGCATTGAAGTCTCCCAGCACAATCAGGATGTCCTGTTTGGGGGTTTCTTCTATGACATCTTCCAGATCATTATAATTTATAAAAGTCTTCTTTAATATCATCTTCTTTCTCTTCAGTAGGTGCATGTACATTAATCATCGTTATATTTTTCCATTTACCTTTTATTCGTAATTTACTAATCCTGTCATTAAAAGCTTTAAAGTTTAAAACGTTCCCCCATAACTCTTTTTTGATGACAAATCCTGTTCCTAATTCATGTTTATTTTGGGTGTTTCCTCCATATATTATAGTCATTCCATTTTGCTCTAAAGTACCCTCTCCTGGCCACCTTATTTCTTGAATTGCTGTTATATCCATTTGATATTCAATCAGCTCCCGGGTTAGTTCTTCAGCTGCTCCAGCTCGATATAGTGTCCGTACATTCCATGTTCCAAATCTCAAAAGCCCTTTAACGTTCCAAGGTCGTTGTCCAGATAAGTCAGTCCGATATCGAGGCTCATGTATTTGTTTCGTAACAAAGAAAGGTTTTTACAAAGGTGGGGATGTTAACCCCACGCTTCAACCCCCAACCTGGAGGACCAGGGTGTTTCTCTTTGTCTGTTCTCTACCCTTTGACCTGTCCGGCTTGGGAGGCCCTGCTGGTAGCTACGCTACCGCCGGCATAGCTCTCAGGGTCATTGAGAAACTCAAGCTCCCCCACCACGACAAGGTGGAAACACCATCGGGGGAGAGTGCAGCTTTACAGAACAGAATTAAGAAACATACAGGGCGTTGTGGCGGCTATAACATGAGTTTCACGTTGATACTCTGTTATAGACAGCCGCGGGAGTTGTGGGTCATGGGGACCGGGGTAGGGGATGGTAACGGTTCTGTGAAGATCCCAGGTAAATGAGTGGAACTGCTACACGAAAAAAGGGGCAGAAAGATAAGGCGGAAGCCAGGTAACTGTCCATACAAAGTCCATGGCTTCTGGATCCAGTAGTTCTGTAAACATTTGTTGAGGAGAGTGCTAAAATGGCGAACGGAGGTGGCGATCCAGTTATACTAGCAACAGCTGGGTACGATCATAGAATACGGTTTTGGCAAGCCCACAGCGGTATTTGCCACCGAACTGTGCAGCATCCGGATTCAGTATCCTTTGAGCATGTTTTGCTAGATGCAGGACTATATTGCACAATAAAATAATAACTTATACTATATAATATATATATTATATAATATATAAACAAAAATAAACTTCTTCTTCTTCTTCTTCTTCTTCTTCTTCTTCTTCTTCTTCTTCTTCTTCTTCTTCTTCTTCTTCTTCTTCTTCTTCTTCTTCTTCTTCTTCTTCATTTTCTTGTGCCTTGTCTATTAATAATTTTGTCTGATCTAGAGATCCTATTCCAGGATGTGGATGATCAATGGGAAACTTTGAAGAATTCAATCAACGTGGCTGCAGAAACAACTATTCCAAAATTAAAGAGGGTGGGTCGTAAGAAATGGATGACTGAAGAAATTTTACACCTCATGGAAACAAGAAGACTCAACAAAAATAATTCTGTCAAATATGAAGAAATTCACAGACAAGTCAGAACATTATGTAAGGAGGCAAAAGAAGCATGGCTTGAGGAAAAGTGCTTAGAAATTGAAAACCAACACGACAGTCAAAATACCAAATTAGTGCACAAAAGAATTCAGGAACTTACTAATATTAATAAAAGAACAAGTACACCTACAGGGCGTCTAAAAACTGAAGATGGCAAAATCATAATAGAAAAAGACCAGATTCTACAGGTATGGACAGATTATGTGAAACACCTTTATTATGATAACAGAGATGAACAGTATGATATTAGATTTAATAATGAAGGACCGCCAATTTCGGAGATGGAGGTTCGAAATGTTCTTAAGCATATGAAAGCTGGCAAGGCCCCCGGTGCAGATAACACCACAACAGAAATGATTAAAGCTTTAGAAGAATTTGGACTAGATCAAGTCACCAGACTGCTGAACACATTATATGATACTGGAGATATACCTCCTGAATTATGTAACTCTATATTTATTGCAATCCCAAAGAAATCAGGAACCTTGGAATGTGATCAACATAGAACAATTAGTATAATGAGTCACATCACAAAGATTTTGCTAAGAATTATCATGCAAAGAGTGAGGAAGAAGATACAATCTGAAATAGGGGAAGAACAATGCGGGTTTGTAGAAGGAAAGGGTACAGTAAATGCTGTGTATATGCTGCGAACAGTTATTGAACGTGCTATAGAAGTAAACAAGGATATACATCTTTGCTTTATTGACTATACAAAGGCTTTTGATAGAGTTAGACATGTCAAGATGGTGAATATGCTTGCAGATCTACAAATTGATAGGAAAGACATTAGACTTATAAAAAATATATATTGGAAACAACAAGCTGCAATAAGGTTTGATAATGAAGTGGGACAGTATCAGCCAATTAAGAGAGGTGTTAGGCAGGGATGTGTGATGTCTCCAGATCTTTTTTCACTATACAGTGAAAATATTTTCAGAAATGTAGAGGATATAAATGGAATCAGCATTGGAGGACGAAACATCAATAACATCAGATATGCAGATGATACAGTATTAATTGCAGACAATGCGCAGGACCTGCAACAGTTAGTAGATGCGGTTGTTGTACACAGTGAGCAACTGGGGTTAGAATTAAATTGTAAAAAGACTCAGGTTGTGGTCGTCACTAGGAAGGAAGAAGTGCCACAATGTAATATACAAGTAAATGGAAATATTCTTCAACAAGTGAATCGGGACAATTATCTTGGAACAGTCATAACATCTGATGGGAGATGCCTTGAAGAGATTAGAACAAGAATCGCCATGGCGAAAGTAGCCTTTAGCAAGATGAAAAACATTCTGACCAATAAAAAGATGTCAATTGAAACGAGAAAAAGAGTGTTGAGGGGATACATAGAGCCTGTTCTTTTGTATGGATGTGAAACTTGGACAATGAGCAGTCAAGCTGAAAAGCATCTGATGGCTGCAGAAATGTGGTTTCTGAGGAAAATGCAAAGAATACCATGGACAGACAGAAAAACCAATGACCAAGTACTACAGGAGACAAATGAACATCGTAAACTGATTAGAGAAATTAGACGTAGACAGTCAAAATTTGTTGGACATGTTATGAGAAGAAATGGATTGGAGAACTTAGTGACAACTGGCAAGATCGAGGGGAACAGACCAAGAGGAAGACCGAGAGGAAAATACCTGGATGGCTTGGCCACATGGCATGGACGAGACAGGAACACTGAGCTGATCCACGACACTGGTGATCGAGTGAAATGGCGAGTCATGACCGCCCACGCTTTCCGGCATGGCACATGATTGATTGATTGATTGATTTACATTCAGTTCTATATAAAATATAAACACCTAACTTGAAAAATTAAAACGATGTGTGTTGTGTTCATCATGGCAGTTCATGTTGATGTTCTTGATTTGACAAATTTGGTTGGTCCAGTTTGGACGTTGGGAACAAAGAATAATGACAGTGTAATCTACTGTGCATGTCATAATGAGGGTTGGGGTGAGCATGCATACCTCGTCGTCATCATCATCATCCATCTAGTGCCTTGCCGGCTGGCATAGACGATCATGCCTCTCCACAAATTACGATCTCCGACGTCATGGATCAATTCATGTGTTGACTCCCTTCCTTGCCATGATATGGAATAGAGAGAAAAAGCAGCGGCTGCAGCAGGATATAACAATATGAAATGGAAACAAATAGGTATTTTAAACTCCTGTGAGAAAAAACGAACTAAACATCAACAAACGTTGCACATACCTTACAAGGAGATCCACGTGTCGCGAAATACAGGTGAAAAATCCGAAATCAGAAGCACTCAATAAATATAAAAATGAATAATAAAATAAGATAAAATACACACGAACGCATACAATACGACACACAGACGTTTCGATTCTCAGAATCTTTGTCAATGACAACACAGCTAACAACGAGATACAGCAAACGAAAGACCACAATACACTAACACACGATCTATAACTTAGCCACGTGAGGCCGGAAAGGTGACTTGGCCAGCTGAATTAAAAATGGGTTGCCAAAAAGGATTGGAGTAGCCAAAAATATGTGAACAGTCTGCTATGAAAATATAGGAAAGTGAGGACAATTAAGTTAGATATGGGGTGGGGGGGAACAGCATAGTAATAGATAGTGTGAACAATTAGGGAAGATGCCACAGTTATACTGTAGCGTCCACAACCGTATTAATTCCGGCTGGGTGGATGCATCCCAGATTGTTGATTAGTTGGCATTCAATTTTAAATCTGACGCCGCTATTGGAGAAGCAAGGTTTTAGTGCGGTGACACATGCATCATCGGCTCCATTATGGTTGAAGGAATTGAAATGGTTGGGGACAGGTTTGTCAGCGTCCTGATTGATGTCCCTGAGGTGTTCCCTGAAACGATCCGCAAGACGTCTGCCCGTTTGGCCAATGTATTTCATGTCACATCGTTTGCAGATGATAACATAAATCAGATTGCGGGATGTGCAAGTGAAAGAATCTTTCAAGGTGAAGGTACCTCGGGGAAATGCAATCTCTGGTGTCTGAACAACGTATGGGCATGTCAGACAGTTCCTACGATGGCATTCGAATGTGCCCACGGATGAGGTAACCGTGGGGAGGCGACTATGCACAAGGTGGTCTCTGAGGCTCTGGTTACGGCGGAAAATTACCCTGGGGCCATTGGAGAATACCTCACGAGTGGTAGGATCGGATTCCAAGATGGACCAGTGTCTCAGGAAAATGTGCTTGATGGCATAGGCATTTGGGTGGAAGGTGAGGATAAGCTTGGGTTCATTGTTCGGAGGTCACGTATGCTTGGCGAGGGACATTTCCCGCGAGACCTGGGTTATGCGGCAGAAAGCTGTCGACAAGACGTCCTCTGGGTAGGACCGTCTGCGGAAAAAGTCCAGCATTTCGTGGGCTCTCTCGAGGAAGTCATTATCGTCCTGACAGATACGACGAAGGCGGAGTAGCTGGGAATATGGGATGGAATCTTTGCAGCTTTTGGGGTGGGATGAGCTGTACAGGAGGAAACCGTGAGCATCAGTAGGTTTATAGTACACGGAGGTTGTCAGGCCTGTAGGGTTTAACTTGATGGTGGTGTCAAGGAAATTGACAGAGGTGGTAGAAATTTCTGAGGTGAATTTGATCGATGGATGGAAGTTATTGACATAATTAATGAAACGGTTCAGTTCCGCCTCTGACATGTCAGTGAGACCTATGCCGTCATCGATGTAGCGTCGGTAAAAAGAAGGGAGAAGACCATCATAGCTAAGTTCAATCTGGTGTTCCAGATGTCCCATAAATACTTGTCGACAGCTTTCTGCCGCATAACCCAGGTCTCGCGGGAAATGTCCCTCGCCAAGCATACGCGACCTCCGAACAATGAACCCAAGCTTATCCTCACCTTCCACCCACATGCCTATGCCATCAAGCACATTTTCCTGAGACACTGGTCCATCTTGGAATCCGATCCTACCACTCGTGAGGTATTCTCCAATGGCCCCAGGGTAATTTTCCGCCGTAACCAGAGCCTTAGAGACCACCTTGTGCATAGTCGCCTCCCCACGGTTACCTCATCCGTGGGCACATTTGAATGCCATCGTAGGAACTGTCTGACATGCCCATACGTTGTTCAGACACCAGAGATTGCATTTCCCCGAGGTACCTTCACCTTGAAAGATTCTTTCACTTGCACATCCTGCAATCTGATTTATGTTATCATCTGCAAACGATGTGACATGAAATACATTGGCCAAACGGGCAGACGTCTTGCGGATCGTTTCAGGGAACACCTCAGGGACATCAATCAGGGCGCTGACAAACCTGTCCCCAACCATTTCAATTCCTTCAACCATAATGGAGCCGACGATGCATGTGTCACCGCACTAAAATCTTGCTTCTCCAATAGCGGCGTCAGACTTAAAATTGAATGCCAACTAATCAACAATCTGGGATGCATCCACCCAGCCGGAATTAATACGGTTGTGGACGCTACAGTATAACTGTGGCATCTTCCCTAATTGTTCACACTATCTATTACTATGCTGTTCCCCCCCACCCCATATCTAACTTAATTGTCCTCACTTTCCTATATTTTCATAGCAGACTGTTCACATATTTTTGGCTACTCCAATCCTTTTTGGCAACCCATTTTTAATTCAGCTGGCCAAGTCACCTTTCCGGCCTCACGTGGCTAAGTTATAGATCGTGTGTTAGTGTATTGTGGTCTTTCGTTTGCTGTATCTCGTTGTTAGCTGTGTTGTCATTGACAAAGATTCTGAGAATCGAAACGTCTGTGTGTCGTATTGTATGCGTTCGTGTGTATTTTATCTTATTTTATTATTCATTTTTATATTTATTGAGTGCTTCTGATTTCGGATTTTTCACCTGTATTTCGCGACACGTGGATCTCCTTGTAAGGTATGTGCAACGTTTGTTGATGTTTAGTTCGTTTTTTCTCGCAGGAGTTTAAAATACCTATTTGTTTCCATTTCATATTGTTATATCCTGCTGCAGCTGCTGCTTTTTCTCTCTATTCCATATCATGGCAAGGAAGGGAGTCAACACATGAATTGATCCATGACGTTGGAGATCGTAATTTGTGGAGAGGTATGATCGTCTATGCCAGCCATTAGGCCGACGCATCTGACGTTTGTGGGCATTTGTTGACCGGGTTAGCCTTCCCGGGTGTTTCGATGGACATTCCACTCTCACTCGAATGTTTTCATGTTGTGCCCTTTTATTTGCGCCCTTAGGCTGACACATCTGACTTCTGGGGGGATTTGTTGACTGGGTTAACCTTCCTGTGTGTTTCGAAGGACATTCCACTCTTACTTAAACGTTTTTGCATTTTGCCTGTTTATTTGCATCTTTCGGCCAACACATCTGACTTCTGCGGGCATTTGTTGACCAGGTTAACCTTCCCGGGTGGATTCTCTGTTTAATATTGTTGTTGCAGAATAACTGGAACCGTCTGTTGTAGTAAAAGTCCCAGCAGAAGTAGCAGCAGCAGTAGTCTGTAGTATTTAACTAGTAGTAATCAGTCTGAGAGCAGCTGGCTGAGTGGCTAAGAATGGCGGATTCTCCTTTGGGAGACCCGAGTTTGAATTCTCGAAAAGGTGTGGATGTTTTTCTGTTGGCGGAAAAAAGAAAACCCTAATCTGCACAGTTTGCCGCGTCTGCACTAGCCAGGTGGCCTTAATTCCTTAAGCTCAAGATATGCTATACAGATTTAGTGAAACCTTTTTTAATATTTATGATGTTCTGATATTGATATCAGTGTATTTTGTCATTGGCGTACACATTTGCCTTAACCCGTACACAGCAAGTGAATGCACTAGATATTACACCTGACAAACAGTTGATAGCGGCTGCAGGTATGGATAGTGCTCAATAGCTTTGAAGACATTTCTGAGTATTATTTGTGTGTTTTTTGTGTGTGGGTGGGTGAGGGGCATGCATATGCACACATGTGTCTTTATAAAACAAAACAAATGTGTGTTAAGTCCATTGTGCATTATCAACATTGCACTCCTGTAATGTCCATAGGTGCACCAGTCTCCATAATAAATCCTTTTATACAATAATTTTCTTATGCTGTAAAAATTCCATGCTGCCCATAATGTGAATCATACAGGTTCTGTTACCATTGTACCTCTAAGCATAACCGGCTGGGATGACCAGCCCTGTCTTTCTACAAGCCTGGGTCCACTCAAGAGACATACTGGTACTGTCACTACTAGGGTTGAACCCCAGTCTACTGTATTGGTAAGTAAGTGGATACAAGAGCCCCTAGTGAATCATCATCATGTACTGTGCCTATCAACATAGGCAGTAGGCAGTCATGTTCCTCCACAACTCTATGTCATGTGTTTTTGATAAGTTTGCCTGCTAATAATGGTTCATGCCATTCTGGTAACCCATCCAATTCTGGTGACCTGTCAATGACACCTTCAATCTTTACACAAAAGGTAAAGATAGTCCTGTAGCAGATACTGCCTTTGGGGTGGGAAGTGTTAGGTCTTCACATTTTCTAAGTCATGACATATATGACTGGGTGACTGTTTCTCTTCCTTGTCACCTTTTCTTCTTGTGCAAATCTCATAAAATTCTTAACATGGTCTGGTACCCAATTTATGAGGCTGGACCAACCCCAGAGCCATCCTGTTCAGAAAAGATCATCTTGTCTTTGTTGGGGATTGTACCCTGACCACTGTATGATGTCACTGTGACCCCTAAAGTGACCCAAAATGAGCATTGTTTTGTCCTTTAAAGGAATTGTAACGGAAAGGGGATCAACTTCATTGCACCGGGTGTTACTCCACATGGCTTGGTCTCTTTCCGCAGGCCGGCCTGCTGAAAGTGTCGCACAAAGCATGAACTCCATAGCTCCAGCGACGACCCCCCTAGGAATCTCCAATAAAATTTTACAAGTGAACTGAATAATGTAATCGAACCCATAACCTTAGGAGTGCGATGCAAGTGTCACAACCACTTCGCCCATGGAGTTTTGTCCTGATGTTGGTAATTATCTGTCTTTGTGAATTTGTCTCCTTCAGTACTTTAATTTTGACTTTAAGCATATCCATGGCATTCTTTGCATTTTATGAAGAAAACACATCTCTGTACTCTTAAGTTTCTTTCTGATTATTCATTATTTTTTTTTTTTTGCACTTGGTCGCTTTGAACTAAAGCATAGTCCATGCACACTATTTATAGTGTTAATGGACTGAATTTTGTGTGTGGATTAGCTTTCCCTATTAACATTGTCCCTCGCCACTTTAGAGGTACTTGTAATTTACGTCCCCAAGCCAAGGACGACAAGTCAACATTTTAGTCCAGCTGTCCAGTGTAGGGGTTGAACTGCTTACCTAGTCATCAGCACAACGGATGTTTAAGAACATGTGTTGTTATACATTCGGCCATGCGGACCTGCATTCTTTCATTATATTCAGGGTCTATGATTTACAATACTTTACAAAAGCTTGAACATTTAACATCTTGTAACTTATGTTCTGATATCCACTGACAGGAATTTTCTATGTAGAATAGTCTTCCTCTAGTGGAATACTGCTTTGCTTGGATTAGTTATCATGTCCAGTACCTTTGCATTGATTATCTCCCATACCAGTGTACATGCCATGCCATGTTTCTTCAGCCTGATCACTAATATGGAGATTCTGAACATGTCACTCCTCTGTTCCAGATGTGTTCTGAAATTGTGATCTGCTCATAAACTTATTATTGGGAGATAGTGTAATGGTTTTCCTTTGCCTTCCACATAAACGTGAGTTGTTGGTGATCTTTGCTTATAACAGCTGGCAGGAGAAGTGAGAGCCATGTTCAGAATATGTGAAGGCACTTCACACTGCCATGGGGTTACCTTAATTTAAACACACATCTCTCTAGGCATCTCAGATAAGGACGTTAAAGTAGGAGACCCCATGTGTATATTGTATGCATGAAAAATCCTTTAGCTAGTACACACAGTACAGATGTTCTAACTTCTTATATACATGCACAGAGAAGGAGTTAAAAAAAAATGCAGCTGATTTTATTGATTCATTCCCAGGGTACCAGCATATCCGTATGTACGATGTCAATTCAAATAGTCCCAATGCATTGATCAACTATGAAGGGGTGCAGAAGAACATCACATCTGTGGGTTTCCACGAGGATGGGAAGTGGATGTATACAGGAGGGGAAGACCATACAGCAAAGATCTGGGATCTGAGGTCAGAAACTGTCCAGCTTTTGTGCTGTAACACTAGATATGTGGTTGTTAAGCCTTAGGATGTTAAGTTAGCTAATTATAATTTCTCCTCCTCCTCCTCCTCCTTCACCTCCTCCTGCTTCTTCTTCTGCTTCTTCTTTTTATTATTCATCTTCCTTCCTTCCTTCCTTCCTTCCTTCCTCCCTCCCTCCCTCCCCACTCCCTCCCTCGGTTATTTCCTTCCTTTGTTTCAGAGTCTCTTCTTCTTCTTGTCATCTCCCAATGTAGCACAAACCCTCACCCAACTGATCCAAAGGTCTGTGTAAATGTGTTCACGGCCGGGTCCATGTTACAACCAGTTGTCTACACGCTGAGGTAGCAAGTATCAGGCCAACCCTGCTTAGTTGTCTCCTACAGCATGCATGATTATTTCTGTAGCAGTTAATTGTTGGGTTCAGTTACATTTTTGTGTGCAAATCGTGTCTGCATCATACAGTTATAGGCTAGGTTTTTTTTTATTGTTTCTGTCACACACATTGTCTATAGAATCTGTTATTGTTAAATAACTCATTAACCTTTCCTCTCCCTAGCAACGCACCATATGCATGATTGGCTTTGCTTCATGTGTTGCCAATCAACATCACATGTGTGACAGTACTTTTTGCATTTCAGTCAGAGCATACGAACAAAATCTGACAGTATTGTGTACAGGGTGTCATTTATATTTTATCTTTCCCCTTCCCAGTCACTTGTCTTGAATATGAGCGTAGTCCACCCTGGACTGATTTTTGCATGTGGGTTAGCTTTCCCTGTTACCAGTGGCCCTTGCCATCATGCAAACCGACTTCTGAAGTATGAGAAGTCAACATTTGAGTCCAGCTGACCAGTGTAGAGGTTGATCCCGCTACCTTGTCATCAGCATGCCGGAAGTTTTAAGAGTGAGGGCTCTTATCCATTTGGTCATGCTGACCACCACAGGTGTGATCATTTGACTGACCCCTGTGAAAGGAATAATGATTTTGTTGTAATCATCATTTCCTCCTGTGGGTGGCTGATGTGCCATTCTGTGGCTGAAAGAGTTAACTATCATAGGCCGCTGGTAATGCCAGACTTTTGGAATAATATTTCAGTGAGAATAATATTGAAAATGGGCCAATTTTTCAGCTTTAAAAAGGACTGTTGCAGATTTGACAAATTAGTTGGTTGAAAATGTGAAAGGAAAAACCACACTTCTGCATTTTTTTTTCTGTCTCATATTTAATGATTTAATAATTTTAGATATATATGTGTGTGTCATATATGTGTGTGTGTGCATTGTATGTGTATTGTACATTTAATTGATTTCTTTTTAGGTCAAGATCTTTGTCCTGCCAGCGCATCTTCCAGGTGAAGGCTCCAGTTAATTGTGTAACTCTGCATCCTAATCAGGTTGGTATCTCATCTATGTTGTTTTGCTCAGTTGGTTAAAAATAACATGGGCAGTTTGTCAGTCAATGAGTTTGTCTGCCCCTTATCAGTATTAGTAGTTATAATTCATGTGAGTAGCCAATTGTTAACTTGTATAAAACCACACTATGAGCTTTAGTTTGTCTTGAAGTATGATTATCTTGGGAAAATACAGCAATCGTTTCCTCTTACCTTCTGTCGGTTTGTAGTATGGTTGACTCCACTAACCTTTGTCTAGAAAGACAGATCCTGCAAAGGGAGAAGAGGTGAAAGGGGAGGGGGGGGGGGGGGGGGGGGGGTGAGGTTTGAAGAAGCGGTTATGTGTGGCGCCTCTTGCCTGTCAATGGCCATGTCACAGAGTTTTTAGGTATCTTATAGAGATAACTGTCCCACCACTGAACTTGTTTCCTCTCGTTGACCACCACCTATATTTGTCTACGGCTGCTTATTCAACATATTTACAACTAACCTCTAGACAAAATATCTAGAGGCCATTCCAACATCTGCCATTTGGTGGACACGATCAGTATTAGGACAGGTTCCTACCCCACATGGCCACATGAGAAGAAGACAAAAATGAAACTGGAAAGATTTGTAAAAAACAAATAGAGGAAGACAGCAAGAGAACATTCTTGACAGTCATGTGTCAAGGCATGGAAGGAAGTCAACACATGTATTGATCCACGTCGCCAGAGATCACAATTTGTGAAGATCACAATTTGTGCAGAGGCATGTTGGCAAGGCACTTGATGATGATGATGAGCTTTAATACTGAGATATTTCTAAAGCTGGGTGTCAATTAATTTGACTTGAGAAGAACTGTTTGCATTGGTTGGTTCGGAATCTTCTCGAAGACTGAGGCGTAGTTGTTAAGTAGGTCTGTTAAGTTTGATGCATTGGTGTGCAGATCATTTGAGCCCTGGACAGGGCATGTGCCTTCTGGAGTGTGGTTGTTTATAGACCTTCCTCCTGAACAATACCAAAGTATCATCTCCTCATGGGTGGTGTGCAGAGGTCGCCTTCCCTTTTCTAAACTCAGAAACCAGCAGGGTGTACAAGACAGGTACTGAAACTTTACACCAGCTAGAGGTATATTAGGGCATAACCAGGTCAGGATTTAGCAAAGTACGTATGGACTGGCTGGTATTAGGCTAAGAGTGGATTGGCTAAGAAGTGTGGTGTCTGCCTCTCATACAAGCAGACCTGGGATGATTCACAATGTAGATGGTATGAATTTTTACAAGGAAAAAAAAAAGGATGGTATATTCGCTACTGATCTTGGGGTAGCAGATCAGTTATCCAGTCTTTTCGAACAAGGATAGAAAACCAGGAGGACCTGTGTGCCCATTGCAGAGATTACAAATCCCATGTTATCAGAGGATCTGGTCGACACTCAGGACTGCGAAGAAAGGCCAGATGAACACACAATTACACTGCTACTGGTATCATTAGCATTGAGACTCTTTGCTGGCTGTTGCAGATGACGAAGCATGTATGGTGAGTTCTATGACGTTGGTTCTTGAGTTAACTCATTCGATGACAGTTAGAAACTGAAAAGAGCAGTCTAAGAATCTAAATGTCAAAATGAGAAAACTTACCCATAAACATAAATATTTATAGCAAGTGTGATTCTGGTATGTATACAACATTTGAATCCTAGTTGGTGATGTGGATTTCATGTACAGTGGTGAGATTCTCATGTTATGATCCATGACTGTCAAGACTGGAGCACCTATGGAATTATCTGAGTGCAATGAAAGTGATCCTTTGCAAGTGAAACTAATTTACAAGAACATCACAGAAGAAGAATGACGGAACAGTTGAGCAATAGAAGTGATTGGACAATTTATTTTATCCAAGCCATACACTTCAGCATAGCATAAATTATATTCCAGTTGATCAAATATAAAATTAAGAAGAATAATATTGAGGGCTATTTTAATTGTATACTTGATTTTTTTTCCCCACATATCCTTTACAGGACTTTGCAGTCAACACCAGTTTTTTTCAGCTGCTGTTGATGTTTTGGCAAGTTTTACGTTCAGTAGTTTGCCATTGCTTTCTGAACGACCGGCTCGCATACCTCCGTAAGTAATCAGCGCGATGTGATCCACTGGCAAATATCGCGCAGCTGTATTTCGTATGAGAGTATACAGGATTACGAACAATATCCTTAACCTCCTCGCCATGGAGACCGGCTTGTATTGTATAATACTTGTAATGGCTGGCAGTATATAAATAATTTATTTAATTATAAAGCCAGAAAATTACTGTTTTGTTAAATTGGCAGGGCGAGTTGTATGTTGGAGATCAGAGCGGTTCCATTCATTGCTGGGACTTGAAAACAGATCACAATGAACATTTGGTAAGTGGATGTTTGTTATTGTATTCAAACAAAACTGGAATTTCAGAAAACGATAAGTGTTTATGTAATAAGTCACTCTCATTAAATGTCAGAAATAGTATAGTGGGATGCTATATGAAACTGTTCGGCAGTGAATCATGGAATGTGAACAAATTAATTACGAAGAGCTTGGTGGAGGTGGAGATGTGCTTTCTGAGACAAATGTTGTAAATACCTTAAACAGCTAGAGTAATTAATTATTACTTGGAAGAGGCTAATAAAAGTTGAACAATAAACACAACTAGAAGAAAGAGACAGTGCTCTTTGGTCAAATGAGAATAGAGGCTTTGGAGAACGTCATGATTACTTGAAAGATCAGCAATAAAAGAGGCACAGGCAGGCCGAGAGAAATGATTCTTGGTGGTCTAAGATGAAGGTGTGGAGGAATACCATCAACAGAGTTGATCCACAACACCAAGGACTGAGATCTGTGGAGAGACATGAATGCCTGTTCCACTATGCAGGGCATGCGATGATGATGATGAATATATGCACATTGTTTTTATTAAAGTTGCATATCCTGTGCAGGACATTGCAATCATCCCCAACCCCAGGTTGATTTACTACACAGTTTTATGTGCAGTAGTTTGCCATTGCTTTCTGAACGAGAAGTGATTGTTTAAGTCCTCGTGACTGATCTGTGTGCAGATTCTAGCCATGACCCTGCCGTCAACACTGCAAAAATGATCTTACTTGTATTTCTTCTTGCATTTCAGCCACGATAAAAGAACACTTGTCTATAAATAAGCTTGTTATGAATATGTTGTCTGACTCAGTCCACATTAGCAATTTTGCATAATTTTAGTGGGCTTTTTAAAAAATTTTTATTATTCCTCACTGGTTTGTAACCAAGATGTGTCTAAATTGACTCTTATCTGTATATCAAAACCTGTTTATTGTTTATATACTGTTTATTTGCACTGAAAGTGTTTCTTTCTCTTACATCATCATTAACTAGTGCAAGTGTTTGTAATTGACATACTGATGTAGTCATGGACCATTCTGCTAAAGAAGACAAGTGCAGCTATTGAACTTACATGTTATAGAAAAATACTTAGACCACAGTGGACCAAGAAGAAGACAAATACCATAAGGCCTGAACCTCACAGAAAACTGGCTCATAAACCATTTTGTATCCAGGAAAATGAAATAATTTTCATGTTTCATTGTTTTCACTTTCATTATTGTCAGTTGTATAGTTTCATTGATTACCTGTGCTGTTGAAACGAGAAAAAGAGTGTTGAAGTGCTACATAGAACCTGTACTTTTATATGGATGTGTAATGTGGACAATGAGCAGACAAGCTGAAAAACATCTGATGGCTGTGGTAATGTGGTTCTGAGGAAAATGCAAAGAATACCATGGACAGACAGGAAAACCAATGAACAAGTCCTTCAAGAAACAAATGAAGATCGTAAGACAGAAACCCAGAGCTGATCCACGATTCTGGTGATCGAGTGAGATGGCAGAACATGACCGCCCATGCTTATCGGCATGGCACATGATGGATGGATGGATGGATGCTAGTTCTACGTTCTTCACAGTTTGATGATTTGTAATCATCATGGCTGTTATCAGTTTCAAAATCAACTTGCATTAGACCTGTTATCAATTATCTAGAAAGTCGGGGACAAACGTGCTGATTCATTTTAACAGCACAAACAGAAGTTAAAAGGTATTCTTGAAAATTATGAGTAAAATTCCTCTTCTAACAAAACATGCACATAATTCCGAGAAAAAACCAGAACCAGAAATTTTTCTCAGATGTGCTTTCAAAACCTTGATTGGATTTTTGAAGAAAGAACATGTTTTTTAAAAAGCCATAAAGAGTGATCATCTTTGTTGTTAAAAAATTATGTAATTTAATTTACTTGTTGGTTATTGTTTTAGTGTATGTAAGTTTACATTAATTGTTGTATGCATTGTTTACTTAGATACCAGAACCAGATGCAGCCATTACTTCTGTTAGTATTGACCCGATGGGCACACTAATGGCTGCCGTTAATAATAAGGTCAGTATATGTTCTGAGTTATTCTCCTGTTGTATATGGAGTGGCAGGGAAGGGAGTATTCCCCTAAAAAAGAAGTAAGGCACCTACTTCCCATGCCAACCTACAGGAAGCCCTTGGACAAGAGGGAGTGCCCATTTAGCCTCACATACAGAGTAATGTGAAACCATGGGAACAGGTAGTAGACTGACAGCAGCCAATAGATAGCTGCGAGTTATGGTCTCAAGCATGCAATGTAGACTGGCGTTTGTAGAGACAATGACTACACTTACTGGAAAAAGTATCGTCGCTGCCAAAAAGGAAAGCAAGAACAGACTACTTTCTTTACAGATGTCTAGAAAACTAAAGGCATCAAAGAAATTATGGAGAAGAACTGTTACGGGGAAAAGTTTTACACAAGTCAAGCCACTGGTTGATGATGTACGTGAGAGTTTATAATTCGAAACAGGGGTCATAGTGGCTAAGTGGGTCATAGTGGCTAAGTGGGTCATAGTGGCTAAGTGGGTTATAGTGGCTATGTGGGTTATAGTGGCTAAGAGGTACTGCGTGGAGGAGTCTTTGTGGCGGAGTGGTCAAGTCGTTTGACTCGGGCTCGAAGGTTGTGGGTTCGATTCCGGGTCGCGTCCTTCGGTTCATGAGTTAAACCTTTCGGAGACTCCTGTGGGTCGTGGCTAGAGCTACGGAGTTCGTGCTTTGTGCGATGCTTTCCGCGCTGCGGAAAGAAGCCGAGCCATATGGGATAAAAAACCCGGTGCAATGAAGTCGACCCTGTCGACTTTTAATCGACTTTTTTTTTAGAGGTACTGCGTGTGTCTCTAACTTGAAAAGACCAGGTATGTAACATGCTGTAGGTCTTTATAAAATATAGAACTTGAGAATATTATTCCCCACTCCCTGATCGTGGGGTTGTTTATCGGATGCCTAGCGTTCTCAGAAAAACACTACAAACTTACAGAACATGTAAGCTCTGGGTAAAACTCCCTTGTTGGAGGTTGCAAAATCCAGATTGAATATTTCGTTCCCCAGGCTAATTCTAAACCTATCCACAAAAGAATATTTATAGATTCTGATATATCCTCTCCAGTTCTATATTGAGATCTGCATATGAATGTACTGTGAGCATGCTGCTTGCTTTAAAAATCCCTTAGTAGTTGAGTATTGTTAAGAATAGACTGTAATTTACCGCAACTCCACCATAATTTTAAGCATGAGAAAACTACCCACAATCAATTATTTAAAGCCTTCCTTATATGGTTGTGGCGGGGGTTAGCAAAGTTGATAGGGAGCTGTACGGGTAATGTTATGGGCACGGTCAGGCGTGTGGGTCGATGTCTTGGCTTGTTGCTTGCTAAAGTGAGGTAAAAAGATTGGCTACTTATTCCTCCTTGTTCTCTGGCTTGTTGCTTGCTAAAGTAAGGAAAAAGATTAACCACATACTCTTCCTTGTTCTCTGGCTTGTTGCTTGCTAAAGTGAGAAAAAGATTGGCTACTTATTCCTCCTTGTTCTCTGGCTTGTTGCTTGCTAAAGTGAGGAAAAAGATTAACCACATATTCTTCCTTGTTCTCTGGTTTGTTACGTGCTAAAGTGAGGAAAAGATTGGCCACTTATTCCTCCTTGTTCTCTGGTTTGTTACGTGCTAAAGTGATGAAAAGATTGGCCACTTATTCCTCCCTGTTCTCTGGCTTGTTGCTTGCTAAAGTGATGAAAAGATTGGCCACTTACTCCTCCTTGTTCTCTGGTTTGTTACGTGCTAAAGTGATGAAAAGATTGGCCACTTATTCCTCCCTGTTCTCTGCCTTGTTGCTTGCTAAAGTGATGAAAAGATTGGCCACTTACTCCCCCTTGTTCTCTGGTTTGTTACGTGCTAAAGTGATGAAAAGATTGGCCACTTATTCCTCCCTGTTCTCTGCCTTGTTGCTTGCTAAAGTGATGAAAAGATTGGCCACTTATTCCTCCCTGTTCTCTGGTTTGTTACGTGCTAAAGTGATAAAAAGATTGGCCACTTATTCCTCCCTGTTCTCTGCCTTGTTGCTTGCTAAAGTGATGAAAAGATTGGCCACTTATTCCTCCTTGTTCTCTGCCTTGTTGCTTGCTAAAGTGATGAAAAGATTGGCCACTTATTCCTTCCCTGTTCTCTGCCTTGTTGCTTGCTAAAGTGATGAAAAGATTGGCCACTTATTCCTCCCTGTTCTCTGGTTTGTTACGTGCTAAAGTGATAAAAAGATTGGCCACTTATTCCTCCCTGTTCTCTGCCTTGTTGCTTGCTAAAGTGATGAAAAGATTGGCCACTTACTCCCCCTTGTTCTCTGGTTTGTTACGTGCTAAAGTGATGAAAAGATTGGCCACTTATTCCTCCCTGTTCTCTGGTTTGTTACGTGCTAAAGTGATAAAAAGATTGGCCACTTATTCCTCCCTGTTCTCTAGCTTGTTGCTTGCTAAAGTGATGAAAAGATTGGCCACTTATTCCTCCCTGTTCTCTGGTTTGTTACATGCTAAAGTGATGAAAAGATTGGCCACTTATTCCTCCCTGTTCTCTAGCTTGTTGCTTGCTAAAGTGATGAAAAGATTGGCCACTTATTCCTCCCTGTTCTCTGGTTTGTTACGTGCTAAAGTGATAAAAAGATTGGCCACTTATTCCTCCCTGTTCTCTAGCTTGTTGCTTGCTAAAGTGATGAAAAGATTGGCCACTTATTCCTCCCTGTTCTCTGGTTTGTTACGTGCTAAAGTGATGAAAAGATTGGCCACTTATTCCTCCCTGTTCTCTGGTTTGTTACGTGCTAAAGTGATGAAAAGGTTGGCCACTTATTCCTCCCTGTTCTCTGGTTTGTTACGTGCTAAAGTGATGAAAAGATTGGCCACTTATTCCTCCCTGTTCTCTGGTTTGTTACGTGCTAAAGTGATGAAAAGATTGGCCACTTACTCCTCCTTGTTCTCTGGCTTGTTGCTTTGCTAAAGTGATGAAAAGGTTGGCCACTTATTCCTCCCTGTTCTCTAGCTTGTTGCTTGCTAAAGTGATGAAAAGATTGGCCACTTATTCCTCCCTGTTCTCTGGTTTGTTACGTGCTAAAGTGATGAAAAGATTGGCCACTTATTCCTCCCTGTTCTCTGGTTTGTTACGTGCTAAAGTGATGAAAAGATTGGCCACTTATTCCTCCCTGTTCTCTATCTTGTTGCTTGCTAAAGTGATGAAAAGATTGGCCACTTATTCCTCCCTGTTCTCTGGTTTGTTACGTGCTAAAGTGATGAAAAGATTGGCCACTTATTCCTCCCTGTTCTCTGGTTTGTTACGTGCTAAAGTGATGAAAAGGTTGGCCACTTATACCTCCCTGTTCTCTGGTTTGTTACGTGCTAAAGTGATGAAAAGATTGGCCACTTATTCCTCCCTGTTCTCTGGTTTGTTACGTGCTAAAGTGATGAAAAGATTGGCCACTTATTCCTCCTTGTTCTCTGGTTTACAAAATGTGATGGATGTGTCACATCACAAACCCATAGCTGGAAAATTCCTCCGGGCAAATGTTTTTTTTCTTTTTGGGATTGTCAATGTCAAGGGGGAACAACCACATTCATTTTTCCATAAATAAGTTGTGTGCTGTGACAGAGCTGTAGGCTGTGGCAACACAGTGGCCAGTTTGCCTGCCTGCTGACCTAGTGATCATGTGTTCAAATCCCCACTGAGGTGGATTTTAAATGGACCTGGACTCCCAGGTCTACCCAGCCTAAAACATGTGCCAGGAAATGACCTGGGAAGAAAGGTGGCCGGCTTGATATTGACAGCATCACGCAGTAAGTGATGATTGGTCTATACAAGCATGGAGCTAGAGACAAGGCAAGATTTATGGTGGCCTGGTAAATTAAGGTTGGTTGGTGTCTGTAGATTATGGGTAGTGAACATACGTGGGCGAGTCAATAAGTCAGACAGTTCTGTGGGATGGCTGGTAAATGCAGTTGGTGTTTTCTATAGGTGTCATTAGGTGACAGCAACATCGAAATTTATATTCCTGATCGCCAGGTGGTGCTAGGTGTCTCATGTGCATGCGCAGCGCATAAAAAATGTACTTACAGTGTGTACAACCAAAGAGCAATGTGCTGTTGTGCGTTTTTTGTGTGGGCAAAAGGACTGCCTGCAAAGGAAATTCATAAGGAAATGCTTCCTGTTTATGCTGACAAATGTTTGTCCTGTAAAGTGGTGCATAGCTGGGTAGAAAACATCCTTCTTCGCCTTGCGTCCAAAAATTCAAGGTTACGCCATCAGCAGGGAAGGTTATGCTAACATTGTTCTGGGATTGTCAAGGAGTGCTTTTAACCAATTTCAAGAAAAAAGGGTGACAATGTGAATTCTGAATCGTACTGTGAAGTTCTATCGATGCTTCGTGATGCAATTCGAAGAAACCGTCCAGGACTGCTGACTAGAGGAGTGTTGCTTCTTCATGACAATGCCAGACCACATATGGCTCGATTAACTCAGGAGAAAATTAACCAACTAAGGTAGGAAGTTCTGGAACATCCACCTTAGTCCCTAGCGATTTCCACCTTTTTGGTCCACTGAAAACCCACCTTGGCGGGAGACATTTCGTGAATGACGCCGAAGTTGAATGTGAAGTGAAAACGTGGTTTAGAAAACAGAGCACGCAGTTCTATGCAGCCGGTTTGGAAGCACTGATAAAACGATGGGATAAGTGCATCAGTTTTGGTGGAAATTATGTTGAGAAATAAAGGGACAATGTATGTAGAAAAATAAACTTGTTTCAAGTTGTTATCATATTTAGTTATTTTTCTACAGCCATTTGTGCCTTACTTATTGATTTCCCCTCGTGGTATCACAACCCTGACATATCAGGTTCAAAATCAGCCACAGAAGATCTGGAAGCAGTTGATTTTCACAAAGATGTGATCGTTGGTCATTCAGAAAGCAGTGGCAAACTACTGAACTTAAATTCGCCTCTAAATTCACAAACAGCCAAAGAATGCTGAATTTGATTGTGACTTCCTGTAAGGACATGTAACTAACTATTGGTATGTTAAGACAAAATGTTGCACCAGTCTATGGACTGAATAACCCAACATGACATTTGTTACTATTGTATTCTTTTAGGGCAACTGTTACTTGTGGACTATGAATGCCAGCCGCTCTAATGGGCCCTCAAATCTGCATCCGAAGAAGAAATTCCAGGCACATAATAAATATATTCTCAAGTGTCTGTTTAGCCCAGATTCTACGTAAGTTTTTAAAGCAAAATTATGTTTATTAAAATTTTCTAAATATTTACTTTATGACAGTCCTGTGCTAAACTTCACTGCCGTAACACTTTTGACATGTCTCTCTATCATAAGCCAGCTGTCTTGTCTGTTGCTGTCATGGGCAAATTATCTATCACATCGGGAATCCATTGATGCTGTGGAAAATTCCCTTCTCTACCTCCATAAGACACTTTTCTTCATAATTGTGTTCATGAAACGTTTGTCTTTTTAACATGCCCAAAATTCTTTATTTTCCTCATTTTATGGGGGTCTTAATAGCCAATCTTCTTCAGTATATCGAGATTTTGTTAGGTAGATCTGTTTGTTCTCCTTTGTATCCAGTGAATTTTTAATACTTTTCTGTAGCATTTGTATTCAGAGGGCTGAATTGTAGAGACCATGTGTTGCCCATGCAGCATGATCCTTCTCTCTGCCTGCCTAGTTTGCTCCAGAGGAGAGGTAACACCAATACATCTGGAACAAGACAAGTTACAGAAGCTGTAGGATCAGTAAAGCAATGCTTTAACTCTCCCCCTGTCAGAGCTTCGATCCTAGACCAGTTGCCGACCAAGGCTTATGGTCTGATCTGCCCTGCCATGACATTTAATCTGTAGGTTGCATTTTCCTGCACTAGGATAAGAACTTGTACCCTTCCTAATGCGCTCCTCTGCCTGAAGCCGTTGGCACAATGTGGGGTGTTGGGTTTGGTGAACGTCGTCCAACATTCAGCACTGACAGAAAGACCAGGCTTTATACTAAGGAGAAGTATAACATTCACTTCCATCATGGTTTTTTGTTATTATGCCTTGCTAGAAACACAAGGCAATAAACTTTCGTCTGTAAAAATGGCAAGCTGCCAGTAAGTGATATTCAGAGGTGAATATGATGTGCCTGGTGGCTGGTTTGTTAAATATCCAAGTTCTGCTCCCTTATGTTAAAGATATTGACTGACTGGCACCTTGACAGACGATAGTTTGTAAAATGGAGTTATACCTCTCCATAACACAAAGCCTGGGCTGAATTTAGAGACCATGTGTTGCCCATGCTGCATGATTCCTCTCTTGGCCTGTCTAGTTTACTCCAGAGGAAAGGTAACATCGATACATCTGGAACAAGACGAGCTGCAGAAGCCAGATCAGCAAAGCAACACTCTAACTGTCCACCTGTCGGAGCTTCCATCCTAGACCAGTTGCTGCCCTGCCATGACATTTAGTCTTGGAGTATGCAAACAATACCTTGGACATATATAAAATGAATGAGATAGTTCTACAATAAACAGATGAAAAATAAATTGATTCGAGAAATTAGGCGTAGAGAATCAAGACTTTTTGAGGATGTTATGAGGAGAAAAAACTATAAAACTTGGTGACAGCTGGAAAAAAATTGATGGGTAGATAGCAAGGGAAAGGCAGAGAAGTAAATACCAAGAAGGCTTGGCCTCTTGGCATAAATGGGACAAGAACGACCTGCTCCAAGGCTGGTGATCATGTGCAATGGCAAGTCATGACTGTTCACACTTTTCGGCATGCGCATGATGATGACAATGATGAAAATGATAATGATGATGATGATGGTGATGATGATGACAGCGATGATGATCATGATGATAATTTTGAATTAAACATTACAGCTGCATGTGCTGTTGTTATTGTTGTGTTGTAAACACAATGTGAGGCATGATTAAACATCTGTTGCTGTAGTTTTGCTAAACAACATATTACAATAATCATTTGTTGCTTAACAGACTTTTGGCCACAACGTCAGCAGATGGCACATGCCGCATCTGGCGGACAGCTGACCTCTCCTTGTGCACAGAGCTAAAGGACAAGTCTCAGCGTTGGGTGTGGGACTGTGCTTTCAGTGGAGACTCCCAGTACATCATCACAGGTAAATATGCTGACAATATCAATACATTTTCTCTAGCAGGAAGAGAATTCCGCATCTTTATTGCATTCTTCTGTTGCCTTTTATTTTCCAATATAGTATTGATCCTCAAGTAACTGACACCAATCCCTTTGTAGACTTGTTCATGTTTTATTGAATTTTACAACTGAAGTTTTATATGAGTTGAGGTAGCCACTCTCATGCCATCCCTGTTTATTCAACTCTGACGACTTGCATGATGGGTTACAGTGTTACTATCCTTTGCTTGTCCTATGGGGCTTGGTAACACACGGGCGGATTGCATCCCACGCCCTGAGTATAATGTTAAAATGGATTCAAAATCAGAGCGTCTTCTAGGACAGTGGTTCTCAACCTTTTTTGGCCCGTGTCCCCCTTCACCATATTTTCAGAACGTCATTCCCCCTCCCCCCTTTCATATTTCCTACCTAAAAATTTGGCCTGTGCTCCTCTTCACCATATTTTCAGAATCTCATTCCCCCCTTTCGTATTTCCTATCTAAAGATCTCGCCCCCGCCTCTACACAGTATACGTAATAATGGAAGCTAAATTTAATAGCACATACTAAAACAAGTCTAGACGTCCACATAAAACATGATTTTTGGGACTACTTACTTTATAAAATGAATTTTAGAAGGGTGAGACGTACAGAACCGTACAGTATGAAGGGAAAAACAATATAAAGTAATCAGTTCTTGTATTAACGTGATCTTGAAATAATCTGCCCCAATGCAGATTCACACCCTTGACCACTGGGCCAGTAGGTGAGCCTGTAGCCAGTACTCTCACACGGCTCACTGGGAAATGAGAGCTCTGATAAACTGTTTAAATCATGAGCCACAGGACGAGGACAGACCCTGCAGTGTGAGAACAGTCAGACAGATGTGTAACAGCAACTTAACAGTAAGGGAATGATTCATCATCATTATCAAGTGCCATGCCAGCTGACGTAGGAGTTCATGACTCTCCACAGATCTCAGTCTTTGGTTTTCTGGATCAACTCTGCTGATGATATTCCTCCATGCCACCATCTAAATCCATCCAGTATCATTTCTCTTGGTCTGCCTCTGCCTCTCTTCCCCTTAATCTTTCCAGTTGTCATGATGTTCTCTAATGCCTCTCTTCTCATCACATGACCAGAGACAGCTGTTTGTCTCTTTCTTATTGTTGTATAGAATGATCTAGTTTCATTAGCCTCTTTCAGACAATCTTTAGTTACTTTGGCAGGCCAAGGAATACGCAACATTCATCTCAGGAGTAACTTTTATATGATTGGCTGAACTGTTTCTATTGAAATGCCCCAAGCAAAACAAAGCCAGTAGCAACACCAGTGGCCTTAGCAAAAGATACAATGAATGAATCACCAAACCACAAGAAGTAGGCGGTATGCTTTACTAGAAGACGATCACAAGTAACAAATTGGATATGACAGCTAAAGCCTTCGCCAGCACACGAAAAACAATCACAAACCGACACGACTACATGAAAAACACTTCATGAAGATATAAATATAAAGTTACTTATCTGTGTCCTTGTAGTGTGCTGAACACATGTTGAAGATAGCATAGAATAATTGCCATTAAAGCATGAAATAGTCAATAGCCATTGAAACCTTTTGAATCCCATGTGCATTTTTGGCCAGACATGAAATCAACCTGTTCCCTTCTTTATGAATGCCCAACACTTTCAGACACCAGTTTGAAATCCTCTACATTCACACAATTATTGACTCTACAGATCCTTCAATGAGGTACAAATGATCTGCACATTCATAAGCATGTTATTGGTTTGTCAAGAGTAGACATCTTATCAGCACTGGAATAAAAACAAGCACTAGGTCATCAGCTCATAAATAAACACACATGTATTGTTTGGCATTTGTAGAAGTAGAAGAAAGAAGTAGGGATTAAAGCACACACTTATTCATTCATTCAGTAGCATGTCCTTTGCAGAACCTCGCTTCCGGAAAACTTCTAGATCACAAGCAAGATGTCCCGCGTCTGATACACCTGTCTGGAGATCATCCACCACATCCTGCACCCATCTTCTCTTTGGCCTTCCTCTTCCTTTCTTCCCAGGCATATACCTCTTCAATATTGTTCTCTCCAAACTTTCATGTTTCAAGTGACCAAAATATTTCAATTTTCTTTGTTTTATTGTCTTTATTAGCCAAGCTTCTTCAATATTCAGCTCTTAAAGTGTGGATGCATTTGTTCTTTTCTTTATCCAAGATATTCTTAGAACCCGTCTATAAAGGACACACTAGACAACATAAACATTGAAAGCCATAGTTACAGACCAGGTCAGTTTTACACCAGCTGCCTTTACTTATACAGAACTCTGGTGCCCATCTTACCAGGCTGGGTCAACCCCACAGCCATTGACCTACTTCTGCTGCCTGTCATGTCCCAATGGACAGCCTGGGCCCTGAACCAACTCATGCCAACCCCACAGCCATTGAACTACTTCTGCTGCCTGTCATATCCCAGTGGAGCCTGGGCCCTGAACCAACTCATGCCAACCCCCTTGTACACGTGTTCATAATGATTAGCTGGATTGTGCAGCTGATGTCTGATACAGGATGGAGTCTCCAACCCTTCTTGGTTGCCTCTTATGATATGTATGGTTGGTTACAGTGTTACTATTCTGTCCTTCCTTTAAGGGCCCTAGTAACACATGTTTAACGGGCAAGAGGATTAACTTCATTTCACCGGGTTTTATCCCATATGGCTCGGTCTCTTTCCGCCAGGTAGCCTGCCGAAAGCATCACACAAAGCACAAACTCTGTAACTCCAGAGACGATACCCAGGAGTCTGAATAAATTCCACTCATGAACCGAATGTCTTAGCCTGGAATTGAACCCATACCGGGATGGTTAACCCGGTCAACAAATGCCCGCAGAAGTCGGATGTGTCGGCCTAACGGCGCAAGAACGTAGCTTTGCTGTAAACAGGCACAACGCAATCACATCCGAAAAAAAAAACTCTGGATGAACGAAGAAGAAGAAGAAGAACCCATAACCTTCAGAAATTGAAGCAGGTAGAGTAACCACTTAACCATGGAGACTCCCTAGTAACACACATGCAGACCTGTAGTTTACTCACCAACCCTCCTTGGGTGCTTCTTATAGCATGCATGGTAGCTTACAGCGTTACTATTCTTTCCTTCCCTTAAGGGCACTGGTAACATATATAGCTGCTAACATAACTCTTCTCAATTAACATGAATTTGTATTTTTTCTCATTTTAGCCTCGTCAGACAACAATGCACGTTTGTGGAGTGTGAACACGGGAGAGATCAAGCGTGAATACAGTGGACATGAGAAGGCTGTTGTCTGTCTGGCATTTAGAGATGAAGTTGTCTCATAGCACAGACAGAGTGTAGTATTATCTGTACAGATGACCAACATTTCCTTGTAATTTATAAACCTTAATGACATGTGTATAAATGCTACAACTTGAATGTAAACTTTGTTTGATGGATTGATTATTTATTTCTTTGTTTATTTTACTGTTTCTGTGGTGAAGAGGTTACGAACACATACCTCATTCGAAACAGCTGCGGGCAATTTGGAATCAGACCACCTTGCATTGGTTTTCATATAATGGTATGAGTGTCGGTCATTCAGAAAGAATATCAAACCACTGAACCTAAATTTACCAAGAAATCACAAAAAGCCAAACAATACTGGGATTGACTTTGACATCCTGTGAAGAATATGCAACTAACTTGTTTATTTTAACCAGTTTTATCTGTTTAGAAAAGAAATGTTGAAAAACAGTTGTCTTACAAACTGATTGAATAAGGCAACCATGGCAAACAATAGTCAACAGTGTGTCCATGTGACTAGCTGAAGTCTGCAAGAACACCGAGATGTTCAAACTCAGCTCAGGTTGAGAGTGCACCGTCTCCATGTTTGTACATGTTAGTAGAAGAGAGGAGCAGCAGTAACCTCACATATGAGTAACATGGTGTATGTCAAGTTTGGGACAGTCATTTTTACAACATTCAGAGCCCAAAGTTGTCACACTTCCCTCTTATCCTGGGGTAGTGAATTGGATGCCTAAACTTCTCAGATATGTTCAAAAAATAGGGCGTTGATATACACATCATGCATTTAAAAGTCTTAAAGATAGGTCACATTAGTTGCTGTCCTGATTACATTTCAAAACTATAACATCTACCCACTGCAGACTATTTATAGCCGGTGTGATTCCATAAGTTGGTGTGATGGTTAGGACATTACACTCACAATGACCCGGCGGCGGTCAAGCAAGTGTTCTATGCCAGCTCTTCTCATTCGATACAGGAGGCAAAGCCTGGCCACCCAATCCTCCCTGGCACTCAAGCCGACAGAATTTGATGGTCCTAACACTTGACATACCTACAGCTGGTCCTGTTCCTGGACTTGTTTTGAGTTCAGTACTCACACACTGGGAGATTTAACTGTGGTACAGAATGGATGCACTGAGCTGACTGTCTTCTATTGTGACATACAGACAGATCTTACACTGATGGATAATATTCTACACAATGAAAATAGCCCTTGAATGTAGTCAATAGGTCTGTCAAAAGGAGATGATGTTAGTTAGGTCTCTAGTTGTGTGACCAGACGGCTCACAGTGTGTTACTTGATCAGTATTAGGCCCGCTCTTGTGTTACCAGGCCCCAAAAAAGAAGCAAAGAATAGTTACTCTGTAACCTACCGCGCCATAGGAGGCAACTAGGGAGAATTGGCATAGGGCTGGCTACACCACCCCACATAAAACTTGAACTGCCAAGTCTGACCATTCATGAACAAGTCTACAAAGTCTGACCAATCATGAACAAGTCTACAAAGTCTGACCAGTCATGAACAAGTCTACAAAATGTGACCAATCATGAAGAAGTCTACAAAATGTGACCAATCATGAACAAGAGTCTGACCAATCATGAACAAGTCTTCAAAGTCTGACCAATCATGAACAAGTCTTCAAAGTCTGACCAATCATGAACAAGTCTTCAAAGTCTGGCCAATCATGAACAAGTCTAAAAAGTCTGACCAATCATGAACAAGCCTACAAAGTCTGACCAATCATGAACAAGTCTACAAAGTCTGACCAATCATGAACAAGTCTACACATGGCCAGGCATGGGTTGGTTGAGGGTCTATGCTGGGAGAAGAAAGGTAGAAGAAGAGAGATTTTTTTGCACTTTTGCTTTTCCAGATTCATGTCTCATTGTATGAAGTTGTGTTGACTTTCTAGCCAGTCTAGGCAAGAAAATCATCAATTACTGAGATTACTGCCGCTTCAAAGCCCGGGACATTAGTGGTAGGTTACAGCTGGAATTATGTACCATAACTCTCTCTCTCTCTCTCTCTCTCTCTCACTCTCTCTCTCTCTCTCTCTCTCTCTCTCTCTCTCTCTCTCCCTCTCCCTCTCTCTCTCTCTCTCTCTCTCTCTCTCTCTCTCTCTCTCTCCTGTGTCTATGTGTCTGCCTCTCTCTGTTTGTGTGTGTATCTCTTGCTCTCATTTTGCTGGTGTCTGCCCATGATTGTTTCAGCTTGGGAATGTAATGTTTTATCCCCAAGGAATAATAAATGCTGGGAGAATTATTGAGATCTGTAAAGTAATCATTCTTCTGTTTGTTGTCAGTCTGGGTAGGTATTATATGGGCAGTAAATTTTTTGTTGTGAGGAGAAATGAGCTTACAGGTTTAGTGTCATCTGGCAAATTTGATATGAACAGAAATAAATACTTGGATGACCTGGCCCGTGGTATAATTGGGACAAGAACACAGTTCTAATCTGTGAGTGGTGATCGTGTAAGATGGCCAGCCATGATTGCTCATGTTTATCTGCATGTCACATGATGCTGATGACCAATCATATCTCACCACAGTTGAGTTGAGTCACAAACTGATATCACAGCACTTGGGACATCCCCATACTCTGTCCTCATCTTCAACAGCCAGTGAAGAGTCCCAATACTAATGGTAGCAGTCTGATTATGTGTCTGTCTGGCCTTTCCTCAGACTCCTGAGTGTTGGCCAGATCCTCTGGTCACTCCCTGCAGAGCCTGTCTCCAGACCGTAATGATCAATCTGTTCTTCTGCACTATACATATAATCCCGAAAGGCCTCGACCACATCTGCTTTATGCTCCAATACCCCAGCGAACAGTGCTGCCCCAGCCAATCTGTCCACCTGCTTGTTTCCCACCACACCAGCATGTCCTAGGGAAAAATCCAACGGATGCTCTCTAGTTTTGATTTGTTGAAATGTCATTCTGTAGTGCTGTTTTTAACTCGTGTAATGATATGCTTCTGTGTCATGAGAGACTATCTAACATCTCTGCCCCCATTAAATCTTATATAGTGTGGTTCTTGATTGTTTCCATGTGTGCTTTTCTTCATTTTCCGACATTTGCTTTGTTTGCGGTGTACACCAGATATGTGACATTTGTTTTATAGTCTCTGTATAAAATATTTGGAATATAATCAGTAAGAAATGCCATGCTGTATTGTTTTAAATATGTCTATTTCATCTATGTAACTGTTTGTCTTTTTGTTGCAAACTAACTATTTTGTCTTTTCTGTAATGATTGATAAATATAAATTCTGATTTTAATGTTTATTCTCTCACACTTGTTGCTTATTTTATAAGTGGCTTCATTGTTGTGTCAGTAATGGGTTGAATTTATTTGTAATGTTTTAGCTGTTATGTGATGGAGTTGATGTTTAGTTGATGGACTAAGTTTATTTGGTATGTTCTAACTATTGTTTAGGTGGTGTTTGGTGTGAGATAAGCTGTTGTTTAGGTCATATATGGTGTGTGGGAGGGGCTGTTGTTTAAGGCATATTGGTATGAGGGAGGGATTGTTGCTTAGGTGATGTTTGGGGTTATTTGGCTGTTTGTGATTCCTGGGCAAGTTTATGTACAGAAGTTTGCCATTGCGTTCTGAACGAATGGCGCTCATAACTTTGTATGTAAGCCAACGCAAGGTGGCCTGCTTCCAAATCTCCCCCAGATGTGTTTCGAACGCTGTATGCTGGATTACAAACTGAATTTGCAATCCCATTGCCACAGAGCCTTTGAAGAATATATTAATGGAGGTCATACCTCAACCAGCACATATTTGTCCATCTCCATATGCATTTTGTATTGTAAAAAAGTCATCTTTGTGTCGATTTAAGTTCTTGGCAGAACTTCACCCTCATCACAGCCTGCCAGCTCTCCTGCCTCGTGCACCCCCAGGCACACTCAGGCACCCTCATGCACACTCAGGAACCCTCATGCACACTCAGGCACCCTCCTACACCCTCATAGACCCTAGTGCCACCTCATACTCTCTAATACACCCTCATGCATGCTTAGGCACCCTCATGGACCCTAGTGCACCCCCATACTCCCTCATACACCCTCATGCACGCTCAGGCACCCTTATACACCCTCATGGACCCTAATGCTCCTCATACTCCTTCATACACCCTCATGCACGATCAGGCACCCTCATACACCTTACCCTATTGCACCCTCATACACCCTACCCTATTGCACCCTCATAGACACTCAGGCACCCTTGTGCACCCTCATACTCTCTCATGCATGCTGAGGCACCCTCATGGTCCCTAGTGCACCGTCATACTCCTTCATACACCCTCATGCACTCTCAGGCACCCTCATACACTCTCATGGTCCCTAGTGCACCGTCATACTCCTTCATACACCCTCATGCACACTCAGGCACCCTCGTGAGCAAGTGTCTCCCATGTCCTGTGTGCCCTGCATCTCCTTCCAGAAACCACACCTTCCATCAATCAGGTGCCATCTCCACAATGAAGGTTGGCTGCAATGAATCTCCAACACTGTCTTTCGCCCTGGCTGTACATTCTGTCAGATTGCTTTCGTCCATCTCTTGATGTTATCATCCCATTTGTAATGTTGTCTACCTCTTGCTCGCTTGCCTTAAACCTTATCCTCCAGTATTAATTTTATAAGAGTGTTCTCTTTTAGTGTAGTCAAAATATTTAACGTTCCTTTTTTTTTATTTCCTTCATCAGCTCTCTTTTCATTCCCAGTTTTTTCAAGAACCTCTGTATTCGATTGTTTCTGTTTACATGAAATATCACATATTCTTCTGTATATCTACGTCTCTAGAGCCTCTATTCAACTTTCTAATTGTTTATTCATTGTCCAGGTTTCTGCGCCATAGTTTACTGTTGAATATACATAACATTTGACAATTATCATTTTTAATGTGTTGTTAATCTCTCAAGATGTTAATACTGATTTCATAATGTTAATTTTTGACCATTCCTATTCTCTTTTTGATCTCTATTTCACTACTTCCATCATCTGTTATTACATGTCCAAGATAAGACAAAGTTGTTACTTGTTCTAGTATCTCCCCATTTACTGTAATCTTCATTGATGACCTCTCCTTTCCACTGCTAATTATAATAGTTTTTGATTTTTGGATGTTAATATCTAAGCCACATTCATCATTATGCCTCTCCTTTTTAAACCTCTGTGACATTCAGTATAGCCAAAGAAAGTCAGGCCACAATATTTACAAGCCATTTAAAAACATTAGATATATGGTGTTAGAGTCTGTCCAGAAATGAGTGCCTTCATTCACAATCAATTATTTTGAAAACCGTCTGTTGCATCATTATGAAATTTTTCCTGCCATCTTATATTTACCCCCACCCAAGGAATATGTCCTTGATAGGTCCAAAAGCAAATTAAATCATGAAAAGCGGCAACATTTCTTTGATGTTTTGGTGAAAAACTAGTGATTTCTTGCTAACAAAATTGTTTTACAGTAATGCCTCATTCTGCTACGCGAGGTTCTTGTCATAAAGCCAGTCCCACGTCCCACGAGGAAATTAACTTTTCAACACCAATGTTTCTGTGTGAAGATGTAATACATTTAATAATGTCCACATCATCTCTGACCCATAAATTATATACCGCATATAAACAAACTTTGAAATCTGCTGTACAATCTCCAGAACAAAAAATGTTTTTGTTGGGTGGACATAATGATAAGATTATATGCTAAAGCTCATCATTTTCCCTCTGTTGGTTGCTGAGATATGGAATTTTATATTGGGGCAGACAAAAGTAAACAGACTATAGGCATATGTGTCTTGTGATCACATGGCTTACAGCGGTATCACATCAGCTGCCTTTGCTTTCCCAGAAAAATCTCTTCGGTCAGTTAAGATGTTGTTCCAACTCTGGCATCGTTATGATCAACTCTACATCACCATGTTGGTAATCAACCAACACCAAACCCATGTCCAACTACATCAGGTGCCTGGTGTGGAATAGACGGTGATCACTACTCTCCAACCCTTTCTGCCGTCTGCTACTTTGATGATGTTGGTGTTGTTTATACTATTATTCTTGTCCAGCTGTTTAAACTTTCCACATACATCTTTCCACATACATCTTTCCACATACACACAAGAAAATTCACAGGGAAACAGTAGAGTGAGGTATTTTATATTGTTTTCATTTCCAAGCTTTACTGCAGTTCCACTAATTTTATTCATAATCCAGCTATATTGAACTTTATGCCACCTGGCCTGCCAAGACAGAGGTTTAGGTTCAATCCCCAGGAAACAGGGACGGTTAACCCGGTCAACAAATGCCCGCAGAAGTCGGATGTGTCGGCTTAATGGCGCAAGAACGCAGCTCTGCTGTAAGCAGGCACAACACAGTCACGTCCGAAAAAAAGAAACTCCCGATGAATGCAGAAGAAGAAGAAGAAGAATCCCCAAGAAAGGCAGGATTCATTGTTTCCTACTGGTATGGCTCCTGGATCAGCCCAGCCTTATAAGAATGGGTACCAAAGAATATTCAGAATTGTCTAGGAAGCATCGGCAATGAGGGGAATTGGCGATCCCACCTCGTAACCTTGGCCTAGAATATGTGAAGGCCAAACACTTCACACCCCAACGGCATCATCTCCTGCGAGACAGCCCAAATCTGTTTCCTTTAAACTTTCATCAAAATGATCTCCTACGAGACAGCCTAAATCTGTTTCTTTTAAACTTTCATCAAAATGATCTGCTGTGAGACAGCCTAAATCCGTTTCTTTTCAACTTTCATCAAAATGATCTCCTACGAGACAGCCCAAATCTTTTTCTTTCAACTTTCATCAAAATGATCTCATTCGAGACAGCCCAAATCTTCTTCTTTTAAACTTTCATCAAAATGATCTTATTCACCGCAGGTCAGCATGACCAAATGGATAACAGCACTCGCTCTTAAACTTCCATTGTGCTGATGCCAAGATAGCGGGTTCAACCTCTACACCAGTCAGTTGGACTAAAATGCTGACTTGAGGACATAAATTACAAGCACCTCTGAAGTCGTTGTTGGTTTTCTTGATGTTGAGGGACACTGGCAATAGGGAAAGATAATCCACACGCAAAAATCATTTCATTGTTGCTAGAAGGACTACGCTTGAGTTCAAAGCGAGTGAACAAAGATCAAATATCTGATTCACCTTTGGTGTTACATTCTGAAGAATTACTTATCAAAGTTATTACCATTGCTTCTGTTTAGACTTAGTCCTTTGCTTTGGCATTATGCTGTCATTATATCAATCATTTGCTGCAACTGCCCATGATAGAAACACGTCATCAGGGTATCTCATGATTACTTGCATGTAAGATTCCAGCAAAATCATACAATTAAACAGACACAGTTCAAACATGATCAATTTTGTTTATTTCATTTGTCTTAGAAATATAAACAACAATAGGGGGGCTGAGTGGTCTCGAGGTATGGTGTCCGCCTCGAGTGCTGGAGGTCCCGGGTTCAGGCCCCGGTGAGGACCGGGATTTATTTAAAATATTCACCTGGACTTCCAGTAATAAAATTTCCCCTGGTCTCTGGGTAGTGAGATCGGACGCCCGTGTGTATAGTTGCGCACGTAAAAATTCCCTTGGCAGTTGGAAATCGAAAAAGAGTAGCCTAACGGCGCTGCCTGGGCAAAATTTCGAGTTAAAAATCTACCTAAGGTATTTCAGGATCCTCGCCGATGCAAAGGAGTTTATGTATTGAGCTGAGTTTCTCCAGACTCAGGTTTGAGTTAGGAGGAAAACGGAGCACTTATGGGTTAAACCGTGTGCCGTGATGTTGATCCAACGACTAAAGTAAACTAAACTAATATATAACAACATTTCAGACTGTAAAAAAATATACCATCCCTACATAAGGCATGTGTGCATACATTGAAGGCTGGCTTTGATAGTGAGGTACTGACTTTCATGTAAAAGTGAGGTACTGACTTGCATGTAAAAGTGAGGTACTGACTTTCATGTAACAGTGAGGTACTGACTTTCATGTAACAGTGAGGTACTGACTTTCATGTAAAAGTGAGGTACTGACTTTCATGTAAAAGTGAGGTACTGACTTTCATGTACAAGTGAGTACTGACTTTCATGTAACAGTGAGGTACTGACTTTTATTCACATAAAAGTGAGGTACTGACTTTCATGTAAAAGTGAGGTACTGACTTTCATGTAAAAGTGAGATACTGACTTTCATGTAAAAGTGAGGTACTGACTTTCAAAGGATCATTTTCATATAAAATAGAAAGTTAGTTACATGGACACTGCAATCAAAACCAGCACTTATTGGCTGGTTTAATTTACTAGGCAATTTAGTTCAGCAGTTTGCCATTACTTTCTGACACCTCATACCATTAGAAACAATGCATAGCGGTATGATTCCAAGTAGCCTACTAATCTATAACCCTCGACTCAATATGTCAAGAATTAGGAAACTGTTCACATCCCATAAGTCACATCGCCGGTTAATGTAAGCATAATTTTAATGTAAATATAATTTTCATGTAAGTAAAATTTTCATATAAGTATAATTTTCATGTAAGTGTAATTTTCATGTAAGTGGGACATTTTGCTCCTTCCATTGTCAGAAACGGATGTGAGTTTTGCACTAAATTAAATAACAGCATCAAAAGTATTGTATTTATGTTCAATAAATAATTATTTATTACAAATTGTATAAAATGAACTTATACATTGACAGCACGAACACATTTTTTAATTGTAGAAATTAATATTGCATTACTTTTAAAAGATATTTAGAGGTAACTTTTAATTTTTGCTTTTCTTCTTTGTAACTCATTTGAGAAATAGACTGACAAAGTATGATGAGAAAAGTGAAGACAGGCATGCTTCGGTCAGGGTTGCAAGTTTCCATTCAACAATCAAATTTAGAGAGCATCTGTAGGATTTTCTCCCTAAGACTTTTGGCATTGTGGTAAAATGAGCAGGCGGACATATTGACTGGGTGTGCACTTGGTGGGGTACTGTGCATGATAAGGCAGTTATGGTCGGGACTGACTGAAATCATGTGTATAGTGCAGAAGAACAGATCATCACAGCTGGGAGAGAATGGTGCTGTAGGAAGTGACCAGAGGATCTGGCCAACACTCTGGTCTCCGAGGAAAGGCCGGACAGACACAGAATCAGACTGCTACCGGTTACATTAGTCTTGGGACTCTGCTGGCTACTGAAGATGAGGACGGAGTACTTATTGGAATGTCCTGAGTGCTATGATGTCGGTTTTTGACTCAACTCAACCTCATTCAATGGGAGTTTGTTGTGTTTAGCAATCACTAAGTAACAGGTTATTTGCAAGAGGTCGCTGTCATTACAGCCCTCTGAAAGGATTCTAAATTCCTTGCCAGTTCTCCATCCTTGTGAAATGTAATGCCCAAGGTGTCTGCAATATCCTGTGTCCATCTTCATGCTGTCTGACCCCTGTCTCTTCTTCCAGCAACCAGGCCTTCCAGCTGCCATGTTGCACTGTAGGTAAAGATGGCTCAATGTCACGGTATACAAAACTGGCACACTTCAAGTTACCGTTTGTTCCGCAACTGGTATGTTAACTCTCTCCATCCTTGTTAATAGAGTTCATCACTGTCAATTCTTATGTTAACCTTTCTCCAGCCAATTTCGGATCATGGCACAAGCACTGTTCTTTCAAACCAGTATGATGTTTTCAATGATCATACAATTTCAGTTTTTGAGATGTAATGATCTGCGATGAACTGTGACAACATAAGCACTAAAGCTTCCCCAATTGTTCTAATATTAAGTGTGTATTGTCTGTATCCTTACACAGATCCTCAGACCATCCTCAAAGTTAGATGCATATCCTTTACAGGTCATTGCAACCAACCCCAGCATTCATTGGCTGTTTTCTGATTTATTAAGCAGTGTTAGTTTAGTAGTTTGCCATTGCTTTCTGAACAGCCAATGCCTCATACTCATACCATTGAAATAAACGGAAAGTCGTCTGCTTCCACTATACCAATAACAGATTTAAAACCCTCGACTCGGTGCGTTGGGGAATTATAAAACTGGGTGTCTCGCTATCCTATAAACCACGGTGCTGGTTCATACACCCCCATATAAGCCAACATGTAGGTCAGCATGGCCAAATGGATAAGAATGAGGTGTTCTTAAACATCCAGTGTGCTGATGCTGGCTGAGGTAAGGGGTTCACCGGGCAGTTGGACTAAAATGTTGACCTATCGTTCTTGACTTGGGAATGTAAATTACAAGTACATCTGAAGTCGTAGTAAGTTCGTCTGATGGCGAGGGACACTGTTAATAGGAAAAGCTAACCCACACACACAAGTTCAGTCCAGTACTACTGGAAGTTGTGTACATGGACTATGCTTGAGTGCAAAGAGAGTGACAAAATACAAATATGTCAACATAAACATCTGCAAACATCAAAACCTGAAATAATCATCTGCTGTAGAAGTATGTACTTTTTGATTGGTTGTTTATCCTCTGTAAATCTATAAGTTTAAACTTTTAAATCAGACGTATTGGCATTCAGGTCATATTAGACTATTCCCCCTGCCAAAGTACTACCTTCATGTGGACCATTATGCAGCACTCTCCTTCTCCTCACCTAACCCAGAAACTAGTGGGATTGCCAGAATAATGCTGGAGCTCTACATTTGCAGATCTGAAATATCCGGATGTGTTCCGCACAACACATACAGACTGGCTGGGATCAGGTCCTGGTAGGTCATGTGTCCTCTGCAGAGTTTAGGTACCTCATGGCCAGCACACTCCAGCCCAATGTCCAGTGGAAGAGAATACATTTTGAAAATAATAATGTCTAGATTTTAGCAATCACCCTGGTGCTGGCTCCAGAAGATGGTTGTCTGTAATGGATCACCAACATTCTTTGTCTTGCTGTGGTTGCAGAATAATTGACTGCTGTTTGTCCATCTATTGATGTTATCTTCCAACTTAGATTACTGCATATCTATTTCACCCGCCTTCAAGTATGATTTTTACTAGAATGCTATGTTTTTTTTTAATATGGCCGAAATATTACACTTGTCTCTTTGTTGTTTCTTTCATCAATTTCTTTTATCTTTTCATTACCAGCCTCTTATTTCATCAGCTCGTTTTTATTTCTCAGACTCTCCAATTCATCAGCTCTGTTTTAATTCTCAGACTCTCCAATTCATCAGCTCTGTTTTAACTCTCAGACTCTCCAGTTCATCAGCTCTGTTTTAATTCTCAGACTCTTCAGTTCATCAGCTCTGTTTTAATTCTCAGACTCTCCAGTTCATCAGCTCTGTTTTAATTTTCAGACTCTCCAGTTCATCAGCTCTGTTTTAACTCTCAGACTCTCCAGTTCATCAGCTCTGTTTTAATTCTCAGACTCTCCAGTTCATCAGCTCTGTTTTAATTCTCAGACTCTCCAGTTCATCAGCTCTGTTTTAATTCTCAGACTCTCCAGTTCATCAGCTCTGTTTTAATTCTCAGACTCTCCAGTTCATCAGCTCTGTTTTAATTCTCAGACTCTCCAGTTCATCAGCTCTGTTTTAATTCTCAGACTCTCCAGTTCATCAGCTCTGTTTTAATTCTCAGACTCTCCAGTTCATCAGCTCTGTTTTAATTCTCAGACTCTCCAGTTCATCAGCTCTGTTTTAACTCTCAGACTCTCCAGTTCATCAGCTCTCTTTTAATTCTCAGACTCTCCAGTTCACCAGCTCTGTTTTATTCTCAGACTCTCCAGTTCACCAGCTCTGTTTTAATTCTCAGACTCTCCAGTTCATCAGCTCTGTTTTAACTCTCAGACTCTCCAGTTCATCAGCTCTCTTTTAATTCTCACTCTCCAGTTCATCAGCTCTGTTTTAATTCTCAGACTCTCCAGTTCACCAGCTCTGTTTTAATTCTCAGACTCTCCAGTTCACCAGCTCTGTTTTAATTCTCAGACTCTCCAGTTCATCAGCTCTGTTTTAATTCTCAGACTCTCCAGTTCACCAGCTCTCTTTTAATTCTCAGACTCTCCAGTTCACCAGCTCTGTTTTAATTTTCAGACTCTCCAGTTCACCAGCTCTGTTTTAATTCTCAGACTCTCCAGTTCATCAGCTCTGTTTTAATTCTCAGACTCTCCAGTTCATCAGCTCTGTTTTAATTCTCAGACTCTCCAGTTCATCAGCTCTGTTTTAATTCTCAGACTCTCCAGTTCACCAGCTCTCTTTTAATTCTCAGACTCTCCAGTTCATCAGCTCTGTTTTAACTCTCAGACTCTCCAGTTCACCAGCTCTCTTTTAATTCTCAGACTCTCCAGTTCATCAGCTCTGTTTTAATTCTCAGACTCTCCAGTTCATCAGCTCTGTTTTAATTCTCAGACTCTCCAGTTCATCAGCTCTGTTTTAACTCTCAGACTCTCCAGTTCACCAGCTCTCTTTTAATTCTCAGACTCTCCAGTTCATCAGCACTTTTTAACTCTCAATCCTAGAAAGTATCAACAGAAGCCCATGAAGGCATTAACACCAACAACAAAATCACCTGTGTTACTTTCATTAAAAAATTTAAATATTACAAGGCAATTAAAGAGGGTTGTGTGAAATTGGTTTCATTCAGCCAAAAAGTCTAAACATCCAGGAACTGACCTATAAAGAATTTGGCAAGCGCAGATGTAGACATATACTCTAATAAGATTCTTAAATGAAAAAGAAGAAGAAGAAATGGTAAAATGTTAGTTTATAAATCTTTTATTCAGTTTATTACATGCCTAAACATGATCCAAAGTATCACTTTGTTGGCTCATATTGTAAAACATACCTGGTCACAGTAAAGTCATTTTTGTGCTCTTCTGTATGGAAGAATAATATTTCAACATTTCAACAGCATTATCATCTGCCAGTTTGAGTATTTATATATATAGACATTTGAAACTGACATATTTATTTAATGAATCACATTTTAACAACCTTTAAACATAAAACATAAAGTTTGTACTTAAGGTTAGTCTGATTTAAGTCAGCAGGCCGTATCTTAGGCTCCCCCCACAAATTTGCTTCACAGATTCTGTGACAAACAAAAGTGGGTTTGGACCAAACAGAAATGGATGGCGGACAATGGGAAGTAGGGGTGTGTCACAGTTATGACTTACAAGTTGTTAATATGGTAGCAGACACGTATTATAATGTAGTGACATTTTGCCGAAATATAAACCCATGGCAGATACGGGAAGTCACTTGAGACGATTAATAATTCCACGGCACTCAATCAGTTAAGAGTATTATGAAACCACTTTTAGAGTGTGCATAAGTAGGTTATGAAAGCCCTGTGACTGGTTTATAGTATATATATAAACTCTAATCATGAAACTGTGACTGGGTTATATTATATGTAAATCCTAATAATTAAATTGTGACGCTTCATACCAAAAGCAATACGGCAAAAGAAAAATGGAAGAATCATGCAGAGCTAAGCACGAGTTGGATGTGGGACTATGCTCCATTGGAAGGTGAAAGGCAGAAGAAAATGAAGAGAAGCAGTGGCAAAAAATATTGGAAACAGAACTAACTAGTATAATCAATAAAACAACACAGAGAGAAGCAAGTGAGGTGCATGGTAACATACATTGGCACCTTTCCGTATTGACAGATGATAGTTTGGTACATTGTGCTTCAAAAAGGCTTAATAACTACGATGGCGGTGGCGAGTGTGGCTGATAAGGCCAATTCTTGCTGCAAATGTTTGTCCACAGTGGATGCATGTGAAAACATGGTCATTTCTACAAACATGCACCATCTTGCATCTCTCACTCTGTGTGTGTGCTTTATCTGCAATCATTTTCTCCTTTGTCTTTATGCATAGTAAAATTATAAGAGAAAAGAATACACTAGCAGTTTGGCAATATGTAGCTCTAGTTATCAGGGTATAGCCCATCCTCTTAAGCTGTCTGAAACACGATTCTGAAGTCGTTTTAATATTTCCAAGGAAACACATACATTTGTCATGCTCTTAACTGATTCAATGCCAAACAAAAATTAAGTTTGGACCAAATATGGTGCACAATCAAATTAACAAGCATTTTAATGTAAATTTCCATTCACTGGGTATTAAAATTGTGGAAGATATTGCAAAACGAAACAAATAACACGATGAACCTACTATGGTGATATATCGGAAGTTACATGTGGCAATATACAATTGATCGGGACTGATTCAGCTAAATGTGAGTTAAAAACCCTATTACACTCCTTAAAGCACACTGATTTTATAGTGCTACTTCTATATTTGTATAGATCAATCAGCACTTGATGAATCATGTGATCAAAATCGCACCAGCCATATTTATTTTCCAGGACATTTACCCTTTTTAATCTGGGTTGACTTGGGAGGCCAGACCAACTTGAAGAAAATATTCGTCTCGATGGGGGATATGAACACAGACCAATAAAATTAGTTGAAAAGTGAAGTAAGAAAGTAGAGATCAGAGGAAATACTAGGCAATATCTAAAATGAAAATATTTAAAATCCTGGGAGGCCAATAGTTTTCAACTTGTATTTTAAAACAATTTATTCCTTTAGTGAATTTAAAGACAAAAGGCACAAACAATATGTTGCATGATTTATTGCCTGCCAATTAAATATCAATCAATCAATCAATCATGTGCCATGCCGGAAAGCGTGGGCGGTCATGACTCGCCATTTCACTCGATCACCAGAGTCGTGGATATTAATTATATATACCAGCCATTACCACAATATACCACAATTATATATACCAGACATTACCACAATTATATATACCAGACAATACCACAATTATATATACCAGACATTACCAGAATATACCACAATTAAATATACCAGACATTACCACAATATACCACAATTAAATATACCAGACATTACCACAATATACCACCATTAAATATACCCGACATTACCATAATATACCACAATTATATATACACCAGGCATTACCACAATATACCACAATTAAATATACCAGACATTACCACAATATACCACAATTATATATACCAGACATTACCACAATATACCACAATTATATATACCAGACATTACCACAATATACCACAATTATATATACCAGACATTACCACAATATACCACAATTAAATCTACCAGACATTACCACAATTAAATCTACCAGACATTACCACAATTAAATATACCAGACATTAAATTGCACAACATATTGTTTGTGGGTTCTATGTTTAAACTTGTATTTTATCTAGTGTTTCTTCTGGTTTCAACTGCTTCCCTTCATTTCTGTGTCAATCAATACCTGTGATTGTATTTCTCATGCTATTTCAGTGGCCCCAAGGGTTTCCCAGCAACTGACATTTCTATATATTTGCAAAGATAATCACACCGGCTTTACTTACAATTACTGACAATGTGATGTCAGTAAAATAAACAGGGTACATTTAAAATCATTAACTGAAATTGTGATACAACAAAACAATTAAATGATAATTAAAATATTATTTTATTACATGAGTTAAGCTAACTGGTTCAAAGTAAATTGGCATTACAGTGGCAGTAAGAATGTAAGTAAGTAGATAGTCAAGTAAGTAAGTAAGTAATGGACTTTTTTTATGCACGCATATCTGATATATGATACTAGACCAATATTTTTACTTGACCAAAGAGCACTCAAAGAGTGATGTGGTCAATATTACTGCCCAAGGCATTTCCTATTACCTATGTTAGGCTAGGTCAGCCTGGGAGCCAAGGTCAATTTTACAAATCCGCATCCATGCAAATTTGACCCCATGGCAACAGGGCCAGTAGGCAAGTACAGTGTGTATTTTCAATGACTTTGCAGTTTTTGAAAATATTGCCGGTCCAAGTTTTGTATTCATCCTCTGCGGAGTTCATGTAACATAATAGATAAATACAAAACTTGGACTGGCAATATTTTCAAACACTGCACAGTCATTAACAATACACCCTATATCTAACCACAACACTACCAGGCCTTTCATGGGAGTAGGATACACCTGTAATCATTAAAATAACACTGATATTATTCTGTCTGCAAGATGGTTACACCAACTACTTTTAAAATCATAATGACAAGATGGGTTCAAGCATTCATAATTAACATCATCGTGCTGTGATGTCACAAGATGATGAGATTAACAATAATGACAATCGTTCTGCAACTGTGGATGTCTGTATCATGGGCAAATGGATCAGAGAGCTGATTATAAAACATTCGGTGTGCTGATGCCGAGTTAGTGGGTACCGATCAGTTGGACTAAAATGCTGACTTCTCGTCATTGACTCTGGGATGTAAATTACAAGTACCTGTGAAGTCAGAGTGGGTTTGCCTGATGGTGAGGGACACTGGTGACAGGGAAAGCTAATTCACATGCAAAAAATCAGTGCAGTGCACTAAAAGTAGTAGCATGTATGTGGACTACTGTTGAGTTCAAAGCAAGCAAATGGCAAAAAAAATGTCCACTGTGATATCAGCAACATAATCACATCAGATGTACATAAAACAGCATACATACAATTTCATTTTGTATAGTCTTTCCTCTTCTACACTTGGAAGTAAAAGGGGCATGTAGAGTGGTTTCTATTTTTTGCATTGCTACCTGCACCTGGGCACACATGCACGCACGCATGTACGCTCGCTCACACGCACACGCGCATGCACACACACAGAGTTCTGATATGCCACACAGGGACTAAAACTCTGGAACTCTATGCTAGTAGATGGGTGTGCTATGACTCTGCCAAAACGATCTTCTATACTAAAATTTATGTCAGCAATAAGAACTGATTTCATGGTCAAATCAATAGTAATAACATCTTAATGTCCACCAAATGGTGAAATTAGTAATAATAATGATGATAATCTAAAATGCTGCTTTCTGTTAGCACCGAACGTTGGGCGGCGCTTACCAAACCCGACACCCCATATTGTGCCAACGGCTTCGGGCAGAAGAGCGCAATTGGGAGGGTACAAGCCTTACCCTGGTGCGAGGAAATGCAACCTAAAGACAAAGTGTCATGGCAGGGCAGACCAGGCCCTAAGCCTTGGTTGGTGGCTGGTCTAGGATCGAAGCTCCGACAGACGGACAATTAGAGCATTGCTTTGCTGATCCAGCAGCTTCTGCAGCTTGTCTTGTTCCAGATGTAAAGGTGTTACCTTTCCTCTGGAGTGAACTAGGCAGGCCGAGAGAGGGATCATGCTGCATGGGCAACACAAGATCTCTATATTTTAGCCCAGGCTTTGTGCTATGGAGAAGCAATAGCTCCATCCCTTACAAACTATCGTCTGTCAAGACGGCAAGGTGCCAATGATAATGATAATCTAAAATAGACCAAATGGTGAAATAAATAACAATAACAACATTCTAAACTACACCAAATGGTCAAATCAATAAAAAAAATAACAACACTCTAAACTACACCAAATGGTCAAATCAATAAGAAAGTGTACCTGAAGTACACTAAATGGTCAAATCAATAATGTAACACCCTAAAGTAGACCAAAGTTACTCTTAGTAAAGGTAAAGGTAACCCCATAGCAGATACTGCTGTTTGGTTGTGAAGTGTTAGACCTTCACATATTCTAGGCCATGACATATGAGTTAGAGTGACCGGCTACTCTTCACATTTCCTTCTTAGACATCCCCCCACCCCACCACCAACACCCCCCCCCCCACACACACACACAAAAAGACTGAATATTCTCTAATACCAACATTTATGAGACTGGTTGATCCAAAATCGTACTTGTTAGAAAATATTAAAATGAAACAAAACAAGTATTTTAAAAACTAGGATTTCAGGAAACATTATCAAATGACATCAGTATCAGAAAAGTAATGTGCTTTGGTTATATAAAGAGACACAGCATCTTGTTAAGAAATATGCTGTTGAGAAAATTCAAATGAAGCATTCAAGATGAAAACAACATTACATGTAGGTGGACTAGATGAAGTCTGTATGAGTGCATTGTGAAGATAAAGGATATAGAAGGACTTATAAAGCTGACCTTCTAATCAGATATTATACTTGATGATGAAATTAAGAACCCGCTTATGACTTTGCTAATGATGTAATTGAAACCGATCATATGACTGATAGAGAAAATGCATTTCATGTCTGGTTTAACATACAATATTGTCATATGTTAAAGCTGACAGAAGCAGTTGCCATTCATTTACAAAAGCCAACTTTGTGAAAGCAAAAAAGACATGATAGTCAGTTTAAAATTACCGTGGCAGACAATTCAAATTAATGTGTCAATATGTGTGTTGTATTTTCAGCTTGAAGGATTTATCTTATTGCTTAAATTTATGTTGTGTGATTTCTGCAGTAAGTATCGGATGATATACAGCTAATTATGCCAGGCAATAAATCATGCAATCTATTTTGTGTGTCTTCATTATTCAAATGATGTATTTGTCATATCATGTTTTACAATGCATCTGTACAGAAGGCTGTCTGCCATAGCTTTCCTTCTTGGCAGTGATGGGTCAGTGACAACACCAATCACCTTAATAAAGAGAACCTCTGCCTACAATCACAAACTTAAGGCCATAACCATAAATTATATGCCGGCTGCTCTCAAACTCCATCCACGACCTGCTCACATGGTTTTTTAATGGTTACATTTAAACACAGATGTTATAACCAAAATATTGCACGATTTCTTGCCTGGCATATTTCACTGCATCTCATCAGGTGCATACTGCAGAATTATATATCATAGGAAGTAGACAAATAAATAATTCTTTGGTGGAAATACTAAGTACATAGTCGTTGATATTGTTCGAAGGTTGAGAACATCAACCCCACAGAAGTATAACACTTAATAGGAAGTCGTTCTGTTTGCATAGCAATGGCTGGAATTGCCTAATAGATAATGCTTTTAATGGTTAAACTTAATGGGGACAAAAGCAAGGGGAAGACAAAAAGATAAATATCTGGACGGCTTGACCATATGACAAGAACACAAATCATAATCGCCCATGCCTATCAGCATGACATATGATCACAGTGAAGAAAAATGTAAATAAAAGAAAGAAAGATATGGTAAAGCGGTGACAAAAACAACAGGGTTATGGAATAGTTAATCAATGATGATTAAAATAAAATCTCTTATATTTTCATCAATGTTCTGTTCAACAGATAAAGGTCAACTCCCAGGTTTCTAACCAAAGACGGCTCCACAATTAACACATCGGCGCTGGCGCATCGCTAAACAGCAGAGGATCCCGATTGGGAAGAAAAATATAGCCAAAAATACCCCGAGACAGGTGAAATCTTCTTCCAACACACCAACCTGTGGACGTTAGAAACAAGAACTTTTATTTTGCAGTATAGAAAATTTCACAATCTAATGAAAATTCAAAACAACGTTTTCACGTAGTGAATTTAAAAAACATGCACATAAAATTGCACAACTTATTGCCTGTCATATTTCATTGCAACTCGCTTGGTACATATTGCAGAAATCATCATCATCATACAGTGCCTTGGCAGCTGGCATGAGCGATCATGCTTCCCCACAAGTTGCGATCTCTGACAGCATGGATCTATTTATGTGTTGACTTCCGTCCATGCCATGACACAAGACTTGCGAGAATTAGTCACGCTGGCATCCTCTATCTCTCTTTCCACAAACCTTTCCGGTTGTCACAACATGTTCCAAATTTTGTCTTCTCATATTGTGGCCAAAAAATGATGTCTGCTTCTCTCTGATGATTGCGATATGTTGTTTTTGTGACTTAGCCTCCCTCCCTAGTAGTATCACTACAGAAATCACACAACATAACCTGAAGTAATTAGATAAATCCATTAGATAAATTCAGATTACTGTGTGAATATGTCTTTTGTATTTTTCAGCTTGAAGAATTCATCTAATTACTTTAGTTTATGTTTGTGATTTCTGCAGTTTTTATCTGACAAGATGCAGCAAAATGTGTAGAGACCATAAATTTTGCAATCTTTTTTTGTTTGCGTCTTTGTTATTCAAATCTAATGAAAATTCAAAACAATGTTTTCCTGAAGTGAATTTGAATAACGAAGACACAAACAACAGATTACATGATTTATCTAATGAAACAACAAAATGATCTTAATTTACTGTACACCATATCTTAACATAGGTTAAAAAAAACCAAAAAAGTAAAAAACTTCATTTATATGCGGTTAAGTTAAATCAAAGATTTAGTATTAAGAAAGTCTTTTTTTCCAACACACCAACACACATTAGAAACAAGGACATTTATTTTACAGTAGGAAAACTCTGACAAGCTAATGAACAACCAAAATGAACTTAATTTACTGTACACCATATCTTAACATAGATTTTTTTAAATGTAAAGAAATTCATTTACATGTCATTCATCATCATCATCATCATCATCTTCCACTTCTGCCGTCAAGCGTCGTGGGGAGGAATAATTTGCGTTCCAGCGCCCGGTGGACGGCACTGGATAGTGTCATTCCGTGAGGTTGTACAATGTCTCTGATGTCGTCAATCCATTTTCTTCTTGGACGTCCTCGTGGTCTCGTCGCAGATGATCTTTGATGTAAGGCCAGTGATGGTAGTTGTTGATGTTGCATTCTAATGACATGGCCAAACCACTTGATCTTCTGTCTGTCAATAAATGTGGCACAAGGTGTTGATCCCACAGTCTGTCTGATAGTAGCATTTCTTACTCGGTCTCGGATTGTTAAGTTGGCAGCTCTCCTCAGGCATCTCATTTCGCAGGTGTTGATTTTGCGAAGGTGTAATTTGGATAAAGTCCAGGTTTGAGATTGGTAGCATAGGGTTGGTGTGAATATGCTGTTTATTATCTGTCGTTTTGCGGACATGGGTATGTTTGGATGTTTCAGTAAGGGTGATAGTTGATATATAAGTGCACTAGCATATCCTCATTAAGTCCAATTAAAGAATTAGCATTACAAAAGTCTTAAGCCAACACACCAACCTGTACACATTAGAAACAAGGACATGTATATTACAATAGGAAAACTTTGACAAGCTAATGAAAAAACAAAATGAACTTAAATTACTGTAAACCATATCTTAACATAGGTACACAATGAAAAAAAAAAAGTAAAGAACATCATTTACATGCCATTAAGTTCAATTTTTGTTTTTGCGCTCCCTCGCTTTGAACTCAAGCATAGTTGCCGGGGCCCATACGGGGGAGCAAAGAATAGTAACACTGTTGCCTACCATGCATGTCGTAGGAGGCGATTGAGGAGGATATGGTTCCGTCGCCCTGCTACTGAGTGAGTGCATGGCGCGACACTGTGGGCTGTGAGTTTCATGTGGAATGCTTTTACATCTGTCCGCGGTTGTGTGTAGCGTGAACTGCATGTTCGGAACGATGGCGGCCGGCTGTTGCTGGATTGACTGGTTTGCCTTTTCGGCTCACGAGTGCATTTTTCAGTAGACTCCTGGGAGTCGGCACTAGAGGTACGGAGTTCGTGCTTTGTGTGGCGCTTTCAATGGGTCGTCCTGTGGAAAGAGACCGAATCCTATGGGATAAAACCCGGGTCAATGAAGTCTTTTTGGTGACTGCCATTTCCATCGATGATGAACTGTATTTTTCATGGAGGACTTTTGTGTTGGCATTCTGTGGTGGCATTATGCACAGTGTACCTGTGCGGGCTGTTGGCTTGCCGACACTCCTGTCTGTTCCATTGTTTACTTTTGGCAGTGAGGAGCATTTTGTGTGATATTCACTGGCACAGGAACGGAGCAATATGGGGACAACCCGTTGCCGTAAAGTTGGAACCACGACTAATTAACTGTAGTCCATACTTCTAGTAGTATTGGACTGAATTTTGCGTGTGGATTAGCTTTCCCTAATAACCATGTCCCTCACCATCAGGCAAACCCACTCTGACATAAGAGGTACTTGTTATTTACATCCCCAAGTCAAAAACAACAGGTTAACACTTTAGTCCAATTGTCCGGTGTAGGGGTTGAACCCCTATCCTCGGCATCAGCACACCGGATGTTTAAGAACAAGCGTTCTTACCCATTCGGCCATGCTGACCTATGATAAGTCCAAATAAAGATTTAGTATTACAAAAGCCTTCATCAAACACACTAGCCTATACACATTATAAACAAGGACATTTATTTTACAGTAGAAAACTTTGACAAGCTAATGGGGAAAAAAACAATACAAACTTAATTTACTCTACACCATATCTTAACATAAGTTAAAAAATGTAATGCAGCTACATTTACATGCCATTAAGGTAAGCTAGGGATTTAGAATTAGGCTCATAACCTTTGCAATAGAAGAAAGCATCCGGAATAAATGGTGGTTACATTTAACAAGAGAAATCTTCCTGGTCAGTTTATGAGTCTGTGTTGAGTTCTTATATGTATATATAGTGTACTTGATAACATAACACTGTTTTGTCTAATGTATATTATTTTAGTGTCACATCTGTTTGTGTCTTATGTAGAAAATGTAAGTGTCATTTCTGTTTTTGTCTTATGTAGATTATTTTAGTGTTATTTCTGTTTGTGTCTTATGTGGATTATTTTAGTGTCATTTCTGTTTGTGTCTTATGTGGATTATTTTAGTGTCATTTCTGTTTGTGTCTTATGTGGATTATTTTAGTGTCATTTCTGTTTGTGTCTTATGTGGATTATTTTAGTGTCATTTCTGTTTGTGTCTTATGTGGATTATTTTAGTGTCATTTCTGTTTTTGTCTTATGTAGATTATTTTAGTGTCATTTCTGTTTGTGTCTTATGTGGATTATTTTAGTGTCATTTCTGTTTGTGTCTTATGTGGATTGTTTTAGTGTCATTTCTGTTTGTGTCTTATGTGGATTGTTTTAGTGTCATTTCTGTTTGTGTCTTATGTGGATTATTTTAGTGTCATTTCTGTTTGTGTCTTATGTGGATTGTTTTAGTGTCATTTCTGTTTGTGTCTTATGTGGATTGTTTTAGTGTCATTTCTGTTTGTGTCTTATGTGGATTGTTTTAGTGTCATTTCTGTTTGTGTCTTATGTGGATTATTTTAGTGTCATTTCTTTTTGTGTCTTATGTTAGTTAGTTAGTTAGTTAGTTAGTTAGTCGAGGTTTCCAACTTCACGGCAACGGGTCGTCCCCATTATGCTCCATTCTCGTGCCAGCAAATATCACACAAAATGCTCCGAACTGTCCAATGTGAAAAGTGGAATAGACAGGAGTCTCGGCAATCCAACAAGCCTGCACAGGTACACTGTGCATAATGCTGCAGTCAGAATGCCAACACAAAATTCATCCACACTCGCCACAGTTCATCGTCGATGGACTAAGGACTCGGTAGTCACAAAGAAAGACCTCAGTGACCCAGGTTTTCTCACATGGCTCGGTCTCCTACCACAGGGCGACGCGCTGAAAGTGTCGCACAAGGCCCGAATGCTGCAGCTTCAGCGCTGCCTCCCGGGAGTCTCCCGAAAAATGCACTCATGAACCGAAAAGGCAAAAACAGTCAATTCAGCAACCGCCGGTAGCCATTGTTCTGAACATGCAGTTCACTGTACAGGACAGATGTAAAAACAATCCACGCGAATTTCACATCTCACGGTGTCGCCCATGCACTCACTCTGTAGAAGAGCGAAGGAACCATGCACTACCAGTCCAACATGAGGAGAATGTGATTGTAAACTTTAGCCACAAGCATAAACACGCCACAGGCCCCAACTGTTCAATGCCTAACCGCCATGCTGGAGACCGGAAGATACCTGTCTTATGTGGATTATTTTAGTGTCTTTTCTGTTTGTGTCTTATGTGGATTGTTTTAGTGTCATTTCTGTTTGTGTCTTATGTGGATTGTTTTAGTGTCATTTCTGTTTGAATCTTATGTAGATTATTTTAGTGTATTTTAGTGTCATTTCTGTTTTTGTTATCTTTTTGTTTTTTGTTTACCAATGAAGGTCACCATAACATGCTCTGTGTGTTTCTTTTATGAGTGATTAAGTAAAGCTGACATTTTATGCAGATTTTTTGGGTTTAATATAAGCTTCATGACACATACATATATTTGCGGCATTGCTTACTTCATCGACTTTACAACACCATACATAATTCTATACGTCTATGTATTATAGTACCTTAAAAAAAAATATGCATGCCACACACACACACATAGATATATATTTGCTGTATTACTTTACACACTTTACTACACCATACATAATTCCACATCTATATTTTATACTAGCTTTAAAACACATACGTATATTTGTGACATGGCTTATTTTGGACAACACAATGCATAATTTCATACACTTGTTGTATGACTTAATTTACAAACTTTACAAAACCACACACATGCATGCTCCATTTGTTGTATGACTTCACAAACTTTACAACACCATACATTATCATACACATTTATAATATGACTCACTTTACAACACCACACATTTGTTGCATGACTTACTCTACAAACCTTACAACACCACACACATTTGTTGTCTGATTGACTTATTTCACTTACTTAGTCATTCTACAAACTTTACAACACTATACATATTCACACATTTATATTATGACTTACTCTACAAACTTTATGACACCACACATATTCACACACTTTTGTTGTATGATTTACTTACTCTACAATTCTACAACATCACACATATTCACACACATGTATTGCTTACCCTACAGGCTGGACAACCGCCGACAACCACAACCGACTGTGGTGGCTGGACTACAACATTTGTGTGGGACTGGTTATAGGACGGGACAGCTCCTGCAGGTGGTGGGTAGCCCTGGGGTGGGTAGCCAGCCTGGGGTGGGTAAGCAGCACCCGCTGGCTGGTATGCCCCTGCCGGCACACCAACAGCTCCATAGGATGGTTGGTAACCTGTAACAACAGTGATCTTTTGAAGTATTTGTATGACAAGTTGTACATACTCCACCCTGGAGCAAGTAGAATAGAAGACTTCTAAATATCAAAGTGGTCCCTCTTCTTCAAATATTTGATCCAATTTCATCTAGACACATTCCATTGAAACAAGGAATAGGGAAAAACCATAGGACTCATTTTGATAAAGCTGCAAAGGATTCATTTGAATAAAACTTGAGAATAGTATAACAAAAAAGTGTTTTTACCGGAACCAACAGGGCAGATGAAATAGAGGGAAACATAAAAATACACATAGAACAGAACTGAGTCAGAGATGAATAATATAGGGAGGATAAGAAGGGACCGCAGGGGATAGCAAAAGATGATCAGGGGGAATAACTGTGACTCTCTAGAAGTTCTGCAGCATACAGTTTGTATTCCTTGGTAGAGTTCAGCACTACTGTAGAAATGCTACACTTCAAAATCTGCTAGCTAATGGAGACAGAGCATTTAATGCTACGGCCAGCACAGAGGTAGTCAGTCTTCTAAAGTCAAGTAACAAACATATTTGTACCTGGCATCATGTATGTTGCCGGCTCTGCAGTGAAGAGGTTACGGACGGAGTTCGTAATCCCGCATAACTGCGTTCGATACACAGCTGTGGGCAATTAAGCAGCAGACCACCTTGCAATGGTTTTTTATGAAATGGTATGGGTGCCTGTCGTTCAGAAAGCAATGGCAAACTACTGAACGTAAACTTACCAAGATATCAAAACAGCAAACAATGCTGATGTTGACCGTGATGTCCTGTAAAGGATATGAAACTAACTAACATGTATGTTCAAGAACTATCAGAAGCACATACTTGGACAAAATTGGTTGAAAGATTATTGTTAAATTTGAGTCTTTACAAGACAACTGAAGTTTTTTTAAATATTTTTTATAAGTATTGTCTGATATTTCATGCAATTTATGTATATACAAATTTAAAGAAGACAAATTCCAGTGAAATAAAAGGTGAGGGAATGATGCAGGCACAGGATAGGACTCACAATGACAAAACTTGATAATAGTATAACTATAAAGTCCAGTCACTGGAACTCACAGGCAAATGAAATAGAGTGAGAGTTTAAAAAACATGAAAACGAGACTAGAGACTGAGATGAATAATATGGACAGGACACGAAGCGGGCTGCGTAGATAGCAAAAGAATATTGAATGGTTTAGCATGAGTCCTTTACTCCAATATGGGATAAAGACCAGCAGCAGCAGCAGGGCAGCGGAGGAGGAGGAGGAGGAGACAGTGACGGAGATGAATAAGAAGGAAGATGAGGAGAGGAGGAGAAAAAGAAGAAGAAGGGTTACAGGACACAGTCAGTAATAATTGGTTGTAATGCACATTCAAAGAATCCGTATGTATAATGTGCTATAAATAATATCTAAAAAGCAACAGAAATGAAAGAATAGTAATTTAACATAAGAGGAATGTAAATATCATTAGTTTGCAAATTATTTGTAGGGAACAGTTCAAGGTAAGCAATAAAGACATCTTCAAATAATAACATTACAGCATGAGAAGACCACATGTGCCACACAGATATGTTTTGTTACTTACAAAAGGGCAACAAAATAACTAACAACTCATCCATCATCCAACCTCTATGACTGACAGATGGTATTCTTAGATCACGCAATAATACAAGCAGCTTGTTTGGCAGTTACAAACAACAGCAAGAAATCACAAATCTATGTAGGTAAAATGAAGCAATTTCTACTGTTGTTGTAACTGATAAATCATCTTGTTTCAGCCTCTCAAGACAACATGTTTTGGATTAATGGTATATGTTCAAGATTGCAAGGTCATATCTGTCTTTACAGCTACGTCATCATCATTGTGTGCCTTACTTAAACGCATGGGTAATCATGGTTGACCATCTTACATAACCACTAGAGTCTATCATCAACTCTGCTGTCTTTTCCCGATTATGCCAGGTAGCCAAGCCATTCAGGTATTTTTATTTCCTTTCCCATCAATTCTGCCAGTTGTCACTAAGTTTTCAAGTTTGTTTATCCAAATAATGTGCTAAAACAAATCTTAGGCTAACTGTCGGTGTATAATTTCTCTAATCAATTTACAGTTTTCATTTGTCTCTTGAATGCAACCTCATTTGAATTTCTTCTGTTCGTCCATGATATTCTTTGTATTTTCCCCAGAAACCGCATTTCCACAGCCATTAGATTCTCCTTTCCCATCAATTCTGCCAGTTGTCACTAAATTTTCAAGTTTGTTTATTCTCATAATGTGCTGAAACAAATGTTAACTGTCGGTGTATAATTTCTCTAATCAATTTACAGTTTTCATTTGTCTCTTGAATGCAACCTCATTTGTATTTCTTCTGTTCGTCCATGATATTCTTTGTATTTTCCCCAGAAACCACATTTCCACAGCCATGAGATGTTTCCCAGCTTGTCTGCTTATTGTCCATGTTTCACATGCATACAACAGTATAGGTTCTATATAGCATGATGAAGCTGAATAGGGACAGCATCAGCAATTAAGACAGAATATTAACCATAATAAATATATTTAATAGTGTAAGCCTTAGTGATATCATTTTGAAATAACAGTTATCCTGGACAGAAACTGTTCAGAAATATTAAGATCCTCTCTAAAACCTCTGTACCACATCAAGTGCCATGCTGGCTGGCGTAGGCGTGCATGACTCTCCACAGATCTCAGTCTTTATTTTCTGGATCAACTGCTGATGATATTCCTCCATGCCACTCTCAGTCCATCCAGCATCATTTCTATTGGTCTGCCTCTGCCTCTCTTCCCCTCAATCTTTCCAGTTGTCACAATGTTCTCCAATGCCTCTCTTCTCATCACATGACCAAAGAAAGCTATTTGTCTTATCTCATTGTTGTAGATAATGTTCTAGATTTATTAGTCTCTTTCAGGCAATCATTGTTAGCTACTCTGGCAGTCTCAGGAACCACATCTCTGTTGCTTCCAAGCTCTTCCTAATTTGTTCATTTACATTCCAAGATTCACAGCCATACAGCAAAACCTCTATAACTGACATTAATTCAATCTAGATTACTGTGTTAATAAATCTATACAAATGTCAGTAATTCAATGTTTAGAAATATTAAGACTTATTCCCAGAGAACTGGATACTCATATAAGAAGGAGACAATCCCCATTCTATGGACATGTCTTAAGAAAATGGGGTTCTCAATGTCAAACTATAGAAGCCGGAAAGTTCTGCACAAGACACAGCAGTTGTTAAGGAAACAATACTGCAGATGTAGGCTGATGTGATGAGAAGAGAGGCATTAAAGAACATGGTTACAACTGGAAAGATCACTGGGAAAAGAGGCAGACCAAGAGAAATGATGCTGGATGGACTGAGATGGTGGCATGAAGGAATATCTTCAGCAGAACAAATCATCACAAGAGTGGACTACACCAAGGACTGAGATCTGTAGATAGACACGAATGCTTATGCCAGTTGGCAAGGCACATGATGATGATTATGATGATGAAGTGAACAAAAAGAAGAAAATAAGAAATAAGAAGAAAATAAGAAATATATAAACTGAAAAATGTAAAGACAACACAAAAGTCTGAACAGAAAAGGTACAGAAGAAGAACTAGTGAGAAGAGGATAGTTGATATCACAGCATGGAGAAACATACTGACATAAGCCTGGGTCATTGACATTGAGGTGAGTGACCGGGCATGAGGAAGAATGGAGATGAGAGTGGGAGACAGTAAAGTGACTGACCTGGCTATGAGAAAACAGCCAGTCCTGAGAAATAAAATACTGAGGGTAGAGGAAAAACCCCTAGGGCGGATGGTGCGAAAGACAGTTGTGTGTTGTGTGAAGTCAGGAGACTGGAAAGTCAGTGAGAGAAGAGACCGACTGCGGGGCAGGTCGTTTCAGGGAGTTGGGTTGATGTGTAGATGCCGAACTGGTCGGTATTCTAAGGAGAAGAGGAGTTAGAGATCTCCGGGTTGTGTTGTTCTCCTAGTTGTGAAGACAGGCCTAAACCCAGAGTGGGTTGCATAGTTGAGCAGTGGCTCCGACCCAATGTGTGGGTTGTATTGTGGGAGATCCAGCCGTGGATAGTAGCTGGATTACCTGTCTTGTGGATTTGATAAGAAGCAGGCCGTGAGAAGGTATTGATGTGTGCTGGTTAAATTGTGAGGAGGATATTATATTCTATGGATTACATTGTTTCTGGATGTATAAACATGTTCCGTTTGTCCGTGTTATTTCTGTAATAAAGGATTATGTGCGCCAACAGAATCTTGTTTAATGACTGGTGAATATGCACTACGGGGGTGAGTTATACTGCAAGACAGTTAGATATCTCCATTGACACACCATGAGTATCGTTACCTAGACAACGACCATCACACGACAATATCATGAACATATCATCGTAAGAACTTTGTGATATTATCATCAAGAACGACGTGTGACAATACGTACAGAAAAAATTGGCAACATGCAAGACAGGTAGGAAAACATGGGCTGTAAGAAGAAGAAGAATGATAAGATGACCAAATTAAAACATATGTATGTGTGTCAGTAGTTGTAATGTGGGAGGTGCCTTGAAGAGAATAGAACCGGAATCGTTATGGCAAAGGTAGCCTTTTGCAAGATGAAAAACATACTACCAATAAAATGATGTCAATTGCAACGAGAAAAAGAGTGTTGAAGTGCTACATCAAACCTGTACATTTGTATGGATATGAAAAGTGGACAATGAACAGAAAAACTGAAAAAAATTTAATGGCAGTGGAGAAGTGGTTTTTGAGAAAAATTCAAAGAATATCATGGACAGACAGAAAAATCAATGAGCAAGTCCTTCAAAAAGCCAATTAATTAGTCTTTCCTCTTGAGCCTAAGGCGGCACATAGGGCAGAAGTCCTGACTCTCCATGCTTGACGGTTCACTGCTACCTGTTGTAGATCTTGGATGTTTACTTGGCCATTGAATGAGCCTTCTCTGATGATGGTTCTACGCAGGGTCTCTCTTGGTCTTCCCCGTTTTCTTTTCCCTACAGGTGACCATATGAGGGCTTGGATGGGGGAGTCTTGTCTTGTCCATTCTGAGTACATGACCGATGTAGTTCCAACGACGTCTTCTTATAAAATTGGATACTGTATCTTGCTTAGTCTCTTGTCTTATTTGCGTATTGGTTCTGAAGTCTGTCCAGTGGATGTTTAGAAGTCTTCTAAGACATTTGTTCTCAAAATTATCTAATTTTTTTATCTAAAGCTACTGTTGATTTCCAACTTTCACATCCATACGTTAACACTGGAATCACACAAGAGTTGAAGATTTTAAGTTTTGTGTGTTTGCTGAGTGTCTTTGACTTCCAGATGTTTGACAGTTTATTGAAGGCACCAGATGCCAGTGCGATTCTAGATGATATTTCTGGTGTTGAGTCCCCTGTAGATGTCATTTTGCTTCCTAGGTATGTGAAGCTGTTGACTTTTTCAAGAACGTAGCTGTTTAATTTGGTGTCATCTGAACTGTTGGTAAGATCAATAGTCTTTGTTTTTGTGGTGTTAATTTGGAGACCAATTTGCCCTGAAACATTTTGGAGATGGTTTATTTTCTCTTGGGCATCTGGGTGTGTTGAACTCAAAAGCACTATGTCGTCGGCAAAGTCCAGATCTTCTAGAATTTTGTCAACCCAATGGATACCCATATTTGTGTTGTTTGTGCATTTGCGCATGACCCAATCGATAGCTATTCCAAAAAGCATCGGTGATAAGACACAACCCTGTTTCACTCCTGTTTTGACTGAGAACCAGTCAGAGTTGCCTGTTTCTGTTCTTACGCAGCAACGTGTTTCTTTGTAGAAAGATTTTATGACGTTGGTATATTTGGTAGGGAAACCATAGATGTTAAGTAGATTCCAAAGTGAAGGACGGTGGATACTGTTGAAGGCTTTTTGAAAGTCGACAAAGTTGGTGATTAATTTTGACTGGAATTCTACGAAGTCTTCAATGATTATTCTGAGGGTGAAAATATGGTCTATGCATGACTGTTTTGGTCTGATGTCTGCTTGTTCTTCTCTGAGCCTTTCATCTATAGCCTTTTTCAATCTCTCAAGTAACATGCTACAAAAAAGTTTTCCTGGTACTGACAATAGAGTGATACCAGGCCAATTATTGCAATCAGCCAAAAAAACAAAAAAAAACAATGAGAACCATAAATTGATTAGAAAAATTATATGTAGATAGTCAAAATTTGTTGGGCACATTATGGGAAGAAATAAACTGAAGAACTTGGTGACAACTGGCAAAATTGAGGGGAAAAGAACAAGTGGAAGGCAGAGAAGTAAATATCTGGATGGCTTGGCTTGCATGGCATGGTCAAGACAAGAAACTAGAGCTGATCCACAACTCTGGTGATCGTGTGAAATGGCGAAACATGACCCCCCACACTTATTGGTATGGCACATGATGATGATGAGTTGTAATTCCTAATTGATGTTCAAATAGTAAAATATTGTGATATATAAAACAATAACAACATTTGTACTAATCTTCACCTTGATTTGACTGCATGCTCTTGCTGTAGCTTGGTGGTGTATCAGAGGGAACAGACATGCCAGACTAACTCTGAAACATCATAATTGTCGTTAATTAAATCTAAAAGGCAGTCATTAATTCACATTATATAACACCTGTAATTAATTCAGTGCATACAACTGTCATTAATCCAGTCTAAATAACTATCATTAATTCCATTTATACAGCTACTGTAATTAATTCCATGTATACAGTAACTGTCATTAATTCAATCTACACAATTGTCATTAATTCAATCTTCACAATGGTCGTTAATTCAATTTATACAAATGTCATTAATTGAAAAGATACACTGTCATTAATTCAATGCATTCAAGAACTGTTGTTAATTCATCCTATACAACATCTGTCATTAATTCAATATATACAACTATCATTAATTTGGTCTATGTGACTGGTATTAGTTCAGTCCATTCAACAATCATGTGTTTCCTCCACGATGTAAGTTAGCTGCAATGGATCTCCAGCACTATGTCTCTTGCCCTTGTATGCACCGATAGACAACTGTTCATCCATTTCTTGATATTATTTTTTCACTTTTATCACTGTATACATCTTGCTGACAGTATTTTGCAAGAGTGCTATGTCTTTTAATGTGACCAAAATCTATTTTTCATTCCTTTCATCAACACTTTTTCATTCTGACTCTCTCTAAAACCCCTGTAACTTACATTAAATCAATCTACATGACTGGCAATACTGGCATTAATCAATCTACACTGATGTCAGTAATTCAATCTATAGAGCAACTGCCATTAATTCAATTTATACAACTGTCATCAGTTAAATCAGTACAACTCATTAATTCAGTAAATACAACTGTCAGTAATTCAATTTATACAGCTGTTATTAATTCCCTCTTTACAATAATTTTTATTAATTCATTACTGTTCTTATTAAGTCACTGTAATGCTAAATATAGCCAAGGTATTTGAGTTTCTGAGACGTGGCGCTGTATATAAGCCAGTTTTCTTGAATGTTCAGGACTTCAGAATGTCAGTATTTTACTCCCCCTTATTCTAAAATTTATTAAGAATGTTTCTGTAGCATTTAAGTTTAAAAACCCAAATTTTATTCTTTAGTCATTGCAAAATGGTCCATGACTCACAATCTGGTGATGCAACAGGAAAGTTTCAGATTCTCAAAATGTCTACTTTAATATATTTGCTGATGTTGTACCATAGACTCTTACTTCAAACTTGTACACTCATAATCAAATGTATATATATTCACTGTTTGTATACAATTTACTCACATATTTATTTATACAATTTACACAAAAGAGTAGATAGGAATTTTTAACATACATACAAGTCTATGATTTGCAAATAAATATACAATTTACGTTCGTCATTATTTCACAAGCTGTTGCTTTTTAAAATGTATTATCTTTGTTAGTTACTTATATTTAGACATCTTACAACAACCACTCATTACCCAACTGCAATTAATTTTTCAATTTGATCTTCCTTTCTGCAGGTATATTAATGTTCTGTTCTCTGATGATGTGAAACTAGTATGTAGGATTTCCCTGTGTTACTAAATATTTAATAATAAAATACTTCCGTTCTTTGCATAGTTTTATTATAAATTATAATATAGCCTTTCTAGTTCCCGTCATTCTAGTATAGTATTTATATTTAGTATTGCCACATACATTATGATACATAATCATAATGCTAGCGAAATAGAACTAATCTAATAATAAATAAATAATATTAATAATTTTAAAATGCAAGTTCTAATGAACTTACTGAAAGACAATTTTCAGACAGACATCACACTATTCACACATACATTGGGCTTTATTTTATTACTATTAGACTCAATTAACACGCCTAAGTGAAGGGCAATAAAATTCTATACTACTGTTTAGTGTTTAGTCTTGTCAGCTACACGCCCACTTTCCTTGGTGTAAAAAACTAAAATTTATTTTATTATTTCTTCTTTCTGGCCTCCTCTTTAGTCTTTCTTATTAAAAGTCTTAATTAGTTATTAATATTAATAGTCACTTAACTAATTAGTATAAAATAATTGTATTTGTAACCTCTGGGTAACAAGTAAACATTTGATGTCTCTACAATAAAATAAAGTCGTTTCTTACAACGTCTTCTTCTTACCCGTCACTGTTCGTAGTTGGTACCTCAGTGGTAAGAAACTAATGACAATGAGTTCAAGGATGACTCCCACTTCGCAGATCATGTGATCTTGAGCAAACATAAACACGGGAACCCGGAAGTCAAACGACCCTATAAATACTAGACTGACTTTCTATATTTGGTATCTTACTAAGTCTGTTTCCTGTAGATTACGTTGATTTGTTATGGATGTTGCTTAAGAAAGAATGGTCATATGATACTGAATAATTTCACGATACTGAATAATTTTTTTTTTTAACTGATTGTTAAGGATTAAAGGCAAGAGAAGCGACTTTAAAGTTTATTGCACCAGCGATTTGTTCTAAATTATAAATAGCTCGGTCTTTTTTTTTTTTCTTCACAGGGCGGCTGCCGAATGCGCAGCACAGGGCACAAACTCCGTGGCTTCAGCGGCGACCACCAGGTGTCTCCGAAAACACTGCACTCATAAACCGAATGGCAGGGCCCGGAAACACTGCACTCATAAACCGAATGGCAGGGCCCGGAAACACTGCACTCATAAACCGAATTGCAGGGCCCGGAAATACCGCACTCATAAACCGAATTGCAGGGCCCGGAAACACTGCATCCATAAACCGACTGGCAGCTTTCGAAAACGAACCCACATATTTTCGAATGTGAGACGTTGGTTGTAAAGAGCTATGTCAAAGTGTAAAGAACCGTGATAGGACAGTGGCTGGACGCTTGCCTGCCGATCAGGGGCTCGTGGGTTCGAATGCAAATTGGGGCGCATTACAAAATTGAACCGGACTACCAGGTCGGCCCAACATATAACGGGTATGAGGCAGTGTCTAGAGAAGGAAGTAAAGACCGCTGGTCTGATACTGACCACACCAGCCACCTAGTGCCGATAGACTTATAATAATACGGTCTAGCACAATATAGCAGGGCTCACTGGCCTAGCGTTTAGCGACTTTTTCCGTAATCCCGTTTATCCACGGAAGCAAATGCGGCTGCGCGAGAATGGATAGTGGTTCTCGCAGCGCTCGTTACTTACTGGATATGTGAGCCGGCCGCTCAAAAAGCAATGGCAAACTACTGAGCGTAATCTTGCCAAGAAAGGGGGATGAGTGGTCTCGAGGTATGGTGTCCGCCTCGAGTGCTGGAGGTCCCGGGTTCAGGCCCCGGTGAGGACCGGGATTTATTTAAAAAACCCACCTGGACTTCCAGTAATAAAATTGCCCCTGGTCTCTGGGTAGTGAGATCGGACGCCGTGTGCCGTGTGTATTGGTGCGCACGTAAATAATCCCTTGGCAGTTGGAAATTGAAAAAGAGTAGCCTAACGGCGCTGCCCGGGCAAAATTTCGAGTTAAAAATCTACCCAAAGTATTTCAGGATCCTCGCCGATGCAACGGTGTTCGTGCATTGAGCTGAGTTTCTCCAAACTCAGGTTTGAGTTAGGAGGAAAACGGAGCACTTATGGGTTAGACCGTGTGCCGTGATGTTGATCCAACGACTAAAACTAAACTTTAAAAAAAAAAAAAACCTTTCCAAGAAATCAACAACAGCGGTAAAATGCTGGTGTTGACAGCGATATCCTGTTATAGGATATGCGAGAAAAAAAACAACAACAATATGCCAGATGCGTGTAAGGCCATAATCCATCTATCCATCATGTGCCATGCCGACAAGCGTGGGCGGTCATGTTTTGCCATCCCACTCGATCACCAGAGTCGTGGATCAGTTCCGTGTTTCTGTCTCGACCATGCCACAAGGCCATATTAGGCCCTTTACCTGCTATGTAATAGTGTAGTTGTTAGTTTACTCGCCCACTAATACATTAGAGACTCGCTTGGTTTGGCATGTATAAGATCACTTTCATTGCATACTCAGATATCTTATTCGTCGTCCAGGTTCCCGCATAGAGAGCACAACGAGAATCTCGATAAATTGCACAAACTCCATAGCATGGATATAGGCGGGTGTATATCAGAACCACTCATGCTATAAATATGTTTTGTAGGTTGCTTACAGTTATTTAATTATTCCAATGTTCTTAATCGGCCAAACCGGTTTTTCGAATTTCAACCTCCGATGGATTTTTAACGCCACCGATATAAATATCACCTAGTACTGGCCAGTTGGACTAAATTGGTGACTTCTGGTCCTTGAATTGATGACATAAATTACAAGTACCTCTGAAGTCGGATTGGGTCCACCTGATGGCGAGGGACACTGGTAATAGAGAATGCTAATCCACACGCAAAATTCAGCCTAGTGCTGCAAGAAGTAGTGTGTATGAACTATGGTCGAGTTCAAAGCGAGCGAGCGGGAAAAACAAATCCTGGTTCCCGCTCGAATCCAAGAAGGCAAAATGTCCGATTCAAGTACCCTGTAATAAATCTCTGAGAAGGTCAAAGCTGTAAAATATCGGCTCAATTTGTTGGTGCCAGGCCATGCGGGTGACAGAAGAAATAAAAACAGGTACATGTAACTCCCGTGAAAACTGAGAGATACTAAACATGGACACAGTGTAAATACCATGCACTCAAAGATCCGAGGGAAGGCCAGAAGGACATATAACCAGACTGCAACTGGTGCCATTAGTATAGGGACTCTTCGCTGACTGTTGCAGATGGGGAGGAAGCACGTATGGAAATGTCCCTAGGGCTATGATGTCGGTTCTTGACTCACCTCAACTCAATTCTTATACACTTCTAGATGTGCTATCGGTTGCAGCGTTTGTAATTTTCAAGTTCGTATTTTCTTTCTACCGACCTCCGTGGCTAAGAGCTTGCAAACACGATTTGTAAGCCCGTATACCCGGTGCTGGTTTTTTTTCGAAAAAGGTGTAGGAGCCGGTCGTTCAGAAAGCAATGGCAAACTACTGAACGTAAAAAATTTGCCCAGGAATCACGAACAGCCAAAATGTTGGGGTTGACTGCTACGACCTGTGAAGGACATGCAACTAAATTTTTGTTTTTATTTTCTTTCTGTTTCTGCTTCAGAGCATGCCATTGTCCACTTGATTCTTAGTCCACTGTTTCAGTTCTTTCCTTATACAGTACGCATTTATATGTTGAGACATTTGGGAGCTAGGTATATTTCGGCATCTTTTGTAAGGACTGATTTTTGTTTGTTATACTGTGTTTCCCCTAAAATAAGACCTGAGTTCCGGTCGTTCAGAAAGCAATTGTAAACTACTGAACATAAACGTGCCAAGAGATAACAAACATTCAAAAAGTGCTGGGGTTGACTGTGACGTCCTGTAAAGGATAAAGCAACAAACTAAGTCAAGGACGAGAAGTCAACGTTTTAGTCCAACTGACCGATGTAGGGCTTGAACCCTCTATCTCAGTATCAGCACACTGGATGTTTAAGAACGAGCGCTCTTACCCATTCGGCCATGGATATACTGTACAAAGACGAATACGACACACATATAGCAACACATCTATTTGCACCGATTCTGTTCAGTATTATGTTCTGGTGTGTTTCCAGAAACGGGGTCATGGTATTTCACATTGGATATCGTATGGATAGCACGTTGTGTAACCGCCTGAAAACACCGATTAAGTTCAAATCACGAGATAACAGATTACGTCGGTTTCGTGAAGATTGCTATTATGGAGATCGCTTTCATTAAGATTACTTTCGTGAAGATTGCTCTCGTGAAGGGAAAGATTGCTATCGTGAAGATTGCTCTCGTGAAGATTGCTTTCGTGAAGATTGCTTTCGAGAAGATTGCTTTCGTGAAGATTGCTTTCGAGAAGATTGCTCTCGTGAAGATTGCTTTCGTGAAGATTGCTTTCGAGAAGATTGCTCTCGTGAAGATTGCTTTCGTGAAGATTGCTTTCGTGAAGGGAAAGATTGCTCTCGTGAAGATTGCTTTCGTGAAGATTGCTTTCGTGAAGATTGCTCTCGTGAAGATTGCTTTCGTGAAGATTGCTTTCGTGAAGATAACTTTCGCAATGTATAACAGAGCACCATCTCTGTTAGTAGTTTAGGAGATAGATGGTGTGCAATAGAAAAGGGTTTGGGAAATGAATAGGTGGTGAATGATGCACGCGTGAGCACGATTGGACTAGTTGTTAGGGACGCTCACGCGTGACGTAGAAGATAAACATAGTTCAGTTCCCACTTGCCCTGCCATCTAACAAGAGGTGTTTTCAATTTGCTGTACACACTTTTATACCTTGACCAATAAACCGACACGTTTACACTTTGGCCGGAGCCTTGACTTGATATATGCAGTTACATTTCGTTATGTTCAGACTCTCCGTGATCTGTTACAGTCTGAAATGGTGCCAGTATACCAGGATACTGATTTGAGCTGTCGCGGCCACAAGCGATCACAGAGGTCATCATCACAAAACAAAACAATGGATGTCTAGAAGGCAGAAATTGTCAGAGGCCACGGACAATTATGTTAAGGTCATGCATTATTGAGAAGCAAACAATATCGTATCTGCAAATCTTTTGAGAAGCAAACAATATCGTATCTGCAAATCTTTCTGATGGGGCTGATGTTTGTTAAAACCGCCACACAAAACATAATATCCTGAGTTGTGGAACAGAGCTGCCATCATCATTGTCGAGTCCTGAGCTGACCTGGCCGTTGTTTTTAAACGTCAATATGCTACATTGAAATGTCGTCTTACTGGAGCTGTTGATCTGGCCGTTACCGTCATCATGTTATTGAATTTGACCTTGGTTGCCTGAAGTGAAGTCAGGAGCTGTGAAGAGTTCATCCTTAATCACAAAAGGTTGGTGGTCAACGCTTATACTGAACCAAGCCATTTGCTCATTTGTTTTCGATCGTTGTCTCCGATTGAGGAAACTCTGCTACTTACGAAAATCAACTCCATTCGAGGTTGGTCATAGATGCAACTATTTTGAACTCTGGCTCATCAAAATGTCACTCAAGCAAAGCGATATCGTTAATGTGGAATCTTCGGAAGCGGGTAGGCATAATGGGTTGCCGTCCTGCTGAAGAAGAGACCCTATTTAAATCGCTTCATTAAGCTAGAGACGTTTCAAATCCAGACGTGCCTTTTTTCGGGTGAAGTCCAGACGTGCCCTTTTTCGGGTGAAAAGAATCCACAAATCTGGGGTGCCCACCAATGGGTGAAATCAAGAGTTCAGAAGTTCTCCTTTCGCTATGATGGAATAGAGGAACACGACACGCTCGTTTTTTTATGTGAAGCCTACAACTGTCAAGCACAATCATCAGTCGGCATATTTGGACTTACTTTTCTGTTGGACCCGTGGAAGATGTATTTCAGCCATAACTGGTAAATAAATTAATGTAAGATTTAACTAATATAACATAACATTGTGTGTTAGATAAAATTGATTAATTAATTTGAACACTTCATCTTTATAGGAAGAAAAAACAGTTGCTTACGTCCCTTGTCTAATTTAAATACGACTATAGTGGTATACTTATTGATATTTATTAATTATAATTGTGAATTTGGTTATATAAATTGTATAGTAAAACTATTTCAGCATATTTCAGCATGGCAGAGGAACAAGTTTCGTTAACACAGGTGTTAACTGGAGTAGGCACGGCAATAGGCAGACTCAACACAGCAATAAAACAACAAGGAATAGGGACAGAGATTGAAAAATTTAGTGGACAGGCGAAAGATTTCAAGAAATGGATGACTTCGGTAGAGAAACATGCATTCTTGGTGGCGGCAACGGATGAGGAGAAGATGAAAATTGCTTACCAGGCCACTATAGCACCGGTTTCGGATCACATTCGAAGAAAATTAGAGGCAAGGACTGATGAGACATGGGAGCAGTTCAAGGATGACTTAGCCCACAAGTATGCTGAAATCACAGATCCTCAGCATGCGTTTTCAGTGTTAAGACAATCCAAGCAAAACACTGGAGAAACTGTACAATAGTGATAGGTTGGTTAACCTAGCTGAGGAAGCATTCCTGGGACAGAACGTACGAGGGGAGGAAGTGGAACGAATGTTGGTCGGGATTTTTGTAGACGGTATAAAGTCAGATGGACTGAAGTTTAAATTAATGAGAGAAAACCATGAGAGATTATCACAAGCTGTGGATATAGCTGTACAGGAAGAGAATTTGAGACGAAGATTTAGACTGAGAGTAGGACGAGAAATAGGAACTAGTCGGGAGGATAGGATTGAAGAGCCCATGGAGATCGGACAAACAAGGTTCGGATGGAATAGAAGAGGAGGAATACAGACGTTGCAGGGAGGTAATGAAAATGCTTATGATAGAAGAAGACAAATGAGAAATCCTATAAGAGAAACGGTAGGTAACACAAATATAGTCTGTTGGGGTTGTGGTCAACGCGGACACGTTTTTAAATTCTGTGGTAACAGGCGTGTTCAGGCGAATATACAAAATAGAAATGTCAATGACAGATTAAATAGGAATTGTGAAGGTAGACAGAGGAATTTTACAAGCCCAAGAACGCAGGAAAACCAGAATCCCACCTACTGAATAGGACCTGCGGTAGGAGGGAAGATAACAAGGTTCCAAGAATTAAAGAATATTTTAATGACAAGTATAGGAGAACGAGTAGAAAGTGGTCTCAACTGGCTGAAATCAAACAATTTTCAATAAATAAAACGGACCCCAGTTCATGCATAATAGAAATAGGGAAATATAGAATTCGAACATTAATTGATTCGGGAGCTCAAGTTAGTGTAATCAAAGAAAATTTTCTATACAAAATAATAAAAAATTGCAAAATATTCAGGAGTCATGATAATCTTCACTCTGCTACAGGACAAAATTTAGAGGTAGTTGGCCAAACAACGATAAATCTCAAATTAGGAGGAATCAACGTAAGACATCTTTTTCACGTAGTTAAAGAGTTAAATAGGAACATGCTTATATGTAGGGATTTCTTACTAAAAAATGGTGTAAGACTTTTATTTGATCTGCACAAATTAAGATTCAAGGGCGTGTATGTATATTTAGAAGAGGACATGCACATATCAGCACTGGTTAGAGTTAAATGTCCACGACTTTAAAACCACAAACGGTTAATCTGATACAGGCGAAAGTGAAAAGAAATCCGTATTATTTAGTAGGACATACAGTTAGAATCACATAATTATAAAGGGAGGTAATAGATGAGCCTGGCCTAGAAGTTCCAGACGGAATAATGACATTAGATAAACACTTAACTTTTCCAGTAATGATTATTAACAACGCAAGCAGGGAAATTAAATTGTACAGTGGATGTGTATTAGCCAAAGTAGAACATGATACTAACAGCGTATTAGCAACAGATAGAGTAGAAATGCCGAGAATGAATTATTCAGAAACCCATATGGAAAGAATCAATACCAGGAATAGACGTGGAAGAAGATGGAACATGTGGAATGATGAATTGATCCATCCATTCAGAAAACATACATCTCAAATATATTCAGTAGACAAAACAACAAGAGAACAAGAATTATTAGCACAGTTAAAAGCTCCACCAGAAAATAAGGAAATATTAGAAAAACTTGTAAAAGAGAATCAAGATGTTTTTGCAATTAACGACTTAGAATTGGGGAAGACCAAAACAGTTACTATGGAAATAGATACCCACCAATTAGTTTGAAACCGTATAGAACTCCCTTAAGGAATAGAGAAATTGTCGAAAAGGCAATAGAAGATATGTTAAAAGCAGGAATAATAACAAGATCAAAGTCAGAATGGTCATCAACGATTGTCATAGTGACCAAAGCCGATGGTTCACACCGATTCTGTTGTGACTACAGGGCGTTGAACAAAATCACTAAGAATGTAGCTTACCCATTGCCGGTGATTGACGATATTTTAGGGTTACTTAATGGGTCTACCTTCTTCACTACATTAGATGCAAGGTCAGGATTTTGGTGTATCCCTATGTCTCCAGATGCTCAAAAGAAAAGTGCTTTCTGTACACACGCAGGTTCTTACGAATTTTTACGAATGCCTTTTGGCGTAAAAACTGCGCCTTCTCACTATATGTTATTAATAAATCAAATATTAGAAGGCATGCAAAAGTTTGCATTAGCATATATAGATGCCATTTTGATCTACACAGCAGGAGACGTACAGGACCACCTGAAACATGTAAAATTAATATTTGACAGATTAAGAATACATGATGTTAAATTGAAACTCAGTAAATGTGAATTTCTAAAAACAGAAACTAAGTACCTGGGATACATTATTGATAGAGAAGGAATTAAACCAGATCAGGATAAAGTAAAGGCTATTAAAGAATTGCCTCCTCCAACCAACGTAAAAGAAGTTCGTGCTTTTATCGGTACATGTGGGTACTATCGTCGTTTCATTCCAGGTTTCTCAAAAATAGCAGAGCCCATCACTAACCTGACTGGCAAATACGCTAGATTTAAGTGGAATGATGAGTGTCAAAGAGCATTTGAGTTTTTAAAAAATAGCTTAACAGTAGTGCCACTATTGACACATCCAGATTTGGATAAACAGCTTATTTTATATACAGATGCTTCGGATAATGCTATAGGAGCATGTTTAGCACAACCATATGAAGGAGAAAGATCAGGAATACCAGGAGTTAAGAATGAAAGACCAATCTATTTTCTGTCACACAAACTTAGTAAATCTCAGATAAAATGGCCGACTATAGAAAAAGAGGCATATGCTATCCACTATGCTCTTCAGAAACTTAATTATTATTTACATAACGCCAATTTCATTATTAGAACTGACCACATGCCCTTAAAATCTTTACTAGAAGCTCCAGTGCAGAACAGAAAAATACAAACATGGGCGTTGAATTTACAGGGGTACAACGCAAAGATAGAGTACGTAGCCGGTAGGGACAACACCTGTGCAGATTTATTATCCAGAATTCCATATCAAGAGACATCAGGAAACACTGAGGATGAGGGTGAACCCGAAATAGACGACCGAAACTGGCAAGTAAATATATTAGATTCTACCATATTAAATGGAGAAGATTTTAGGAGTTTACCGTCGGATCAAGAATCTGAACCTAGAGCGGAAGACCCACATTTAAGACAATTTAATATGAAAGAAGAACAAGAATTAGATCTGAAAGTTGTGGAAATAAAACAAAAATTGAACGAAACGGGTGAGAACAGTTGTAAGAAACATTTTTTAGTCTTGCAGGATGATTATCAGTTATATTACGTGAATGAAAGAAGCGAACAGTTGAGAAAATACATTCCAAAACATTTAGAAATTGAGATTCTAAAGGCATATCATGATGAGAATGGTCATCTTGGTCGTGATAAGTTAGTAAAAGCACTCAATAATAAATATTATTGGCCGAACTTATTTAAAACTGCTTGTAAATACGTCGATGCGTGTGAGAAGTGTAGGTTAAGAAATATGAAAACGATCAAATGTCCCTTACAAGATACTGACATTCCTCAGTTTCCAATGCAGAAAGTGAGCTTAGATATATCAGGTCCTCACTCTAGAACACTATTGGGGAATGTATATCTACTTCATGTCGTGGATTGCTATAGTCTCTGGCCAGAAATTTATGCGATTCCGGATAAGAGCAGAGATACCATCATTAATATTTTTCTACAGGAGTTCATACCAAGATTTAGTTGTTGCCCACAGATCGTACTCACAGATAATGGTAAGGAGTTTGTGAACAAGAAGTTCGGGGAAGTTATTACAAGATTTGAAAATAAACCATATAAAAACTTCACATTATAGACCTTCTTCAAACGCAAAGAATGCGAGACAACATCGAACATTGTATAACATAATAGCAAAAGTTGACGATGAACTTGAAAAAGATTGGGACCTTTTCTTGGGATCTGCACTAAGCGCGATATGCACAAATCAAAATGAGGGTACAGGGTTTTCACCATTCTACTTATTACACGGAAGAGAGCCTATACTCCCAATTGACAATCTGTTAAAACCAAGACGTAAAAATATGGGGGAGGATTTTCAGGAAGTTATTATACAAGAAATGCACAAAGCGCATGTAAGGTTAAGAAACAATATAATTAAAGCCAGGGAAAGACAGAAAAAGTACGCAAACAAAAATACACAATTACAGGAATTTAAAGTAGGTGATAGCGTTTATTATAAGAAGCATAGAAGAAACTCCAAATTTGATGCTCATTGGATTCCAGGTTATTATATTTTAGAAAAGTTAGGTAATGTATCATACATTATAAAGAACCAAATCACAGGACATGTAGCACGGGCACACGTAGAACATTTAAGAAAAGATAATGAAAATAAGAGAAACAATAACAATAATAATAATTATTATTATTCAGACGACTTATATTCAGATGGACAACTCGTCAGAAGAGCAAAATATACAATACCCCCAGATTTTGGAAAAGATCAGGTACAAAGTCAATTAATAGCAACACCAGTTTACGATGATACTTATGAACAGACAGAGACAATACCGAAAACTTTGATGAAAAAAGAAAGGAATACGTATGATGGTTGTTATGATAGTGTTGAATCTATGGAGGAAGAGGTAACCGCTCCATTTAAAAATACCAGACAAGCAGTGAAAAGGAGAATAGAGAAACAGAGAAATAAAGAAGTTAAAAGACAGAGGAGAATTAGAGAAAATTCATCAAGCGACGAAGAAATGCCATTACTCGAAAGATCGTTAAGAAACTATGATAGACAGATTAGATTACATATAGAAAGGAAAAAATTAGCGGCTGCTAGCAACAGACATACAGATGAAGAAGAAGGAATGGATGAAAATTCAGAATCTAATAGAGATAGTAGTATGAAGGAAAATAATTCTCTACGAGAAGATGAAGACATTGATGTGGGGAGCACTTATACAGAAAAATCTAGAATTACTGAAGAAATGGAGACATGGTAAATAAGTTGATGGAAAATGCTGCAGGTAGCAGGTTTAACATTTTGTGGTTTAAAGAGGAAATTGATAATAGATGAAATACGGTGGCTGTGAGTTACAGATAAATTATGGAAACAGATTGGCAAATAGCTTAATTAATAGTTGTGGTGAATTGTCTTGAGGAGTAGACATGATGTTGTATATTTTAGTAATAAGTTAGATAATATGGATGTAAATTCTCGTGTGGTCTTGAAGATGTATTTTTTTTTAAATTATCATTTGATTTTGAGATTTGACTTGTTGAGTTTTATTAATAGATAAATAATTTATTATTAGTCCAAAAAAGCGACTAATAATGGATAGGATATTTCATCATGTATGTCATATTATTTTGAATAATGTCTTTCTTTGACTTGGTTGATTACCTTTATATGAGGGGAAAGAAAATTGTCTTCAAAACGTTGGGGGGTATGATATCCTGTTTTGACTTCGTTTTGGTTGGCTCATGAATTATGATTTTAGTTGAATTGTCTTGCATATTGAATAGTATTAACCCTTGTTTACAAATAAGTTGAAAATTTTGTTAAAAATTTTTTTCACAAGCATTATTGTTTTGTTTAGAATAAAGAGTAATAAGACAGGGACTTATTTAAAACCTTTCGTTCAGAAAATGGTTGACAAACAACTCTAGACTACCAAGAGAGACACATTCTCCTTGTGAGTAATAAGTTGTAGAAAACATAAGTGCCAAAAATATAGATCTTGTGCTAGTATGAAGTTAGTGTTAATAGGGGAGGTTAATTACATAGTATTTGAAAACATTTGCCATGCTTGGACGACGGGGTTTTATGATGGATTGATGGATCCTACACAAATAAAAGTTAATAGAAATATATGGTTTTAGAGAGTTAAAATAGGAGCTGCATTAAGTCAGCATTGATTGAAAATATATGGATTAGATGCCATATTATATTAAGAAAGAAGAAAGTAAAGTGACTAACGTCTATAGCTGGAGGCTGTGATAGTTAGCATCAAAGTAAATATAAGGAGCTAGTTGGTGGAGAATGGATATTAATGGGGCTGTAGATAGCAGTACATATAGTTTGATACAAAGTTAGATTCGCCTATGAACTAGGATGCTTATGATGGGATGTGAGGGGGTAAATATAGGAGCTGTGATAAACAGCGTTAATTGGTTTAATGTATGTTCATAAGAAATGAACATTGTCAATATTATTTTTATGGTTTCATGATTGAACATAAGCCAGGTGAAATATAGTCATGGGTTTGGATGGCAGCACAAATATTGAGTATATAAGGAAGAAGTATATGTTCATAGATCATAAGATGTGTTTTTAAAAACTTTATTTATAAAGTTATTGTGTTTGCAAGAGAGGTAAATGTGATTGCTTTTTGACTACTTCTTTATATCTTCATAACTGGGTGCGCACCCCATCTTTTCTGTCTATCCTGTGTTGTGTTGTTGATGTTGAGAGAGAATGAGAAGTTACATAACGCATGATAAGTTTCAAAAGTATATACCAACGATTTTTATGAACATATGTATATATGAGATGAAATATCCTTATGAACTGTGTTTTTTTTTTTTTTAAATGAAACCTTGTATCACTTCATTCTTAACAGAACATAGCGGTTAGCTATAAGAGACAAGTGGAGAATTGGACTCGAAGGAGTAGGAATAAAGTTCATTGGTTAAGAGGGGGTTAGTTTAAGATGGGTTGGAGAAATAATATTGGGGTTAAGGTTTTAGTGAGGGAAAGCATAATTAGAATAAGTAGGTTAGGGATTAAGACTTTTCAAGAAAAATCTTCTTAAAGAAAGGGAGGAATATAACAGAGCACCATCTCTGTTAGTAGTTTAGGAGATATATGGTGTGCAATAGAAAAGGGTTTGGGAAATGAATAGGAGCACGCGTGAGCACGATTGGACTAGTTGTTAGGGACGCTCACGCGTGACGTAGAAGATAAACATAGTTCAGTTCCAACTCGCCCTGCAAACTAACAAGAGGTGTTTTCAATTTGCTGTACATACTTTTATACCTTGACCAATAAACCGACACGTTTACACTTTGGCCGGAGCCTTGACTTGATATATGCAGTTGCATTACGTTATGTTCAGACTCTCCGTGATCTGTTACAAATGTTGTCAAAGAGGTTTGGCCTTAGGCAAACAGTGAATAGATTCCCTCAAGCCTGTTACCACACCAGACTTACAATCATCACGCCAACACGTACGCCTAACTGATAATTAAAGTAGATAGTAAGAAAGTGTAAATCGTGAACAGATTCAGATACTCTGGTAGCCGGTAATTACGGTAAATGGTGAGAACGTGTACACCGTGAACACATTCAGATACTTTGGTAGCCGGTAATGATTGTAAATGATGAGCATGTGTAAACCGTAAACAGATTAAGATACTTTGGTAGTACACCATCTCAGGACGTATTCACCGTTGGTGAAGTCGACACTTGAGATTCAGATGCTAGCAGCACATGTGACAGTCTACACACCGGTTTCCTGTCGAAGCTTTACATGATAGAATCCATGCTAGAGTTCAACATAGGGCATGAAAAATGGGATACAATGTACGGTAGAGCTGAGAATTGTGCTGGAAATATATATTAGTTAGTATATATATATATATATATATATATATATATATATATATATATATATATATATATATATATATATATATATATATATATATATATATATATTTTAGTGCTTCCGCATTGACGTGGATGGGCCTTAGGTTTATACCAGAATACGATCAGCGTTGCCAGTAGTGGGTTGTGCTCAATATTTATATATTAGTTAGTTAGTTAGTTAGTTAGTTAGTTAGTTAGCTAACTAGCTAGTTAGTTAGTTAGTTAGTATGTAAGTTAATTAGTACTTTAGTTAGTTAGTTGGTTAGTTAGTTAGTTAGTTCATCATCATCACCATCAAGTGCTCTGCCAGCTGGCGTTGGCGTTCATGGCTCTCCACAGATCTCAGTCTTTGGTGTTCTGGATTAACTCTGCTGATGATATTCCTCAATGCCACCGTTTCAACCCATCCAGCATCATTTCTCTTGGTCTGTGCCTGCCTCTCTTCCCCTCAATCTTTCCAGTTGTCACGATGTTCTCTAATGCCTTTCTTCATATCACATGACCGAAGAAAGCTGTTTGTCTCTTTGTTTTCGTTGTATATAATGTTCTAGTTTCATTAGCATGTTTCAGGCAATCGTTGTTAGTTACTCTGGCAGTTAAAGGGATTCGCAACATTCGTCTCAGGAACCACATCTCTGTTGCTTCTAATTTCTTCTTTTACATTCCAAGATTCACTGACATCAGCATTAAGATTTCTTCATTCGTTCGCTTTTTCTTAGCTTTTTGGCTTCTCTCCTGTAATATTTCTTTAGATAACTAGTTAGTTAGATAATACTGAATTAGGTTATGGTTTTTTTTGTGTAAGTGTTTTTTTATAGTGAGTGCACTGGACTGATTTATGCGTGTGGGTTAGCATTCTCAATTATCAGTGTCCCTCGCCAACAGGCGAATCCACTTCGTAATTTACGTTCCCATGTCAAGGACGAGAAGCCAACATTTAATCAAACTGACTGGTGTAGATTTTGAACCCGGTACCTCGACATCAGCAAACAGTCATTTAAGAGTGAGAGTTTTTATCCATTTGCCCATTAGTTTAGTTTAGTCGATGGATCAACATCACGGCACACGAGTGTAACCCACAAGTGCTGCGTTCTCCTCCATACTCAAACCTGAGTCTGGAGAAACTCAGCTCAGCGCACGAACTCCGTAGCACCGACGAGGATCCTGAAATACTTTGGGTAGATTTTTAACTCCAAATTTTGCCCGGGCAGCGCCGTTAAGCTACTCTTTTTCTACTCTTTTTCGATTTCCAACTGCCAAGGAATGTTTTACGTGCGCAACAATACACACGGGCGTCCGATCTCACTACCCGGAGACCAGGGGAAATTTTATTACTAGAAGTCCACGTGAAAAAATCCCGGTCCTCACCGGGGCTTCAACCCGAGACCTCCAGCACTCGAGGCGGACACCATACCTCGAGACCACGATCCCCTATTTGCCCATGCTGACATCCAGTTAGTTAGTTAGTTAATTAGTTAGCTAGCTAGCTAGTTAGTTAGTTAGCTAGTTAGTTAGTTAATTAGCTAGTTAGATAGCCAGTTAGTTAGTTAGTTAGTTAGCTAGTTAGTTAGTTAGCTAGGTAGTTAGCTAGTTAGGTAGTTAGTTAGCTAGTTACTTAGCTAGTTAGTTAGTTAGCTAATTAGTTAACTAGTTAGTTAACTAGTTAGTTAGTTAGTTAGTTAGCTAGTTGGTTAACTAGTTTGTTTGTTAGTTGTTAGTTAGCTAGTTAGTTAGCTAGTTAGCTTGCTAGTTAGTTAGTTAGTTAGTGTCACAAAAATAAAACACCGCGTTTAACCAGTTGATTACTATAGAGACTTTCTGATTAACCGGCCTATCTGCAAAGCCAAAACTAGTTTAACTAACAGAAAAAACAAATTGGATGTCAAATCCCCAGGACGGTCAAAAGTTGCAGCTGCACGTGTTTACATGGGGTCGACAAAATGGGAACATTTGGAAGTGAGTGAGATGAATCTATACACCACTTTGACAGTTCATAAACAGGTCGGATTTAAGCGGAAGTACTCAGCTCGGGAGAAAACAGTCCGTCTGTCATTGAGAGTTTCCGGACATCAAGCGAAATGACAGCTGTGATTGTCACCACTCGACAGAAGATTGGCGGTTTGTTGTGGAAACCCGTTGTTGGGAGCATACAGGAACTCGCTAGCTTGTTTTGGGAGTCAAAACAAGTGATGACAACTCTGACATTGATTGAGCCAGGGAGGATAGATTCTTGACAATGGATGATATGCCCAAATAATACCTGCAGGACATCAACAACGTCACGTGACCAATTTTAGGCGTTTGCCAAAAACCATGATTGGAGAAGGGAGTTGAACTAAAACCGTTGATTGAGGCGGACGTGCTTCGGCACTGCGGTTCTGATTGGAAATATGTCTACCGTGTGGGAATTGAGTTAATTTAATTTTACACGTGCCTGTCATGGCAAGAGTAGATGTGATTTGATCTAACTGCGGTGTTGCCTAAGGTAGTTATATTGTATAATTAGTTCTAATTAGTTTAGGCAGTAGCATGGTTGAAACTAGTTAGAGTAGGGAAGTGATATTTAGCTCTACTAGTTGAGAATTTGGGTAATGAGGGATAATTGGGATATTCCAGTGGGTGCTCCCTGGTGGGGGGGGGGGGGGGGGGGGTTCCGCACGCTGCTGGTTTTTTTTTTCTTCTTGTCTTGGCCTGATGAAAACCTATGTGTTCAGCTCATCTGTCCCTGACAGAGTTAGGTTCATTGTATTTTGCTGAGCAAGGGCCAATGGCCACGATCATCTAATAGAGATCAGCGACGGAGAGGCTATCACCAGTTGTATGATCTATTTCACAGGTTCCCTCTGGTTGGAAGGAAGAACACAGAATCATTGAAAAATCCGATCCCGGATAAATTATGATGCAGAAAGATTGGCCAGCAACCTTCTAAATGGGTCTATGCTAGAAGAAGCTGATAAACATTGCTCAGTGGAGCTGAATGGTAGAAGTATCCTACAGGATAAGTACCGAATGAGTTTTAGGTCATACCAGTTTTAACACACCAGTAGTGATGGATATTCAGTTCACTTATGACTAGAACAAAAATAAAGGACTCTATTGGAGTATAGACAATAACTGTTTAATAGTGAGAACTATAGAACATTTCGCAAGAAGACAAAACGTCATGTTCATAGGACAGTGTTCCATGTTTTTTTTCACTGCACAGGAATTATGAAGTCTGAGTTTATATAAACTATTAGGAACAGTTGTGTTAGGAACAATAACAGTATTTTTCACGGATTATATACTTGAATGGGATTCAGATCTCATGGTCATCAGAGCTCCTGGAGGAGGACATGTCTGGAGAGAGGGACACGACTTCGGTGAGGTCCATTGTACTGATTCTTGTGATGTCGTGTAATCCTTGCCATGATGAGTGGACTCTGAACATGAACTCTGTGGTCTGACCTATACATTTACATTAGAATACACGACACACATTTTCTTCGCATACACGTCTCATATACGTTACACTTTTCTTTTAATAAATTAATCTTTATTAATTTTTTAGAAGCAAGAGTTGTTGAATATGTTGCGTTGGGGGAGAATGAGAGGGGGCATAGTACGACAGTGAGAGAGTGATAGGAAAAGGTGTCCATGGGCTGATGGAGTGTGTTGGACGGAAGCTGGTGGATTCTCCAGGATATTGATAGGGAAGAAAAATTATAATGTGGGTGTTGACTCCCCTCACTCCAGGGACGACACTTTAAAGGAAGACACGACAGTTAGGTAGCTAGTTAGTTAGTTAGTTAGTTAGCTAGTTAATTACTTAGTTAGTTAGCTAGTTAGTTAGTTAGCTAGCTAGCTAGTTAGTTAGTTACTTAACTAGTTAGTCAGCTAGTAAGATAGTTAGTTAGTTAGTTAATTAGTTAGTTAGTAGATAGTTAGCTAGCTAGTTAGTTAATTATTATTTTAGTTAATTAGCTAGGTAGTTAGTTAATTAGTTAGTTAGCTAGCTAGCTTATTAGATAGATAGATAGATAGATAGATAGATAGATAGATAGATAGATAGATAGATAGATAGATAGATAGATAGATAGATAGATAGATAGATAGATAGATAGATAGATAGATAGATAGATAGATAGATAGATAGTCAGTCAGTCAGTCAGTTAGTTAGTTAGGCAATAGAGCATCTTCGTTGCATATCGAATTGAATCTACGAAGCTGAATGTGTGCAGTGCTAAAATGCTCCCAAAGTTGCTGCATACATGTGAACCATTGTCTCTCCACGCGAGCCACTGAAGCCAATTCAGCCGTGGTGGAAAGATGCAGTGGCAGGACACTTGTAGCATTAACGAAATATTCCATGACTTAGTATATATGATGGGTGCAGGATGTGGCGGATGATCTTCAGATGGGTGTATCGGACGCGGGACATCTTTCTTATGATCGAGAAGCTTTCCGGAAGGTTGTTATGGGAGCTAGGTACTGCAAAGGACATGCTACTGAATGAATGAATGAATGAATGAATGAATGAATGAATGAGTATATATGAACACTTTACAATGCTGCGGGACTACCTGCTTTAAGCACACCTTTACTTTTGCTTATAAAAGCTGGGATATTTTTGTGTTATCTACAATATCACACTCCGTCTTTTGAGAGATAAACCGACAAACTGACATTGAAGATAACTGAAAACCTTAATCATCAAATAAAACGCATATATAGCGACAAAGATGCAGCTTTATGACTGCATATACGTATATGGATTTATCTCGTCAAATGTTATCTGTTGTTTCTCATTTGAAACATGATTTATGTCTTCTTCTCACCAAGTGTAGATTTGAATCAGTAGTGGGATAACACTTATCATCACGCAGCAGGTACCCTCAGCCCAGTGACAAACTCTCGATCTTTCACCAGTTCCCCGACCCCAGGTGTTTTCTTGCCCACGGTGTGTTTAACTCATTAAGTGGCGAAGGATAACATACCACCAGATCTGACCTCCCATTTGTACGGAAGGACGATATACCATCATACCAGGCCATTGTGTTATTTGTTTTGTTTCGTGGGATGTTCCGTAGTTTCAATGCTCAGATAACGGGACTTTACATTATAATACTTAGCCATTTGATTGTGTGTCATATATGGTCCAAACCTTTATATTTTTCACTGAGCCAGTTAATATCCTGTCTCCATTGTCTTGTTGGTATACCCGTTAGGGGCGTCACTAGAGGGTGCGGGCCGCACCGGGTGACACCATCAGACACCAAAATAAAAAAATTGCAAATTTGACAAAGCAGACATAGCTCTGTCTAGTCGGGTTTCATAACCGTTCATTGTTAATTTTATAAATTTTAATGTTAAATAACAAAAATTTAACTTTGTCCGAGTTTGTCGAAGTTCTTTATTTATGTTTTACCTGAAGTATTGAAGTTATATTGTTCAATTTGTTTTCTTTCTTATGTCCTTATTAACTTTTTGACTTATTTTACAAACATTACTATATGCGATTATATATGGTACAGGAACACTCGGAAGAAGACCATGGTGAAAGTCTAGAGGGGTGACACCAAGAGTTTACCGCACTGGGTGACACCAACCCCAGTGACGCCACTCGTTATCTACTCCTTACTTCATCTACCCGGATGCTTCCATTACTATCTTTCTAAGCCACTGTGAGGTTTAATATCGTAGAAGTATAATTTGATACTGTGATCTTGTTCGGGTAACAGGGCTGTTGTAGAAACTCAGATTGATTCACGGTTTTACAAAACAAGCGTGAGATATACATATCTTATCCTCTTCTATGACTCTGAAGAATGTATGTTACCTGTCCTTCAACAGTAGGCTATTTCGAACCACTCCTTTTATCCACTGAAGACAACCAACTCAGCAACTAAACTGTTCGGGTGTTATTTTTGTTTGTTTCAGAGGGAAATAATCAGGTTATCCCCTTTTCAGATCTATGGGCATTAGAGCAGATTCCGGTATCTCAGTTTTAATTCACCGAAAAATTAAAAAAAAAAAAAAAAAAAACACCGCGTAGTTATTTTTTAGCACTGACCTAGATCTGGTGGGGTCGTCGATTTTCAGAATAGTGAAATCTGGATTCACTTTGTTGTGGTCTAGACGTGTCTTTGCAGCAAGGTGTATCCCAAACCGCATGTCATTGTCTTAGCAAACTGCGCCCCCCCCCCCCCCTTCCGATACATTAAAAATTAACGCAGACTGATGGGACACACACAAGATACGACGAGTAGCACAAGATATATATATACACTCCGACGACAGTGAGGGCCATCGGGGCCCAGAAACATTTATTGTATCCATCGGTCTATCAGTTTATCACACACTCAACCGGAAGTGATCAACAACACATTCAGTTTATATGATTTTTTATTTCAATAAATACATTACACAATAGCACTTGCTTGCTTTGTACTTGCGAAAGCAATTATATGTCTGTATCTGAAATTCATATCAATACACCCCTACACCCTACACCCACTATGGAATCACCCTGATGTCGCGCGATTTCCTGGGAACTCCCGGAATTCCTTTGTTTGCGGTGAATTAAACATGAAGTATCCAAATTTATGGCTCTCCCAAGAACACGATCACGTCATATACGTCCTTGAACTCTGGATAACAGATCGGATACCCAACCACTCCAAAGAACACAACGGCGTCATACTTGCCCGTGAACTGTGGGTAATAGGCCGGATGCACAACCTCCTCAAATAACAGTGGAAACAAAAGGCCCAGTGTGCACCCTGCCTACGTTCAAAGCCCGTTTGCAGTTGGCAATAGTAAATAGCAGGTCGTTTGGGTACTGCCCCGACTCCATTTTAAAATTAAAACAGTTACCATAGCAGAATATTAATAAAGAGTCTTAAAAGTCGAGAGGATCGACTTCATTTCTGCAGGTTTTATCCCACATGGCTCGGGCTATTTCGGCAGGGCGGCTTGCCGAAAGCGTCTCACCAAGCACGAACTCCTGGCTCCAGCGACGACCACTAGGAGTCTTCGCGAAAAATGCACTCGTGAACCGAAAGACGTAGCCCATTATCGAATCCACAACCTTCGGAGCGCGAGGCAGACGGCTTGACCACTTCGCCATGGAGACTCCCAATTTATAAAGAGTCTTTTTTGGTTTTGTTTTTTAAAATTGCATATCCCTTACAGGACGTTGCAGTCAACACCAGCATTTTCAGCTGTTGTTGATGTTCGTGGCAAGATTACGCTCAGTAGTTTGCCATTGATTTCTGAGCGACCGTCTCACATACCCCGAAGTAACAAACGCGACGCGATCTCCAGCAGCTGTGTTCCTCATGTGGATATACGGGATTACGGAGAAAGTCATTAACACCTTCGCCAGGGACACCGGCCTTTAAAAGCTTATAGAGAGTAAAGAGAGTTATAGAGACTTATAAAGAGTAAACAATGGAAAGACCCTATACCACGCTTTGAGGAGTATTGGGTATACGGTGATAGCCCCACACTTTGATAGCCCAACTGGCAATCGCTAGGTGATATAGTCAATACCATGCGGTAGCTTGTACATATCAGAACATTTCTTGGTACATATTTTAGGCCAGGTCCACCTGCCATGCACGATACTACTCACACACTTGACAGATGATAGTTTGTGACATCGTGCTTCAAAAAAGTAATAATAACTACAACTCATGGCGGTAGCGAATGTGACTGAGCAGACAAATAAACGCTGTAAATGTTCGTTCACAGCGACAATTCGTGCAACCGTTGAAGAATAATTTCTGGTTTAATCTTAACTCTTATTCTTCTCTTGTGAGGGAACATTCTTGACAGTCTTGTGTCATGGCACGGAAGAGAATCAACACACGAACTGATACATGCCGTTAGAGATCGCAAGAAGTAGAGAAGCATGATCGCCCACGCCAATCGGCAAGGCAAATGCTGATTTAATTATAAATAAGCCTCCTTCTCTCAAGTAGCAGGTCCTTTAAGACTAGCTGTCATCACGGCGCCCAGGAAAAATTCCCCATCTCTTGCCATTTCTCCCGCCTCATGCACCCGCATGTTCAAGGAATCTGCAATGTCTATGTCTATCTTCGTGCTAGACCAACACTGCCTCTTCTACCAGGAACCATGCCTTCCATGACTGTTCTCTTCAAGCTACTGTGACGTTTAGTAATTCTTCTTTCCGATCCACGATTTGGGATCTCGATATCACAATTGTAACAAATACAATCTTATCGACAGTTGGGCTTCAGCTTTGTAATGTTGATTAATGTATTATTTTCAGTATTTATTTATAGATCGCCTTCATTAGTGTAGTTAACACTGTGCATGTGATATCATATCATACAACAAAGGTCAAATACTAACCAGATATATCACGTGCCTGACTTACTGTTGACGAAATAGTCATAGAACATTGTGATGTCTGATTGCATTCAAATCTATGATTAATGCAATCTGGGTTCTTTTCCTTTTGTTTATTTCTTCTTCTTCTTCTTCTTCTTCTTCTTCTTCTTCTTCTTCTTCTTCTTCTTCTTCTTCTTCTTCTTCTTCTTCTTCTTCTTCTTCTTCTTCTTCTTCTTCTTCTTCTTCTTCTTCTTCTTCTTCTTCTTCTTCTTCTTCTTCTTCTTCTTCTTCTTCTTCTTCTTCTTCTTCTTCTTCTTCTTCTTCTTCTTCTTCTTCTTCTTCTTCTTCTTCTTCTTCTTCTTCTTCTTCTTCTTCTTCTTCTTCTTCTTCTTCTTCTTCTTCTTCTTCCTTCCTTCCTTCCTTCCTTCCTTCCTTCCTTCCTTCCTTCCTTCCTTCCTCCCTAACTCCCTCCTTTTCTTTCTTTCTTTCTTTCTTTCTTTCTTTCTTTCTTTCTTTCTTTCTTTCTTCCTCCTCCTCCTCCTCATCATCCAACCCCATTCTGTATTTCAACTTTACACCAAGAAGAGACATTCTGTCAAAGCTCTGAGAGTGCTTCGTATATGTTGATATTCACAGATGAAGATATCCCACCAGTTCACCGGAATCACCGAATTTACGGGGCAACATGTATGGCATTCACAAGGTCATATTACATGGCCTTGAAGTATGTCATAGAGTTGGCTGCCACACACAGCTATCTCGTCTCCACTCAACACAGCTACCTCGCCTCCTCACAACACGGCTATCTCGTCTCCACTCAACACAGCTACCTCGCCTCCTCACAACACGGCTATCTCGTCCCCTCTCAACACAGCTGCCTCGCCTCCTCACAACACGGCTATCTCGTCTCCACTCAACACAGCTGCCTCGCCTCCTCACAACACCGCTATCTTGTCGCCACTCAACACAGCTGCCTCGCCTCCTCACAACACCGCTATCTCGTCGCCACTAAACACAGTTGCCTCGCCTCCTCACAACACGGCTATCTCGTCTCCACTCAACACAGCTGCCTCGCCTCCTCACAATACGACTATCTTTCCCGTTGGTTGTGATTGTCCTGTCCTTGTTCTTCTTAAACTAGGCAGATATCGCATCTTTCCCGCTGGCTGTGATTGTTCTTGTTCTTCTTGGTCTTGACAAATATAGCGGCTTTGTCCCTGGCTGTGATTGTCCTTGTTGCTCTGGATCTTGACAGATATAGCATCTTTCCCTGTGGCTGTGACTGTCCTTGTTGCTCTGGATCTTGACAGATATAGCATCTTTCCCTGTGGCTGTGACTGTCCTTGTTCTTCTGGATCTTGAAAGATATAGCATCTTTCCCTGTGGCTGTGAGCAGAAAGTATTTGATCTCTTGAATCTGTTAAGGCATGCTTTCTGTTAATTAATTCAGTGCCGAAGGTTAATATATCGCCAAACTTTACCTCCCATTTAAACAGAAGGACTATATATCGCCATACTCGTTTCATCGTGTTATTTGTTTTATTTCGTGGCATCTTACGCAATTTCAACGCTCATTGAATGGACATGTACAAGATAATACTTTATCATTTGATTGTGTGCCATGTTTGGTCCAAACCTAATTTTTGCTTCGTACTGAATCAGTTAATGTTTTTATGTTCCTTGCGCTTCTTTACAGCAAGTTCCTGCTACGGGAATTGTTTTATATTGGACATGAAAGTCCATGAGGCAGAGAGAGCTAGTTGGAACAGTGAGTCTTTCAGGTGGGTCGTGATGAAAGCGACTTTCTGCAAATGTCTTATTACATGATGATGATGATGATGATGATTGATGATGATGATGATCATGATGATGATGAGGATGAAGATGATGATGATGATGATGAGGATGAAGATGATGATGATGATATTGATGATAATTATGTAGCATACTGGGAACATTGTGCTACCCTCATACTTGTAAATCAGTCCCCACTCAATGATTGACAACCTACCGGGTATCGCCAACAGAGGCATTGTGCGAACGATTTTCACCGCGTCTGTTCTCATTCACATTGAAACAAGTAGGGGGTCGGCATGGCAGAATGAATCAGAAAGCTCGTTCTTAAACATCCTGTGTGCTGATGCCGAAGTAGCGGTTTCACCTCCTGCACCGGATAGTTGGACTCAAATGTTGACTTCTTGTCCTTGACCTGGGGAGGTTAATTACAAGTACCTCTGCAGTCGGAGTGGGTTCACCTGATGGCATGGGACACTAGTAATAGGGAAAGCTAACCCACACGCAAAAATAGTCCAGCAAACTAAAGGTAGTAGCACTTGTATGGACTACCCTTGAGTTCAAATCGGGCGAAAAAAACAAAAACAAAAAGAACACCAATAACAACAACATTTGATTGGTGGTATTCCACCGTGTGTGCTTGCTTTCTCTCTTTCTGCTTGCTTCTAGCCCGTTCAATCTAGAAGAGATATTCAGAAGAGAGGGGGGAAGAAATTCTCCCCCTCCCTTCTCTGTCAATAGAAAGAGCCCGTCTCGTTAAAGGCCAGCAAGCAGTTCGAAGTCATCTAAGGCATTCAAGAAATTACAATCAATCAGGTGCCGTCTTCGCAATGATGGTTCGCTGCAATGAATCTCCAACACTGTCTGTCTCCCGCCTTGATTGTACATTCCGTCAGATGCTGCTCGTCTATCTCTTGATGTCACCATACGACTTGTATCGCTGTCTACTTCTTGCTCACTTGCCTTAACCTTAACCTAATGGTTTTTATAAGAATTTTGTCTTTTAACGTTGCCGAAATATTAACACTTGCTTGTTTTCATCTTTCCTTCATCAACTCTCTATTCATTCCCAGTTTTTTTCTAGAATCTCTGTAGTTGATTGTTTTTGTTTCCATGAAATACGACATAATTTTTGTGAATATATAGCCACAACTCGTGAGCCTCGACTTTCTAATTCCCACAAAGAAATATAATGCAGAAAAATATAACACATTTTATTTTGTTATTATTACCTCCCTTAGTTTTTAACACCTCACAATCTTCGTAGAAACACTTACGCCATGAATTTAGTAGTAACTTCATTATTAGTTGAGTTTAGTTGAGTTGAGTTTAGAACCAATATCACTGCACTCAGGACTTTCTCATACGTCATCCGTCCCCTCGTTCAACAGCCAGCGAAGAGTCATACTACTAATCGATCCCACCGCTATCTGATTAAAAGTTCTCCTGGTCTTCCCTCTCAGTTTTGAGATTCTTCCAGAACCCCTGCGGATCCCCCGCAATCTCATTCTTTCCACATACGGGTTCTCAATCTGTTCCTCCGCCTTCTCCACCTGGTCCCACAAGCGCACGACCACCTCACCCTTGTCCATAGGCAAAATACCACCAAAGAGGTGCATTCCCTGCTAGCATATCAGCCTGTTCATTCCCCCGTCATTATTAATCATGACATAAACAACGTAAAAAAACAAACAACAAAGTTAGTTGCATATCCTGTACAGGACGTCACAGTCAACACCAGCATTCTGTGCTCTTGTAATCTCTTGGCAAGTTTACGTTCAGTAATTTGCCATTGCTTTCTGAACGACCGGCACACACACCATTTCGTAAAAACAAACTGGCCTGCTGCCAAATTGCCCACAGCTGTGTTTAGAACGCGGGTATGCGGGATTATGAACTGCGTACGTAAGACCTTGGCCACGACCGGCAAGAAGCAAAGTACTGAACTGTTATGTAGAACCTATGTTGCTGTATGCCAGTGAATCATGGATACTGTCAGAGTGCTGGAAGGGACAGATATAGACCTAGTATAGACATATGTACTAGTAGGACAAGGACAGAGGACAGTATAGGACAGAGACAGGATATGATAGGAACTCTATACAAGAGTATACATAGAGAGAGACAGTAGAAGGAGGTAGTACTCCAAGCTAGTGTTAGAACCAGGCCTAGACAGGACACACAGGTGTCATAGCTAGGACATACGTAGGACATGACGGGATTCACTCCCGTAATAAGACAGACTAACGTAAGCACGGGGATTACCCGTAAACAGACTGAACTCTAGTATAGCTGTAGGACGAGGACTGGACAACTGGACAAACGTGGTAAGTGTGCCAGCACGCCGCACAGCTAACCGCACGAGGGAAGGGAAGGAGAAACAGGACCCGAGAAGTGAACTGAGTCAGACGGAGACTGACAGTCGGTGTGACAAGACCTCGGTGTTTTTCCCTTATGATGTAGAGTTATAAGAAACATAGATATATTTAATCTAGGATAGTTTATTACCATTAAATATACTTATCACTTGTGTTTGCTCAGAGCGCGAAGTGTATTATACATAATAAAACATGAAGCTTGAATGCCCATTCACCCACACGATGTGTTTTGTGATTTCGATGGGGTGAACGAAGGGTTTCGCACGAAAACAGGTTGTTGACAGAGACAAAATGAACAAATTAAGAAGAGCTTGGAAGCAATAGAGATGTGGTTCCAGGGACAAATGTTGCGAATACTGTTGCCTACTGGAGTAATTAACAACAATTGTTCAGAAGGGGCTAATGAAAGCATAACATTATATACAGCTATAAGAAAGAGACAACTTATATCTTAACATAGCAAAAATAAAGATAATGCATAGAGATTTTTAAAAAAAAATCTGGAGAAAGAAATATATGTCAATGAGGAAAAATTGGAGGTGGTGGAAAATTTCGAATATCTTGGGTCATTAATTACCAACAATGGTGACACAATGAAAGAAATTAAAAGACGAATATCTATTGCTCTTCAAAAACTACAACAACTGAATAAATTATGGCGTGAGACAGATAGACCTACGCAATGTAGAATGTTAAGAGCATGCATCTTTCCTATTGCAACATACATCTGTGAGACCTGGACACTTACTAAACAAGCTGAACCGCGCACGAATGTATTTGAATATAAATGTTATAGACGGGTTCTAAGAATATCTTGGATACAAAATAGAACAAACGCATCCATATGACAAGAACTGAATACTGAAGAAGGTTTTCTACTACAGATGATAAAATAAAGAAAATTTAAATATTTCGGTCACTTGAAACGTCATAATAGTTTGAAGAAAACAATAATGGAGGGGTATATGCCCGGGAAGAGAGGAAGAGGAAAGCCAAAGAGAAGATGGGTGCAAGATATGGCAGATGATCTCCAGATTGGTGTATTGGACGCGAAACATCTTACTTATGACCGAGAAGTTTTCTGGAAGGTTTTTATGGGAGCGAGGTTCTGTGAAGGACATGCTACTGAATGAATGAATGAATGAATGAATGAATGATTGATTGATTGATTAATTGATTGATTTAGGAACCGACATCACAGCATTTGGGGCATTCCCATAAGCGCTCCGTCCCCATCAGAAGTCAGCTGTCAAATGTCAGGCGAATCTTGTGGTCATAATAATACCATAGAGCCGCAACCAGGGCGGGAGTGGAGTTGAACCAGATCACCCATACCCAACGCCAGTCACCCTGTGACACCAGCGAAGAGTTCTAACCCCAAAATTACCAGTAGCAATCTGATTATGTGTGCGTCTCGCCTTTCCTTTAAGCGTCGAGCATCGGCCAGATCCCCTCGTCACTCCACGCTGTCGCATTCTTGCCAGACCATGTGTTGTGAAATCACTGTAATTTGACAATCAGATGATAAAAATACCAAAGACAGTTTGATTCGCAGCTACAAGTTGTTTACTACGGGGAGTCGGTAAGATCAAACAATACAGTCGTCTTTGAAAGTCCCCAAAAGACAGAAAGTTGTAGGCTTGTTATTGTGACCCGATTGGGAAAATGCAGGAAACAGGCTACCTTGTTTTGGTTGTTGAAACAAGGGGGACCACTTTTGCATTGATTAAACAAAGGGGAGAGAAGATTTCTGAAATGGATAGTCTGCCCCTGGAACCATTTGATGAAGGAAACAGGCTACCTTGTTTTGGTTGTTGAAACAAGGGGGACCACTTTTGCATTGATTAAACAAAGGGAGAGCAGATTTCTGAAATGGATAGTCTGCCCCTAGAACCATCTGATGTATTGACATCAAAGAACTTGACTAGAACACTCCAAGGCTCTTTGACAAAAACATGACTTGTTTACAGTTAGTGTAGACAAGAAAGTTGACTTGAGCTGACGTGTTTCTGTACCGCTGTTAGGAATTCGGAGACCATCTGTGTTAGATTTAATTAAAGATTAACTAACATGTGTCTTTATGGCAAATTGTAGAGGCCATCCAGGAGTGATGCGGTGGTGCATAAGGTATTGCCTATAGTGTATTTAGACCTAATTAATATAGGCGGTAGCCTTGTTAAAACTAGCTAGAGTAGTGTAGTGATGATTAGCTCTGTTAGTTGAGAATAGAGTAGGGAAGTGAGAATTAGCTCTGCTAGTGAGGATAGTGTAGTGGGGTGATATTTGGAGAGATTAAGGATGGGTTGGGAGATAGGGAAAGTGTCCAATGATGGGATCCTTCAGTGGGGTGCCCACTGGGGTTCTGCACTCTTTTTATTGATCTTTCCTTGTCATAGCCTGATTCGGACCATGGTGATAAGCTCCTCTGCTCTATGACAGAGTTTAGTTCGCTGATGAGTATCTGAGCGGGGCAGTAGGCCTACGCTCAGCTAGTAGGATCAGTGACTAGTGCTCTCACAAGGGTATTATTTCTCAAACAGGTTCCCTGCCAGTTACGAGGAAGCTCTACACGAGTTTTGAAGAAGTTTACTCCGATTGGGAAGAACACCAGTTGAACAGTAAATGTTTTCTTACGGAAAATGAATAACGCCCAAGAAGAAAGGTTGTTCAATAGTGTTTGGGCTGGGCCCATGATCGGGAGGGTCCATCGGAATAGGGCTCAGATGAGGGAAACCATGTAACGATTCCAGTGTGTTAAGATTCACCTAGGATGGGTGTTTTTTGTTGATACACCACACATCACACGAACAACAGTAACTACACGAGAATTTAAATGTAACATTCACATGATGTGGTAGATTCCAGTGAAATATTACAAAGGACATTGTACTTGAGACAATATAGACACTAGATAGGATCAAGTATATTAACAATAACAGTGATACTTAATTTTCACAGTACAGAGATGTGTACATTTTAGGAACTATAGGAACTTATAATGTGCAGTGTGCAAACGGTCCATGATCAGTGGTAAATTAAAGACTATCTATTTCGGACGATCATACACATGAATTACCAGGTAGCTACAGAAGAAAGTCGGTGTCTGGCAGGAGAGATACATCACCGGGTGAGGTTATCTTGTGCTGACCTAACGTGCTGTGGTGTGTCCTTGCAAGGATGAACTGACTGGGCTATTGATCTGATGGTCCGATTCTACATACATTATAGAACACGTCACACATTCTTCGCATACGCTTTTCACATACATTACACTTTTCTTTTAATAAATTAATTGTTATTAATTGTTAGAAGCTAGAGTTGTTGAATATGTTGCGTTGGGGAAGAATGAGAGGGTGCATGATACGGCAGTGATAGAGAGAGAGAGAGAGAGAGAAAGAGGTGTCCATAAACTGACGGAGTTTTGTAGACGGATTCTAGTGGTTTCTCCAGGATAATGATATGGGGCTAAAATAAAATGTGGGTGTTGATTCCTCTCACTCCAGGGACGACATTTAAACGGATACACGACACCATGAATGAATGAATGAATGAATGAATGAATGAATGAATGAACAGCCACATACTTCTGAGGCCAAATGCTAATTATCCATCACATGAGAAGACAATCGTCATGATTTGCTCATGTTTGAGAGGAGATGTTTTTTAGAAGGTTATGGTACCCGGGAGAATTGAGAGGTTTGGAAACAGATCCACGTCTGATATAAACTCCTGGATGCGTTACCAACTTAGCGTGAAAAATAATGATGATGATGATGATGATGATGATGATGATGATGATGATGATGATGATGATGATGATGATGATGATGATCATCATCATCATCATGTGCCCTGCCAGATAGCGTAGCATTCATGTCTCTCGTAAATCTTGGTCCACGGTTTACTGAATTAACTCGGCTGATGATATTCCGCATTTTTAAGACGAGCCAATGTTCCTATTGCAAGTCAAAACACTCATAACATAAGCCACCGCCCCAGTCCATCCAGCATAATTTCTCTTGGTCTGCCTCTGCCCCTGTTCCCACTGATCAGAAGATGATCAACATTTGAAATGATCAGGAGCACTGAGGCCATATGTATGTTGAAGGTACATGATCGATTTCGCCACATGTGATGGCACATGATGATGCCTTTTGTGAGAAGCGGGTGGCTGAGCTCTAAAGATACCGGTCTCTCAATCGGGTTAGAATCCCCGGAAACTGAACAGATGTTTATCCGGTGTGATATAAAGGTCAATCTGTAAGAACACACATGACCTATGGTATAAGATGTAATGATAGTTCTATTTCCATCTATACCGCGTGCCAGTAATTCATCAATAATTGTCGTTTTTATTATTATCATCATTATCAACATCATGCAGTGCTTGTCCTGAGCAGAACTCTTCACCCCCACCCCCCTCATAACAGACTGTTGCAATTTCTCTCTATCAAAATCCAGATATGTAGTCGCGGTAGCACAGTGGCTATACGCTCGCCTTCAGGAAGGTGGATATTGGGTTCGAACCCGCATCAAGGCAGATTTAAATAAAAATTGACATAAGCTTCCAGGGCAACACAACCTAGTAATGGGCACCATTAAATATCTCTATAAGTTAAGGCGGCTGGTGCAATGTTGATCACATCACGAGTGTCTTTTGGTCTATCAAATATTCGTCTAGCAAGCACCGTATGCTAAATGGGCCTACAGGCGTGTTAAAGGGCCATATACTGAACTTACATATACGCCAGATGTCCTGCTCTTGTTGCTGCCATGTGTAAATTGTCTATCAGACTTTGAATCTATCCACGTTGTGGTCTCGTTCTTCTCTACTTCCCTGATACACTATTCTCAGTAGCTGAGTTGCAAGAATGAGGCAGCGAGGAGTGACGAGGGAATCTGGCCGACACTCGACTCTCAGAGGAAAGGAGAGACGGACATATAATCAGATCGCTACTGGTACTATTGGTATTGGAACTCTTCGCTGGCTGTTTAACATGAGAACGCAGCATGTATGGCAATGCACCAATACCCCACCGATTAGTGTAGACACAGCCAATCTGTCCGACTGCTCGTTTCCCACCACACCAGCATGTCCTGTGGAAAAACAGTCAGACAATCGCTCTCTAATTTTGATTGTTGAATTGAAACCTGCAACCCTGTCCGAAGTATGCCTGTCTTCACCTTTTTCATCATATTTCGTGAGCTCGTTACAATCACGACATTCGTGCCCCATGTTGTGATCTCAATAGTTATATTTTACATACATTTATGTCGCTTTACTTGCTCAACATATTTCAGTGTTCTGAAATTTATTTGTCTTCAAATCGATTTTCTTCATTAATGTGTTCTTATTAAAAGCAGAAGCCACAAATAATACGTTGCATGATTTATTGCCACTCATATTTCGTTGCATCTCGTCAGGTGCTGGAGAGTTATAGATCATATGAAGTTGAAACAATTAAAACACACAATAACTAGGATTGTTCGAATGTGGAGCATGTTATCCTCACAGTAATTTGAAATTTACCAGGAACTTTTTTCTGTTTGCATAAAACCGGATGGAAATGCCTAATTGCTAACGCCTCACTATATTTGAGCAATCGTCTATTGTTCGTGGAATGCAATATATGAAACGCTTTTCTTTGTTCACGCTATATCCATACATCATGAGTTATTGAAAAATCAGCGACGTGGGCGATTTATGGCCTTTCGATTACACATGAATTTGAATAACGAAGACACAAGCAATAGATTGCACGGTTTATTGCCTGGCATATTTCTCTGCATCTCGTCAGGTAAATAATGGATACTGATTAACTCTCTTTTCCACACACACCGGTATATGTTCAACTACTCGATTTTCTAACTGCCTTTCCGTTCTATCTATGTAAGTTGATTGGCACTCACACTGGAATTGATAAATGTAGTTTGGCTTGGTGTACATAGACAATGATCCTCTTACAGATGTATCGGGGCTGTTTTATATCTGATCGCTGGTTCAGAGACAAATACTATTTCGCTTAACGCTGTTTTAAGTCGATCGCGCATTCGTTTCATTATGTCGTCCCATCGAAAAGGTCAGCTGATGAAACACTCGCAGTTTGGGAACCCATGTTTTGTGGGTGTGGGTTTGGGTGGCTATCAGTGAAGCTTGATTAGGTCGGCTAAATATTCATTACATTTGAGTCAGCTTAAGGGTCGCCAGTTTCTCTTTTAGTGCGTCATCGGAGCAAATCTTTCTGGCTAGACTAAACAGGGTCAGGCCACGTTTATATGGGATTGATGCAAACCATTGAAATTCATGTACCTGACAAGTTACAGCCAAATATACCAGGCAACAAATGGTGCAACGAATTGTTTGTGGCTTCTGTGTGTAAATTCACTAAAGGAATACTTTGTTTTTATTGTGTTCTTGTTGGATAGATCACTATGTTCTCTGCGTTACCCAATGCATATTAAATACACTTCTTAACACTGATATTAATAACCGCACGTACGCCTTTCAACTAATTTGTTAAGTGATCCAGTGCTATGGGATGATTAATCGTCTTAAGTGACATCCCATATCTGTCATAAGTTTGTATATCGCCAAAATGTTGTCATTGAGAAATGTTCTCTCAATTAAAATATAAATACAGCAATTTTCCCTTAGCAACCTGCTTTAATTTGATATATAACACGACATGTCTGCTACCATATTGAACTTTTAGGTCATTGCTGTGACACACCCCTACTTCCCAATTTCTACGAGCCATTTTTTGGGGGTCCAGACCTACCGTGTGTTTGGCACTGAATCTGTTAAATGTGAAATGTCCAAGTATCCCACAAATACAATGCAAGAGAAACTACTTATGTATTGAACACTCTGTTATTCGCTGTTCTATATCTTCCAGTCCATAACGGGTTTAATTGCTTCAGATTTTGCAGAACAATGTTTATTCTTCTGTTACACCACGAGCCAAGAACCCACCAGCGTGTTTCGTTTATACCACATTGTCACGAATTGGCCGCCTTAACATCCCAGAATATTTTTCTCGGTCTCCAAATTTGAGAGGCCAAATTGAGAAAGAATGAATTAATCACACTACCCCAAAATTATCTAGTCGTGAGGTAAGATTATTCACAAAAAGCCTCTAGCCATGACGTAAGCTTGCAGATGGCAAGTAAAATGGCAACTAGATAATTAGTATACACCTTGGGAAACTGCTGACCCAGACATGCTGAATCAACAATGAAGGGGCCATGGACTGTGTAATTAAAACTGACCAGGCATGACACCTGATAAGCACAGGTAGGAAATCGCCAGGTGTGAACAACATTGACAGAGGGAGAGATAATAGCCCCAGGGCTGTAAACTAAGCCCCGCCCACTCTGACTGGCAGACTCAGGGAGGTGTGAACCAGGTCTGATAAGACAATTACCACTGAGGACTTGGGGCCAGACAGAGAGGAGCAAGGTGTGATGGCCAGTTGCAATGATAAGGGCAATTACTGTCAGGAGGAGATAAGAAGAATTTATGACGGGAATGCCAAGGAGATAATATGGTCTGCTTGACTTAGCTTAAATAAGGGTCCCTAGCCTGTTTTATGTCAGATTAAGTTTGACTTCAGAACAGGTGAGAAGAGAGAGTAAATGTAGATTTCTTAGTAACTAAGTATTTTAGGTGTATGTACTGAATTCCAGTCTATATCTGATCTAGGTTATTGCAAGAACTATCATTGTCATAGATTACTTGAGTGTTCTTTCTAAGTTCTGCGTTCAATATCATATTGCTTTAAAGTGTTATTCTTCTGAGAAAATAGAGCCTTATGTGAGACAGATCTTGTCTGGGTAGACTTTTAGGTGTCTTGGTAGATGCTTGTCATTTCTTTGTACACTATCCTAGTTGCCTTTTGGTGTGTGCATTTGTTGTACAGAATATAGTCAACTGACTATTTATTTAATTCTTACAACAGCAGTAACTAAGTGTGATTAAACCGGGCAGCTCAGCAAATATAGCTGGTCTGTTTGGTCACTTCAATTAGACTTGTTGTATATCTCATTTTGTAGCTATACAATATTAGTACTCATTAATAATGCCTGATGCTATTATGTGAGTATCATTAGATGTCTATCTTGAAGTAATATAATGTTTACGGATATGTTGGATGTATGTATGTGTAATTTCATATGAATATACGATGCTAGGAATATGCTTCGTACATATTCTTTTTGTGTATATACATCTCATTTCGTATACCTACAAACTAACTAGTGCATTATGCTATTATGTTAAAGTATCATCATATGTCTAGTTTAATTAATGTTTTATGTGTATTTCATGTTTGGTATATTGATTTGTCATATGCAAGCCTATCAATATGACGTGTTATATTATGGTGTGCGCATTGGCACACTAACCATCGATTGCATTTGTAGCAGAGCTGTAATGGCACAGACAGTACCCACAAGTGTTATGGGGTATATGGTGCTAAACTTCCTCAGTGTATTGTGGGCGTGCGTCCCCGGTAATGCATGGAAACCTGGCACAGCTATTGGTCACGGCTTGTAAGCCCGGATGACCTGGCATTGTTATAATACACTTACCGACCCTGTGAGCTGCTAAACTAACATTGGACGGAGCGGCTGTACGACACAGAATTTCTGTATTAGCGATATGGACATGGGGCGGCAGAAATGTAATCATTACAGGCGTGTGAGACAATTGAAAAGCCCGTCCCAGACTAAAGACAGTAGGGAGAAGGAGGATGGTGAACATAGTAGAGCTGGAAGATAAACTTGGCCAGACTGGTCATTGTATATGTTTGTGTTATGATATGTTTTAATTAGGATTGCGCTGATGTAGAACTGATATAACACATTCTCGACTTTCTTTCAAGCTCTCACAAGGAGCACCTATGTTATAGATCTCAAGACTAGAGACTACTGACTAGGAGTGTCAGGACTGACAGGATCGTTAGAATACCGGCAAGCTGTTCTTTTGTTGTCTACTGGAGAGTGGGGATCTGGACCACAGATCCAGATAGATGGAGTAACAAGTAAAGTTACGTAATGTTTCTCATCACAATATGTATATGATTTCATCATCCTCATATTGACAATCATCCTATGTCTATTGTTATGATTAGCAAATAAATGTTGTAGTATTGTAACTCATAGTTCTGTCATTATATTTTTTCCAATTGTGCATACGTATTGTTGTGTACATTGGTGGGGGTTCACTTACACACCAAGGAAAGGAGCAGTCAGGGAGAAAACCTGTACTGAGATAGTCGTCTATACTAATATATTTAGACTTAAAACATCTATCTTAAGCTAACCTTCTCTTTCCTATACCTTGGCGAATATTCAGCTCAGTTCATTTCAATTTTGTAACGAGCCACTTAGAGCTGTACGTTGGATATTCAGGGCTTAATCTGTAGTTCAGCCATATAGATTTTGTCCCTAGTCAGTTTCTGACTATTTAGGGTTGCTCGCCAGTGAATAAATACTTTCATCTAGCTGGTGGGGCACCCCGATTTATGACAGATTGGGGTCCAGTCCGCGAGCCTGAACCAGGATTCTAGTAATCATAGTGATTCTACTAGACCCTAGACATACGATTTTAAAAGTTAACTCTTGTAATCTTCAGTCATCAAAATAGACTATCATCAGATGTAGCTAATTTTAGTTGAGGAAGTTACAGAGTAGAGATATAACTTTTCAAAAGTGTATAACAGATAAGAACTTATGAGAACTACCTCATCTATCATTTATTGATAAGTATTTTAATTCTTATCATTTAGTGTATCATTCATCATTTAATGATAACTGATCACTTTAATCATATTTACATTGATGTGTTTGATGATTTAACTGCTTGATTGATTTGCCATTTTATGCTACTTATGCCATTTTCATTATGACATGTATGCAGTGCATTTTAATATTTATTTAGGTAAATATTAGTATTGATTACTGTGTAGTATATCTCTCACACTTACTTCACTGCGGTCGCCAGAAACTACTTGAATATTACTTTCAGTTGTCTTTCATTGCTGAGGCTAAACTCTACACATTGGTTTAGGTTCTGCTGTCATTGGTTCACTCTTGTCTTTCTAGCTTAGCTCGGAGTTGATAGATACATAGGAGCTTACCTGAATTTAGCATTAGCAAATATGGACTCACCTTCCCAGGATCTAGATTATCTGAAGGCGCGCACAGATTACTTAGAGTCCACGAGAAGGTTAGGCATAATAGAGGGCTTAACAGGAGAACAATTAGAAATATACATCAGAGACGAGATGAAAGAGTGGGACATGGCGGAGGAACAGATGAATAAAACAATTGATGAGTTATTTGAAGCAAAAGAGCGTAGCAAAACTGAAGAAGCAGAGATTAATATAAAGCATATGGAAGTAGTCAATGCAGAGAAGCTAACCTTTCTAGCGGAACATAAGGTAGGAGATATGGATGCTCACCCAACCAGGAAGGAAGGGACATCTTTGCCAACCACCGCGGAATCAGAGTTAGTGGACCGGGAACTACAAGTTCTCATTCGACCCAGTCCTAAACGGAAAAGAGGGAAGAAAAAACGTGCCAGGGGCATTTCAAGCAGTCACAAACGTGATAACTGTTTGTACCACGGCAATGGTGGTTTAACTGTACAGGACCTTCAGGGAAACCACTTAACTTCTACGAGGAATGAATCTCGAGAGAAAGAGGAACTGAAGACAACCTTTAATGAGGTCGCAGGCGGAGACCTAGCCGATTCTCACATTCCCTTCTGTTCACAGAATCACGAAGTGGAATTACATCTGACTGAAATAGGGAGGATGGAAGTAACTGAATCCCAGGTGAATTTCATTACTGCAATGCGGGAAGAATCACCAATTATCAGTTCAGATAATTTAACTGGTCCGCCAGTACAAGACTCCCAGGAATCTCATTTTACTTCAACGAGAGGTGAAACTCAAGAGGAAGATGACCTGAGGACATCTTTTAAGGAGGTCGGAGATCGAAAGGTAACCGACTTTATTATTCCCTTCAGCTCAGGAGAGGATGAAGTGGGATTAAATTTGACTGACAGTGGGATGAAGGATGACCCGGAACCCCTTGTGATCTTTGAGGCTGCAGCTCAGGACAAGACACTAGATCTCAGTTCAAATCATTTACCTAGTGTGATGGATTGCTTAGACAGCCCACCACAGGATGTACCGCAACTGGACTTAGCCCATGAAAGCAGGGCCAGAGAGGAACATCCAGACCAGGAAACAATTCCAGTTGTTATCTCACAGTATACCAGTTCGGAGACTCAGGAAACACAGGGAATTGTTAGGAGCCAGAATATGGACTCTGATATTGTGCAGACAACATTGTCTGTAGTTGCTAAAGAAGAAAATTCTTTGCACAAGATGGAGGAAGAAACGCCTATCATCTCATTAGCTGAAGTTATCAGGGAATTCCAGCAACAGGAACCTGAAGTAACAGAAGTCAAGAGTGGTTTGGAATCAACACTCTTAGGACTCAATCTACCCTTCAGTCAGGTCGATTTGATAGGAGTAGATCAGCTATTTGTGGATACTTTATTCAAAAGTAACACCACTTTATCGCCCTGGAGTAACTATGTTATTTCTCAAGGCAGGACAACTTGGCACACTAAATTTCCAATTTCTAGCACGGTTTTTACAAGAAACTCTAATGTAGAGAAACTCAGCCCATTAACTGATTATCAGGGGAAGAAACCGCGACACCGAGGAGGGAAGATTGTTACGCCCAACTTTGAAGGAGGAAAGCGCCAGTTGAATTTATATCATGGGGCCATGATGTGTAACATTATTCCTTTCAAAAGGAAGTTATTGATGGATCAGTTGAGGGTCTATAAAGGATGGAGGAATATCACGGAGACAAGCTTTGCTGTGGCCAGCTTATGCAAGACCTCACTACGGGTACATCCTCGGCTGAAAGGAGTAAATCACGTGAGTGAATGGTGTAAAACGATTGCTGCCCAGAGGCGTAGAAGAATCCCGTTGATTGTGATCTTTCCCAGAGGGGTAAAATTACAACCTTCTGACAATTACCGGATTTTACCAAGCTATTGCATGGAATCCCGGCCTAAAACCAGGTACAAGGATCTATCCCGTGTAGCTTTGGGTTATGGAAATGGAACGTCTTTATGCAGATGCAGGACAACCCACTGCCACAAGGAATATTGGAAACCTTTAGGCAGATACAGAACGGAGAGTGCTTAGGCATTATTCTGGGATGTACGGCGTGCTTTGACAAAAGATTTCTGGCAGAAACTTTTTTTTTAAGGGGAAAGCTCTGTCACGAATTGGCCGCCTTAACATCCCAGAATATTTTTCTCGGTCTCCAAATTTGAGAGGCCAAATTGAGAAAGAATGAATTAATCACACTACCCCAAAATTATCTAGTCGTGAGGTAAGATTATTCACAAAAAGCCTCTAGCCATGACGTAAGCTTGCAGATGGCAAGTAAAATGGCAACTAGATAATTAGTATACACCTTGGGAAACTGCTGACCCAGACATGCTGAATCAACAATGAAGGGGCCATGGACTGTGTAATTAAAACTGACCAGGCATGACACCTGATAAGCACAGGTAGGAAATCGCCAGGTGTGAACAACATTGACAGAGGGAGAGATAATAGCCCCAGGGCTGTAAACTAAGCCCCGCCCACTCTGACTGGCAGACTCAGGGAGGTGTGAACCAGGTCTGATAAGACAATTACCACTGAGGACTTGGGGCCAGACAGAGAGGAGCAAGGTGTGATGGCCAGTTGCAATGATAAGGGCAATTACTGTCAGGAGGAGATAAGAAGAATTTATGACGGGAATGCCAAGGAGATAATATGGTCTGCTTGACTTAGCTTAAATAAGGGTCCCTAGCCTGTTTTATGTCAGATTAAGTTTGACTTCAGAACAGGTGAGAAGAGAGAGTAAATGTAGATTTCTTAGTAACTAAGTATTTTAGGTGTATGTACTGAATTCCAGTCTATATCTGATCTAGGTTATTGCAAGAACTATCATTGTCATAGATTACTTGAGTGTTCTTTCTAAGTTCTGCGTTCAATATCATATTGCTTTAAAGTGTTATTCTTCTGAGAAAATAGAGCCTTATGTGAGACAGATCTTGTCTGGGTAGACTTTTAGGTGTCTTGGTAGATGCTTGTCATTTCTTTGTACACTATCCTAGTTGCCTTTTGGTGTGTGCATTTGTTGTACAGAATATAGTCAAATGACTATTTATTTAATTCTTACAACAGCAGTAACTAAGTGTGATTAAACCGGGCAGCTCAGCAAATATAGCTGGTCTGTTTGGTCACTTCAATTAGACTTGTTGTATATCTCATTTTGTAGCTATACAATATTAGTACTCATTAATAATGCCTGATGCTATTATGTGAGTATCATTAGATGTCTATCTTGAAGTAATATAATGTTTACGGATATGTTGGATGTATGTATGTGTAATTTCATATGAATATACGATGCTAGGAATATGCTTCGTACATATTCTTTTTGTGTATATACATCTCATTTCGTATACCTACAAACTAACTAGTGCATTATGCTATTATGTTAAAGTATCATCATATGTCTAGTTTAATTAATGTTTTATGTGTATTTCATGTTTGGTATATTGATTTGTCATATGCAAGCCTATCAATATGACGTGTTATATTATGGTGTGCGCATTGGCACACTAACCATCGATTGCATTTGTAGCAGAGCTGTAATGGCACAGACAGTACCCACAAGTGTTATGGGGTATATGGTGCTAAACTTCCTCAGTGTATTGTGGGCGTGCGTCCCCGGTAATGCATGGAAACCTGGCACAGCTATTGGTCACGGCTTGTAAGCCCGGATGACCTGGCATTGTTATAATACACTTACCGACCCTGTGAGCTGCTAAACTAACATTGGACGGAGCGGCTGTACGACACAGAATTTCTGTATTAGCGATATGGACATGGGGCGGCAGAAATGTAATCATTACAGGCGTGTGAGACAATTGAAAAGCCCGTCCCAGACTAAAGACAGTAGGGAGAAGGAGGATGGTGAACATAGTAGAGCTGGAAGATAAACTTGGCCAGACTGGTCATTGTATATGTTTGTGTTATGATATGTTTTAATTAGGATTGCGCTGATGTAGAACTGATATAACACATTCTCGACTTTCTTTCAAGCTCTCACAAGGAGCACCTATGTTATAGATCTCAAGACTAGAGACTACTGACTAGGAGTGTCAGGACTGACAGGATCGTTAGAATACCGGCAAGCTGTTCTTTTGTTGTCTACTGGAGAGTGGGGATCTGGACCACAGATCCAGATAGATGGAGTATCAAGTAAAGTTACGTAATGTTTCTCATCACAATATGTATATGATTTCATCATCCTCATATTGACAATCATCCTATGTCTATTGTTATGATTAGCAAATAAATGTTGTAGTATTGTAACTCATAGTTCTGTCATTATATTTTTTCCAATTGTGCATACGTATTGTTGTGTACATTGGTGGGGGTTCACTTACACACCAAGGAAAGGAGCAGTCAGGGAGAAAACCTGTACTGAGATAGTCGTCTATACTAATATATTTAGACTTAAAACATCTATCTTAAGCTAACCTTCTCTTTCCTATACCTTGGCGAATATTCAGCTCAGTTCATTTCAATTTTGTAACGAGCCACTTAGAGCTGTACGTTGGATATTCAGGGCTTAATCTGTAGTTCAGCCATATAGATTTTGTCCCTAGTCAGTTTCTGACTATTTAGGGTTGCTCGCCAGTGAATAAATACTTTCATCTAGCTGGTGGGGCACCCCGACTTATGACACACATCACAAAAGAAATCACCAGATGGAAACAGAGGAAGAGGCCGACCACGTAAACGTTGGACGGAGGGAATAGCAGAATCCATGGGAATGTCGATATATGAAGCCCATAATGGGGCACTCTCACGATGTTTATACTTCACCTCGACACCGCAAGGTACAAGAGGAACATGATGAGATGATGAGATGAGAGACAAAAGAAATCCAATATTTTTTTCTGTAAATCACGTTCCGATACGTCAAAAATATTGTTTATCCATATAACGTGTCAATAATTCACCATATTGTTTGTCTATATAACATATCACTAATTCACCATATTGTTTGTCTATATAACATATCACTAATTCACCATATTATTTGTCTATATAACGTGTCGGTAATTCACCAGTAATTTGTGACTATATAACGTGTAAATAATTCACTATATTGTTTGTCTACATAACATATCACTAATTCACCATATTGTTTGTCTATATAACGTGTCGGTAATTCACCAGTAATTTGTGTCTATATAACGTGTAAATAATTCACTATATTGTTTGTCTACATAACATATCACTAATTCACCATATTATTTGTCTATATAATGTGTCGATAATTCACCAGTAATTTGTGTTTATATAACGTGTAAATAATCCACCATATTGTTTGTCTATATAACGTGTCGATAATTCACGAGTAATTGTTGTCTATATAGCGTGTAAATAATTCACCATATTGTTTGTCTGTATAATGTGTCAATAATTCACCATATTGTTTGTCTACATAACGTATCAATAATTCGCTATATTGTTTGTCTATATAAAATGTCATTAATTCGATAGTATTGCTTGTCTATATAACATATTAATAATTCACCATAGTGTTTGTCTAATTAACGTATCGCTAATTCGCCAGTGTTGTTTGTCTATATAAATATCAATAATTCACCAATATTGCTTGTCTTTATCACGAGTCAATATTTAACCAATATTGTTTGTCTAGATCGGTATTCGTCTAATGACGTGTCAATAATTCACCAATAGTTGTTGTTTAATGTCACGTGTCAGTAATTCACGAATAGTTGTCTAAAGTCAAGTGTCAATAATTCACCAGCAGTTGTCTACTGTCACGTACGAGTAACTCACCAATAGTTGTCTAATGACACGTGCCAGTAATTCACCAATAGATGTTGTCTACTGTCACTTGCCAGTAATTCACCAATAGCTGTTGTCTAATGTCACGTGCCAGTAATTCACCAATAGCTGTTGTCTAATGTCACGTGCCAGTAATTCCCAAATAGTTGTTGTCTACCGTAACGTGCCAGTAATTCACCAACAGTTGTTGTCTACTGTCACCTGCCAGTAATTCATCAACAATTGTCTAATGTCTCGTGCCAGTAATTCACCAACAGTTATCTAATGTCACGTGACAGTAATTCACCAATAATTGTCTAATATCACGTGAAGTAATTCACCAATAGTTGTCTAATCTCACGTGCCAGTAATTCATCAATAGTTGTCTAATATCACGTGCAAGTAATTCACCAATAGTTGTCTAATCTCACGTGTCAGTAATTCACCAATAGTTGTCTAATGTCACGTGCCAGTAATTCACCAATAGTTGTCTAATATCATGGGCCAGTAATTCACCAATAGTTGTCTAATATCATGGGCCAGTAATTCACCAATAGTTGTCTAATATCACGTGCCAGTAATTCACCAATAGTTGTCTAATATCATGGGCCAGTAATTCACCAATAGTTGTCTAATATCATGGGCCAGTAATTCACCAATAGTTGCTGTCCAATCTTATGGGCCAGTAATTCACCAATAATTGTCTAATGCCACGTGCCAGTAATTCACCAATAGTTGTCTAATAAAACAGTCGCTTAAACGTCGACAGGGTCGACTTCATTGCACCGGGTTTTATCAAATATGGCGCAGTCTCTTTCCACAGCGCGGAAAGCGTCGCACAAAGCACAAACTCCGTAGCTCTAGTGACGACCCACGGGAGTCTCCGAAAAGTTTAACTCGTGAACCGAAGGACGCTGCCCGGAATCGAACCCACAACCTTCGGAGTCCGAGTTAAACGGCTTGACCACTTCGCCACGAAGACTCCCTGTTGTCTAATGTCACGTGCAAGTAATTCACCGGCAATAAAATCGGCCGGAGTGCTGGTCTCCACATTACATATTGAGTGCCGATTCATCTTTTAAAAGATGGATTCAGCACCACATACATCCAATTCTTCTCAAATAAAAGTGGTCGTTTTTTTGCGCTCACTCACTCGCCTTGAACTCAAGCGTAGTCCATGCACACTATTTATAGTAGTATTGCGTGGACTGAATTTTGCCTGTGGATTAGCTTTCCCTATTAATAGTGTCCCTCACAATCAGGAGATCCCACTCCGACTTCTGAGGTACTTGTAATTTACCTTCCCACGTCAAGGACGACAGGACAATATTTTAGTCCAGCTGTCCGGTGTAGGGGTTGAACCGCTTACCTCTGTATCAGCACACCGGATGTTTAAGAACACGCGTTCTTACCCATTCGGCCATGCTGATCAGTTGTTAATTTTATCCACATACCAATAACTTTCAGTTAACTTTCCACACTAACTAATGTAAACTCATTACAGCATTTCTCAAAACCTTTGTGATTGTATTTGTATATTTATGTTGTACTTGAAAAAGAGACTTTGTTTAACACCCGTGTGAAGTCGATATAAACAACCATGTATTATTTACATATTAAATATGGCATGTAACATTTCACAAATGTAAAAAGTATCTTCGTTAAAAGTGTGTTGTTTACAGTAACTATACAGCGTCCCATAGACTTGGCGGTCTCCCAACCAGTCGGGCACCCTCCGTGAGAGGGATCTTGCGGTGCCGACACTGTTGGACGTTCTTGAGGGGCTTCCTGAGGGTCTCTGGGAACACCAGGCCCAGGAGTCCCACACTGGACATCATGATCCCGTATATAACGAAAGGCACTGTGTAGTGGTATCGCTCCTGGAAAGGGAATAAATAAAGCATAAATATTTATGTACATAAAAAAAAAGTCCCGTAGTAAGAACATATTGTGGGTATGTGAATTGTTTGGACCATCACACTTGTAGGCCTGAGTGCATGGAGAGAGGGTGATAAGTCTTTCCCTACCAGTGCAATATGGGGGGGGGGGTGTCTGGGATGACAGGCATTGGTAGTACCTTTGGTAAGTTGGTAAGGATGGCTGTACCGTCCTTTTCAGGGCCCATTCCCCACTGGTCCAGGCCTCACATCCAGGTGACGCCTATGGCTCCTAGTAGTCAGCATAGACAGCCCCCCCCCCACAGGCAACAGCTGTGACAGGCCGGCAAAAAGAGGCGAGGGTAATTGATTCGGTGTCAAACCAATCGGTGAACTAGGGTATGCCTACCCACCATATGAAGACAGTCTTCGGCACACTGCGCGGAAGAAATCATTGGTGATTCAACGGGCAAGACGGCATTTACCTGCAAAGCGTTGTGGAACGTATGAGTACGACAAGGCACGCAGAGCGCCCTAGTCATGCACTGCACCTGTATTCATCTCCAGTCGTTTTGACTTCTCTTGCCACTGGATTCAGATGGACTCCGGTGAAAGAGTGTGGTCGACGAATTGCGCAACTCTTCCTCACTTTAATGCAATACATCGCGCAAGTCATTCTTCATCATTCTTGATGGACAAACACCACCAGTGCAATCATCGAACCAACGACTAATCGCGCTCATTCCAATGTCACCGTAACTTCCTAACTGTTACATCAACGCGCCCGCTTAAACAGCTCTCGTAGCAGGAACCTGATGTGGGTTTGTGAACTGCTAGGACAATCATATTCTTTGGATGGTGTTTATCCATCTAATATGACGATGACTATTCATTTCATGCAGTGGGAATGAAAGTTTGGAGCCGTGAGTTCTAAGACGGCTGGTAAGGGCCATTTTGGCTCGAAATGTTCTTTGATAATGTGGGCAAAGAATACTTGACTTTCCAGGAGGAGGATCTCATGCATTGTTTTCTGTCCAGCCTTTATTTCTTTGTTTCACAAGTGACTACACCCTTGCGTAATGATGTACGCCATGAATTTCGGTCTTCTGCAGCAGTCTCGCAAGTGTCGTGATGAATTCCAAAAGATTTTAGTGATATCTTCAACGTTTCCTCTGGCCGCCCTGGGAGCGTTTACCACAGCGCAGCTCACCATAAAAAAAATTCGTTTAGGGAGCCTGTGATCTGGTATACGAATCAAGTGACTAGCCCAGTGATTCTGATTCTTCATTAGTAGAGTGTGGATACTGACTGGGCATGGACGCTCTTTCTAGGAATTCAGTGTCTGGAATCTTGTCTTGCCATTTAATCTTCAGCAGCTTCCTAAGGCAGACTGTGTGGGAGTGGTTTAATTTCCCGACCTGAGTGCGCGGAGGAATAAGTGATCAGTCTGTCCCTCACATAGCAAATAGCGAGTGCAGGCATCAAAACTGTGTCCAACCGTTCTCATGCCATCCTTAACGTAACAGCCCAGCTATTACGCCAACACGCTCGCTAACATGTACAGGCGCTTACCTTATTTCTTCACTGTTACAAATACATTGACATTAATAATATGCCTATATAACAGATATATATTAGGGCTGCGGAAGTTAACGATTAATTAATCGATTAATCGTTAATTTGTTTTAACGATTAAATTTTTTTTAACGATTAATCGAAAAATTTTCTCCCATCACTTATATAAATGAAACGGATGTTGAAAAATTGTCGGACATTTTAAACATAGTGCTGCAAACACAACCGAGTTGCAAAATTGTACTGAGACACCATTGTGTAAGCTGCAGCAAGATGTACCAACAAGATGAAACAGTATTTTTATTATGCGACAGACTCTTCTACAGGTCAGAGAAGCATTAACTGTCTACATGTCAGATGAAAAGAAGCAATACAAAGGTCCAAAACTGTCAGGTTCAGATTGGGAGAAGTTCTCGAAATATGTCAAAGTTTCGGACTTATTCTGTCAGACCACGGTCCTGCTTGGCGGTCAAGATTATGTTTCATGTAGCTGTGTATTGCCACTGCTGTCATCGTTGACAAAGCATATGACTGTACACGATGATGATCGGGCTGCATTGCTAAATTTAAGGCAGCATCTCTTAATGACTTCAGTGAACGTGTAGCTAATATGACAAGTATTGAAATACTACAGATTGCAACAGCACCTGATCCACGCTACAAATATCTGATGTGTTTGTCAAAAGATGCAAACAAGCGAACCTGGTCACGTGTTGAACAAGAAATAGCAGTTGATGTTCATGATGAGCAGATGGTTATTGCTGCAACTAATGATATTGCCATTGACAATAAAACTGTATGTGAACCAAATGAAAAGCATATTAAGCTAATGGAGTCTGACTCAGACACGGAAGATCATGTCGACAGCTCTTCTAATGAATTTCTTCTTTATAAAATGGAAAAGAAAGTTGCCGAATCGGTTGGTGGAAACTTATTGAACATCGATATCCAAAATTGGCATTCCTTGCCAAGACAATTCTGGGCATACCGACTACCTCAGTTCCATATAAACGATTGTTCATCTCCGCTGGTTATATTGTTAATAAGACGCGCTCGTCACTTGAACCAAATACTGTCAACATACTTGTCTGTTTGCATAGTTGGTTATTAGATGACATATGAACAAGACAATCCAGTGTTATTTCGAATTTTGACAAATACGACTGTAATGTGAGTTATGTGACTATAAATGTTTTGCTTTAATCGAAATTAACTATTAATTAATCTGAGTGAATTTAATCTGAGTTTAATCTGAGTTAATTAATCTGATATGAATTAATCTTGAGCATAGCCTACGATGGGTGACGTTGTAATATTCTGTTATGATAATTTGGCTGTGTGTCCAACGTGTGCCGCGTGGTTACACACTTGCTTCACACGTCAGTGATCCGGGGCTTGTTTCCAGATCCGGTCAGGGATATGCACTACTGACGAGCTCAAACGAGGGCGAAACTCGAGTATAGTGCTTCAATATTGACGTGGATGGGCCTTAGGTTCATACTAGAATACGATCAGCGTTGCCAGTAGTGGGTTGTGCTGAATATTTATATTAATTAATCGTTAATTTTTCAAAAGTTAACTATTAAATTTAAATTAATTGGTCGCAGCCCTAATATATATATGTATATATATATATATATATATATATATATATATATATATATATATATATATATATATATATATATATATATATATATATTATATTATTGGTCAATCCCATGCTATGATGATAACTTTTTGTGTTTCGGTTATTTGACCAACGTTTCTGAGTCCTATATATCTACAAGTAAAAGATGACAAAGAACTCCTTCTTGTGCCATGAGGCGTACTAGGTATGATAAATAAAGTATATTGTACATAAAGTATATGGTAAATAAAGAGTAAGGTAAGTAAAGAATATGGTAAATAAAGAATATGTTAAGTAAAGAATATGGTAAATAAAGTATATAGTAAGTAAAATATACAGTAAATAATGTAGAGGCGCCTTTTCCATTAATTGAGGTGTAGTGCAGTGGCGTGCAGAGGTTCTTTGATGCCCGGGGCCAAACCCTTAATTGGATGCCCCTAAATTGTTTAGTTTAGTCTAGTTTAGTTTAGTCGATGGATCAACATCACGGCACACGGGTGTAACCCATAAGTGCTCCGTTCTTCTCCTAACTCAAACCTGAGTTTGGAGAAACTTAGCTCAATGCACGAACTCCATAGCGCGGCGAGGATCCTGAAATACTTTGGGTAGATTTTTAACACGAAATTTTGCCCGGGCAGCGCCATTAGGCTACTCTTTTTCGATTTCCAACTGCGAAGGGATTTTTTACGTGCGCAACAATACACACGGGTGTCCGATTTCACTACCCAGAGACCAGGGGAAATTTTCTTACTAGAAGTCCACGTGAAACCGGGACCTCCAGCACTCGAGGCGGGCACCATACGTCGAGACCACGCAGCCCCCCTCATCGTTGCAGCCCCTAAATTGTTCTTTACCTCATTCATTCCTCCTTCCCTCCGATTGCACTGTGCTGCCCCCTCTCCCTAACTGGATGCCCCCCTCCCGGCTGGATGCCCGGGGCCGTCACATCCCCGCACCCCCCTCTGCACGCCACTGATGGTAAGTAAACTAAAAGAGCTTTATCAACGTCTTAAGTTGTAATCTGGTAGTCCCATATTTGTAGACTAATAGGCGCTCATTTGGTAACGTTGTCATTATCACTTGGCAGCTTTAACTTCCTAGGAAATTTCCTGGTAACAAGTGTAGGCTGTGTTGACCTGGGAGCCAAGATCAATGGGGAAGAAAATGCCCGTCTCGGAGGCGATTCGAACATATTTCCACAGGGTCGGTAGGCTATTATGCGAGCCACAGCTCTACTGTGCATCCTCTATGGACATATAAAGCAGAAGTAAAGGCCCCCCCCCCCTTTTTTTTTTCCCGCCTGGAGGCGAACTGGGTTTACGTTGCTTGCCCCATTTTTCATCAATCAGCTTTCGATGTGATCACTGTCACGCCTGCCGCCTTAACATCTCAAGTATTTTCATGGTGCACATCTTAAGCTTAGTTGATCTGGGAGTCCAAGTAAATTGGAAAAAAGGATCCGACTTGGTGGGGATTCGAATGTGTGACCACCAGGTCGGCAAGAAAAAAGCGATAGCCACAGTGGTACCCTAAAGACCCATAATGTTATAAAACTCTGGACATTTGTAGTGAGGCTAAGTCGCAAAGACAACTTATCAGAAACGTCAGACAAAGGCATGAATAAAATTGTGGTCACATTATGAGAAGACAAAAACTCTAACAAGTTGTAACAATCAAAAAGATTTGTGGAAAGAGATTGAGGAAATCAGCGAGAGAACGTTCTTGACAGTCTTGTGTCATGGCACGAAGGGAAACACACTAATTGATTCATGCCGTCGGAGATTGCAATTTGTGGAGAAGCATGATCGCCGATGTCAGTCGGCAAGGCATTAGATGATGATTATGCTGTCAGCATCTCTCTTCAGTTCAGCATTAGTCAGTGCCACTGTGGCATGATGGGAGGGAGGAATATCATCAATGGGACGGTGGCATGGAGGAATATCATCAATGGGATGGTGGAATGGGGTGATATCATCAATGGGACGGTGGAATGGGGTAATATCATCAATGGGACGGTGGAATGGGGTAATATCATCAATGGGACGGTGGAATAGGGTAATATCATCAATGCGACGGTGGAATGGGGTAATATCATCAATGGGACAGTGGAATGGGGTAAAATCATCAATGGGACGGTGCAATGGGGTAATATCATCAATGGAGTGTGGCATGGGGTAATATCATCAATTGGATGGTGGCATGGAGGAATATCATCAATGGGACGAAGTCATGGGGGGTACATCATCAATTGAATTGATTCAGAACACCAGGGACCGAGAGTTGTGGAGATGCATGATCGCCTACGCCAGCTAGCAGGGCACAAGACTACCACAGCCTTTGCACTCAATGACGTTAATGAATACATGACAAATTCAAACTTACAAGAAAGACAAAAGCGCGGAACAGCATGGCCCCTCCAGCAGCAGACGCCACTGCAACAGCCACCCCCATGCACCTGAGGACAAACATTGGTGTGGAAGTTTCAGCGTTTATGCTTCTTTAAACAGTCAACAAAGAGAATACTTGTTATAAGATTAAGAACATTGTAAACATAGAAACGAGTTAATATTAGGTCAAAGTTCATAGGCATCAGAGTAACTATGTGTACAGTTTCAAAAACATCTAAGAATCAATAGAACTGACGGAGGGGAAACATCTGAGACTTGCCAAACATATTTATCCTCATCATTATCAACATGTTCTTCTTCTTCTTCTTCTTCTTCTTCTTCTTCTTCTTCTTCTTCTTCTTCTTCTTCTTCTTCTTCTTCTTCTTCTTCTTCTTCTTCTTCTTCTTCTTCTTCTTCTTCTTCCTCTTCTTCTTCTTCTTCTTCGTGTTTTTCTTGTTGTTTTGCTTTTGTGTTTGGTTTGGACGCAACTGCGTTGTGTCTGTTCATAGATGAGCAGCGATATTTGCGTTTTTCAGCCGACACATCCCAATTCCTCCAGGCATTTGTTGACTGGGTTAGCCTTCCTTGTTTATTTAGTAGGACATTCCACAACCTTAGAGGTGCTTCGTCATCGTCGTGCTTCTATCTACAGCGCTGTTCAAAAGTGGCCCGTCCAGAACTCCCCTATGCCTACCGATAGGCCCTCAAGGGAAGGCAGAGACACACCATGGGCATCTTATCCACACAAGGAGCCTTCCATAGATGCAGAATGGACACATTATGCTAAAGATTTGGCCTCACCCAAGGAATCGTCACGTCCTGCACATGAATGCCTACCCTCACCTCTGTGTATTGATCTTCCCGTCCATCGCAGGCCGCGCCTTAAGATACCAGAAGAGGCAGTCCTGATATTGTAGGACTTTGATGACCTGCGTACATTGAGCAGTCAGTTTTGACTTTCTATCTAATGGAATTACTAGCCCAGCCATATGCCATTTTGGAGACCATTGAGCCGCATTTGTTAGCTAAAGGTCTCGGAGCTTTTAATACAGCAGCTTAGGGACATTCATAACACCGAGGTGCGTTTGAAGGGGGGGGGGGGGAAGAAATGTGGGGTTCTGTTCGGTCAACCCGGGTTCGAATACTCGGCCAAGTGACCGGTTATTTTTTTTTTCTGTCGGGGATGAAAGAAAACACCTAACCTGCACATTCCCGCCGACTGCACTAGCCAGTTGGCATTAACTCCTCAAATTCAAGACACCCCCCCCCCCCCGCCCTTTTCCTTTCACCCGTCCTACATTTAAAGGTACTATAGGCAGTAATGACAATATAGCACCGATAGTCTGTGAAGTAGTCGACATGTGGTGGATATCTGAAGCGAAGTGTCTTTCAGTATATTTCTCATTATATGGACGTGTGAACGTACTTGTTCTTTAGTAGAAGTCACACTCGGTGGACACTAGAACCGATCTCCACAGGGCCGGCAAACAAGTGTCTAGCCACAAGGCTACCGCGACTCCTAGCTATAGAGTATGGACAGACGCAACCTTATGTGATACCTCATCATCATCATCTTCCACTTTTGCCGCCAAGCCTTGTGGGGGAGAAATAGTTGATTCTCCAGCGCCAGATGGGTGGCACTGGATAATATCACTTCATGTGATTGTACAATGTCTTTGACTCCGTCAATATATTTTCTTCTCAGGCGTCCTCTTGCTCTCGTATTAGATCTTCATTGAGGTAGCTCCAGTGCTGGTAGTTGATGGTGGTGCATTCTAACGAGATGGCCGAACCATGTGATATTCTGCCTTTGAATATATGTAACACAAGGTATTGATCTAACTGTCTGTCTGTTAACATCAAATCTTAATCAGTCTCGAATCGTTAAGTTGGCAGCTCAGTTGTACCTACATCTTTTATTACATGTCGTTTTACGACATTGAGATAAAGGGAAACTCAAAACAGCTGCAAGTAAATAAACATCGCAGAGAAACAGGATTTTATGCCAACGCGACATACGAGTAACTACGTACTAAGCAACAGGCAGATGTGTCCTTCCTCTTCGTAGTTCCTCATTCAAGAGAAGTGCATCATGCACCTCAAAGGTCAGTATGTCCTTCTTCTGCATGCATTCGTGTAAGGGTTACTACCTCTAGGACTACCTCCATCTAAGGTAACCGGCTATATCTACACGTGGATATGTTTACATCCCCATGCCCCCCCCCCCAACAATTTGGCCAGTGCAGTGTGTTTACTGCCTACTCTTTGCAGCTGCTGTAGGATATTTAACGTCCACAGGTTGCACATTGCACCTTTGTTCCATTATCCGAGAAGACTAAGTATCCAATCCCACTATACAAGAGATGAGACGGACATCAGATATCAGTAAATTACCAGTGGCTCTTGGAACAATTCCCAGCCCTTTCCAGGGATGAACCCGGCATCGTCTGAGCCTGAAGCGGACACTGTGACCTCTCAGCCACGGTGTCCCCAGACACGATTTGATGAGACCATAGATAGGGCATATCATGAAAAGAGATACACGCAGCAACCTCCCTAATCAAATATTGACAGTGCCCAATCGATAGCATGGAGCTTTTCAGCGTGTAAACATGGCTATATTTTGTATATGCTTAAAGAATGGACAAATTACCCGTATTGGGAAATACAACTGCAGTCTATTTAGACATATTTCCAATGCCCTTCCTCTTCGTCATTCATCCTCTATATCGCACTGAGGCACAGACAGTCAATAAACTCACTCCAATCGGCCTATCCTTAGTTTTCTCAGAAAGCAATGGCAAACTACTGAACGTAAACTTGCCAAGAAATAACAAACAGTCAAACAATGCTGGGGCTGACTGCGACGTCATGTAAAGGATATGTAAATAACTAATTAGTTTTCTCATGCAGCTCCGTCAATGTCCGCGTATTATTCATTTCTGTCTCTGCTTCTCTATTGCGTGTGTTTTTGTGTCGTTCTTTATTTCATGTGCCTTGTTAATTCCAGACAGCTGCCTTTCTAGTTATATTGTTTTCAGGTATTCTTACTGTAGGATCTATCCAGCGTCAGCGCCGTTTCTTCGTCTCCCAATTCACTGGTATTTGTTTAGCTCTTTCTATGAGCTCTACATTGATGATTCTGTCATACCTTTTTAGCTCTTCTATTTTGAGCAGGTATGGACGCACATCGCTTTGCGTTGACTTTTATAATCGTCTTAGCACTGGCCGATCAGATAGCAATAGCAAACTATTGAGCAGGAAATTGACTTGAAAACCAAAAGATGAAGGGGTTAGTTGAGATGTCCTGTAAAACAGGCATGTGTATCTAACATTCGCCCCCCCCCCTCATCATCATGTGCCATGCCGATAGGTATGGGCGGACAAGTTTCGCCATCTAACACGATCACCAGAGTCGTGGATCATCTCTGTCTTGTGTCACAACCATGCCACGAGGCCACGCCATCAAGGTAATTATTTGTATGCCTTCCCCTTCTTTTTTTCCCCTCAATCTTGCTAGTTCCCACCTAGTTCACTAGTTTATTTCTTTTCATAACTTGTCCCCCCCCCCCCGCCTCCACCCCCCCCCAAACAAATGATTGTCTACGTCTAATTTTCTCTATTCAGTTTACTGTTTTCATTTGGTTCTTGCTCATTGGTTTTTCCGTCTGTCTATGTTCTTCTTTGAATTTTTCTCAGAAATCACACTTCCACTGCCATTAGATGTCTTTCAGCTTGTCTGCTCATTGTCCACTTTCACATCCATACCCCGGGAAGGTTAACCCGGTCAACAAATGCCCGCAGAAGTCGGATGTGTCGGCCTAACGGCGCAAGAACGCAGCTCTGCTGTAAACAGGCACAACGCAATCACGTCCGAAAAAAAACTCCGGATGAACGAAGAAGAAGAAGAAGACATCCATACAGCATTTCTCTTAGGCACCCGTCAGCTGCGGGCGATTTGGCAGTCGACCGCCTTGCGTTGGATTTTATACAATGGTATGAGTGCCGGTTGTTCAGAGAGCAATGGCAAACTACTGAACTTAAACTTGCCCAGGAGTCATGAACAGCCAAACAATGATGGAGTTGATTGCGACGTCCTGTAAAGGATAGGCAACTAACTAACTAACTAACCCAATAATGCATATTTGTAGTTTATTAGTAATAGATTTAGTCGTTCCCCGTGTTAATGAACCATACAGCAGTACTTCCTTAACTTGTTTGAAAAATGTACAAATGAATAGGTTCTTAATTATTGATTAATTATGAGAGAAATATATGACGTGTCTAATATAATATTGGGAACAATTGAAGAGGCTGGGATTTTCATCCTCTCATCATCAATATAACCATAAAATATTCCAGTGGTTCGACTTTTTGTAAAACCTGCCGATCATTCCATACCACAGCTGTCTGTTTTGTGTCAACATATTTAATTCCATGTATGTCTGCATTAATGCATCTGTTCACGCACACTTTGTTAACGTTGTCCTTTGTTTATCTAGTATTTTGTCCGCTAATACGTGTTTTTATGTTTTTTTAGGATGACCAAGCGATAAGAGTCTTCCTTTTCTTAATCCCGAACCATTACATCGTATGGACAACAATCATCCTCGGATTAATAAGCCTGTGAGGGTAAAACCGAAGGCAGTTGCTTTTGCGGCTGACTTAGTCAAATGACTATAATTCTGAGCTGGTGGTGGACCCTAACTATAACTTCTCTTTGAGGTTGAACGGGGTAGGGGTAATGGTAGAATCGAAATCGAAACTATTGGTGGAACATGTGAGTGTCAAACACATCAGGTTGAATATACAACAAAATACAATAAGCACAGCTTATCAAGTGGCAAAAACGTTTACAAAGGCGTCTTTCATGGCTTGTTGAACATAAGATCATTCTCACTCTTTGAACAATTTGCTTATTGTCTACTCTTGGGCAACATCAGTTTTTCGATTTTTCCCCAGAACAGAACATTACAATCGGGCAGAGAGAGAGAGAGAGAGAGAGAGAGAGAGAGAGAGAGAGAGAGAGAGAGAGAGAGAGAGGGAGAGGGAGAGAGAGAGAGAGAAAGAGAGAGAGAGACAGAGACAGACAGACAGACAGACAGACAGACAGACAGACAGACAGAAAGACAGCGAGAGAGAAGAGAAGAGAAGTGAATTGAAGAGAAGAGAAGAGAAGGGAAGAGAAGAGAAGAGAAAAGAAGAGAAGAGAAGAGGGAAGGAAGCAGACAAACAGACCGTAAGATAGACATACAGACAGAGAAACATAAACCAGGAAGGCAATCGTACAGACATACGGATGGACGGACAGACATATAGTTAGTTTAGTTTAGTTTAGTCGTTGGATCAACATCACGGCACACGGTTTAACACATAAGTGCTCCGTTTTCCTCCTAACTCAAACCTGAGTCTGGAGAAACTCAGCTCAATGCACGAACTCCGTTGCATCGGCGAGGATCCTGAAATACTTTGGGTAGATTTTTAACTCGAAATAAGGGGGGGGGGGGGCTGAGTGGTCTCGAGGTATGGTGTCCGCCTCGAGTGCTGGAGGTCCCGGGTTCAGGCCCCGGTGAGGACCGGGATTTATTTAAAAAATCCACCTGGACTTCCAGTAATAAAATTTCACCTGGTCTCTGGGTAGTGAGATCGGACGCCCGTGTGTATTGTTGCGCACGTAAAAGATCCGTTGGCAGTTGGAAATCGAAAAAGAGTAGCCTAACGGCGCTGCTCGTGCAAAATTTCGAATTTCGAGACATATAGTTAGGCAGATAGATATACAGGCATCAGTACAAATAACCAAAAGATCCTTCCTACCTTGTGACTGTCGGGTACATCTCTGTTGCTATGAGCAAAATAAGCGACAAGGAGGCTGTCACTCCGATCTTGCCAAACAAAGCCAGGCCGGTGACCAGGGAAGGGAGGAAGTCCACATTGCCAGTGATGTGTAGGATGAGGATAGACAGAAGAGCAAACCCAGATGCAACAGCATACAAAAACAGGCACCACCGACGCCCGAGACTGCAGATGTAATTGCTGTGATTATTGCATTGTCTTAACCATTACATTGTCTTAACCACTACTTAACCACTACGTTGTCTTAACCATTACATTGTCTTAGCCTTACATTGCCTTAACCATTACATTGTCTTAGCCTTACATTGCCTTAACCACTACTTAACCGCTACATTATCTTCACCATTACATTGTCTTAACCACAATATTAACTTAACCACTTCATTGTCTTGACCATTACATTATCTTAGCTATTATATTGTCTTAACCACTACTTAACCACTACATTGTCTTAACCATTATATTGTCTTAACCACAACGTTGTCTTAACCACTACATTGTCTTAACCATTATATTGTCTTAACCACTACGATATCTTAACCACTACGTTGTCTTAACCATTACATTGTCTTAACCACTACATAACCACTACGTTGTCTTAACCGGTACGTTGTCTTAACCATCACATTGTATTAGCCATTACATTGTCTTAACCATTACAATATCTTAACCACTATTTTATCTCAACCACTACATTATCTCAACCATTACTTTATCTCAAACACTACATTATCTTAACCATAGTTAAAGTATGAATACAATTAGTGGAACTGCGGTAAAGCTGTGGAAATGTAACCAATATAAAGTAACACAAAGTAATGCAGCTTTACCGAACACAATGACGGAAAATCTAGGATGTTGTTTTGACTAGCCTTCATCAGAAAACAAATACACAAAACACAACATATAAAAACGAAGAAGACACTGCAGTGACTACATTAAAACATAAGAATTAGATGAAAAGAATGGAAGGATGAAAAATTAGAACAATGTGCTGCTTATCTCAGAATCCTATACCATAAATAATTTCAGCTGACGGTTCAACAATATAAACGAGTAAACATAAATGGCTATTTCACGTATAAAAATAAGAATACTTGAAAAAGACAACTTTATACCATAAACCAGTAAACATAAATGATTGCAGCAGACGGCTGTATAACATAAATGTGCAAACATAAATGCCCGCAGCACACGCATCTATATCAATCAATCATGTGCCATGCCGGAAAGCGTGGGCGGTCATGACTCGCCATTTCACTCGATCACCAGTGTCTTGGATCAGCTCAGTGTTCCTGTCTCCTCCATGCCATGTGGCCAAGCCATCCAGGTATTTTCCTCTCGGTCTGCCTCTTGGTCTGTTCCCTTCGATCTTGCCAGTTGTCACGCCTCTACAGCATAAACATAAATGATTGCAGCGGACGGCTCCCAGCATAATGCAAACATAAAGGATTGCAGCGGACGGCTCTGTAGCATACTGTAAACGTAAATAATTGCTGCAGACGACTCCATAACATAAACTAATAAACTTATACAAATAAGAACACCTGCAGCCGACGGCCCTATAACATTAAACGTTTAAACATAAATGATTATTTTACGCATACAACTAAGAATGCTTGCCGACAACAGACTTACCATCGATTCATAACAACGACCGACCAGGCCAAGGGCAGGTCTATGAGAAAGGGCAGGAAGCTGTTGAAGTAGGCGTGGCTGGTCATGGCGTTCACATGCCAGTACAGGCTGAAGTAGACGGTTGAAGAGACTGTACTGTGGAGATAACCAAAGTGAACTGTGCAGTAAGGACAGTCGCAGTGGAGATAACCAAAGTGAACTGTACGTAAAGACAGCCACAGTTGAGAAAACCAGTGTGAACTGTGGAACTATGCAACCATCGATGAACATGGGAATATATCATTACATGACATTAGACTAACTGGTGACTGTGTTTGAACGGTAGTATGTGGGATTACGAATTGAGTTTGTAAATCCTTCGCCACAAAGCCGGCTAAAGGTGAGGGGAAGCCACTTGTTGTATATTGCTAGGACGTTGTGATTCCACACGCCACATGATAGACCTGACCCGAGACTCCTTTGATGGTGTGAGATAGCGAACCTTACACTAATTGACCTAGCCTGCAGGTCAGGTGGTCACATGTTCGAATCCCCATCGAGGTATGCACTATTTTTAAATTGATCCGGTCTCCCAGGTCGATCAAGCCAAGAATTGGTGCCAAGGTATTTTGTGGGAAGTCAATTCTGCAGGCAGGATATTGACCATATAATACATCGATGTCTGTGTGATCTATATAAATATGGGGTTAGCATCATAACTAATGCATTGCATGAAAATAAGCTTGTTAACAAACCGTTCATAAATAGATGTAAAGGATATAAACAGTGAAGTAAAGAGGAGGAGAAAGAGGAGGAGAAGGAGGAGAAGAAGAAGGAGGAGGAGGAGAAGGACGAGGAGAATGAGAAGTGGAAGGATAAGAAGAAGAAGAAGAAGAAGAAGAAGAAGAAGAAGAAGAAGAAGAAGAAGAAGAAGAAGAAGAAGAAGAAGAAGAAGAAGAAGAAGAAGAAGAAGAAGAAGAAGAGGAAGAAGAAGAAGAAGGAGGAGGAGGAGGAGCAGCAGCAGCAGCAGCAGAAAAAGAAGAAGAAGAAGAAGAAGAAGAAGAAGAAGAAGAAGAAGAAGAAGAAGAAGAAGAAGAAGAAGAAGAAGAAGAAGAAGAAGAAGAAGAAGAAGAAGAAGAAGAAGAAGAAGAAGAAGAAGCTAACAAAACAACTCACCAGACATATACAAGGGCAATTGTCCACTTAGTGGAGTCTAGCGAGTGGAAGAGATCCAAGTATGTGAACTTCTTACTGTGCATGTTATTTACAATACAACCACGTGACCGGTCAAGGAGTGTCGTCAGGTCCGGCACGGCTTGGGAGTTGACGGACACCACTTCCCTGAAACCCCATTCAGCCTCGGTGAAACGGTGCTGACACTGCAGCCATCTTAGAGACTCCGTCGACGTGCTGTAGATAGAGGACATCAATTGGGAACCCCATGAGGCCACTAAGACAGTTCATAAATACAAGTGTGTTCATTTTTGAACTGTATACATAGGAGGTGGGGGGGGGGGGGTAGTTAATGGTTAAATGCTGTTCATGTAATTGTGAGAACTGTAAACGTTACAGGATGCTAGTGTAATAGTGACAGAGTTAAACGATGCTGGGTGCTAATGTTACAGCCAGCGAATTAAACGTTAGTTAGTTAGTTAGTCGGCAGATCATCCTCATTGCACATCGAACCATTCAGTCCATAAGTGCTCGGATCCCCTCCTCAGCAAATCCCGCAACGTGTAGCGGCTAACGACGCCAGTTCTGTGTTGGTTTATCAATCTTCTTTGGCTTCCTGCGTAGTGTTCTTGTTTGGCCACTCCTCTTTTAATTTGCTGCTCTCGCAGTCTGGCCATTGTTGTAGATTCACAGTCATCACTTGGTTCTCGCAAAAGTCTTACTTCTCGTAGAGCATTCAGAATGTCGGCCTGGTCCATGGCGCGTCCGCCCTCCACAGTAGCCTCACCTGCGAGCTTGTCAGCCCGCTCATTTCCTTGTACTCCCGCATGCCCTGGCACGAAGATGAAACTAATCTTTTCCAGTCGAGACCGCTCCAGAGGCAGCAACCATTCTCTTCGGATCGACCCCTCCTCTATCCTCTTGATCATGTTCATTGAGTCGCTAAGGAAACAAGCCCTAGTGAATGTCTGTGTCTCGAGCCATGTTATTGCTTTACTTACTGCCATGACTTCCATGGTCAGGCTACTTGTGGTTTCAGTGAAAGCACCAGAGTCCTCCTTCACAATTCTCCCTCCGGCCCGAGCTGTAAAGGCCCATGAGCTTCTCACATGTCGGACGACCGACCCATCTGTGTAGATGACCGCGTCACCGTCTAGCGAATTCTCGAAAATCAACGCTTGTACTTCAGCCTCAACAGCAGCAGGATTTTCTTGTCTGCATTTTCTATCTAGTTGGATGCAAACTGAAAAGGATGTGCAGAAGTCTGTTGGCACTTGCACCCACTCCTCGCCAGATTCTAAGTCCTCAAGTGAACACACCTGTTGAAGAATGTCTTCGGCTTGACCCATCCACGACCGTCCTCTTTTTAACCTGCTGCCCTTCATCTTCCTAATTTCACTATGCAGTGGATGTTGTGTGTTTGCGTTAATTCTGAGGTAGGCGCGTGCCCTGCAATCTTGTATTCTCTCTTCAACGGTTGGAAAATCAAGAAGGTAGCACATCGCCCTGCATGCTGTATCTCTTGTACATCCAAGAATAATGCGCATAGCTTCATTCTGTATCCTTTCCATCCTTTCTATCTGCTTATGGCTGAGAGTCAGGATTGCCATTGCATACTCCAAAACAGACATGACCAGCCCCTCGTACAGAAGATATAGATGGCGCTGCTCACAGTTTGCTGCCGCCATCACCCGCATCGCTGCCAAACCCCGCTTGGCCTTTGTTATCACCTGGTCTATGTGCACATTGTAAGCAAGGCTTCGATCAAACCGTATCCCCAGGTAATTCATTGCCTGCGTTCTTTCCACCGTCTCTGAACACAGCATTACAGTTGGTGTTGGAGTGTTGACAATATTATCGGCAAGGGAATCAGATAGCTGTGTAACCATTCCTCCTTGATGCTAGCACTCCCTATACTGTTGTTGTACATGTCTGCTAGTTTCTCTAGCTCATTGTCGGTACACCTATTTATGTCGTCGTATCTTATGCCATCAGGACTTTGAGCACTGTTTTTTGATCGTCGAAGCACAGCCTTTATTTCTTTCACTGTCACTGTGTCTTCATCCGAAGTGTTCTGGTCCTTGCATCTGTCTGAGGTGACCTCCTTGGCCAGATTTCGGCCTCCCATGTGTAGCGAAACCCCAGTGGCCCATGTCCTCATACCTATCCGCTCAATTCCTCCGGAGTGGGATTCTCTGGGTTACTTTCATAACCCGAGCATTTGACACGAATACTTTGAAATCTATCTGTTCTTCGGGAAAACCCAATGGCGCGCCTTGCACCAAATAAGACCTAGGGTAATGGTTTGGGCGTGAAAAGTCCGTTGTCAACCTTGTCGGTTGTGGTCGGCACAATGTATTAAAGTTTTAAAGAATTTTACAGATAAAGTGCCGCATCCTACTGCTGGGGAATGAAAGGTAATTTAGATTAATTGGTCCTGCCAGACATGGGCATATTAAGCTTGGTCGTCTCAAATAATGAGACGAATTGGTGAAACGGCAGTCTTGCCAATTTGGCTAAGCGTCTAGATCTGGGCATGGCGGGGGAACAAATCGGGGCTATCCTTCTTCCTATGGCTTTACCTCTGTTTAGTGTTCTATTTCATTTGAATATAAACATTCTATAGCTATGGCATGTCGAGGGGAGGGAAGGGCTCCGTGGGGACCGGTTCCACCCATCTGAGTTATATCTTCTTGAGCCAGAAGAGGCGATCCACTGTGCTATCTCTTTCGTCTTTCGGCTGATTGGGGGGGGGGGCAGGTGGACCGGGTGGTTCCTGGTCGATAGGAGGATGTTGGGAGTATAAATGGACTTCCCTGTCTCCCTGAGAGAACCTGAACTCATCTGAATATATGGGTTATGTGAGACACGGCCGATACATTGCGGTGACAGCTCAGACAAGAGCGGCGGCCGGACAGGGTAGTTTCCTCTTTCCTGTTCTTGCTAGGGATGGGGGAGGGAGATGCACTGCGGTCCATACAGACCCACTATTATGATATTAGTATTAGTTAAGAGTAGGAAACATACATAATTACGCACACTACTCCACAATAGCTTTGTCGTGAGAAAGGCAAGGTTTGCAAGTGAGAGGGAAGCCTGAGAAGGTATGTGCCCAATATTAATAAAGGCATGGTATGAGTGTGGAGAGGAGTGTGGTATGAAGACAATTGAATACTAGGTAATTGTATGGATTTTATGTATGGCAACCGACATGCTGAGACCATTGGAATCTCCATGCCGGCTGTATCTGAAGTTTACACCAGAGGCTCTCAAAATTGTTTTAACTTTACAGGATCCTTCTTTTGACGGCGAATATGGCCGGAGGTTTCGACAGAGCATCGACATAGAACATTATGGTTACTATGAGGTCCCTGCTGCTGTTGGGCTATACCAGATAGAACCACGGCGGGCCCGAACGAATACTTTCAGACACCTCGGCAGGCGTTTCGTTGAGCTGTGATCGAGTATGTTTGCATTTTGGGCTAGATCCCGCCTAAGTCACTGACACACCCGTACCTATATCCTATTTATTCTCCTTGAGTATTTCCCAACCAAAATTGTGCCACGTGATCCCAGGGCACTTTCCCTAACCATTGGACACACTACATTCGTGTAGGCCACGGAAACTTGGAATCCTGGATTTATGGAACCCTGTTGTTCGAACAACCTACGCGGGAAATAAAGACCAGAGAACTTGCCATGAGGTGGTTGTGAATTCATGGGACAATATGGAAAACGATGATCTAGGAGATTTATATTTGTGTTGATATTGTATGGACTAGTTTTCTCTCTAGATTGTGTGTAGATGTTTATGAGTTAATTGTCAGATATTTTTTTTTTCTGTGCTGTTATGTATTGAGTTCTTAAATTTACAATTACAAATATGTTGAAGAACGTCATGTGGTATGCGAGTCAGCCAGAACGACCCTGCAGGAAATAGGTCCTTAGGTCGAATAGAGAGTGACAGTGAGTCCGGGGGAAACGGAGGAGGGTTGGCAGGGAAAGACCTATTTAAAGCCAGGGCTATGAAATATACATGAGAAAATTGAGACATAGTTATTTGGGACCCTCCACATAGCTTGTTACAATTTCTGGGGGCACGTCGCGGGATATTTTAAATCCTGGTGGAGCTCTGGCTGATATAGGGATAGGGGACAGATATTCTGGTCTAATATCAATAGGTTCTGTTTACCGTACCTGGCTATTGTCTATACTCTTCCTGACACAGACTGACGACATACGAAGTGTTGTGGTCGTGTATTATATCCATTTGTCCATTACCTATTCACTTACCCTCTGAGTTAAGATGGCATCCGCGAAATTTAATGTGGCTGAAGTGCAGGCTACAGGGCGTGAGATAGGCTATGAAGGGGCTGAGTTACAGAAATATGTTCAAGAAGTGGAGAGAGATTTTCGACAAGCTGAGCGCGAAGCTAAGAAAATTGAGGCAGAGCGCGAAGCTAAGAAATTCGAGGCAGAGCGCGAAGCTAAGAAAATTGAGGCAGAGCGCGAGGCTAAGAAAATCGAGGCAGAGCGCGAAGCAAAGAAAATTGAGGCTGAGGCTAGGAAGATGGAGGCCGAGCAGGCAGCCAGAGACCATGAGTTCCGTATGAGGGAGTTGGAGCTGAAAGCTCAAACTGCCAAGGAAAGCGAGGGTGCAGTTGGAGGCGCAGTTCTCCCTGACTCAACAACTTCTAGTGGCGGTCCATACCAGGCAATGAAGTTCCCATTGCTCCCGTTCGATGAACACAAAGATAAGATCGACCAGTATCTTCACAGATTTCAGTCGATGGCTTTGGCTATGGGATTGGAACGTGGGAAATGGAACTTGAAACTCTCACAGGGCCTGAGGGGGACCGCGTATGAGGTCTATTCAAGGTTGCCACCTGGTATGGAGAATGACTATGAGGCCCTGGAAAAGGCATTATTGAAAAGGTTCCAGATGACAGCCCATACTTACCGACAACAGTTCAGAAAGTCGAGGAGAGAGCCAGGAGAGATGTTCTCAGCATACAGTGTTAGACTTAAGTCTTACCTGTTGAAATGGATGTCATTAGCAGGATTTGCCAACGACTATGAAAGTTTAGAAGAATTAGTGGTCGTGGACCAAATGAAGAGGATGATGCCCAAGCCATTGCAAACCTTCTTGGTTGAAAATGGGACAGAAAGGTTAGACGTAGTGAACACATTGGCGGAAAGGTATGTGCTAGCTCATGGGGATAATGGGGAACTGGCACAACCCAATCTCCGATCACCAGACACTGGGTCTGGAAAGAAGAAGAACCCCAAACCAACTCACACCAAAAAGGAGGATCCTTTCGATAAAGTTCCCATTAAGAAACCCTCTGGTAAGAGTCCACCTGGATCTCCCAAAAGAAAGTGGAGTGAAAAGTGGTGCGCCTTCTGCAAATCTCCCACACACAATACGGCCGATTGCAGGCGCAAACAGAAAGACTCTCACTATGCTGCCTGTCTTGTAGAAACCGGGGAGGGGTCTAACAAGGAGGTAGAAGGGAGGGATCCTGGGAACAAAGATTCAGAAAAACCACCAGTAGTAGAGACGGTTCTTGTGAACGGACAACCAGTCGAGTGTCTCTATGACACAGGTCTTCAGTTTGAGGCCGTAATTTCATCACACTTAGTGAGCCCAGAGCAGCTAACCGGGGAATCCATTGAGATTCAAACGGCGACAAAGAGTGCGGTAGCGATGTCTCTTCCAATTGCGAAGGTGGACATCAAATCAAAATATGTTACCGGCACTATTCAGGCAGCCGTTCTGATCGATCCTATCTTCCCGATGATCTTGGGTTGCCGCTACGTCTTCCTAGGGATCCCAAACGAACCCATGTACGTAGGGGCGATGCAAACCAGATCTCAATCGGAGGAGGAGCAGACGCCGGCCTTGATCGTGAATCCCTTGCCTGGGGAGTTACGAGCTGCTCAAAGCCAGGATGCTACTTTGCAACCTTGCTTCAACCAGTTGCCAAAAAGTGCTGACCCACCAAGACGGGGTCAGTATTATATGAAGAATCGGTTACTGTACCGGAGAGCCGGAGTGGAGGAACGCCAGCATGGACAGCTGGTAGTTCCTAAGGCTTATCGGGAACAGCTTCTTCATATGGGACACACCATTTCTTTCAGTGGACATATGGGTGTCGGGGCAACACTTCAGCGCATTTCCTGCCATTACTACTGGCCAGGGATGACTGGAGATGTGCGTAGGTACGCCAAGTCGTGCCCAGAGTGCCAGCGTGTGGCACCAAAACACTGGACGGCTCCGGTAGTCTTGGGTGATATGCCCATTATGAACTCTCCTTTCGAGAGAGTTGCCATCGATCTGGTTGGTCCTCTTCCTCGGACTAGGAAGAGGAATATGTATATTCTGACGATGGTGGATTGCTGTTCCATGTGGGGCGAGGCGATACCGTTGGCCACCATCGACTCTAAGCGAGTGGCTGATGCACTGATGGAGACATTTACTCGGTTGGGATTTCCAAACCAGATCCTAACGGACAATGGGTCTCAGTTCTGTGGTAAGCTGATGGAGGAAGTCTTTCGTATCTTCCAGACTAACCACATACACACAAGCCCATACCACCCTCAGTCTAATGGGCAAGTAGAGAGGTTTAATGGTACCTTGATGACCATGCTTAGGAAGCTGGCTCAAGAGAAACCAGACAGATGGGATGAATATATCCCAGCCGCCTTGTTCGCCTATCTGGAGGTTCCCCATGGGTCAACCGGGTTGCCACCAGCCACTCTATTATTCGGGAGGCCAATCAAGGGTCCCTTAGAAGCCTTATTGAGATGTTGGACAGAGGAGGAGACTTCCGAAGAGGTGGTATCTTCCTACAAATACGTCGAGGAGTTAAAGAAGAAACTCCAGACAGGTTGGGCTTTGGCGGCTCAGAATCTGAGAGCGGCCAGAAAGAGACACGTGGCCTACTACAATAGAAGGACGAAAGATAGGTCTCTGAAGGTGGGGGATCGGGTTCTGTTGTTACTTCCAGTAGGTTCCAATAAACTCGAGATTGGTTGGCAGGGGCCTTTCCCGGTGGAAAGGGTTGTGTCCCGTACCAATTATGCTATCCGGATCAGGGGGAAATCTAAAATCTTCCACATTAACCTCCTCAAAAAATATGAGGAACGATCCGATGGTACTTCTCTCCCACTCATGACTATGGCGGTCGCGATGGAAACTGAATCGGGCGAAGACGCGGATAGGGAGTATCCTTTACACCCTGGGGAAACCTATAAGGATGTACATATAAATCCTGATCTGTCGGCTGAAGAAACAGAACTAGTCATCCGTTTGTTGGAGTCCCATCAACAGATTCTTACCGATCGTCCAGGGCGGACAGGGTTGGTTGAGTTTGATATGACTCTGACTACCCAAGACCCCATTCGCCAAAAAATATATCCAGTGCCCTTTGCGAAAGAGAAGGCCCTGGAAGCCGAAATCCAGAAGCTTCTGGATGATGACATCATAACTCCTTCGACTTCTCCTTATAATGCCGGGGTTGTCTTGTTGAGAAAGCCAAGCGGGGAGCACCGCTTGTGTATTGATTACAGGCATTTAAACAGTTGTACGACATTCCAAGTTGAGCCGTTACCAAACACAAATCAACTGTTTGCCAGATTAAATAGGGCAAAGTACTTTTCAAAAATCGATTTAAGCCGGGGATATTATCAGATCCCTGTGAAGCCTGAGGTTCGGCCCTTGCTCGCTTTCAGTACTCCGAGCGGCCATTACGAATTTAAGGTGATGCCTTTTGGGCTGAGCAATGCGCCCAGTGTGTTCACACGCATGATGAGAAAGTTATTAGACCCTTTAAGGGATCCCTCTGTCGTCTCGTTTATGGATGATATTCTCATCGCTTCTGGCAATCTTAAAGATCACCTGAAATCCTTGGAACAGATCTTCATAAGATTGAAAGAGGAGGGGTTAACTGCCCGTCCAGCCAAATGCATGATTGGCTATCAATCCTTAGAATTTCTGGGACATACTATTACACCGGGGGGTTTGGTACCGGAAGAAAAGAATGTAGAGAAGGTCAGACTCGCACCCCGTCCTAAATCCAAAAAGGATGTTAGGTCTTTCTTGTCTCTGTGTGGGTTTTACCAGAAATTTATTCCGAAGTTCAACGAAATTGGGGCACCGTTAACCGAAACCCTGAAGAAAGGATCGCCAGATCCTATAGTCTGGACCCCGAGCTGTGAAGAGGCTTATGGGAAGCTGAAACAGGCTTTGGTGGATAGGCCAGTCCTGCAACTCCCAAATTTGGAGAAAACGTTTGTTCTAAGAACCGACGCGAGTAACATAGGGATTGGAGCAACTCTGTTGCAGGAAGGGCGAGATGATCCTACTGTGCTATGTCCGGTGGCATATGCCAGTAGAAAACTGTTACCCGCGGAACGGAATTACTCCACCGTCGAACGGGAATGTCTGGCTCTAGTGTGGGCGGTACAGAAATTTCAACCTTATCTGTATGGAGTACCGTTCAAAGTGCAGTCCGACCATCAACCTCTGACGTTTTTGGCAACTTCTAAGAAACTGAACGCAAGGTTAATGAGATGGTCATTGCTCTTACAACCGTATCAGTTCACGGTCGAATACATCCCCGGAAGGGAGAATGTGGGAGCGGATTTTATGTCACGGCATCCTATGGTCGAAGGTGAGGGGGAGGTAATTCGAACAGAACCTCTGGCAGTTGAAAGTTCGTAGGGTTCGACTTTCTTAAGAGGGGGCCTATGTAGCGAAACCCCAGTGGCCCATGTCCTCATACCTATCCGCTCAATTCCTCCGGAGTGGGATTCTCTGGGTTACTTTCATAACCCGAGCATTTGACACGAATACTTTGAAATCTATCTGTTCTTCGGGAAAACCCAATGGCGCGCCTTGCACCAAATAAGACCTAGGGTAATGGTTTGGGCGTGAAAAGTCCGTTGTCAACCTTGTCGGTTGTGGTCGGCACAATGTATTAAAGTTTTAAAGAATTTTACAGATAAAGTGCCGCATCCTACTGCTGGGGAATGAAAGGTAATTTAGATTAATTGGTCCTGCCAGACATGGGCATATTAAGCTTGGTCGTCTCAAATAATGAGACGAATTGGTGAAACGGCAGTCTTGCCAATTTGGCTAAGCGTCTAGATCTGGGCATGGCGGGGGAACAAATCGGGGCTATCCTTCTTCCTATGGCTTTACCTCTGTTTAGTGTTCTATTTCATTTGAATATAAACATTCTATAGCTATGGCATGTCGAGGGGAGGGAAGGGCTCCGTGGGGACCGGTTCCACCCATCTGAGTTATATCTTCTTGAGCCAGAAGAGGCGATCCACTGTGCTATCTCTTTCGTCTTTCGGCTGATTGGGGGGGGGGGGGCAGGTGGACCGGGTGGTTCCTGGTCGATAGGAGGATGTTGGGAGTATAAATGGACTTCCCTGTCTCCCTGAGAGAACCTGAACTCATCTGAATATATGGGTTATGTGAGACACGGCCGATACATTGCGGTGACAGCTCAGACAAGAGCGGCGGCCGGACAGGGTAGTTTCCTCTTTCCTGTTCTTGCTAGGGATGGGGGAGGGAGATGCACTGCGGTCCATACAGACCCACTATTATGATATTAGTATTAGTTAAGAGTAGGAAACATACATAATTACGCACACTACTCCACAATAGCTTTGTCGTGAGAAAGGCAAGGTTTGCAAGTGAGAGGGAAGCCTGAGAAGGTATGTGCCCAATATTAATAAAGGCATGGTATGAGTGTGGAGAGGAGTGTGGTATGAAGACAATTGAATACTAGGTAATTGTATGGATTTTATGTATGGCAACCGACATGCTGAGACCATTGGAATCTCCATGCCGGCTGTATCTGAAGTTTACACCAGAGGCTCTCAAAATTGTTTTAACTTTACAGGATCCTTCTTTTGACGGCGAATATGGCATCGACATAGAACATTATGGTTACTATGAGGTCCCTGCTGCTGTTGGGCTATACCAGATAGAACCACGGCGGGCCCGAACGAATACTTTCAGACACCTCGGCAGGCGTTTCGTTGAGCTGTGATCGAGTATGTTTGCATTTTGGGCTAGATCCCGCCTAAGTCACTGACACACCCGTACCTATATCCTATTTATTCTCCTTGAGTATTTCCCAACCAAAATTGTGCCACGTGATCCCAGGGCACTTTCCCTAACCATTGGACACACTACATTCGTGTAGGCCACGGAAACTTGGAATCCTGGATTTATGGAACCCTGTTGTTCGAACAACCTACGCGGGAAATAAAGACCAGAGAACTTGCCATGAGGTGGTTGTGAATTCATGGGACAATATGGAAAACGATGATCTAGGAGATTTATATTTGTGTTGATATTGTATGGACTAGTTTTCTCTCTAGATTGTGTGTAGATGTTTATGAGTTAATTGTCAGATATTTTTTTTTCTGTGCTGTTATGTATTGAGTTCTTAAATTTACAATTACAAATATGTTGAAGAACGTCATGTGGTATGCGAGTCAGCCAGAACGACCCTGCAGGAAATAGGTCCTTAGGTCGAATAGAGAGTGACAGTGAGTCCGGGGGAAACGGAGGAGGGTTGGCAGGGAAAGACCTATTTAAAGCCAGGGCTATGAAATATACATGAGAAAATTGAGACATAGTTATTTGGGACCCTCCACATAGCTTGTTACACCATGTCTGTCTGGTTGCTCTGCTCAAGGTAGCGTTCAAAGAGGGCTTTGCCCTTGTCCTCGTCAGTCCTCTGCCAGATGAGGTCAGCACATTGGAAGTCAGAAATGCTCTTATCCTTGACTACACCACTCATGCTTTTATGTAGTCGCCAGAACAATTTCAGTGACTTGTCTGTGCTTACTCTTTGACACACCTCTGCCCATTTTTCGCTTTTAACAACCTTGACCAGTTTTTTGAAGTAGCTTACTTTTGTGTGCATCTCTCTTTCTAAGTGCAAGCAGGGACTAGGATGACCAGCTCTGTTCTTCTTGGCATTTTGCCATCTCCTTACAGCACTACGCTTATCCACCCAAGCCTTCTCCACCTCGAAACTCCACCACGGTGGCTGCTCCCAGCTTTTTTTCCTGCCCTGAAACGTTCTGCGCTTGTCACGTCTTATTTTACTCACCACATCTTGCCCTGTACTGTCATATTGGAACGTCTTTACCTTTAGCTTGTGCTGCCTGGTTCTGCCTTTCTCCACCAATATGCTGCAAGGGTGGTGATCGCTGCCATGGTGTCCTAGGACACCCCATCTACACACTGTAGTGAGTGAAGGTGAAGCTAGCGCCAGATCAATAGCACTGTCCTCATCGCACGGACGGCTTGCTGTCCTGGTGACACAGCCACTGTTGATACAAACCGGGTCGATGGTTTCCAGTGCAGTCTCGAGCTCCTCCCCCTGTGTATTGGAGGAAGTGTTTCCCCATGATCTGCCTTTAGCGTTGAAGTCACCACAGAAAATAACATTTCTCTCGTGGCCTAATATGCCACTTAAGCACTGCCACTTCTGGGCGTCCACACTGGCATTGCGGGCATAAATATTAACCAACACGAATGGTATACTGGAATGAACTCTCAACGCCTGTATTTGTATATCGTCACTGTCCCAACTGGACATGTCTAGCTCTGACGCCACCATGCTGTCGCGAACGAGAATCGCCATTCCCAGATGTCGTTTGTTGTAGAAACATTTGAAGCCGGCAATTTGGAGTATCTGATCGCCCAGTCTCGTCTCCTGGAGTGCTACAATGTCGTTCCTGTAAACTAGGGTTTCTAAAATAGAGCCCCGTTGTTTTACACTGGCACAGTTCCAATATAGAATACGGATATTCCTGAGTCCTAGACGGTGACACTTGAGTCTAAAACGCCTCAAACCACCACGCTTACCTTGCTTCTTTTTCCCTGCGCGGCTACCACGCCGCTTCGGTATGTTGACTGCTGGCCGCACAAAGAACACACGTTGTTCCGCCATGTTGAAAAAAGTAAACACAACTGAGAAAACCACACACGCTGCTGAAAATTAACTCAAGGATGGCTTCGCTCGATGCACGAACTCCGTAGCACCCGCGCAGATCTTGAGTAGAAACTCCTGGTTTTACATCCTGGCACACCAATTACACGCAAGAGATGAATAAATCCATCCCCTACGCGAAAAAGTTAACGAACACAAAACAACACGACCGTCCGTCGCCATCTTGAAATCGGAATTAAACGTTACTTCATGCTAATTTAATTAGAGAGAGATAGAGAGAGAGAGAGAGAGAGAGAGAGAGAGAGAGAGAGAGAGAGAGAGAGAGAGAGAGAGAGAGAGAGAGAGAGAGAGAGAGAGAGAGAGGAGTTAAATGTTACTGGATACTAATGTTTCAGTGAGAGAATTAACTGATTCACTGTCATTCACAAAATTGGGTGTTTACCAAACACAGAAATTGATGGTAGAAAATGGCAAGTATGGGTGTGTCACGGAAATGGTGTAAAACAGGTTAAAATAGTAGCAGATATATTGTTACTCTATGCTAATGTAACAGGGAGAGATGCAAGGAGCATCTCCATCAAATAACAAAGAAATTTACTGAAAATCATAATGAAAGGAACAGATGAGATTAAAATAGCGAAAGAGTGAAAGATGTAAATAAACAGACAACATCAAGATATGGTCAGGAACTGATAGATAGCTATTACATATAATAATGCGGAGATGGCACTGGATGATGATAATGATGATGATGGTGATGATAATGATGGTGATGATGTTAATGGTAATGATGATAGTGACGATGAAGATGATAATGATAATGATTATATTTATAATGATAATGATTATGACAAAGAGGACGACCATGCTGATGAAGATTATGATTATTATTATGATAGTGATGATAATGATAATAATCATTATGATAATCATGATGATGGTAATGATGATGATGATGACCTTGCTGATTATTATGTTGATAATTATGACGATGGTGATAATGATGATGCTAATGTTGATTATGATAATGATGATGATGAATATGACAATGATGATAATAATAATGATGACGAAGTTGACTATGCTGATGACGATGGTGATGAAATCAAGTGTTTCTATAACTCTTCTGATACTCACAAGAAGGTGGCAACCAATGGAAGACTGATCCCACCAGACAGAAGTGCCAACCATCTCCAGTGTTGTGTGGCCAGGGTTTCCATGGAGATGAGTACCGCGCCCAGCGTCCAGAAGCAGGAGCATGTGCAGGCGTCCCGCCAGTCCGGGCCCACAAACTCCACAACCGTGACAAAACTGATAACCAGCGTGGCGCCTGGGGTGAAAATATCCAGTTAAATCACATGTAACGATGTTTTAACAATAGCTGGCAAAGAACAGTGGTGAAAGGCATGATTCCAGGTAGACGATGACGGGTTTGACCAACACGAAGCTGGACACAGAACATTGCAGATACCTTGAGCATGAGGGTGTTTGAGGAGGGAGAAACGGCAGGAAATTGAGAGGCTTGTCGAGTGCTGTGATGAGAGCCACGTTCTACACAACATAATGATGTAATGATGTTCATGGACAGTCGTAAATAAGGAAATCCTTAAACAAGTAAACATGACAAGGTGACAGCCGAGAGAATAACAAATAAAGATAGTACGATGTGTCCGCATTAAACGATATCGAAATCTATTGAAAACCTAAACGGAGGCCTCTTTGATTCCATGGAAATTCGTGATAAGTTTGTTTCTGGCCAACGATTAAACCGGAGTAAAGTTCCATCTCGTTGTCCGCTATGATGAAGCCTGGAGAGGACTCGAACTTGCAGACAATCCAAACTCATGTCTTGCATTCACGGCTTGGAGCCTAAAGGGCATGTTAGTAATATACATTTTGCTTGCTCCCCGGGTGGAACCCTGTCATTAGCAGTTTCCAGTTCTTCCAGTTGAATAACAATGCCATACTCGAATCGACACATTTCTAAAACGACGACAACAACGGAGCTCAAGATATGGAGTGCTAGATATCCATTACCGCCTGACCTGACTTTAATTCGGAGAGGATCATCAACATACAACAGGTCTTTTGCAGAAAATCGCTCTCTTCGAGGGCTAACTGATATCGTAACAGCTGGATGTGTATAGAACCATGTTGGCCTATTCAACCATAATAAAATTATATACATGTTAGGTTGTAAACCTTGAAGTTGTACAATGAGAAGAGAGGTATTGGGAAACATTATGAGGACTAGAACATCAGTGGTAGAAGATGCATGGGCGGACAGAGAGAAAGTATCTAGGCTGGACTGGGACGGTGACATGGAGGTATATCATCAACAGAACTGATCAATGGCGCCTAGGACCAAGAGATGTGGAAATGATTTAAAGACTTCGTCAGTTGGCAGGGTACGTGATGATTATGTTGCAGAGTTCCCTTTTCCCTCTCCAAACACAGAATCCAACAAAGTGTGCTAGACGGGTATTGGAGCTTTACATTTTCAGAAAGGCATATTAGTATGTAGGAAAAAATCACGACAGAAATCACTCTGGTATAGTTCGGACCTTTAATCACAACTCTCAGATTTCTTTCATTTCTTATTCAGTCATAATGAGTCTCAGCTCTCTGTTTTTAGGTATTCGTTTTTTTAAATAAATAAAAAAAAAATTGTTTATTGGTGGTCTTATACACTACTGTTCTCTCTTGGCAGTAGGACAATAACATATCAATGTTATCATTGGGTAACTGGCAGAAGAGTTATAGTAACAGTTTTTTTTTTCATTATTATCGTTTATAAAATATTTCAGTGTACTTATTCTGTCATAACAATGAGTCTCGTATCCATATTTTTAGATATATGGTGTATTTTTAATGACTGTGCAGTGTGTGAAAATATTTCCGGTCCAAGTTTTGTATTCACCCTCTGTAAAGTTCATGCAACATAATAGGTAAATACAAAACTTGGACCGGCATTATTTTCAAACACTGCACAGTCATTAAAAATACACCATGTATTTGTTCTTTGACAAAATTGCGTTTATTGAAGGGTCTTCTACTGAATTGTATTCTACAGACAGCAGACAGGAATATGATGACAATGAAATATCTAAACCCCGTGGATAAAACATGACCAACCTGAACCTAATGGCGGTCAACCCGTATGTGCTGTGATGAATCATGACATGATTAAATCTTTATGTTCGTGTCCGGGAACATCAAGTTGCATTGACTGTCTTGCACAATCTGTAGGTTTCTGTTCTTGGAGAGGGGTCAAGGGAGGGTTGTAACACATTCACCGTGAAGATCGTACTTGTCTACTGCATCAAGAGAACATTATCTACACAAACGTCGCTGCGATTGAAGCAAGCCTGAGACGAACAGAACCTCAGTGCGCTGGAGTTACAGAGTTAAAACTCACAACCACCAAACAGCCAACCAGACGTAGAGGCCGAGGTCGTCTATAACAGTGGTTCTCAACCGGTGGGGAATTCCCCCTTAGGGGGAATTTTAGGGTTTCCAGGGGGTGGGGGGGGGGAATTAAGATTATTTCAAGATAGCGTTAATATAAGAACCGATTACTTGATATTGTTTTTCCCTTCATACTGTACGGTTCTGTACGTCTCACCCTTCTAAAATTCATTTTATAAAGTAAGTAGACCCACAAATCACGTTTTATGTGGACGTCTTGACTTGGTTTAGTATGTGCTATTAAATTTAGCTTCCATTATTACGTATACTGTGAAGGGGGACGTTCTGAAAATATGGTGAAGGGGGGCACGGGCCAAAAAAGGTTGAGAACCACTGGTCTGTAACATACCCTCTTCTGATAGACAATCATTAGGTCTCTGTGAAATCACTACATTCTGGCAGTTCTCATTTCTGTACAGTCATAAACCTGACTGGCATTTGGTACTGTTCAATGAAATTGTATTTCATTGCCGATCATAGCTCACACAAGGACATTTGAGCGTGGGAATTATCTGGGGGGGAATTTCAATATTGTTGCTTTTATGAATTACAAGAATGAATCACCCATCATCATCATTACATTGTGTCATGTCAACTAGCATAAGCTTTCACGTCTTTTCCACAGATTTTGATTCCTGTGCTCTGGATCAACTCTGCTGATGATATGCCTCCATGCCATGCACCATCTCAGTCCATTCAGCATCTTTTCTGACGATCTGCCTCTCTCTCTCTTTCTCTCTCTCTCTCTCTCTCTCTCTCTCACTCTCTCTCTCTCTCTCTCTCTCTCTCTCTCTCTCTATTCTTAATGATCGTTCCAGTCATCATGATGTTTTCCAATGCCTCTCATCTCATTATTTTACCCGAGACAAATCTTTGTCTCTTTCTTATTGTGTACCATTTATAGTGTAACATTCTTATATTGTAACTTTCTTATAGTGTAACTTTCATATAGTGTAGCATTTATAATGCAACATTTATAGTGCCATATTATAGTGTATTATTCCAATAGTGTAATATTTATACTGTAACCTTTTTAAAGTGTAACATTTATAGTATAACATTTCTTATAGTGTAACATTTATAATGTAACACCTATAGTGGCATATTTATAATGTAAGATTCCTATAGTGTAATATTGTATTTATAGTGTAACCTTTTTTATAGTGTAACATTTACAGTGTAACTTTCTTATAGTGTAACATTTATAGTGTAACTTTCTTATAGTGTAACATTTATAGTGTAACTTTCTTATAGTGTAACATTTATAGTGTAACTTTCTTATAGTGTAACATTTATAGTGTAACTTTCTTATAGTGTAACATTTATAGTGTAACTTTCTTATAGTGTAACATTTATACTGTGCCTTTCTTATAGTGTAACGTTCTTATAGTGTAACATTTATAGTGTAACTTTCTTATAGTGTAACATTTATACTGTACCTTTCTTATAGTGTAACGTTCTTATAGTGTAACATTTATAGTGTAACTTTCTTATAGTTTAATATAATCTACATTTTCAGTTGCAACATTTACACATCATAGGAAGTGAGTAAATGAATAATACTCAAGCTGAAACATTTAGTCGCAGGTATTGTTGGAGAATACACACTGTGTGTAGATAACAATGCTCCACATTCGAACAATACCTGTGAATATTTGTTTAATTGTTTTAGCTAAAGTATTATTCATTTATTCACTTCATATGATATAGAACTCTGTAGTGTGCACCAGACGAGATGCAGTGAAATATGCCAGGCAATAAATCGTGCAACATATTGTTTGCGGCTTCTGTGTTTAAATTCACTAAGGGAATACATTGGGTTATAATATACTTACGTTGTAAAATGATAAGAGAGTTAGTTGCATATCCTTTACAGGACATCGCAGTCAACACCCGAATTTTTTGGCTGCTTGTGAATTCTTACAAATTTTACATTCAGTAGTTTGCCATTGCTTTCTGATCTACCGGCACTTATACCATTGTATGAAAACCAACGCAAGGTGGTCTGCTGCCAAATCTCCCGCAGCTGTGTTTCGAACGCGGTGTGAGGGATTACGAATTGCGTCCGAAATTATTTCGCAACAGAGCAGGCTATTTCTTTGTACATGTCTAAAATATTTCATTTTCCGCATCTTTGTTTGTCCCACTAACCAATTTGCTATTGAATTCGTGATTGGTAGATTTATTTGTTCTTTCTTTCCCCTCCGAAGAATATTTAATATGCTTCTGTAACATGTATATTCAAAGGCGGATATGTATTTTTAGGCTGTATTTTAAATATTCAAGTTTTGCTTCCGTATGTTGCCACATAAACTAGTATTCTGACATATGTTGCTCTATCAGTTGCAACCCATAGAGTTTTAATAGCTTTATTTTCTTTGTAGAGCCATGTCTGTCCTACATTTAATGTCTGTGATGTGTGTATACATCAAACCTAACGAACGAAATAACGAAATAACGAACGAACGAACGAACAAACTTTATTTTCAGAGGGTTAAGAATTGGGCACGCAGGCCCGTCTGACATTTTGCCCTTCTTCTCTCTTTCATCTCATACGTTAGTTCATTCATACATCACTTATGGAACTAATCTTAGACAACAACAGAACAATATGCATTAAAACATATGAAAAATAATCAGTAATACATGAGTCACTAAGGGAATCTGTAACGTCGCCATTATAAATACCTAAGGAAGGTGTAACCTGCATACATATGGGAATGTTTATTGTACTAGTTGTCATTTGAGATAATGTTTATTTTTTTTTTTTTTTAAGGAGGCATTTAGTCTGTACTGAGATAGTGTTCAAACAGGTCACGACCGTATTTGTAGTGACTGATGGTGTCTTCTATTTCTTGTGGAAGATTGTTCCACAACTGAGCGGCAGAGTACGATAAACATGATTTGTATAAGTCTATCCTAGGTTTAGAGACATGAAGTATGTTTAGTCGTTCCCTATGTCTTGCGTTATATTTAAACAGTGGCCAAAGGTAGCTTGGAGCATTTTGATATAGAATTTTGTGAATTAGTTTGGCCTTATTATAAATTAAGTGTTTGTGGAGTGGCAGTAACTAAAGACGGTCATGTAGGTTAGAATTGTCGGTAAGCTTTTCACCATTAATTAAACGCATTGCCCTTTTCATGAGTGAATAAAGGTGTTTTGTTATTGATTTGGAACATCCATTCCAGATTGTGAACCAATAGGCAATATGTGTTTGTACATGGGAAGTATTGGATATCTTTCTTGTGTTTCATCAAGGAAATTTTTAATTTTGGCAAGCTGGCATACTTCTTTGGCTATTTGTGTAACGAGGGCATGAACATGGGAATTAAAGGATATATTTTGATCAATGATAAGACCTAGTGCTTTGTGCTGTTTTATAATTTCTACAGGCGTGCTACACATGTGTAGCTGAAGAGTTCTCTATGCGGTTAGAGCGTGAAGTCTTTGCATGGTTCCTATTAACACAGATTTTGTTTTAGAAATGTTAATTTGTATGCAGTTTGCTTAACTCCAGTTAACTACACTATGTAATTTATGTTGCAAGGACGATTCTGACACATTACAATCAATAGCGTTTGTTAATACCGTGCAGTCGTCTGCAAACAGATCGCAGGACGACGAAAGATATAAGGGAAAGATCATTTATATAAATGGCAATTAACTGAGGGCCCAATATGGACCCCTGAGGTACTCCAATATTAATGGTAATGGTTTGAGATAACGATTTATTGTGTGATACTACTTGTTTTATGTCTAATAAAAGTATTTTACCAGTGTCACCATATTAAGGATTTCTTTAATTGTTTCTAGTTTGTTAATTAAAACAGTATGATCTATCATATCAAATGCTTTTCTAAAGCGTTTAAACAACCCTCCACATAGAGTAATGTTGTTAATATTTTGATGCCAGTTTTCTATCATGTTTGTTAGGGTCGTATGACAAGAATATGTTGGTGGAAACCCTGACTGACTGTCAATTATTAGTTGGTGGCGAACTAAGTGTTCTAGTATTGTTTTGTGAATGTGCTTTTCTAGCGGTTTGGATAGTGATGTTGTTATGGAAATTGGCCTAAAGTTACTCATGAGACCATCGTCTAATGAACCAGCTTATAAATGAGGATACACTTTAGCGATTTTAAAGGCGAATGGGAAGTGACCTTTGATGAGACATTCATTACATATAAAAGTTAGTGACTCGCAGATCACTGGTGCAGCGCAGCGAAGAATCCAATTACTGATTCCATCTAGTCTGATGAGTTACTTATTTTTAGGTTACTGAGATGAATAAATACTTCCGTGATCGTCATTAGCGGTATGTTGGAGGGAATGTCTCTATAGCATTTATTCTCACAAAATGATGACAATAAAGATATGTCATGAAGATACTCTGGTATTGCAGCCTTCAACTGGTTTATGTCGGAGTGAAAGAAACTACTGAATTGATCACATATAACCTTATTTGATGATAATGATTGTCAGATGTGTGTTTGTTTGTCAGGGTATTAATTGCTTTCCATATATTTTTAGTATTAATTTTATCGATTAAGTTCTTAAAGTGGTGTTTCTTTTCCTTTCGAATAACATATTTAACTTTGTTTCTCAGACTACGGCATGTGGTTGAGTCTATATTTTATGTGTCATGTCTCGGTCTCTCATAATTTCAACTACCTCCAGGGTGATCCACAGGGGCTTAGTTTAATGTTTACCTCGAACTTCCTTAAATGGAACATGCTTATCAAATACACCTAGAAGGGTCTTCAGCCAGTGATCCAGAGCATCATCTGGGTTATGAAGTTGATAAACATAGTGCAGAGATGAGTTGAGCAAGTCTTGTAGAAATAAATCTTGATTTAAATATTTATAATTTCTATATTTTATACGTATGTATACTTGTGGAGTGTTAATACCTCTTTTCGACCATATGTAACACGCTGGGTAGTGGTCAATCTTTGCATTAATAGGTACAGCAATTTCTGTGGTATTGTCGGCACATGTATTATAAATGTGATCTATAAGTGTTGCAGACGATTTTGTTGTTCTAGCGGCTTATTTGACTAACTGTTGGAAGTTACTTGACTCTATTATGTTTTCCCATGTTTTTCTTTCTTTCTTTCGTTCTTTCTTTCTTTTTTTTTTTTTTTTTTTTTTTTTTTTGGTTTTTAATATCTATCTTGGCGTCTCCTACCAGTACGATTTCTCTCGCATTACTAACGACTAATACATCCTGGTGGGGAATGTTTCATACCAAATGTTTCTTGCTCTGGGGTTTCGATAAAGATAGTCAACTACGAGGGGTATGCGATTTTGAAGTTTAACACACTCAATCTCACTAATGTTAAAATCTAGCCTATGGTGGACGATAAGCAAATTAGAAATATAGACTGCTTTACCCATATCTTGTTTATGATAAGGATCTCTTCTAATCACTTTTAAACCTCTCATAGCCATGTCATAATTTGAGATGTTATTATGTAATCGACTTTTACTAACACCTAACATGTGGACATTTTAATTTAGCTTGAGCGATAATTATGGAAGCTTCCCTAGTAGATGGCAGATATTTAAATGTCCTACTCGGAGCCCATCTTTACTGAGCCAGCGTCCATACTTATTTGACATTTCAACTATGCGTTCACATACATTTTATAATACAAAATGATTAAAAGTACGTCAGTTATTACAATCACATCCTAAGTTTAGAGAAATAGTAATATGTCTGACAATATATAAAAATACGTAAACAGATAAATCAAGAATAGCAGTGAAGTCTTCCTCACACACAGTAAAAGCACATTAAGAAGGATTATAAAAGATATACAACTAAATACGATCAGTGACTATTACATTAGCAGATAAAACAATAACCAAATATGCAGATAAACGTTCTATGAGAGGCTCTTTCTTGCACCGAGATCCAGTGTAGCTTTGTGCTGAATTGCTAATATATGTTATATTGTGTTGGTCGTTGGTACAGCGACATTGTGAGTTCTTGACGAAGAGCCTCTGGGCTAAAACGCATGAGATGTAAAAATTATGGGTTATAATGATATGCATACGGTTTATGTCTTACTGGTATGTAACGATGACCAATTACAGGCTCTGGTTCGTGGCTAGTAAGAGGCTGAAGTGGAAACATTGGTGTTGCTGATAGATGGTTCCTTGCTGGGGAGAAGAGGGACCATGTTTTCGTAATTATCACCCCGTTGTGTGAAGGAGGGTGTATAATATAGACTTGATGTGGTGGAAGAATCCCGTATGCTTTGGTTTTCAGGTGTAGTAGTTATGGTTGGTCTACGCACTCCTGGCCTATCGGTGCTTGATGCGACGGGAGTATGTCGTATGGTTTGAGTTTCAGGTGCAGTTGTTATGCGTGTCATACGTGTTCCTGTATTGGGTGCGTGTTGTGTCAGTGCTGGGAATTTGATATTTTTGGCGAGCAAGCCGGTGCCCAATGTAGACTATGTATTTGATCTTTATAGAGACGCTTTTTGTGCGCACATGCCTGTGAAGTGAAGAATAGTGTGGTTTGTTATGAAATGTATCTTGTTGTTAGAACAAAACTTCTGTAATATGTTGTTATTTATGTCAGCCAGACGACGCTGGAACCCGTAGCTCGGGGATATAACGGAAGAGAAGAAAATAGACGAATTGGGAAAAGTGTGAAGTAACACGCTCAAGAGTGCTAGCAGTTGAGGCATTGTGATCTGCTGGATGTTATGGTGTCGTTAATATGTTTGCTTGCCTTTCTGACGTTATGATTAACAGCCAACCTGCTAATCTTGCCTGTTAGCCGGTCAACATCAGCCCCAGGCAGTGGGATTATGGAAACGATGTCTTTGTCTGAAGTTTCCATGCGGTCGCTATATAGGCCTTTCATTAAAGAATCACCGATTATAATGTGTGTACAGTGGGGTCGTGCTGTCTGTATATGTTGGACATGTGTACGCCTTGCCCGTTGTTTCTTCCATTGATGTATGTTAATTACGTATATTAACTACCTTCTGCTTTAACTTTAAGGTTACACTATTATTTTTCTGTTTTCCTGTCACTTTACGATAGGCACTGCAGCTAAAGGGTTTATCCTCCATAGCAATATTAACTGTAGTGGAACTAGTTTTCGGAATGTACCGACGTCCCGATTCGTAAAAGTGGCGCCTTATTTGGTAGGCCTGAGAAGATGAAGGAATAGGTGTCCACTCTTTCCCTAACTTTGCCAAGCGACGAGCCCAGTGGTCAAACCCACATCCGACCGTGCTTATGGTATTATCAGCGCAGATCACTGCCGACTTCGCTAGCGCGGCAGTCAATCTTAGATCTACAGAGCGTCAATTTACATGTTTCCTTTACAAGGATGGTAGCAGTAAATGGTAAATGGTAATATTCTTAAATAGTTAGTTAGTTAGTTAGTTAGTTAGCTAGCTAGTTAGTTAGTTAGTTAGTTAGTTAGTTAGTTAGTTAGTTAGTTAGTTAGTTAGTTAGTTAGTTAGTTAGTCGTTGTTTCAACTTTACGACAAAGTGTCACCCCATTATGCTCCGTTCTTGTGCCAATGAATATCATACAAAATGCTCCTTACTGTCCCACGTGAAAAGTGGAATAGACAGGAGTCTCGACACCCAACAGCCCGCACAGTATGCTCTGCATACTGCCTATTGCCAGAATGCCAACACAAAAGTCCGCCACGAAAAATACAGTTCATCGTCGATGGATGCGGCAGTCACTAGAAAATCGGCAGCCATATACTACTGTACAAGGCAACTCAGTTCAACACCTGACCGGTCGCCATTTTTCTGAACATGCAATTCACACTACACACAACCGTGGACATGTGTAAAAGCACCCACACGAAATTCACAGATCACAGTGTCGCTCCACGCACTCAACTCAGTAGCTGGGCGACGGAACCATAATTCTAAAGCAAGTGAATCAGCACAACTATCCCGGAAGAGTCGTAACATTTGAAGGGATGTTCTGTGAAGATATTAGAACAAAAATCGCTATGGGGAAGGTAGTTTTTGGCAAGATTGAAAACATACTGACCAATAGCAAGACATCACGTGCAATGAGAAAAAGGGATTTGAAGTGCTACACAGAGCCTGCACTTTTGTATGGAAGTGAAGCGTCGACAATGAGCAGACAAGTTGAACAAAACAACATCTAATGGCAGTAGAAAAGTGGGTTCTGAGGAAAATAAAAAGAATACCACGGACAGACAGAAAAACCAATGAGCAAGTTCTACAAGAAACAAATGAAAACCGTAAATTTATAAGAGAATTTATACGTTGGCAGTCAACATTTTTGGGACACGTTATAAGAAGAAATAAATTAAAGAACTTGGTGACAACTGGCAAGATTGAGGAGAAAAGAACAAGGGGGAGGCATAGAAGTTAATATCTGGATGGGTTGGCCACGTGGCATGGTCGAGATAAGAACTTGGACTGATCCACAACACTGGTCATCGTGTAAGATGGATACAAATGACCGTCCACTCTTATCGGCATTGCACATGATGATGATTATGAGAGTAATCTATCAGAAAGCGCGTGTTTCAGAACGCCTTCAACCTGAAGAATGATGTTGCATGTTTGTGTCCATGCTGGGAGTCGTATGATTAGAAGTCGCTATGGCTCGGATGTGTAAGCATGACACAACCTGGAGAAGAGATTATGCGCTCTGATGATGAAAGAGGAACTAATGATGTTGAAAATAACATGTTATAAAATCTCCTGTCAAATGCAACAAGGACACTGCATGATTGTCAATAAGCTAGAGAAGATGGACATGGCAGAAGTGAGTAAACATTATTAAGTTACATTGTTTATTTAGCTACTGGCGGCGTGAAAGTTGAAATGGGTTTGAACGGAGGAGATCAAAGCGCTGTGGCGGAGTTGGACACTTACGTAGAACTGTCATGTTAATTAGTTGGGAAGATTTATTTAAACATGTGAGGGTGTATGAAGAATAAACGAAGAACAAGAAGTAAATGGGACTGATGAAGACGAATACAAATGGGGAGAAAAGAAACTAAGAAACAAAAACAAAGCAAAGAAAGAACAAAAAAGAAACAAAGAATAAATTTGATGGTTGAATTAAAGCCAGAAGAAGAAGAAGAAGAAGAAGAAGAAGAAGAAGAAGAAGAAGAAGAAGAAGAAGAAGAAGAAGAAGAAGAAGAAGAAGAAGAAGAAGAAGAGAAGTAATAATAATAATAATAATGACGGGCATTGCTGAGGTAATAACGACGAATAAGGAATTATAAAACCACAATGCAAATGCTCTAACAGACATGGCCAAACCTAATGAAGTCATGTGATGAACATCGCGACTCTATTACAGAACAAAAAATCGTATGAATACATAAAATAAAAGAAATAATGTTAAAACAAAACAAAAAGAAACAAAAAGAGAAACTCTCTTAATGAGGGAAATGACACTACAAGAGCTATTTTATTTAAGGGGAAAAAAGCATCAAACACGATGCCTTTTTTCACCCATAAAGGATCCAATTCTTCTTCAATCAAACTCTTTCATTGTTCCTTTTGACAAAGCTGATAACGCATTCTGTGCGTGTGTGTGCGCGCGCGCCGCATTTATGCCCATGTTTTTGTGCCGCATAAAATGGCATTGTCCAAATTTTCGATTCTTTAGATTCCCAATAACCAAAATCCAGGAAAATCCCAAATTCTATTTTGATTCTACCCTTTGACCTTTTGATTCTACATTTTTCGTATTTGTGATAGTATGGAGAGTGGAAAAGAAGAAGTAACAAAGACATTTATGATCTGTTTAAGTCCCCGCTAATCACTGGTATCATGAAGGCTAATAGACTACAATGGCTGGGGCATATAGAAAGAATGGAAGATAATAGGGAAACAAAACTCGCTTACACTCAGGAAATAAATGACCGTAGACCCCGAGGTAGACCAAGAAGACGGTGGAGAGATAATATATGTACAGACCTACAAGCACTTGGAATCAATGACTGGCAAGAGAGGGTCCACCAGAGAGACGAATGGAGACGGATTGTATTTGCAGCAAAGAACCTCAATGGCTCGGAAAGCTGAAGAAGAAGAAGAAGATAGTAATAACGAGTATTAAGGCCTACTGATAAAACAACATGTTTACCAAACATGACAATTAACGAAAGAGAAGAATAAAACGTCGCAAACTTCGCAAAACATTGGCTACATCATCATCATCATCATCATCATCATCATCATCATCATCATCATCATCATCATCATCATCATCATCATCATCATCATCATCATCACCTTCCACTTTTACCGTCAGTGCCCAATGGGTGGCACTGGATAGTGTCATTCCATTCGACTGTACAATATCTTTGATGTCGTCAATCCAATTTCTTCTCGGGCGTCCTCTTGCTCTCATATCAGACCTTCTTTGATGTAGCGTCAGTGTTGGTAACTGATAGTGTTGCAGTCTAACGAGATGGCCAAACCATTTGATCTTCTGCTTTTCAATATGCGCGGCACAAGATGTTGATCCCACTATCTGTCTGATCACATCATTTCTTACTCGGTCTCGGATATATTAGTTGGCAGCTCTTCTCAAGCATCTCATTTCGCAGGTGTCAATTTTGCGTAATTGTGATATGGATAATGTCCAATTTTGATACTGGTAGCATAGGATTGGTGTGAAAATGCTATTTATTATCTGTCGTTTTGCGGACATAGGTATATTTGGATGTATAGGTGATAGTTACAGTGTGGATGATACTTAATGTATACGCCCACTTGCTTTTCGACATCTGGTTTCGATTTCTCCGTCTATTCTGCCATCATCTGTGACCTCAAATATCTCCTGTCTGTTTCGTACTTTATTCTCTTGCTGATCGTTAGTTGGATGTGTTTCCGATGTGAGCGCTGATAGAGTCACGCTGTTCTTTTAATCATAGCATCTCATCTCATCAGGTTCCTCTTGTACCTTGCGGTGTCGAGGTGAAGTATAAGTGCCCGCTTATGGGCTTTATGTATCGATATTTCCATAGACTCTGCTATTCCATCTGTCCAATCGATACGTGGTCGGTCATTTCCTCCGTTTCCATTTGGTCTGTACATCATTGCTTGTTGTGGTATACTGTTTGTTGGTAACATAGTTGCATGGCCAAACCATTTCATTTGCTACCTTCTAATAAGGTCTAGCGCTGCTACAACCCACACTTTAGTCCTGATTTATACATTTCAAATCTTATCTCTTCTTGATATATTGAGTATTCTTCTCAGGAATCTCATTTCTGTTGTTGTGACTTTTCTTTTCTCTTTTTCTGTCATTGTCCAGGTTTGGCATTGATAGCATAGAGTTGGTAGGAAGATTATATTGTAAAGTGTTTTCTTAGTAACTATTGATATACATGTTTGTTCTTTAATATTGGTGCCATTTGTCCAATGAGTTGTTTGCCCTATTGCATCTATTTTGAATCTCGTCTTCTGATTTGCCATTTGATGATATTATACTTCCTAGGTACTTAAAACTCTTTACTTGTTTCAGGGGATGTTCGTTTAATGTTGTTTGTTCTTCTTTAGTTATAGCTATACCTCTGTTTAACTTGTGCTAATTTTCATGTTGTTCCCTACACATTTCGTTTAGACTATTCATGTGGTCTTTTAATTCATCTTCTGTTTTTTACTATTACTTGGTCGTCCGCAAAGAGGAGTTCTCTAACGATGTAATTTGCAGATCGTTATTCTTCTGTGTTCTCATCATTCGGAGTTCTTGAAGTCTCTCTTTGGCTGGTTTCTTTACATATGTTGTCTATATAGGTTATGAACAAGAGAGGGGACAGGACACAACCTTGTCGTACTCAGGATCTTATGGTGAAGGGTTCTGAGTGTCCTCCAGTTGCTCTTACTATGCATTCACTGTTGTTGTATAAGCTTCTGCATAGATTTGTTAGATATGTACTCACTCCATATTGTTGAAGGATTTACCACAGCTTGTTTCTATCTACTCTATCAAATACCTGTTGTTTTAATTTCCTCCATAATTCTTGAGCAATGGTTGACTACAAAATTAACAATAATGGGAGATTCTTAAGAAGCCGACTGGCTATAGCAATTTAGAAGGTTTAAAATGGTTAAAAAGCAAGTGGGTCGACTTCGATGCACTGGGGCTTATCCAATATGTCTGGGTTTCTTCCATTCCCTTACTCACCTACCACATTCTTGTATTACTCACCTGACACATTTTTGTCTTACTCACCTACAACATTCTTGTCTTACACACCTGACACATTCTTGTGTTACTCACCTGATACATTCTTTTGTTACTCGCCTAACACATTCTTGTGTTACTCACCTGACACATTCTCGTGTCACTCACCTGTTACATTATTGTCTTACTAACCTAACACATTCTTGTCTTACTCACCTGACACATTCTTGTCTTACTCACCTGACACATTCTTGTATTACTCACCTGACACATTCTCGTGTCACTCACCTGTTACATTATTGTCTTACTAACCTAACACATTCTTGTCTTACTCACCTGACACATTCTCGTGTCACTCACCTGTTACATTATTGTCTTACTAACCTAACACATTCTTGTCTTACTCACCTGACACATTCTCGTGTCACTCACCTGTTACATTATTGTCTTACTAACCTAACACATTCTTGTCTTACTCACCTGACACATTCTCGTGTCACTCACCTGTTACATTATTGTCTTACTAACCTAACACATTCGTGTGTTACTCACCTGCACACCCCACCGCAATCACCCTCATGAAAATGAACATCATCCAGGAGATTGAGAAGGCCATTAGACAGTGAAGAGTGAGCATGCCTGCTAGAGATATATACAGAAGGCGCCTGCGTCCGTATATGTCTGCCACCATGCTCCCAACAAGAGCCCCGACCATCATCCCACATCCCTGAGCATATACAGTCACCTGGACAAGCTCCACCAAGTTCAGCTTTTCCAGAATCTGAAAACAATCAAGAAGTAACAACCACGTAAACTTGATAGTAAACCGATAAACAATATAAAATAACACAAAGTAATGCAGTTTTACAGAAAAAAAATTCGGACAACTCAGGACGATGCGGCGACTAATCTTCATCAGCAAACAAACATGCAAACATGGAGACGACACTACAGTGACTACATTAAGGCATAAGAACGGGATGAGAAGAATGGAAAGATGGAAACAAATTGAGAACAATGAAAAGAAAATTAAGAAATTAATGAAATGGTTACTTATCTCAGAATCCCAGGCTGTGATACCAGCATGAATAAACTATTAAGCGGTAATTCTGGTGTACATACTGTTCCATTGACATCTAAGTTTAACGGACACTTTCTAAACACGCAACGAGTGTCCCGTAGATGGCATCACGGTTGAGACGAAACATTTGACGCCATAATAAGAGTATAAAGATCATCACCATCATCATCACCATCATCATCATCTTCCACTTCTGCCGTCAAGCGTCGTGGGGAAGATTAATTTGCGCTCCAGCGCCCGGTGGGCAGCACTTGATAGTGTCATTCCGTGTGATTGTACAATGTCTTTGATGTCGTGAATCCATTTTCTTCTTGGGTGTCCTCTTGGTCTCGTCGCAGATGATCTTTGATGTAAGGCCAGTGATGGTAGTTGATGGTGTTGCATTCTAACGACATGGCCAAACCACTTGATCTTCTGTCTTTCAATAAATGTGGCACAAGGTGTTGATCCCACTGTCTGTCTAATAATAGCATTTCTTACTCGGTCTCAGATTGTTAAGTTGGCAGCTCTCCTCAGACATTTCATCTCACAGGTGTTGATTTTGCGAGAGTGTGATTTGGATAAAGTTCAAGTTTGAGATTGGTAGCATAGGGTTGGTGTGAATATGCTGTTTATTATCTGTCGTTTTGCGGACAAGGGTATATTCGGGTGTTTCAGTAAGGGTGATAGTTGATATGCAAGTGCACTAGCTTTTTGACATCTGATTTCGATTTCTCTGTCCAATCTGCCATCTTCTGTGATCAAACTTCCAAGATATTTGAATTCTTTAACTTGTTTCAGAGATGTGCTATTTATATGTACACTTAGTGGGGCAGGCGCATCTGCTAACTTGCATTACTTCGGTTTCGGCTGTGTTTATACTCATATTGTATCTCCAGCATGTTGAACTCAGCTTATTAATATGATTTTGTAGTCTGCCCTTTATCGCTGTAAAACAGGCACTGATCGTCTGCAAATAGAAGTTCATTTATTTCCCGTGGATCAGTTGTTTCGTCTGGAATAAAGAATTCTAAATTTTCTGAATCTGTTCTGTCAAGACTTGCTTCTTTGGATATTCTGTCCGTAAAGAATAAAGATAAAGTAACATTCAATAAAAAGGATCAATGTCCTGTTTTCGCTTATAAGCAGCGGACGGTTGAAGCAAATTGCAATTCTTTGGCAAATAAAGGTCATCTGAAATAGTTACTCGTCCTCGTGTTACCGGGTCCCTGAGACTGCAAAAGGGAAGTAAAAGCTATTAATAAAGACCTCCTATGAGTTTAAACGGCGACCCCCAACAAATTTAAGTTTTAAAATAAAAACAGAGAAACCGCAGATCGCATTGAAGAACTGCAATATTATCCGATTAAATGCCATGGGATACTTAATAGTCTTAAGCGACTTCCCATGTCTGACATGAGCTTATATATCGCCTAAATATTGTCATTGTGTTATAATACAACATGTCTGCTACCATATTGACTACTTCTAAGTCATAACTATGACACACCCCTACGTCCCATTTTCTGTCCAAACCTACATTTTGCTTGGTAATGAAACTGTTAATTAAAACACGAAATGTACAAGGTCACCTTTACGAATACATAATCACATCACAACTGAGCGCATCGTAGCACAAGTCCTTCATCAGTAACCAGACACAAAGTCAACAAAGAACCCGAAAATCTGACACTAAAATAAAAACCCGTACTTCATGGTAATATTATGCAAAAGGAAAAGGGATACAACTGAAACGCAGTCTGTAACATCCCGATACAATCAGCCCAGATCAGCCATATCATATGTAAGTATTTTCACTTCACGTTATTGCTTTAATTTCATATGGCAGCTAGGAAACTGTCGGAATAAGAATAATCAATTAAACATGTCGAACACGTCTGTGGCCTGGGGCCAATGAACGCTTGTTTGAAGTCAGTAGCAGTTGGTTTGGAAGCAGATGAGTTGCGTTTATTTTCACAATGGTATGAACGTTGGCCGTTCAGATAGCGATGGGAAACTACTGACCGTGCTATTGCGTAGAAAATTAAAAAAAAAAAAATAATTATAAACAGCAAGTGCCATGAAGAAAAGCGTGGGCGGTCAGAGTTCGCCATCTCACACAGTCATCAGAGTCTCGAATCAGGTCTGTGTTCTAGTCCCGACCATGCCATGCTGCCAAACCATCACGGTATTTGTGCCTTTGTCTTCCTCTTGCTCCCTTCCCATGAAACTTGCCAGTTGTCGTTAAATGTTCAAGTGCATTTCTCCTCATAACATTTCAAAACTATCTGGACTGTCTACGGAAATCAAACATAGCTCATAAATTAAAGCTTCGAATGCGACGTCCTGTACAGAACATTGTAACTAGCTTTCGAGGGCGCTGCGGTAAAGCTGTGGCTAGACATTCGCCTGGGACTCGGTGGTCATAACTTCGAATCCGCTTCGGGAGGGATTTGTAAAATTGACCTAGGATCTCGGGTTTACCTAGTCTACATTAGGTACCGGGACATGTTGATGGAAGTAAAGGCGGCCAGTATGATACTGGCCGTACCAGCCACCGAATGCGGATTGGCCTATAACATATGGGTTTAGCACCATTTGCCTAATGTTTCTTAAGATATTAAAAAGGGTCCTATACCATGTTTACAAGTTGGATATTGCTCCACATAGTGGTCTAGACAAGTTTGTATCACACGCACACGAGAGCGCGCGCGCACACACACACACACACACACACACACACACGTATATATAGTGAGGGAGGGAGAGAGAGCGAGGCAGGAGGGGAACAGACAGGCAGACAGACATACACGGACAGACAGGCAGAAAGAGATAGAGAGAGACAGAGACATATAGAAAAAAAATGAGAGTGACGCTAGAGATAGACAGAAAATAATAAATAGAAATAGAACAAAAGAACGAACTTTATATTCAAAGGGTTAAGAAATGGGCACTCAGACCCTTCGACGTTCTGCCCTTCTCATCTCTCTGCTCTCATATATTTGTTCATCCATACATCACTTATGAAAGCGGGATGGATACAGATCGACACACGAAAGGGAGGTGGGGGAGGGAGAAGAGATAGATAGATAAAGAGAGAGGGATTTGTCCATATATTCACACATATTTGTATGTATGTATAGGCCGGGGTCATTTTGCTTTCAATAACCTGTCAGTGTGAAAATCGTGTGAGAGATCAGATCCTAACTCCATGACAACGTTTTTTCTTTTTCTTTCCCATGCAAAGTTTAATTCATCGAATGTTTTTCTTTTCTGTTCAGTGATTTGATTATCTCCTGCTGCCGCCAACACCAACATCCATAAATGATAACCACTAGCACAAATATACACAGGAATAAATACGATTTGTTTCATGCGTGTCCTCCACTAGTTGTTAATTCTCCTGTTTATAGCCCACTTGTGGCATCTATCCCTCAATCGCCGTGAATGGAGGCAGCAAAAGGGAAATTACTGACAGGCATACAAGGGGAATAATTCTGATCACGTCAATAAATATAGATTATAAACAATTATTTGTCTCTTCTATGCTGAAATTGTCTATTTTCTGCAGCGGAGTTATAAAATAATAGTGTCTCTGTGTGCTATACTACAGGACGCATTGCTATCAATAATTAAAGTAGTACGTCCGAAAGAGATTATTTTCATTCACATAGCCAACTAAATAATACACTCACATTGCGAAAATAAACATTACACTCCCGGTTTTAATATATATATATATTCTTAGGAAGTCCGCATAATGAGCATGATTATGTACCATGCCGATAAGCGTTTGTCCGCCTTTAGGCTAAGATTAAAGTGTACAGTCATCTACAGTTGTCTTACACAGAACCACCAGCAGAGGCGGTCATTCGCCTGGGAAACCTTTAAAAAATCCGATAAACATGTGTGGTCTTGTTTGGGCCTCTCACACGATCACCAGAGTCGAGGATCAGCTCTGTGTTTTTGTCTGGATTATGCCACATAACAATACATGTGTGTTTATTTATGAACTGTCGTAGTGGGGCGGATACACCAGAACATTGTACAGTAAATGAAAAGTGGGGCAAACTTAAGGAAACTCTTTATAAAACTGCCGTAGGGGTTTACGGCACTGTGGATCATAAGAGGCAGGACTGGTTTGCGGCAAACAGCGAGACTCTGCAGCCCTTGATTGATAAGAAGAAGATGGCTCTCTTAAGAAACAAGGAAAGACCAACGCGTAACACTCTGAGTGAGCTAAGGCAAGCTAGGAAGGATGTGCAAAAGGCTGCCAGCCAGTGTGCAAATGATTATTGGATCAAGTTATGTGAGTCCATTCAAATCGCAAGTGATAAGGGAAACATCAGAAGCATGTATGAAGGAATAAAGAAAGCCTGTGGTCAGTGATCAAAAGAAGTGCACCGCTGAAAACCTTGACTAGAGAAATCATCACTGATAAGAAACAGCAGATGGATAGATGGGTAGAGCACTATTTGGAGCTTTACTCAAGTGAGACCAAACTAGCGGATGATGCCCTCAACGCCATAGAGGCTCTACCAACTCTTGACCACCTGGACACACTTCCCACCATAACAGAAGTTAAGTGTGCTATAAATGAACTTGCATCTGGCAAGACTCCAGGTAAGGATGAGATTCCAATAGAGGTTATCAGGAGTTGGCAAGACACACTCACTCTACAGATCCACCAGCTAATAGAGCTATGCTGGCGAGAAGGACAAGTCCCACAGGATTTCAAAGATTCAAGCATCATAACACTGTACAAGAACAAGGGCGATCGGAGCGACTGCAACAACTATAGGGGTATCTCACTTCTGTGTATTGTTGGAAAAGTATTTGCCAGAATTATTCTGCGCAGACTTTAAGTCCTAGGAGATCAAGTCTACACCGAATCACAGTGTGGCTTTCGACAGAACCGGTCTACCATTGATATGATATTCTCATTGCGACAAATGCAAGAAAAATGCCGTGAACAGAGTCAACCACTGTTTATTGCCTTCATGGACCTCACAAAGGCATTTGATTTGGTCAGTCGTGAGGGTCTGTTCAAGGCACTAAAGAAAATTGGCTGCCCACCAACTCTTCTGTCCATTGTGGAATCGTTCCACACAGGCATGAAGGGTATAATCAAGTTTGATGGTGCAACTTCTGAAGAGTTTGAAATCAAGAGTGGAGTTAAGCAAGGTTGTGTATTTGCTCCTACCCTCTTTGGAATATACTTTTCACTTCTACTGAAGTATGCCTTTCGTGATCAGGATGGTGGTATATACATTCACTCACGCTCAGATGGCGGCCTCTACAATGCTCAGAGATTGAAGGCTAAGACCAAAATTAGGAGGGTACTGATCAGAAAGTTGCTTTTTGCAGATGATGCTGCAGTTACGACCCACTCTGAGGAAGAATTACAATCAATGTCTACTATCTGCATTCTCCAATGCTTGTTCTGAATTTGGTTTAACAATTAGTAAAAAGAAGACACAGATTATGTCACAAGGTGCACATGGGGACCTCAATCTTTATTGACGACGCCGAACTAGAGATGGTAGACTATTTTACATATCTAGGATCAGTGGTAAATAGCAAATTATCCCTAGATCAGGAAATCAACATCCGGATTGGTAAGGCAGCAACAACAATGAACAGGTTAAGAAATAGAGTCTGGAAGAACAGGAAGCTTACTGCCAAAACAAAAGTCTTTGTCTATCAAGCCTGTGTCCTTAGTACTCTTCTTTATGGCAGTGAAACCTGGACCCACTTACTCACACCAAGAGAAACGTTTAAACAGCTTTCATATGCGGTGTCTGCGAAGAATTCTTGGTATTAAGTGGCAAGACAAAATCACAAATACTGAAGTATTGGAAAGATCAGGTTGTGTGACGGTTTATTCCATGCTCAGTCTTCGTAGACTTAGATGGATAGGACATCTTAAGAGGATGGATGATGGTAGAATACCAAAGGACATCTTTTTTGGTGAATTACAGATGGGTAAGAGATCTCAGGGTTGACCTCTACTACGATACAAACATTTGTGTAAGCGGGACATGATTGATACAAGCATTGATAATGCACATTGGGAGCAAGTCGCCGCTGAACGTGTTGCATGGAGAGCAAACATCAGAAATGGAATAAAGACAAATTAGAAAATTATTGCAGATAAGTCACACACCGAGCGTTTGAGACGTAAGATGGTGCATGATGGTGGAAATGACCACGTGTTCACATGCTCGCACTGTGAACGGACATTTACAGCGCAAATTGGCCTTACCAGTCACATTCGCTACCGCCATACGTAAAAGTTATTATGCCTCTTTAAAGCACAAACTATCGTCTGTCAAGACGGCAAGGTGCCAATGATGGAGTAGTGGCCCTAAATGTTCCCCGATTGATATTTATGTGTAATATGTGTGCAACATTGGAACCGACCAATCATTTCTCTTGTTTAAATGTTCCTTAATATACTAGACGCGGCATTACGGTCTGATGTGTTTGTGTGTTTGTTATTTGACCTATGCTGGTATAATATAAAATTATGAGACCTGTCGAGCCATTTTAATGGTTAGATAAGAATTCTGTCCGTATTCCATAGTTGTAGGTTCGTAGACCAAGAGGAAGACCGAGAGGAAAATACCTGGATGGCTTGGCCACATGGCATGGACGAGACAGGAACACTGAGCTGATCCACGACACTGGTGATCGAGTGAAATGGCGAGTCATGACCGCCCACGCTTTCCGGCATGGCACATGATTGATTGAGGTTCGTATATATGATAGACTTGGCTAATGTGGACACCTTGCAGGGTGTCTAGTTGATCATGCGTCCAAGTAAACTTGTTCCTGCAGTGAGGCGCTGTCGTCATTTGGAGGTGACAGGTTCGAATCCCGGTAGTTAACTACAGCTATCAATCGTTATAGCGTCTAGTCCGAACTCTAATCCCTACTTTTGTCTTATAGTTCTATTTGCGCTAAACAATACACATGTGTCAATATTTATGAACTGTCTGAGTGGAACCCTCAAAGGGTTCCCCAATTGATATTTCTATGCCATGTGGCCAAGCCATCTAGATAATTTCTGTCTTCCCCTTGTTTGTTTTCCTCAGTCTTGCCAGTTGTCACTCAAGTTCTCCAGTTTATTTCTTCTCATAACGTGCACAACAAATCTTGGCCGTCTCCGTCTAATTTTTTAATCAGTTTACGGTGTTCATTTGTTTGTTGTTGAGCTCGCTCATTGGATTTTGTGTCTGTCCGTGCTATGTTATTCTTTGCATTTTCCCCAGTAACCATATTTCCACTGCCATTATATGTTTTTCAGCTTGTTTGCTCATTGGCCATTAGATGTTTCTCAGCTTGCCTGCTTTTTTTTCACATTTCACATCCATGCAAAAGTTCTATGTAGCACTTCAACACCCTTTATCTCGTTGCAATTGAAATGATTTTATTGGTCAGTGTATTTTCCATACGGCTGGGAATCTTGGACAATTAGTAAACGGGTGAAACAATCTTCTAGAAGCCTCGGAGATGTGGTTTTATAGAAGAATGCTGAAAATTAATTGGACAGCCAAAATGAGCAATATTTGAGGGATTCTGAGTCGCACAGACAACTTATCACAAACATCAGAAAGAAGCAATCTTCATTTTTGGCCACATTATAAGACAAAATCTGGAATATGCTGGGGTGAAGGGAGAGATTTGTTGAAAGAGAGATAAGCGAGGACATCGTGGGAAAATGCTTTACAGTCGTGTGTCATGTCACGGAAGGGAGTCAACACACGAATTGATACATGCCGTCTAGTATAGGATTTTTTCTTTTCTTTTTTGTTCGCTCGCTTGAACTCAAGTGTAGTCTTCGGGAGTCGTCGTGGCGAAGTGGTCAAGCCGTTTAACTCGGACTCCGAAGGTTGTGGGTTCGATTCCGGGCCGCGTCCTTCAGTTCACGAGTTAAGTTTTCGTAGACTACTGTGGGTCGTCGCTAGAGCTAAGGAGTTCGTGCTTTGTGCGACGCTTTCCGCGCTGCGGAAAGAGACCGAGCCATACGGGATAAAACCCGGTGCAATGAAGTCGACCCTGTCGACTTTAACTCAAGCGTAGTCCTTACACACTATTTAAAGTAGTTAGTTAGTCTTTCCTCTTGAGCCTAAGGCGGCGCATAGGGCAGAAGTCCTGTCTCTCCATGCTTGGCGGTTCGCTGCTACCTGTTGTAGATCTTGGATATTTACTTGGCCATTGAATGAGCCTTCTCTAATGATGGTTCTACGCAGGGTCTCTCTTGGTCTTCCCCGTTTTCTTTTCCCTACTGGTGACCATATGAGGGCTTGGTAGGGGAGTCTTGTCTTGTCCATTCTGAGTACATGGCCGATGTAGTTCCAACGGCGTCTTCTTATGAAATTGCATACTGTATCTTGCTTAGTCTCTTGTCTTATTTGCGTATTGGTTCTGAAGTCTGTCCAGTGGATGTTTAGAAGTTTTCTAAGACATTTGTTCTCAAAATTATCTAATTTTTTTATCTAAAGCTACCGTTGATTTCCAACTTTCACATCCATACGTTAATACTGGAATCACACAAGAGTTGAAGATTTTAAGTTTTGTGTGTTTGCTGAGTGTCTTTGACTTCCAGATTTTTGACAGTTTATTGAAGGCGCCAGATGCCAGTGCGATTCTAGATGATATTTCTGGTGTTGAGTCCCCTGTAGATGTCATTTTGCTTCCTAGGTATGTGAAGCTGTTGACTTTTTCAAGAACGTAGCTGTTCAATTTGGTGTCATCTGAACTGTTGGTAAGATCAATAGTCTTTGTTTTTGTGGTGTTAATTTGGAGACCAATTTGCCCTGAAACATTTTGGAGGTGGTTTATTTTCTCTTGGGCATCCGGATGTGTTGAACTCAAAAGCACTATGTCGTCGGCAAAGTCCAGGTCTTCTAGAATTTTGTCAACCCAATGGATACCCATATTTGTGTTGTTTGTGCATTTGCGCATGACCCAATAGATAGCTATTCCAAAGAGCATCGGTGATAAGACACAACCCTGTTTCACTCCTGTTTCGACTGAGAACCAGTCAGAGTTGCCTGTTTCTGTTCTTACGCAGCAACGTGTCTCTTTGTAGAAAGATTTTATGACGTTGGTATATTTGGTAGGAAAACCAGGAAAACCATTTGGTAGAAAAACCATCCCTTAAAGTAGTAAGGGACTGCATTTAGTATAGAATGAGTTCAATAATAATTGTCTAGGACAGAATGAGTCCAACAGTAATTTGTCTATGACAGAAGGTGTTTAATTGTAATTATCTAGGAAAGATTGAGTTCAATAGTTATGTGTCTACATTGTTACCTAGACAGGTGTACGACCCCACTAAGTGAGGCTTCACCTAAAGAAATCGGGCTATCATTTGCTTGATTTATTCTCATTATATTTGTCATCCCCCTATACAATATTATGTACACGATTTTAATGCATGCTGACATTTTAACAAGTTAAGAACACGTCCTGGCACTTTTTAGAAATGAGCTTCTGTAGAATTTGCATGAAACAAGCAGATGGCAGTCAGTTTAATGTGCTATTGAATCCCAGAACAGCAGACTTCCTGCTGTCACGTCTAGCGTAGAACGTCATGATAAGACCCAGACAGGCATTATGTTCATTAGCCCTACAACGAATTTTGATAAGGTTTGAGGTGTTGACTAGCATCATGTCAGATTTTTTTGTAAGGGCTCGCGGTTACCCAAGGGCCAGAGCCGCTCTATGAGGTTTCATTTCCCTGTAGGTCTTTGTGATGGCCGCCTCTGCTGGTGGCCCTGGCCAGGATGAAGTGCAGATAAACATAAATATGTACCTGGAAATGTCTTGGGAAGTTAAGTTGTCCGATGTGAAACTGGCCACTTCATCCATGGAATGCCGACTGGGATATCAACATACGCGGGTAGCACGCTAAGCCAAACGCGCCGTAAAGAGTGTGAAAGGGGTCCTTTACTTAATTTATATTCAATCAGTTAGGTTTAAGAACCGTTGCTCGTATAGCTTTCAGTCGTTCTGTTGTTTAGTGTGTCCTCTAATTTGTCCATATAGCTTTCAGTTGCTTTGTTGTTTAGTATGTCCTCTAGCTTGCCTATATAGCTTTCAGTCGCTCTGTTGTTTTGTATGTCCTCTAGCTTGCCCATAAAGTTTTCAGTCGCTCTGTTGTTTAGTATGTCCTTTAACTTCCCCATATAGCTTTCAGTCACTCTGTTGTTTAGTGTGTTCTCTAACTTTTCCATATAGCTTTCAGTCGCTCTGTTGTTTAGTATGTCCTATAACTTGCCCATATAGCTTTCAGTCGCTCTGTTGTTTAGTATGTCCTATAACTTGCCCATATAGCTTTCATTCGCTCTGTTGTTTAGTGTGTTCTCTAACTTTCCATATAGCTTTCAGTCGATCTGTTGTTTAGTGTATCCTCTAGCTTACCCATCTAGCTTTAAGTCGCTGTTGTTTAGTATGTCCTCAAACTTTCCCATATAGCTTTCGGTCGCTCTGTTGTTTAGTGTGTCCTCTAACTTGCCTATATAGCTTTCAGTCGCTCTGTTGTTTAGTATGTCCTCTAGATTACCCATATAGCTTTCAGTCGCTCTGTTGTTTAGTATGTCCTCTAATATGTCAATATAGCTTTCAATCGCTCTGTTGCTTAGTATGTCCTCTAACTTGTCCATATATCTTTCAGTTGCTCTGATGTTTAGTGTGTCATCTAACTTGTCCATATAGCCTTTAGTCGCTCTGTTGTTTCGTCTGTCCTCTAACTTGCCCTTATAGCTTTCAGTCGCTCTGATGTTTAGCCTGTTCTCTAACTTGTCCATATAGCTTTCAGTCGCTCTTTTGTTTAGTGTGTCTCTATCTTGCCCTTATAGCTTTCAGTCGCTCTGTTGTTTAGTATGTCCTCTAACTTGCCCTTATAGCTTTCAGTCGCTCTGTTGTTTAGTATGTCCTCTAACTTGCCCATATAGCTTTCAGTCGCTCTGTTGTTTAGTGTGTCCTCTAGCTTACCCTTATAGCTTTCAGTCGCTCTGATGTTTAGCCTGTTCTCTAACTTGTCCATATAGCTTTCAGTCGCTCTTTTGTTTAGTGTGTCTCTATCTTGCCCTTGTAGCTTTCAGTCGCTCTGTTGTTTAGTATGTCCTCTAACTTGCCCATATAGCTTTCAGTCGCTCTGTTGTTTAGTGTGTTCTCTAACCTTTCCATATAGCTTTCAGTCGATCTGTTGTTTAGTGTGTCCTCTAGCTTACCCATCTAGCTTTCAGTCGCTGTTGTTTAGCATGTCCTCTAACTTGCCCATATAGCTTTCAGTCGCTCTGTTGTTTAGTGTGTCCTCTAACTTGCCTATATAGCTTTCAGTCGCTCTGTTGTTTAGTGTGTCCTCTAACTTGCCCTTATAACTTTCAGTTGCTCTGTTGTTTAGTGTGTCCTCTAACTTGTCCATACAGCTTTCAGTCGCTCTGTTGTTTAGTGTGTCCTCTAACTTGTCCATATAGCTTTCAGTCGCTCTGTTGTTTAGTATGTCCTATAACTTGCCCATATAGCTTTCAGTCGCTCTGTTGTTTAGTATGTGCTTTAACTTGCCTATATAGCTTTCAGTCGCTCTGTTGTTTAGTATGTCCTCTAACTTGCCCATATAGCTTTCATTCGCTCTTTTGTTTAGTGTGTTCTCTAACTTTCCATATAGCTTTCAGTCGCTCTGTTGTTTAGTGTGTCCTCTAGCTTACCCATCTAGCTTTAAGTCGCTGTTGTTTAGTATGTCCTTAAACTTTCCCATATAGCTTTCAGTCGCTCTATTGTTTAGTGTGTCCTCTAACTTGCCTATATAGCTTTCAGTCGCTCTGTTGTTTAGTATGTCCTCTAGATTACCCATATAGCTTTCAGTCGCTCTGCTGTTTAGTATGTCCTCTAATATGTCAATGTTAGTTAGTTAGTTAGTTATCAGTTGGGGTATCTTCGTTGCACTCCGGACATGTCCATAGGTGCTCAGATCCTCCCCCCAGCATATGCATCAGCGTCCGGTGGCTAATAGTGCCAGTTCTGTGTTGGTTGATGAGGCGCTTTGTTTTCCCGATGTACCTCTCGAGTCTGGCTGTGCCGATTTTTACTCCCAGGTCTTTCATCCTGGAAAGCGATGTGGAATCACTGGCGTCAAAATCCTCTGTTCTCGCCATGTCTTTAAGGGCGTTAATAACATCGGCACGATCCATGGGCTGGCCATCTACAGGGGGTGCAGAGCCAGCCAATTTATCAGCTCGTTCATTTCCCTCGACTCCCGCATGTCCCGGGACGAAGATGAAGGTGACTTTGCGGACAACGGACTTCCGCAGCGACTCAGTCCACTGTCTACGTACAGATCCAGCTTCGACCTTCTGAATCATGCTCATTGAATCACTTAGTACACACACGTTGGTATAATGCTGTGATTCCAGCCATATGAATGCCTGTGTAACTGCCATCACCTCCATCGTCATGCTGCTCGTGGTCATAGAGTGGGCACCATTGGATTCTTGAACGGTTCGGCCCGCTGAACGGGCTGTAAATGCCCACGCACTTCTCTGCTGCTTTACAACAGATCCATCTGTATAGATGAGCACTTCGGGGCTATCTGAGTGATCATAGATGAGCGCGTTAACCTCTGCATTGACAGCGGCAGGGTTCTGCTCTCTGCACCGTCTGTCGAGTGTGATAATGCAGGAGAAGGTACACTTAAAAGCTGGAGGCACCGGCACCCATTCCTTGCCGGGGTTGATACTGGTAAGACTGCAGACCTGTCCGACGACATCTTCCGCCCGACCCATCCATGATTTGCCCCTCTTTAGCCTGTCACCCTTTTCTCTGAATACAGCGTCATGCAGAGGATGCTACTCATCTGCACTTATTTTTAAGTATGCACGAGCTCTCCAGATCTTGCTCCTGTGTTCCATTGTCGGGAAGTCAAGGAGGTATCTCATTGCTACACAGCTGGTGTCTCTCGTGCAGCCCAAAATGATGCGCATGGCTTCCTTTTGTACCTTTTCAAGTCTTCCAATCTGTGTAGGGCTGACAGTGAGGATGGCCAGGGAATACTCGATGCGTGAAAGCACAAGTCCTTGGAACAGAAGTAATAGCAGTCTTTGCTCGATATTGGCAGTCGCCATGACTCTCATTGCTGCCAAACCTTTTCGAGCCTTCGTTATGACATAATCGACATGATCTCTGAAGGACAGGCTACGATCAAGCCTCACGCCAAGATATGTCATTGACTGGGTTCTACTCAGAATGCTCCCATCCAATCTTACTGTCGGCAGGTCTGTTTTCACAATATGGTTGTTTAGTGAGAACCATGTAAACGTTGCCTTTGCAGGGTTGACAAGGGCATCGGCATTAGCACACCATGAGGAAATTCGATCTAGTTCGCCCTGCATATAGTTGGCAACCGCCTGTCTATCTCGACCCTGTCGATACACGAGGATGTCGTCAACGAATGATAGAGTCCTACCCCTCCCATCCAACTGTTGTTCAGTGATCGGCACCGTATACACGTTGAATAGTACTGGTGACAGTGGTGAACCCTGCGGCAATCCTGGACATATCGTTATCGGCTCAGAAGACCAATTCCCGCATCTTAGCACCACCTTCCTTTGGAGTAGAACTGCAGCTATCCATCGTACAAGGTGAGGGTGCACTTTCAGTCTGAGGAGGGTTTGCATCAAGTGCTCGAAAGATACTCTGTTATATGCGTCAATATATGTCAATATAGCTTTCAATCGCTCTGTTGCTTAGTATGTCCTCTAACTTGTCCATATAGCTTTCAGTTGCTCTGATGTTTAGTGTGTCATCTAACTTGTCCATATAGCCTTTAGTCGCTCTGTTGTTTCGTCTGTCCTCTAACTTGCCCTTATAGCTTTCAGTCGCTCTGATGTTTAGCCTGTTCTCTAACTTGTCCATATAGCTTTCAGTCGCTCTTTTGTTTAGTGTGTCTCTATCTTGCCCTTATAGCTTTCAGTCGCTCTGTTGTTTAGTATGTCCTCTAACTTGCCCTTATAGCTTTCAGTCGCTCTGTTGTTTAGTATGTCCTCTAACTTGCCCATATAGCTTTCAGTCGCTCTGATGTTTAGTGTGTTTTCTAACTTTTCCATATAGCTTTCGGTCGCTCTGTTGTTTAGTGTACCCTCTAACTTGCCCATATAGCTTTCAGTCGCTCTGTTGTTTAGTATGTGCTTTAAATTGCCTGTATAGCTTTCAGTCGCTCTGTTGTTTAGTATGTCCTCTAACTTGCCCATATAGCTTTCAGTCGCTCTGTTGTTTAGTGTGTTCTCTAACCTTTCCATATAGCTTTCAGTCGATCTGTTGTTTAGTGTGTCCTCTAGCTTACCCATCTAGCTTTCAGTCGCTGTTGTTTAGCATGTCCTCTAACTTGCCCATATAGCTTTCAGTCGCTCAGTTGTTTAGTGTGTCCTCTAACTTGCCTATATAGCTTTCAGTCGCTCTGTTGTTTAGTGTGTCCTCTAACTTGCCCTTATAACTTTCAGTCGCTCTGTTGTTTAGTGTGTCCTCTAACTTGTCCATACAGCTTTCAGTCGCTCTGTTGTTTAGTGTACCCTCTAACTTGCCCATATAGCTTTCAGTCGCTCTGTTGTTTAGTATGTGCTTTAAATTGCCTGTATAGCTTTCAGTCGCTCTGTTGTTTAGTATGTCCTCTAACTTGCCCATATAGCTTTCAGTCGCTCTGTTGTTTAGTGTGTTCTCTAACCTTTCCATATAGCTTTCAGTCGATCTGTTGTTTAGTGTGTCCTCTAGCTTACCCATCTAGCTTTCAGTCGCTGTTGTTTAGCATGTCCTCTAACTTGCCCATATAGCTTTCAGTCGCTCAGTTGTTTAGTGTGTCCTCTAACTTGCCTATATAGCTTTCAGTCGCTCTGTTGTTTAGTGTGTCCTCTAACTTGCCCTTATAACTTTCAGTCGCTCTGTTGTTTAGTGTGTCCTCTAACTTGTCCATATAGCCTTCAGTCACTCTGTTGTTTCGTGTGTCCTCTAACTTGCCCTTATAGCTTTCAGTCGCTCTTTTGTTTAATATGTGCTCTAGCTTACCAATATAGCTTTCAATCGCTCTGTTGTTTAGTATGTCCTCTAGATTACCCATATAGCTTTCAATCGCTCTGTTGTTTCGTGTGTTCTCTAACTTGCCCTTATAGCTTTCAGTCGCTCTGATGTTTAGTCTGTTCTCTAACTTGTCCATATAGCTTTCAGTCGCTCTTTTGTTTAGTGTGTCTCTATCTTGCCCTTATAGCTTTCAGTCGCTCTTTTGTTTAATGTGTGCTCTAGCTTACCAATATAACTTTCAATCTTTCTGTTGTTTAGTATGTCCTCTAGATTACCCATATAGCTTTCAGTCGCTCTGTTGTTTAGTATGTCCTCTAATATGTCAATATAGCTTTCAGTCGCTCTGTTGTTTAGTGTCTCTAAATTGCCCTTATAGCTTTCAGTCGCTCTGTTGTTTAGTGTGTCTCTATCTTGCCCTTATAGCTTTCAGTCGCTCTGTTGTTTAGTGTGTCTCTAACTTGGCTATATAGCTTTCAGTCGCTCTGTTGTTTAGTGTGTCCTCTAACTTGCTCATATAGCTTTCAGTCGCTCTGTTGTTTAGTATGTCCTCTAACTTGCCCATGTAGCTTTCAGTCGCTTTGTTGTTTAATATGTCCTCTATCTTGCCCATGTAGCTTTCAGTCGCTCTGTTGTTTAGTGTGTCTCTAACTGTCCCGTATAGCTTTCAGTCCCTCTGTTGTTTAGTCTGTCCTTTAGCTTGATTATATAGCTCTCAATCGCTCTGTTGTTCAATCTGTCCTCTAATTTGCCTATATAGATTTCAGTCGCTCTGTTGTTTAGTGTGTCTCTAACTCTCCATTATAGCTTTCAATCGCCCTGTTGTTTAGTATGTCATCTAACTTGCGCATATAGCTTTCAGTCGCTCTGTTGTTTAGTATGTCCTTTAACTTGCCCATATAGCTTTCAGTCGCTCTGTTGTTTAGTGTGTTCTCTAACTTTTCCATATAGCTTTCGGTCACTCTGTTGTTTAGTGTACCCTCTAACTTGCCCATATAGCTTTCAGTCGCTCTGTTGTTTAGTGTGTTCTCTAACTTTCCATATAGCTTTCAGTCGATCTGTTGTTTAGTGTGTCCTCTAGCTTACCCATCTAGCTTTAAGTCGCTGTTGTTTAGTATGTCCTCAAACTTTCCCATATAGCTTTCGGTCGCTCTGTTGTTTAGTGTGTCCTCTAACTTGCCTATATAGCTTTCAGTCGCTCTGTTGTTTAGTATGTCCTCTAGATTACCCATATAGCTTTCAGTCGCTCTGTTGTTTAGTATGTCCTCTAATATGTCAATATAGCTTTCAATCGCTCTGTTGCTTAGTATGTCCTCTAACTTGTCCATATAGCTTTCAGTTGCTCTGATGTTTAGTGTGTCATCTAACTTGTCCATATAGCCTTTAGTCGCTCTGTTGTTTCGTCTGTCCTCTAACTTGCCCTTATAGCTTTCAGTCGCTCTGATGTTTAGCCTGTTCTCTAACTTGTCCATATAGCTTTCAGTCGCTCTGTTGTTTAGTGTGTCTCTAACTCTCCATTATAGCTTTCAATCGCCCTGTTGTTTAGTATGTCATCTAACTTGCGCATATAGCTTTCAGTCGCTCTGTTGTTTAGTATGTCCTTTAACTTGCCCATATAGCTTTCAGTCGCTCTGTTGTTTAGTGTGTTCTCTAACTTTTCCATATAGCTTTCGGTCACTCTGTTGTTTAGTGTACCCTCTAACTTGCCCATATAGCTTTCAGTCGCTCTGTTGTTTAGTGTGTTCTCTAACTTTCCATATAGCTTTCAGTCGATCTGTTGTTTAGTGTGTCCTCTAGCTTACCCATCTAGCTTTAAGTCGCTGTTGTTTAGTATGTCCTCAAACTTTCCCATATAGCTTTCGGTCGCTCTGTTGTTTAGTGTGTCCTCTAACTTGCCTATATAGCTTTCAGTCGCTCTGTTGTTTAGTATGTCCTCTAGATTACCCATATAGCTTTCAGTCGCTCTGTTGTTTAGTATGTCCTCTAATATGTCAATATAGCTTTCAATCGCTCTGTTGCTTAGTATGTCCTCTAACTTGTCCATATAGCTTTCAGTTGCTCTGATGTTTAGTGTGTCATCTAACTTGTCCATATAGCCTTTAGTCGCTCTGTTGTTTCGTCTGTCCTCTAACTTGCCCTTATAGCTTTCAGTCGCTCTGATGTTTAGTATGTCATCTAACTTGCGCATATAGCTTTCAGTCGCTCTGTTGTTTAGTATGTCCTTTAACTTGCCCATATAGCTTTCAGTCGCTCTGTTGTTTAGTGTGTTCTCTAACTTTTCCATATAGCTTTCGGTCACTCTGTTGTTTAGTGTACCCTCTAACTTGCCCATATAGCTTTCAGTCGCTCTGTTGTTTAGTGTGTTCTCTAACTTTCCATATAGCTTTCAGTCGATCTGTTGTTTAGTGTGTCCTCTAGCTTACCCATCTAGCTTTAAGTCGCTGTTGTTTAGTATGTCCTCAAACTTTCCCATATAGCTTTCGGTCGCTCTGTTGTTTAGTGTGTCCTCTAACTTGCCTATATAGCTTTCAGTCGCTCTGTTGTTTAGTATGTCCTCTAGATTACCCATATAGCTTTCAGTCGCTCTGTTGTTTAGTATGTCCTCTAATATGTCAATATAGCTTTCAATCGCTCTGTTGCTTAGTATGTCCTCTAACTTGTCCATATAGCTTTCAGTTGCTCTGATGTTTAGTGTGTCATCTAACTTGTCCATATAGCCTTTAGTCGCTCTGTTGTTTCGTCTGTCCTCTAACTTGCCCTTATAGCTTTCAGTCGCTCTGATGTTTAGCCTGTTCTCTAACTTGTCCATATAGCTTTCAGTCGCTCTGTTGTTTAGTGTGTCTCTAACTCTCCATTATAGCTTTCAATCGCCCTGTTGTTTAGTATGTCATCTAACTTGCGCATATAGCTTTCAGTCGCTCTGTTGTTTAGTATGTCCTTTAACTTGCCCATATAGCTTTCAGTCGCTCTGTTGTTTAGTGTGTTCTCTAACTTTTCCATATAGCTTTCGGTCACTCTGTTGTTTAGTGTACCCTCTAACTTGCCCATATAGCTTTCAGTCGCTCTGTTGTTTAGTGTGTTCTCTAACTTTCCATATAGCTTTCAGTCGATCTGTTGTTTAGTGTGTCCTCTAGCTTACCCATCTAGCTTTAAGTCGCTGTTGTTTAGTATGTCCTCAAACTTTCCCATATAGCTTTCGGTCGCTCTGTTGTTTAGTGTGTCCTCTAACTTGCCTATATAGCTTTCAGTCGCTCTGTTGTTTAGTATGTCCTCTAGATTACCCATATAGCTTTCAGTCGCTCTGTTGTTTAGTATGTCCTCTAATATGTCAATATAGCTTTCAATCGCTCTGTTGCTTAGTATGTCCTCTAACTTGTCCATATAGCTTTCAGTTGCTCTGATGTTTAGTGTGTCATCTAACTTGTCCATATAGCCTTTAGTCGCTCTGTTGTTTCGTCTGTCCTCTAACTTGCCCTTATAGCTTTCAGTCGCTCTGATGTTTAGCCTGTTCTCTAACTTGTCCATATAGCTTTCAGTCGCTCTGTTGTTTAGTGTACCCTCTAACTTGCCCATATAGCTTTCAGTCGCTCTGTTGTTTAGTATGTGCTTTAAATTGCCTGTATAGCTTTCAGTCGCTCTGTTGTTTAGTATGTCCTCTAACTTGCCCATATAGCTTTCAGTCGCTCTGTTGTTTAGTGTGTTCTCTAACCTTTCCATATAGCTTTCAGTCGATCTGTTGTTTAGTGTGTCCTCTAACTTGCCCATATAGCTTTCAGTCGCTCTGTTGTTTAGTGTGTTCTCTAACCTTTCCATATAGCTTTCAGTCGCTCTGTTGTTTAGTGTGTTCTCTAACCTTTCCATATAGCTTTCAGTCGCTCTGTTGTTTAGTGTGTTCTCTAACCTTTCCATATAGCTTTCAGTCGCTCTGTTGTTTAGTATGTCCTCTAACTTGCCCATATAGCTTTCAGTCGCTCTGTTGTTTAGTGTGTTCTCTAACCTTTCCATATAGCTTTCAGTCGATCTGTTGTTTAGTGTGTCCTCTAGCTTACCCATCTAGCTTTCAGTCGCTGTTGTTTAGCATGTCCTCTAACTTGCCCATATAGCTTTCAGTCGCTCTGTTGTTTAGTGTGTCCTCTAACTTGCCTATATAGCTTTCAGTCGCTCTGTTGTTTAGTGTGTCCTCTAACTTGCCCTTATAACTTTCAGTCGCTCTGTGGTTTAGTGATGTGTTGGTGAGGGATATGTGTGTGTGTGGTGCGTGGGTTGGGAATAGTGCGTGGTAGGGGGTGTATGTGATGTGCGGGTGGGGGATTGTGTGGTGGAGGATTAGGTTAAGGCATGTGTGGGTGGGTGGAAGTTGTATGTGTGGGTGGTGGGGTGTGTGTGAGTGGATTGGGGATGTATGGGTGGTTAGGGAGATGTGGGGGGGGGGGGGACATGTCAGTTGATGGGGATGTGTGTGTATGGTTTGGGGATGTGGATGTGCGATGTGTGGGTTGGTGGGGGATTGTGTGCATGGGTGGGGAATATGTTGTCGATGGAGATGTGGCTGGGGGATGGGTGGTATGAGGTGTGGGTGGGGAGAGGATGTGTGGGGTAGGATGTGTATGTGGATGGGCGTGGGATGTGTGGGTTGGTGGGGGAATGTTTGTGGGTTGCGAGTGTGTTTTGGTTGGGGGATCAGGTGAGGGCAGTGTGTGTGGGTGGGGGGATGTGCGGGAGAGGGATGGGTCGGTTGGTGGGGTATGTATATGTCCCTTGGTGTGCGTGTGTGTCGGTAGGTGGGTGTGTGTATGTGTCCCTTGGTGCGCGTTTGTGTGGGTAGGTGGGGGTGTTGTGTGGGTGGGGTGATGTATGGATAGGTGGGAGATGGGCTTCATAACATGGTAATTAGCCTTGTTTATGTTTACAACATTCATTTCACAATGTTTATTTTTCTTCCTATGTAAATGTATAATGCTCTTGATGAACGAAAGACGAGTGATTGGAAGGGCCGAATGTAAGACGGGCCTGCGCGCCCAATTTGTGACCCTAATAAAGTTGATTTGATTTGATTTGATTTGATTTAGTGTGTCCTCTAACTTGTCCATATAGCTTTCAGTCGCTCTGTTGTTTAGTGTGTCCTCTAACTTGACCATATAGCTTTCAGTCGCACTGTTGTTAGTGTGTCATCTAACTTGTCCATATAGCCTTCAGTCACTCTGTTGTTTTGTGTATCCTCTAACTTGCCCGTATAGCTTTCAGTCGCTCTTTTGTTTAATATGTGCTCTAGCTTACCAATATAGCTTTCAATCGCTCTGTTGTTTAGTATGTCCTCTAGATTACCCATATAGCTTTCAATCGCTCTGTTGTTTCGTGTGTTCTCTAACTTGCCCTTATAGCTTTCAGTCGCTCTGATGTTTAGTCTGTTCTCTAACTTGTCCATATAGCTTTCAGTCGCTCTTTTGTTTAGTGTGTCTCTATCTTGCCCTTATAGCTTTCAGTCGCTCTTTTGTTTAATGTGTGCTCTAGCTTACCAATATAACTTTCAATCGCTCTGTTGTTTAGTATTTCCTCTAGATTACCCATATAGCTTTCAGTCGCTCTGTTGTTTAGTATGTCCTCTAATATGTCAATATAGCTTTCAGTCGCTCTGTTGTTTAGTGTGTCTCTAACTTGCCTTTATAGCTTTCAGTCGCTTTGGTGTTTAGTGTGTCCTCTAACTTGCCCATATAACTTTCAGTAGCTGTGTTGTTTAGTGTGTCTCTAAATTGCCCTTATAGCTTTCAGTCGCTCTGTTGTTGAGTGTGTCTCTATCTTTCCCTTATAGCTTTCAGTCGCTCTGTTGTTTAGTGTGTCTCTAACTTGGCTATATAGCTTTCAGTCGCTATGTTGTTTAGTGTGTCCTTTAACTTGCCTATATAGCTTTCAGTCGCTCTGTTGTTTAGTGTGTCCTCTAACTTGCTCATATAGCTTTCAGTCGCTCTGTTGTTTAGTATGTCCTCTAACTTGCCCATGTAGCTTTCAGTCGCTTTGTTGTTTAATATGTCCTTTATCTTGCCCATGTAGCTTTCAGTCGCTCTGTTGTTTAGTGTGTCTCTAACTCTCCATTATAGCTTTCAATCGCCCTGTTGTTTAGTATGTCATCTAACCTGCGCATATAGCTTTCAGTCGTTCTGTTGTTTAGTATGTCCTCTATCTTATCCATATAGATTTCAATTGCTCTGTTGTAGGTTAATGCTCGTGTTGTATTCTTTGTCATCCCTTTTCTATAGCGAGTGGTGGAGTTGGTGGGACTGCATTTCATCACTATCAACTGGAAACTGGGTAAACAGCCAAGAGAAAAGGAAAATGGCAACCTGTCCTAAACCTAAACTGGACCAATACATCAATGTTGACTGCTGCACTCATTAGCTGCCATAGCCAGCGAAAGACGCATTCGAAGATGATTGACACTCAGCGTTTGATATTCTGACTCCTGTCAGAATACCCAGGATGGACTTCCTTATCAGCATGTCGACATGATATACCTAGTACACAGATACAAAAAGGATAACCTGTTTTACTTCTGGGAGGTACCGCCTGATGAACCATCAATCGTCGAGGTCAACTAAACTATGGGAGTTATACTACGTGTAATAAAACTAACAGCAGTAAGAATCCTCCATCTGTCTGTTGGACTCCCAAGTTCAAAGGATACACCCAAGTATCCTCCTTCGAAAGAAAAGTCACACAGCCGCAAAAGTCAACATAAGGTTCAAGACACCAACTCAAACAAATGGGAAAAGACACTGAAACCACATAAGCCAATACAACCAAGGTACCAACTTAAGATACTCTGAAACATAACTACACCCCCCCCCCCCCCCCCCCCCAAAAAAAAAAAAAAAAAAAAAAAAAGACGCTTAAAAGTCGGCAGGTCGACTTCATTGCACAGGGTTTTATCCCATATGGCTCGGTCTCTTTCCGCAGCACGGAAAGCGTCGCACAAAGCAAGAACTCCGTAGCTTTTAGCGACGACCCACAGGAGTCTCCGAAACATTTAACTCGTAAACCGAAGGGTGCGGCCCGGAATCGAACCCACAACCTTCGGAGCACGAATCAAACGGCTTGACCACTTCGCCACAGAGACTCCCACAAGAAACTACACCAGATTACCTCAAGGTTCCAAAATCTGAAACACCTGGAAAAGAGCAAGATCCACTTGAGATCTCAGACTTGAATACCATTAAAAAGACCATATGAAAGCAGCTAGCGGAGTAAATGCCTTTACGCATGCAACCAAAGGAAGCATCTGATTGCTTGCAACCCTGGTTATGTGTTGAAAGTAATATTCTTCAGTTCCATGCCTGCAGCAGAATCCTGGAAATATTTCCAGATGAACCAAATGAATAACAAGCAGCATTGTATGTCTACACTGAAAGCAAATACTGAATCAGAACTCTGTGCTGGTCACATGTCAGCCAACATGCCATCAACTGTGGAATAGGTTATAGACTGGTGACTAGATGGGTGAAACCTCTGTGTGAGCCAATTTGGGATTCGGATAGTTAAAGCCGAAAAGCTGAATGGACGTCGACTTTTCATCAGACCTGATGATAAAAGGAATTACCTTGTGCAGAGCTTAAGTGGAACTCCTGAAGTATGACCAACCTGAGGCCCCAAATTTTCACAAAGGCACCGAGCCATTTGCAACAGAAGATTCGTGAATTCAGCCCCAATAGAGGGGATAGGTGGTGAATTTATTTCCTAATATGGATTATAATTATTCAACAGAAACTTCAGTGGACATTAGAACATGACTGTGAGTATTTTATTTCTGTCCCGGATAATCATGGACATTAACTGCTTCGCACTGGAGAAGAATACTCACCCGCCATGCCTAAAGGAATACTATAATTAATTAGTTTAATTATTAGTACAAACTGCTTTTTATGTGTGTGTTTTTTTCTATGCCATGGAGGTAACAGGTCAGCAGCTTTTTTCAATGAAGGTTATGGTATAGTATTTTGACACCAACTCATTATTTTTAAATATGAGAATTTTAAAGGGTGTCAGAAACAACTGCTTTATATGTTGGGTTCTATGTACTCAGATCATTATTTGCCTTAATTATGTAAGGTGGGTCAAGGAAAGTAGACCCAATTTGTGGTTGTTGTGTTGTTTGTAATAACATTGTTTTTTTTTTTTGTTTTTTTTTTTTGGAGGGGGGGGGGGGGGGACAATGGGGTCAATATGTTTTGATAAAGCAAATCATTCCCATGCCTGTTCTGAAAATGCATTGTGGTTATTACAAAAGTTTATGTTACTCCAGATCTTGATTTAATGCCTGAACTGTTTGTCCAAAAGTGTAAATGTTTACGTAAAGTCCAGTGTTGATATTGGTTCAACCGTGGTAGTTTCTATGTTGTAAACAATCAATATCCTCTAACACTATAGTAAATGTAAAAGGTGATGAAGTGGGAAGGGAAATCTACACATAGATGCAATTATTTCAAGGATTTAAGTGATTTCTCCTGGTGTTTGTGGTAAATATCCCTGATCATCTTGCATTCTAACAGTGACCAGAGAATCAACAAATCCCCTAGACAAATTAACAAAATAATCTCTTAAAATAAAATCCACATCCCACAAACATTAACATCAGTAACATTAACATTAACATCACTGATATTACCAGCATTAAATTTAAAATCACAAACATTAAGCTCAACCTCACTAACATTACCAACATTAACATTAACATCACACACATTAACATTAATATCCCTAACATTACCAACATTAACCTTAAAATAACTAACATTAAGATTAACATCACTAACATTACCAACATTAAAATAACATTACCAACATTAACATTAACATCACTAACATTAGCAACATTAACCTTAAAATAACTAACATTAAAATTACCATCACTAATATTACCATCATTAACATCATCAACATTAACATTGGCAACATTGACATTACCAACATTAACCTTAACATCACCAACATTAACATTGGCAACATTGACATTACCAACATTAACCTTAACATCACCAACATTAACATTGGCAACATTGATATTACCAACATTAACCTTAACATCACCAACATTAACATTGGCAACATTGACATTACCAACATTAACCTTAACATCACCAACATTAACATTGGCAACATTGACATTACCAACATTAACCTTAACATCACTAACATTAAGATTTACTTCTCTAACAATATCAACACTAACATTAGCATTAATAACATTGACTTTACTAACATTACCAACATCAACTTTAACATCACTAACATAACATTAAATCACTAACAGTAACATTTCTAACACTAACATTAACATTACTAATCTTAACATCATTAACATTAACATTACTAACATCACCAACATTAACCTCAACATCTCTAACAATAAGATTGACATTACTAACATCACCAACATTAACCTCAACATCTCTAACAATAAGATTGACATTACTAACATTACCAACATTAACCTTAACATTACTAACATTAAGATTGATATTGCTAACATTACCAACATTAACTTTAATGTAACTAACATTAAGATTGACATTACTAACATTACCAACATTAACCTTAACATCACTAACATTACGATTGATATTGCTAACATTACCAACATTAACCTTAATGTAACTAACAATAAGATTGACATTACTAACATTACCAACATTAACCTTAACATTACCAACATTAACCTCAACATCTCTAACAATAAGATTGACATTACTAACATTACCAACATTAACCCTAACATTACTAACATTAAGATTGATATTGCTAACATTACCAACATTAACCCTAACATCACTAACATTAAGATTGACATTACTAACATTACCAACATTAACCTTAACATCACTAACATTAAGATTGACATTACTAACATTACCAACATTAACCTTAACATCACTAACATTAAGATTGACATTACTAACATTACCAACATTAACCTTAACATCACTAACATTAACATAACTAACGGTAACGTCACTAACATTAATATGAACACCATTAACATACCTGTGTTCTCCGCAACCCCGTCCTGAGTAAAATGAAAGTCCTTGAGCAAGAAAGTGAAGAATTTCCGAATGTGTTCGACAGAGTTGATGAAGTGATGAATTCCTTTTGGAAATCCGACAAGTTCACCGTACTGACCTGGCTGAACGACGAGGGTTGTGTCATATTGTATAGATCCGAGACTGTGAAATTGTGCTCGTAGAGCATCCCTGTGTGCAGAGACAAGTTTATGGCTGGGTGTGAATAATTAATAGTCACATCTGATATATGATAACCTCCACCCGTGACATTGTCTCCATTGGAGCTCATCAGATTTTGCACATCACTGGCTGTTGAATTGCTCTGTTCTACAGCGGCGTTGACAGTTGTGATCGCCAGAGAGGATATATTGCTAATGACGTCAAATATGTATTCCAAAGTAGTAGTTTGAGTACTCTGGGTTGGAGAAGGCGTTTGTGTCAAGTTGTCGCTAAATTCCGCCCATAAATGTTTACTCGTTGTTGTAGTATTTTGAAACAACGTTGATAACGACGAGACTGGCAGAACTGTTGAAAGATTATGATGAAGAAAGAGGTTTGTGGTAAAATTTAACATTGCGGTTGGATAATTTTCTGAGGTGGATAAGTTGGCTGGAGCGGTTGCGGTGGTGCTGGATTCGTTAAAGTAGGTCATCTGGGTGTGGTGATATCCATTCTCAGAAATAACGAAGCTTTCCCCACATTCCTTGTCGTCTGTTTCATCTATTTCCGGCATACAGGCGGATGTGTAGAGAAGGACGGATACACAGGCGCTCTGGGAAAGATAAACATACATTTGGGTAATTGTAACTACATTCAATTTGAAAATACTTGTTTAATCATAATGTTTCAAAAATGCTCTTACACATACATACATACAAAAACGCACAAGAATACATACATACATACATACAGACACGGGCACACAGCCACACACACAGACACACACACACACACACACACACACACACACAAATACAAATACAAACAGACACACAGACAGGCATGCAGGCAGACAGACAGACAGACAGAACGCATACACACATACACACATACATTCACAGACAGACACATACACAAAGACACTCACAGATACACACACACATTGATAACAGCAGATGGAAGGTTTATTACAGAGATAAAGAACTGAACAGGACGAGCAACAACTGTTATAACATGAAGAACATCTTAACTAATAAATCCTTGTCAGTGAATGTCAGAAAAATAATGTGTGCATGTTAGTCTTTAGTCATTAATCATTAGTCGCGGTTCCAACTTCACGAAAACAGGTCGTCGGAATTATGCTCTGTTCTTGTGCCAGTGAATATCACACAAAATGCTCCTCACTGCCCCATGTGAAAAGTGGAACAAACAGGAGTCTCAACAAACCAACAGCCTGAACAGGTTACATTGTGCATAATGCCGCCGCCAGAATGCCAACACAAAAGTCATCCACGAAAAATACAGTTCATCGTCAATGGGAGCGGCAGTCAATAGAAAACCAGCAGCCACACATTACTGCATAAGGCGATCCAGTCTGTTCTGCGATAAGCCGACCGCCATTATACCGAACATGCAGTTCACGCTACAAACAACCGCGGACAGATGTAAAAGCATTTCACACGAAATTCACAGCTCACAGTTTCGCGCCACGCACTCAACTCAGTAGAAGGGCGACAGAACCACGCATTTCCAGTCCAATATGAAGAAAATGCGAAAGCAAACGGTAGCCACAATCATAAACACTTCAGAAGCCTTAACCGTTTAAATGCCTATCCTACATGTTGGGGACAGGAAGTCTTTGTGCATGTTACATTGAACCAATTTCATCATAAAGCAGTGAATCCTGGACAATGAGTAAATAAGCAACACCAACATAATCCTCTGAGGTATACGAGACATTATAGAAGAATGCTGAAACTCTATGCACAGTCAGTATAAATAATCTAACTGTTTTAATGAGACTAAGACACACAGACAACTTATCGCAGACATCAGAAAGAGGCAGTCGTACTTGTTTGCCTACGTTATTATCAAGAAAAAATGTAACATGCTGTGACAACTTGACAGATCTGTGAAAAATGCCATAACAGAAAAAGTGAAACAAAAATTCATAACACCATTTTGCCATACACGGAATTGATACACTCTGTGGAAGACCCCAAGATGCGAGGAAACATGATCATCAAGGCCAGTCCCAAAGACACTTAATGATGAAGACATACAAACGTTGGAGAATTAGTGCAGCCGACGGTATTGCAAATCACATTATTGGTGTGAGTGTGTGTGTGTTTCTACTTATTATAAAAGGGGTGTATGTCCTGTGCAGGACGGGGCAATGACCCCCAGCCCATAATGGCTGTGATTTAAATCATGTTTTGCAGTTTCATCGATACTGAGCGTGACGGCGTAAATGGATGCTACATAGGAGCAGCCTCGCCCGGTAGGGGTAGTCATGTGCACCAGGTGACTCCAGGCCGTCAGCAGGTGACTGAGTGCAAACGATTACCATCATTGAAAGTGGAAACTTGGAATGTAAGAACTATGAGGGGAGATGGAAAATTTGATAGCATTAAGAAAGAAATGAGAAAACTGAGTATTAACATGTTTAGTTTTATGTGAGACTAGATGGAAAGGAATGGACATTATAACATCCGAGGAATATAGCATAACCCATTCTGGTGGAGAGAAAAAACAGCGAGGGGTAGCAATTATAATGGATATAGAGATATAAAAATCATTATTTTTATATGGATGTGAAGCGTGGATACTGAGGAGTCAAGGTGAAATACATCTGATGGCTGTGGATATGTGGTTTCTGAAGAAAATGCAAAGAATAGAATGGTCGGACAGAAACACCAATGGCCAAGTCCTACAAGAAACAAATTAAAACCGTAAACTGATTAGAGAAATTAGCCGCAGATAGTATAAACATTTTGGACACTTTAAGAGAAGAAATAAACTGGAGAACGTGATGACAACTGGTAAGATTGAGGGGAAAATACCAAGGGGAAGCAGAGAAGTAAACACCTGGATAGTTAGGCCGCGTGGTAGGTCGAGACAAGAACATAGAGCTGATCCTGGACTCTGGTGATCGTGTGAGATGGCGAAACATGACAGCCCACGATTATCGGCATGGCACATGATGATGATGATGATGATGATGATGATGATGATGATGATGATGATGATGGTGATGGTGATGGCCAGTCATTGGAAATAACCCATAAAAGTGATCACCAGAATAAAATGCAAGCGTTAACGTTTCAACCCTTTCGGCCACGCCGAAATCCTGTAACCCGAACAAAATAACCATGAACTCAGCAATCCCCCTAAAGTTGCTACGAGGTAGCATTTCCGTCTAACTCCCGCGCCTACGCTGAGCCCAGACCGTACATCAGAACACAGCTGCAGATTAAAGATAAACAGTGAGACGATGGGACGGGCATCGATCCAGTAGATGATTCCTAAAGACTGGGATGATTACAGTTAAACCAACAAAGAAGTTGGTTCACAGCCCAGGCGTGAGTGCGTGACCAGCATGCATGTTGCTTTAAGTAAACTAAGACATGGTTAGGTGGCTTGAAGATATCAGATGTTGGCATGTTATGCAATCAGACTAGCGCAATGTTTGCCAGCGAGAAGGTATCGACTGTAGGCTGTTTCAAGGCTTAGCGTTGGAATGGCTAGATGTCAGAATGGGGATTCTCCGTGGCGAAGTAGTCAAGCCGTCTGACTCAGGCTCCGAAGGCTGTGGGTTCGGTTCTGGACCGCGTCCTTCAGTTCATGAGTGCATTTTTCGGAGACTCCTGAGGGTCGTCGCTGGAGCTACGAAGTTCGTGCTTTATGCGAAGCCTTCGGAGTTCGCTGCGGAAAGATACTAAGCCATATGGGATAAACCCGGTGCAATGAAGTCGACCCTGTCGAATTTTAAGTGACTTTTTTAAGATGTCAGAATGGCGGAAAGGATAGAAGCCTTCGCTCTTAAACTTCCGGTGTGCTAATGCCGTGGTAACAGATTTTAACTCCTTCACTGGTCAGTCTGACTAAAATGTTGACTTCTCGTCCTTGACTTGGGGACGTAAATTACAAGTACCTCTGAAGTTGTAGTGGGTTTGTCTGATGGCAAGAGACACCGCCGGTCTCCCTGGCCTAGGGGTTAACGTTTTTCTCCGTAATCCCGTATATCTCGTGAGTAACGTAACCTGTGCGAGACTCGGTAGCGGTTCTCGCCGCGCTTGTAACTTAGGGGTATGTGAACCGGTCGCTCAGAAAACAATGGTAAAATACTGAGCGTAATCTTGCCTAGTACATCAACAGCAGCTGAAAAATGCTGATGTTGACTGCAACGTCCTGAAAGGGATATGCAAAAAAAAAAAACATAAAGGGGATACTGGAAATTGGGAAAGCTAATTCATACGTAAAAATCAGTCCCGTGTATTAGAAGTAGTAGCGCGGGTGTGGAATACGCTTGAGTTCAAAGGAAGCTAACGAGAAATAGTGGCATGAAAAAATTACCAACGTATAGCTCATGGAGAGAAAAACAACGGCATGAAAAAAATTACCAACGTATAGCTCATGGAGAGAAAAACAACGGCATGAAAAAAATTACCAACGTATAGCTCATAGAGAGAAAAACAACGGCATGAAAAAATTACCAACGTATAGATCATAGAGAGAAAAACAACGGCATGACAGCATTACCAATGCATAGCTCATGGAGAGAACTTAACATATTCCAGTGATCCAAGAAGTAAAAGAAAGGACGCTGGCGCATATAGGACACACACATAGAAAACCTGAGGTCAAAATACCGGGACTCCCTCTTGTCTGGAACCCACAACGCAAACGAAACAGCTAAAGTCGGCTAAAGATCTAGCATGAGACGGGGAAGAGAACTACAGACAGAGATTAATAAGACTGGGAGGACCAGTCAATAGAAAACCAGCAGCCACACATTACTGCATAAGGCGATCCAGTCTGTTCTGCGATAAGCCGACCGCCATTATACCGAACATGCAGTTCACGCTACAAACAACCGCGGACAGATGTAAAAGCATTTCACACGAAATTCACAGCTCACAGTTTCGCGCCACGCACTCAACTCAGTAGAAGGGCGACGGAACCACGCATTTCCAGTCCAATATGAAGAAAATGCGAATGCAAACGGTAGCCACAATCATAAACACTTCAGAAGCCTTAACCGTTTAAATGCCTATCCTCCATGTTGGGGACAGGAAGTCTTTGTGCATGTTACATAGAACCAATTTCATCATAAAGCAGTGAATCCTTGACAATGAGTAAATAAGCAACACCAACATAATCCTCTGAGGTATACGAGACATTATAGAAGAATGCTGAAACTCTATGCACAGTCAGTATAAATAATCTAACTGTTTTAATGAGACTAAGACACACAGACAACTTATCGCAGACATCAGAAAGAGGCAGTCGTACTTGTTTGCCTACGTTATTATCAAGAAAAAATGTAACATGCTGTGACAACTTGACAGATCTGTGAAAAATGCCATAACAGAAAAAGTGAAACAAAAATTCATAACACCATTTTGCCATACACAGAATTGATACACTCTGTGGAAGACCCCAAGATGCGAGGAAACATGATCATCAAGGCCAGTCCCAAAGACACTTAATGATGAAGACATACAAACGTTGGAGAGTTAGTGCAGCCGACGGTATTGCAAATCACATTATTGGTGTGAGTGTGTGTGTGTTTCTACTTATTATAAAAGGGTGTATGTCCTGTGCAGGACGGGGCAATGACCCCCAGCCCATAATGGCTGTGATTTAAATCATGTTTTGCAGTTTCATCGATACTGAGCGTGACGGCGTAAATGGATGCTACATAGGAGCAGCCTCGCCCGGTAGGGGTAGTCATGTGCACCAGGTGACTCCAGGCCGTCAGCAGGTGACTGAGTGCAAACGATTACCATCATTGAAAGTGGAAACTTGGAATGTAAGAACTATGAGGGGAGATGGAAAATTTGATAGCATTAAGAAAGAAATGAGAAAACTGAGTATTAACATGTTTAGTTTTATGTGAGACTAGATGGAAAGGAATGGACATTATAACATCCGAGGAATATAGCATAACCCATTCTGGTGGAGAGAAAAACCAGCGAGGGGTAGCAATTATAATGGATATAGAGATATAAAAATCATTATTTTTATATGGATGTGAAGCGTGGATACTGAGGAGTCAAGGTGAAATACATCTGATGGCTGTGGATATGTGGTTTCTGAAGAAAATGCAAAGAATAGAATGGTCGGACAGAAACACCAATGGCCAAGTCCTACAAGAAACAAATTAAAACCGTAAACTGATTAGAGAAATTAGCCGCAGATAGTATAAACATTTTGGACACTTTAAGAGAAGAAATAAACTGGAGAACGTGATGACAACTGGCAAGATTGAGGGGAAAATACCAAGGGGAAGCAGAGAAGTAAACACCTGGATGGTTAGGCCGTGTGGTAGGTCGAGACAAGAACATAGAGCTGATCCTGGACTCTGGTGATCGTGTGAGATGGCGAAACATGACAGCCCACGATTATCGGCATGGCACATGATGATGATGATGATGATGATGATGATGATGATGATGATGATGATGATGATGATGATGATGATGATGATGATGATGATGGTGATGGCCAGTCATTGGAAATAACCCATAAAAGTGATCACCAGAATAAAATGCAAGCGTTAATGTTTCAACCCTTTCGGCCACGCCGAAATCCTGTAACCCGAACAAAATAATCATGAACTCAGCAATCCCCCTAAAGTTGCTACGAGGTAGCATTTCCGTCTAACTCCCGCGCCTACGCTGAGCCCAGACCGTACATCAGAACACAGCGGCAGATTAAAGATAAACAGTGAGACGATGGGACGGGCATCGATCCAGTAGATGATTCCTAAAGACTGGGATGATTACAGTTAAACCAACAAAGAAGTTGGTTCACAGCCCAGGCGTGAGTGCGTGACCAGCATGCATGTTGCTTTAAGTAAACTAAGACATGGTTAGGTGGCTTGAAGATATCAGATGTTGGCATGTTATGCAATCAGACTAGCGCAATGTTTGCCAGCGAGAAGGTATCGACTGTAGGCTGTTTCAAGGCTTAGCGTTGGAATGGCTAGATGTCAGAATGGGGATTCTCCGTGGCGAAGTAGTCAAGCCGTCTGACTCAGGCTCCGAAGGCTGTGGGTTCGGTTCTGGACCGCGTCCTTCAGTTCATGAGTGCATTTTTCGGAGACTCCTGAGGGTCGTCGCTGGAGCTACGAAGTTCGTGCTTTATGCGAAGCCTTCGGAGTTCGCTGCGGAAAGATACTAAGCCATATGGGATAAACCCGGTGCAATGAAGTCGACCCTGTCGAATTTTAAGTGACTTTTTTAAGATGTCAGAATGGCGGAAAGGATAGAAGCCTTCGCTCTTAAACTTCCGGTGTGCTAATGCCGTGGTAACAGATTTTAACTCCTTCACTGGTCAGTCTGACTAAAATGTTGACTTCTCGTCCTTGACTTGGGGACGTAAATTACAAGTACCTCTGAAGTTGTAGTGGGTTTGTCTGATGGCAAAAGACACCGCCGGTCTCCCTGGCCTAGGAGTTAACGTTTTTCTCCGTAATCCCGTATATTCTCGTGAGTAACGTAACCTGCGCGAGATTCGGTAGCGGTTCTCGCCGCGCTTGTAACTTAGGGGTATGTGAACCGGTCGCTCAGAAAGCAATGGTAAAATACTGAACCTAATCTTGCCTAGTACATCAACAGCAGCTGAAAAATGCTGATGTTGACTGCAACGTCCTGAAAGGGATATGCAAAAAAACAAAAACATAAAGGGGATACTGGAAATTGGGAAAGCTAATTCATACGTAAAAATCAGTCCCGTGTATTAGAAGTAGTAGCGCGGGTGTGGAATACGCTTGAGTTCAAAGGAAGCTAACGAGAAATAGTGGCATGAAAAAATTACCAACGTATAGCTCATGGAGAGAAAAACAACGGCATGAAAAAAATTACCAACGTATAGCTCATGCAGAGAAAAACAACGGCATGAAAAAAATTACCAACGTATAGCTCATAGAGAGAAAAACAACGGCATGAAAAAATTACCAACGTATAGATCATAGAGAGAAAAACAACGGCATGACAGCATTACCAATGCATAGCTCATGGAGAGAACTTAACATATTCCAGTGATCCAAGAAGTAAAAGAAAGGACGCTGGCGCATATAGGACACACACATAGAAACCCTGAGGTCAAAATACCGGGACTCCCTCTTGTCTGGAACCCACAACGCAAACGAAACAGCTAAAGTCGGCTAAAGATCTAGCATGAGACGGGGAAGAGAACTACAGACAGAGATTAATAAGACTGGGAGGACATGAGGAGAACTGCGGGAGATATCAAAAGACAGAACAACTTGGCATGGTTTGGTTGAGGGCTTATGCCTCAATGGGGGATAAACGGCAGACGAAAGAAAGAAGGACGAGAAATAAACATGGGGGTCAGTCGCAAACCCCAAGATGTCACTAGGATATAGATTATACCGGGTGTTTGCATAGTCTCACTACACTTTGTATGTAGAACAAATTTGAAAGATTATTTCTTCCGTTGATAACACCATTCAGTTTGAAGTGCGAAGAATTACTCCAACAAACGATAGCCATTCGCTGCATATTGCTTCACGATGGACTGTGGAGCACAATTTTTATGACATCATGTACTTCACTTTTCAAATTTGTTCTATATACAAAGTGTAGTGAGACTTTACAAACACTCAGTAGTTCTTTGTCTTGTTTTTAACAGTTGTGTAGGACTATAGGACAATTTGGTTTTAAAAGAACAATCAATCAATCAATCAATCAATCAATCAGGTAATCAATCAATCAATCAGGTAATCAATCAATCACAATGAAGGTTGGCCGCAATGGATCTCAAACACTGTCTCTCGCCTTGATTGTGCATTCTGTCAGATTGCTTGCTGTTCGTCCATCTCTTGATGTTATCTCCCCACTTGTATCGTTGTCTATCTCTTGCTCGGTTGCCTTCAACTTTACCCTCCAGTATAGGTTTTATATGAGTGTTATGTCTTTTAATGTGACCGAAATATTTCACTTGCCTCTTTTTAATTTCTATCATCAACTCTCTTTTCATTCCCAGGTTTTCTATAACTTCTGTATTTGATTATTTATGTTTCCATGAAATACGATAAATTCTTCTACATATCCATATCTCCTCAACACTGGTATTAGAGACTAAAAAAGCTTAAAATTCGACAGGGTAGACTTCATTGCACCGGGTTTTATCCCATATGGCTCAGTCTCTTTGCGCAGTGCGAAAAGCGTCGCACAAAGCACGAACTCTGTAGCTCTAGCGACGACCCACAGGAGTCTAAGTAAATTTTCTCTCGTGAGCCGAAGGACGCGGCCCGGAATCGAACCCACAACCTTAGGAGCCCGAGTCAAACAGCTTGACCACTTCGCCACGGAGACTCCAATATAGAGAGACTGCAAAAGAAGACTTGTATATCAGAAAAACAGAAACAATAGTTACATCAAAAGGAAATATCACACCACACCGTGATATAACAATAGAAGGAAAATGATTAACCAAGTTAATACATTCAAGTACCCAGGGGCAATCATAACTTCAGATGGAGGATGCGTGACCAAGATGAAAAGCATAAAAGGCCAAGCAAAAGCTGCATTTGAGAAGATGAAAAGTATTTGATACAATGAGTCAGCATGGCTGAATGCCAGGCAGACAGTTATTATCAGCATGTGCCATACTAGTAAGCGCAGGAAGGCATGGTTCGCCATTTCACGTGATCAGTCAAAGGTCAACTCAACGTTCTTGTCTCGATTATGTTACGTGGCAAGGCCATACGTGTATTTACATCTTTGACTACCTCTTGTTTTGGTTCCATAAATTCATAAGTTGTCACTCAGTTTTCAAGTTGCTTTCTATTCATAAGCTGCTCAAAGAATTATTTGGCGATTATGATGAACTATTATGAATATGTTGCTACAGTCCCTCACATTCACCATCACATATTCTATTAAACAATTCATATAATAAAGATTTCTTTTACATCTCTTAAGGCGTGAGGCCTTATGTTACTAGACATATTTGAATAGACCAGAAGACAGGCGTCCTGAACACCGGTCCTCTCACAGCACTGCAGTACTCTCAAGATTGTATATGGCCAGGGGAGTTATACCCTATATTCACATGCTGTGTATGTTTGTGTATGTTATGGCTGCATCTACATGCAGGAGTTATAGTTTACCCAGGAGTCATCAGAAGGATTATTTGAGATCAGCGAAAAACCATTCATAAATAAACACACATGTATTGTTCTGGCGCTCAGAGAAGTAGAAGACAGAACTAGAAGTTAGAGGACGCACTAGACAACATACAAATTGAAAGCTATAGCTACCACCGGGATTCGAACCTAACACCTACAAACGGTGAACAAATGTACTTCGACGCATGACCAACTAGACACAGTATGCATATGTTTTGCTAGAAATATTTTTTAAAAAGATCAATCGTTTGTTGGACACAAGAAGTTATAGCACGAGTATGGACTATATGTGGGTTCAAAGCAAGTGGGAAAAGAGTCTCCTATTAGTAGTACAGAATGTCACCCACAATTGCCACATGGATAATTAATAATAGTGAATCTTGTAGTAGTGATTTTTGCACATTTCCCATGCCTTTATAATGCAAAAATTGATACTGTTGTAGTCGTCATTGGTTAGCCTCATAAGTGATGTATGGAGGAAATAATCTATGAAACTGAGAGGTAAGAAGGGCAGAATTTTAGACGGGACTGCGTGCTCAGTTCTTAACACGTTGAACACAAAGTTCGTTCGTTCGTACACTTTGTCCGTTCCACTAGTAAACCCATCCGATGCCATAATTTTCGTATAATGTCCTGCCCATTTGTATCTTAAAATCCATGTATAGCGGTATTGATCCTAGTCATTTACAACACACGCGCACGAGAATGAGCATTGTCATTTGCGCGCTTCACTTTACAATAACCTACATTTACATGCACATCTATCTCTACGATAGTTATCGTATAACAGCGCCGTGGTGTAGATGATGAATACGGTCCGTGTCGTTAATGGAAGATGAAATCATACTCAACGCGTTGGTTTGAGTTCTTCTAACGTTTATTGGTTGGCACTTAGCAAAAGGAGTATGCAATTATCCAAAACATTGATGGCAGTACATCGAACGGTGAACGTTGTATGTTCATAAAAAATATAGAGTCCGCATTTCTTTCAGATGACTTCCCAAGTACGACCGGTTCGTTGGCTCCCCTATCAGTAACTAACCTTGTGACCACTCTGTCGTCACAGCCTAGCTACATAGTAGCCCTTAGCTACTTCCTACTATGGTGCTTGCCCGTGCACTGCTCTATTATTGACTATGCACACTTCACTGCCCCTTCCTCCTATAACTAACTCTGTTATATACCTTATTATCCTATGACCAAGACTTTTCCCAGAAAAGTCTTAGAACAGAAACCATATAACCTCAAACTGGACATAGAGTCTTCCTGACTCGTGCAACTTCCTCCCCCCCCCCCCCCCCCCCCATTTACCATTTGTAACCACCTATGGGATTTTCAGCTATCCGCTATACCCATAGAAATTTTAGCTATTCACTATCTCCACAAGGCATCTTCATACTCGACTATTTATAGTCCCTTAAAACTTCTAACTAACATATAACCTGGGACTTTTTATAAGCCCGTACCATTTCTTATCACCGGAGTCTTCCTGACTCTTATTATCTTCATTAACCACTACCCCATTATTACTTAACTTCCCTTGAGATCCCTAGCCATCCGCTACCACCACCTACAACACAACTTTACTCAACCACTCATGGGTTGTCCTATAACTATCTGCCATCAACCCCCAACATTACTTAAGCCTTAAAACTTCTTCTAACTAAGTAAGTTACATTATAACGCTTACACCCATCTTGACCCCTTTCAACCACGCATGGAACTAGCTAGCAGCTATTTCTCTTAGTCATTATAACACCCCACCATAATTGTGGACCTTTAATACTTCTTCTTCGTTTCCACAAGCAATCCGCTTAAGTCCTCATCCGATTTCAATGTTACAATGTAACCCTTATCTAAATCATTAATATAAAAATGCAACATATCATACTCTCTATCATCATCATCAACACGTCTACGCCAATAAGTATTACTTCAGCATTACTAATTCTCCAAATTTGAAGTCATTTATACTAACATACGATAGGAAGACAAAGAATCGGTGGCCACCGGAGAGTAAAGAACAAGAACTCTTCCTCACAAAACCATACTCACATTTACTCCACCATGTCGCCCTGAAATACATATCTCTCACAATTCAAATATACCATTTATGGCAACACTTCTACCAGTTTCATATCATATCCCCGAATCTCACCTAATTTATGTATATTACATAATCTCTGACTACTACAGTTTGTGCTGATATCCACAGCACCAAACACAAAAATATCATCAATGTCCCTTCTATTAACCACCTCATCATGGCTCTGAACGTTTAATCTATCTCTCCCAGTTACTGTAGGTTATGTCGTCACCTACAGCAACCTAGCAACCCGAAGCCACCCCTAAATGTCCATTTATTACAGACACCACTGATATTATGGCTCCGAACGTTACCTCAGCCACAGCAACCTCGAAATGTAATGTCAACCACAAAACACATGCCGAGGGCGCAATCAAAATGTCCATTATGGGCCTTACTACTCAAAAACTCCTCCAACATTATAAACATCACCTACTAAAAATATTCACATAACCTAATCTCTGACCATTACATACACCACTCCAGCAACCCAGGGATAAACTTCATATCAGCTTCCTCATCATAGCTCTGAAGCTTGCTTAATCCATGACACTCAAGGCATAAGCTGAAAACCTCAGCAACCTAATAATACTATCAATGTCCATTTGTTATGGGCATTACCTCCTAAAACTTCTCAATTAATGCCGTTATCTCCAGCAACAAAAATACCGCCACTGACCTCATGTCTGTGAACGTCTACCCTGTCTACCCCATCTTATACCTGTCTATCTATTAAAGACATTCTATTATTACCCACTCTTTTACTTCATGGCTCTTAATCCATGTCCATCCCATTTATTATGAGAATCATCTCCACTAACTAAATGGCACTCAATCTCTGTCTACCCTTCTATCTGTTCTCTTACTAATACCCACACACTATACATGCCGTCAACCACGGTATCCACGCAACCCGAAACCACCAGAAGATGTCTATTTACTATAGACATCATTAATATGATGGCTACCTGAACGTAATAATGCCCTGAAATCTACCAGAAGATGTCTATTTACTATAGACATCATTAATATGATGGCTACCTGAACGTAATAATGCCCTGAAATCTACCAGAAGATGTCTATTTACTATAGACATCATTAATATGATGGCTACCTGAACGTAATAATGCCCTGAAATCTACCAGAAGATGTCTATTTACTATAGACATCATTAATATGATGGCTACCTGAACGTAATAATGCGCTGAAAACCAAGCCCGGACGCAATTAATATGTCCTTTTACCATATCTTAATAACTCAACGTGCAAATCAAGCAAATAAAGCAAAATTCAAGGCTGGTCAACAAATCATAAAAATTACGGAGTTAAATTTACAACTTAATTATAAAGACCAAAATAATTAACTGAGAACTACAAGTCAAAATAATTGGTCAAAGTAATATGCTAATATTTAACAAATCAAAAGGCAATGGAGACCACAAATCAAAAGTAATTGGAGACGACGACAATTCAAAACACGACACCCCTTTCTCCCCAATATTTGTCATTTGTATGGACACATATATCCCCCAACATTATTCAAAACAATATATACAATCAGCAACAGAAAATACCATATTGCTAATTATTTGCAAATCAATGCGTCAATAACAACCAAATCGAAAATTAATGAATACACCCTTTTGCTCCCAAATTTTGTCACTTTTATGGACAAAATAACCCCAACTTATATGAACAACATAACTTTTATTCAAACAAGTCGTACCTGCCCCAAAATAACGGTTAATAAAACAAAGAAATTACTGTTATCCACAGCTTAAATTTCTCAATTTTTCACTAACTAGTGTGGCTATTTCATCCACCTACTAAGGGTAAATGTAACTCAGCACATTTATTTTCGCACTTATTTTCTAATCTAGTTGTTTCCCCTGGATTTGTACCAACAACTATTACAACTTCCACTTCATAAGAACTTTCTCTCAGTTCAACTCTCTCGTCCACCCGACGCAACCAACGTTCATTCTCCCGCATCACTATATTACTATTCGCTGGTTTTTCTCAATCTAACCTCGTAACTATCATTCCATGCTTCTCCACACAAGAACTTTCTCAGACAGAGTCTCCTCTTCTTTCTCTGCAATCACCACGTAATTACTTCATCCCCCTCACCAAGAACTCGTATCTTCAACCATCACCTTCCACAGTCTTCTACTCATAATAGTCTCACGATCATCTGGCTATTTTACACATACTACTCAATTCCTCATCAATCTCCATCTCCTTATCAACTTCTCCCTCTTAACCATACAGCGCTGGCAGTTACGCCACTCACATTTATCGGAACACGTTCAGAAACAGCAACCAAAACCGCATACAGCTAACGACCAGCTCCACATAGACAATCTAACACAGTATTGTCTATCTCCTTTACACACACACTAACCATCATTATTTAAATTTATCAACAGCTCCTCACAACAAACTTCACTCCGACTAGACATACTAATCACGTCCTCGCTATATTCTCTCATTCCTCTGCACCAGGCAATCTCACCTCAGCATACTTCCGCCAACGATACTGGATCTGCTTCATAAAACGACAAAAAGAAAACGTTAATTCAATATCTGACATAAGACTTTCGCAATCCAACTACTTTCTTGTTTCAATTTTTCTCAATCATTCACTCCCTTTCAAAAGCTCTGAGTCACTCACTCCATCCGGCCATTCCAGACAGAAGACATCTCAAATCCCAAATCATCCACTCTCTAATCACCACAACCAATCACAAGATATGCACGCATGACATTCTCTGTCCTATCTAATTCTCCGACATTCAACATTTTGTTTCCTCGGAAAAACAATCAAACATACTCAACGCATCATAAGCGCACTGTCAACTTCTCCTTTTAACACGCGTATATTATACTCGCTCAGACAGTGTATCTTGGTGATTCTTGCACAATTTTCCTACACACTGCTTCAACTCTGAAGTTATCAGCCGCCCTGCCATGCGATATTACTAAGAACCTGACATCGTTCTATCCATGCATTCTACCCAGACGGCGTTTCAAAATTCCACACTTCATTCTCTAATCAACCGACGAACACAGGTTTGTCTACACTTTTACGCACGGAAAGACACCCCCTACGTATCTACAGCATAACCAGACAGATCACTTCGATACTCGACTACTCACTCACTTCTCATCAACCTCCTCATCACCTCATCCTACACCATCAACGACTCAGATTCTCTCAACGCGTTCCGTCACCTACAGTCAATTCTCACTCAACTTTTCAGCTCTAATCATAGCAAATTATCTCCTATAATAATGATCTGCTTCTTCCTCTTAATACTTAAAGGGGAAAATACCAAGGGGAAGCAGAGAAGTAAACACCTGGATGGTTTGGCCGCGTGGTACGGTCGAGACAAGAACATAGAGCTGATCCTCGACTCTGGTGATCGTGTGAGATGGCGAAACATGACAGCCCACGATTATCGGCATGGCACTTGATAACGACTGTCTGTACAGCGAGGATTCTCTCAGGCACTTGATAGCGACAGTCTGTACAGCGAGGATTCTCTCAGGCACTTGATAGTTGGTAAACAGTCCGTCGCCCGTGGGAAATTTGTACGGTTCGCTGAACCAATCACGCACAGCTTTGTCAACCTTTGTTGACCTCTAGCCCCAGCCCAGTCTGCCCCAAATGAATCCTTTATATTTGTGATTAATTCGCCACATGTATAACAAACTTCAATATGTTCTCTCTCTCTCTCTCTCTCTCTCTCTCTCTCTCTCTCTCTCTCTCTCTCTCTCTCTCTCTCTCTCTCTTTCTCTCTCTCTCTCTTTCTCTTTCTTTCTCTCTCTCTCGCTCTTTCTCTCTCTCTCTCTCTCTCTCTCTCTCTCTCTCTGTGTTTATGGGTGAGGGATATGTGTGGGCAGGTGGGGAGATGTGTTTATTGGTGGGGATGTGTGTATAGGTGGGGGATGTGTAGTTGAGAGGTGGCGGATATTGGGTGCGTAAGTGGGTGTAGGTTGGCTGATGTGTGTGTGGGTGGGTTGGGAAAATTGTGAAGGTGCGGGATGTGTGTATGGTTAGTTGAGGGATGTGTGGGTTGGCGGGGGTATGTGTGTGTGGTATTGTGATGTGTGTATTGCTGGGTGGTTGCGGGTGTGTGGGTGGGTAGTGGAGAATATGTGGGTGGGTGTGTGCGTGTCGGTTATGGGATGGGTGGGGGATGTATGTGTGGGTGGGGAAATGTGTGTGAGTGGGGAAATGTGTGTGGTGGGGATCAGTGGGTGGGTGGCGGCATGTATGTTTGCCTGGGTCTGTGTGAGTGCGAGGAGGTATGTGTGGGTGGGGGATGTGTGGGTGGCTGCGGGATGTGTGGGTGGCTGCGAGATGTGAGGGTGGATGAAGGATGTGTCTCACAACATTGCAATATGCACTGTTTATGTTTACACCTTTCATTTGACAATGTTTTTTTTTTCATGTGAATGTATCATGTGTAATATGCATTGTTTATGCTTACAAAATCCATTTGACAATGTTTTCCCCCCTATGTAAATGTTACATGCACATTTGATGAATGAAAGATGAGTGATTGAAAGGGCCGAATGTAAGACGGGCCTACGTGCCCAATTTGTTACCCTTTTAAAATAAAGTTCGCTCGTTCGTTCGTTCGTTCGTTCTCTCAAGCAGACACCATTTCCACAGCTTTCGTGTTTTGCTTGGTAAAATGGGATGTTTGCTGCGAGGTTTAATGTGGGGAAATTGTGTAGATACATACAAGAGTATCATTTTCGGTAACAAAAGTGATTCAGGAATATTTTTGAAATTCTTTACACGAAACTAAGTGTGAATGAGTATACCTGGAGTGTGAAAGCGTTTCTATTAAATGTTTTGGTGTGCTTGGGAGTAAATGATTACTCAGCCATCATCGTTAACAGGTATTATGTAGGTAGATACACCATGCCAAGAATATAATGTTGTCACATGTGTATGAATGTATATGGTGTAATTGCAAATGTAAAAAAAACACTGTTTTTGTACATTGATTGATTGATTGATTGATTGATTGATTTAGGAACCGACATCACAGCATTCGAGGCATTCCCATAAGCGCTCCGTCCCCATCCTCAGCAGCCAGCGAAGAGTTCCAACACCAATAGTGCCAGTAGCAATCTGATTATATGTTCGTCTCGCCTTTCCTCTGAGCGTCGAGCCAGATCCCCCGCCCCCCCCCCCCCCCCAGTCACTCCTCGCTGACGCATTCTTGCCAGACCATGGTGATCCATTTGCTCCTCCGAGGTGTACACGTGCCCCCACAAGGCAGCAACCACGTCTGCCTTGTCATGCATCAATACTTCACCAAGTTTTGCAGAGCCAGCCAATATGTCCGGCTGTTCATTCCCCAGCTCACCGGCATGCCCCGGAGAAAAGATCCAGGCGATGCTTGCCACCCGTGACCTCCAAAGCGAAGCAAGCCCCTCTTCCCGAAGCGTTCCTATCCTCACCTTCCTCGGCATGCTTTCTGAGTCAGTTACAATCACGATGTGTGTGTGTGTATCGTATTCTCCATCCAGCGGAAAGCTGCACTGACCGCCTCTACCTCCATACTTAAACTAGATGTTGTGGTATCATATGCCAGGCTCTCCTGCGCCAAAAGTCGACCATTAGCTTTTTGTAAATGCTTTTGTACATAATAAACGATTATTTAAAAAAAAAAAAAAAAAAAATTAATAACGCCCATCCCAAATTTTGATAACATTAAGAAAGAAATGAGAAGACATAATATTAACATATTAGGTATATGTGAGACCAGAGGGCAGTATAACTTCCGAGGAATACAGCATAAACCATTCTGGTGGAGAGAAAAACAAATATAGGGGTATAAATTACAATGGATATATAAATATGAGAAGAACAATGTGGATTTGTAGAAGGCAAGGGTTCAGTAAATGCGAAATATTCTCAATGCCAATGAATTTCTTCGCCTCACGTTTTCATGCCCTGGGCTTCTTGAATGATATAACGAATTAGACGTGGCCGAGGACCAGAGTAAAAATTTTGAAAAGACAGTCATCCTCGGAGATTTCACCGCCAAAGTAGCAACGGGAAGTGAGTGGTTTGACTGGTGACTACGGCCTAGGTGAAAGGAATGAGAGAGATAACGATTAACAGGCGAAGTGAGTAGGACAAAACCTGATCTGGCACAATCAAGGCCTGCATGCACTTATTTTCGCACTGGCGAAAGGCCGCCCAAGCTTACGGGGATTATGTTGACAAATATTACAAATAGTTCTCCCCCCCCCCACCCCCAGTCTTCCTCCTTCCTCTCCCTCTCTCTCTCTCTCTCTCTCTCTCTCTCTCTCTCTCTCTCTCTCTCTCTCTCTCTCTCTCTCTCTGCTAAATGCTGGTGCAATTACGTTTGCTTAGAGAATATTTCAAATATCATAATAACATGATAGTAATGCCTTGATTGATCACTACACTTATGTTCAAGCATTCTGCTGAATTTTTTTTTTTCTCGCATATCCTATTTACAACACTGTCAACAACAGCATTTTATCGCTGTTATTGACGTCTTTGCAAGATTACGCACAGTATTTTGCATTGCTTACTGAGCTACAATCTCAGATACCCCTGTAAGTAACCAACGTGACCCGATTCCCTACTGAATCTCGCGCAGCTGTGTCCCCACACGTGGATATACAGGATTACGGAGACAATCGTTAACCTCTTCACCAGGGAGACGGCTCTGCGGAATTGCTAGATATCTAAAAGAAAAACACCGCCACAAGCAATATTGATGGTCCTTCAATATTATTCTGATGATCATATTGTTCTTCCCTTATATCATCATAAAGGTCTTTCACATAATCTGACCACGCATGTAAAATATGATCTTTTACTATTATGATTTTGCCATCTTTGGATATTAGGCAACCTGTTGATGTGTGTGTTCTTTTGTTAGTGATGTCATTAATTCTTGTGTGCATTAATTTGGTATTCTGGGTGTTGTGTTAGTTGTCAATTTCCTTGCAATTTTCCTCAAGCCATGTTTCTTTTGCCTCTTTGCATAGCTTCCTAATTTTCCTGTGAATCTCTTTGTATATTTACTTGTTATTTTTGTTATTTCTTCTTATTTCCATGAGTTTTAAGATGTCTTCCATCATCCATTTCATGCGTCCTATTATCTTTAGTTTTGGGATTATCATTGTTGTTAGTGCAGCTTCTTGACTGATTTCTTTTATATATCCAATTGGCCACTGACGTCTTAAAATAATATTTCCATATCGGACAATGCATCGAATCTGTTCTTTACATCTACGTTAAATTTATCTTTTATTATCTTTTATCTCCTCACTCTTCAGTGACTGTAGATCAATTTTGCGTTTCTATTTGTATATTTGACTTTCTTTAAGTTTATATGTAAATTGCCTAAGATTAATTTATGGTCGCAGTAGCAATCTACGCTTGGTAGGGGGACATACACATCTAATATTGTTACAAGGGAGATTACTAGAATTTGAAAAAAGAAAATGGTATACCTAGCTGGAATACCACCAACTAACATCAAAATCTTTTATTTTTCTTTGGGAAATAAAACAGTCAACACTGCAGTCATTTACTGTAACGTCAAGTAGAAAGCTATTAAAGTCTTTAAAAATATTTATTTAATCTTTATTTACTGACATTTTATGATCAACTTTTTCAATTCTACGTTTATGTTTAATTATTAAAACTGTACTTTTAATGATACGTCCATATTTTTAATTGAAATCTGTTTCCCTCCTGTGGGGAATCAACATTTTTTACTGGCCTCTTAAGGCCACCCACAACTTAAAAAAAATTTACTTACAATCCATCCATCCACCCATCCATCATGTGCCATGCCGGTAAGCGTGGGCGGTCATGTTCTGCCATCTCACTGAATCACCAGAGTCGTGGATCAGCTCTGTGTTCCTGTCTCGACCATGCCACGTGGCCAAGCCATCAAGGTATTTACTTCTCGGTCTTCCCCTTGGTCTCTTCCCTTCGATCTTGCCAGTTGTCACCAAGTTCTCCAAGTCATTTCTTCTCATAACATGTCCAAAAGATTTTGACTGTCCACGCCTAATGACTCTAATCAGTTTACAATCTTCATTTGTTTCTTGAAGGACTTGCTCATTGGTTTTTCTGTCTGTTCATGGTATTCTTTGCATTTGTCTCAGAAACCACATTTCCACAGCCATCGGCTGTTTTTCAGCTTGACTACTTATTGTCCTTGCTTCACATCCATACAAAAGTATAGGTTCTATGTAGCACTACAACACTCTTTTTCTCGTTTCAGTTGATATCTTTTTATTGGTCAATATGTTTTTCATCTTGCGAAAGGCTAACTTCGCAATGGCAATTCTTGTTCTAATCTCTTTAAGGCATCTCCCATCAGATGTTATGACTGTGCCGAGATAACTGTATGGATTCACTTGTTTAAGAATATGCCCATCTACTCGTATATCACAATGTGGTATTTCCTTCCTTCCAGTGACGACCATAATCTGTGTCTTCTTAATATTCATTTCTAACCCTAGTTGTTCACTGTGTGCAACAACCGCATCTACTAAATTTTGCAGGTCCTGTTCATTGTCTGCAATCAAGACTGTATCATCTACATATCTAATGTTATTGATGTATCGTACCCCAATGTTGATTCCTTCCATATCTTACATTAACGGCAAACAACCTTGGAAGTCTATGGGGTTTATGTTGATAAAAATGCTTAGAGGAAATGTCATATATGTTTGTAAATTGCATTCAATTTGAACAAATAGTTCTGCCTCTCTGTCTCTCTGTCTCTCTGTCTCTCTGTATCTCTCTCTCTCTCTCTCTCTCTCTCTCTCTCTCTCTTTCTCTCTCTCTCTCTCTCTCTCCCCCCCCCCCCCCCAAATTCTGGTGCAATTACGTTTGCTTAGAGAATATTTCAAATATCATAATAACATGATAGTAATGTCTTGATTGATCACTACACTTATGTTCAAGCATTCTGCTGAATTTTTTTTTTCGCATATCCTATTTACAACACTGTCAACAACAGCATTTTATCGCTGTTGTTGATGTCTTTGCAAGATTACGCACAGTATTTTGCATTGCTTACTGAGCGATAATCTCAGATACCCATGTAAGTAACCAACGCGACCCGATTCCCTACTGAATCTCGCGCAGCTGTGTCCCCACACGTGGATATACGGGATTACGGAGAAAATCGTTAACCTCTTTACCAGTGAGACCGGCTCTGCTGAATTGCTAGATATCTAAAAGAAAAACACCCCCACAAGCAAAATTGATGGTCCTTCAATATTATTCTGATGATCATATTGTTCTTCCCTTGTATCATCATAAAGGTCTTTCACATAATCTGACCACGCATGTAAAATATGATCTTTTTCTATTATGATTTTGCCATCTTTGGTTTTTAGGCAACCTGTTGATGTGTGTGTTCTTTTGTTAGTAATGTCATTAATTCTTGTGTGCATTAATTTGGTATTCTGGGTGTTGTGTTAGTTTTCAATTTCCTTGCAATTTTCCTCAAGCCATGTTTCTTTTGCCTCTTTACGTAGCTTCCTAATTTTCCTGTGAATCTCTTTGTATATTTACTTGTTATTTTTGTTATTTCTTCTTATTTCCATGAGTTTTAAGATGTCTTCCATCATCCATTTCATGCGTCCTATTATCTTTAGTTTTGGGATTATCATTGTTGTTAGTGCAGCTTCTTGACTGATTTCTTTTATATATCCAATTGGCCACTGACGTCTTAAAATAATATTTACATATCGGACAATGCATCGAATCTGTTCTTTACATCTACGTTAAATTTATCTTTTATTATCTTTTATCTCCTCACTCTTCAGTGACTGTAGATCAATTTTGCGTTTCTATTTGTATATTTGACTTTCTTTAAGTTTATATGTAAATTGCCTAAGATTAATTTATGGTCGCAGTAGCAATCTACGCTTGGTAGGGGGACATACACATCTAATATTGTTACAAGGGAGATTACTAGAATTTGAAAAAGAAAATGGTATACCTAGCTGGAATACCACCAAATAACATCAAAATCTTTTATTTTTCTTTGGGAAATAAAACAGTCAATACTGCAGTCATTTACTGTAACATAAAGTACAAAGCTATTAAAGTTTTTATACAACATTTATGTAATTTTTATATACTTACATTTTATGATCAAATTTTTCAATTCTACGTTTATATTTAATTATTAAAACTGTACTTTTAATGATATGCCTACTCTACCCGTCGAGATCTGTTTCTCCTGTGTGGGGAAACAACATTTTTTTACTGGCCTCATAAAGGCCACCCACAACTTAAAGAAAATTTACTTACCATCCATCCATCCATCTATCATGTGCCATGCCGGTAAGCGTGGGCGGTCATGTTCTGCCATCTCACTGAATCACCAGAGTCGTGGATCAGCTCTGTGTTCCTGTCTTGACCATGCCACGTGGCCAAGCCATCAAGGTATTTACTTCTCGGTCTTCCCCTTGGTCTCTTCCCTTCGATCTTGCCAGTTGTCACCAAGTTCTCCAAGTCATTTCTTCTCATAACATGTCCAAAAGATTTTGACTGTCCACGCCTAATGACTCTAATCAGTTTACAATCTTCATTTGTTTCTTGAAGGACTTGCTCATTGGTTTTTCTGTCTGTTCATGGTATTCTTTGCATTTGTCTCAGAAACCACATTTCCACAGCCATCGGCTGTTTTTCAGCTTGACTGCTTATTGTCCTTGCTTCACATCCATACAAAAGTATAGGTTCTATGTAGCACTACAACACTCTTTTTCTCGTTTCAATTGATATCTTTTTATTGGTCAGTATGTTTTTCACCTTGCGAAAGGCTAACTTCGCAATGGCAATTCTTGTTCTAATCTCTTTAAGGCATCTCCCATCAGATGTTATGACTGTGCCGAGATAACTGTATCGATTCACTTGTTTAAGAATATGCCCATCTACTCGTATATCACATTGTGGTATTTCCTTCCTTCCAGTGACGACCATAATCTGTGTCTTCTTAATATTCACTTCTAACCCTAGTTGTTCACTGTGTGCAACAACCGCATCTACTAAATTTTGCAGGTCCTGTTCATTGTCTGCAATCAAGACTGTATCATCTACATATCTAATGTTATTGATGTATCGTACCCCAATGTTGACTCCTTTCATATCTTACATTAACGGCGAACAACTTTGGAAGTCTATGGGGTTTATGTTGATAAAAATGTTTAGAGGAAATGTCATATATGTTTGTAAATTGCATTCAATTTGAACAAATAGTTCTGCCTCTCTGTCTCTCTGTCTCTCTGTCTCTCTGTCTCTCTCTCTCTCTCTCTCTCTCTCTCTCTCTCTCTCTCTCTCTCTCTCTCTCTCTCTCTCTCTCTCTCTCCCTCCCCCCCCCAAATTCTGGTGCAATTACGTTTGCTTAGAGAATATTTCAAATATCATAATAACATGATAGTAATGTCTTGATTGATCACTACACTTATGTTCAAGCATTCTGCTGAATTTTTTTTTTCGCATATCCTATTTACAACACTGTCAACAACAGCATTTTATCGCTGTTGTTGATGTCTTTGCAAGATTACGCACAGTATTTTGCATTGCTTACTGAGCGATAATCTCAGATACCCATGTAAGTAACCAACGCGACCCGATTCCCTACTGAATCTCGCGCAGCTGTGTCCCCACACGTGGATATACGGGATTACGGAGAAAATCGTTAACCTCTTTACCAGTGAGACCGGCTCTGCTGAATTGCTAGATATCTAAAAGAAAAACACCCCCACAAGCAAAATTGATGGTCCTTCAATATTATTCTGATGATCATATTGTTCTTCCCTTGTATCATCATAAAGGTCTTTCACATAATCTGACCACGCATGTAAAATATGATCTTTTTCTATTATGATTTTGCCATCTTTGGTTTTTAGGCAACCTGTTGATGTGTGTGTTCTTTTGTTAGTAATGTCATTAATTCTTGTGTGCATTAATTTGGTATTCTGGGTGTTGTGTTAGTTTTCAATTTCCTTGCAATTTTCCTCAAGCCATGTTTCTTTTGCCTCTTTACGTAGCTTCCTAATTTTCCTGTGAATCTCTTTGTATATTTACTTGTTATTTTTGTTATTTCTTCTTATTTCCATGAGTTTTAAGATGTCTTCCATCATCCATTTCATGCGTCCTATTATCTTTAGTTTTGGGATTATCATTGTTGTTAGTGCAGCTTCTTGACTGATTTCTTTTATATATCCAATTGGCCACTGACGTCTTAAAATAATATTTACATATCGGACAATGCATCGAATCTGTTCTTTACATCTACGTTAAATTTATCTTTTATTATCTTTTATCTCCTCACTCTTCAGTGACTGTAGATCAATTTTGCGTTTCTATTTGTATATTTGACTTTCTTTAAGTTTATATGTAAATTGCCTAAGATTAATTTATGGTCGCAGTAGCAATCTACGCTTGGTAGGGGGACATACACATCTAATATTGTTACAAGGGAGATTACTAGAATTTGAAAAAGAAAATGGTATACCTAGCTGGAATACCACCAAATAACATCAAAATCTTTTATTTTTCTTTGGGAAATAAAACAGTCAATACTGCAGTCATTTACTGTAACATAAAGTACAAAGCTATTAAAGTTTTTATACAACATTTATGTAATTTTTATATACTTACATTTTATGATCAAATTTTTCAATTCTACGTTTATATTTAATTATTAAAACTGTACTTTTAATGATATGCCTACTCTACCCGTCGAGATCTGTTTCCCCTCTGTGGGGAAACAACATTTTTTTACTGGCCTCATAAAGGCCACCCACAACTTAAAGAAAATTTACTTACCATCCATCCATCCATCTATCATGTGCCATGCCGGTAAGCGTGGGCGGTCATGTTCTGCCATCTCACTGAATCACCAGAGTCGTGGATCAGCTCTGTGTTCCTGTCTTGACCATGCCACGTGGCCAAGCCATCAAGGTATTTACTTCTCGGTCTTCCCCTTGGTCTCTTCCCTTCGATCTTGCCAGTTGTCACCAAGTTCTCCAAGTCATTTCTTATCATAACATGTCCACAAGATTTTGACTGTCCACGCCTAATGACTCTAATCAGTTTACAATCTTCATTTGTTTCTTGAAGGACTTGCTCATTGGTTTTTCTGTCTGTTCATGGTATTCTTTGCATTTGTCTCAGAAACCACATTTCCATCGGCTGTTTTTCAGCTTGACTGCTTATTGTCCTTGCTTCACTTCCATACAAAAGTAGAGGTTCTATGTAGCACTACAACACTCTTTTTCTCGTTTCAATTGATATCTTTTTATTGGTCAGTATGTTTTTCATCTTGCGAAAGGCTAACTTCGCAATGGCAATTCTTGTTCTAATCTCTTTAAGGCATCTCCCATCAGATGTTATGACTGTGCCGAGATAACTGTATCGATTCACTTGTTTAAGAATATGCCCATCTACTCGTATATCACATTGTGGTATTTCCTTCCTTCCAGTGACGACCATAATCTGTGTCTTCTTACTATTCAATTCTAACCCTAGTTGTTCACTGTGTGCAACAACCGCATCTACTAAATTTTGCAGGTCCTGTTCATTGTCTGCAATCAAGACTGTATCATCTACATATCTAATGTTATTGATGTATCGTACCCCAATGTTGACTCCTTCCATATCTTTCATTAACGGCGAACAACTTTGGAAGTCTATGGGGTTTATGTTGATAAAAATGTTTAGAGGAAATGTCATATGTTTGTAAATTGCATTCAATTTAAACAAATAGTTCTGTCTCTTCTGTCTCTCTGTCTCTCTGTCTCTCTGTCTCTATGTCTCTCTCTCTCTCTCTCTCTCTCTCTCTCTCTCTCTCTCTCGCTTCCCCCCCCCCCCCAAAAAAAAAAAATTCTGGTGCAATTACGTTTGCTTAGAGAATATTTCAAATATCATAATAACATGATAGTAATGCCTTGATTGATCACTACACTTATGTTCAAGCATTCTGCTGAATTTTTTTTTTCGCATATCCTATTTACAACACTGTCAACAACAGCATTTTATCGCTGTTGTTGATGTCTTTGCAAGATTACGCACAGTATTTTGCATTGCTTACTGAGCGATAATCTCAGATACCCCGGTAAGTAACCAACGCGACCCGATTCCCTACTGAATCTCGCGCAGCTGTGTCCCCACACGTGGATATACGGGATTACGGAGAAAATCGTTAACCTTTTTACCATGGAGACCGGCTCTGCGGAATTGCTAGATATCTAAAAGAAAAACACCCCCACAAGCAAAATTGATGGTCCTTCAATATTATTCTGATGATCATATTGTTCTTCCCTTGTATCATCATAAAGTTCTTTCACATAATCTGACCACGCATGTAAAATATGATCGTTTTCTATTATGATTTTGCCATCTTTGGTTTTTAGGCAACCTGTTGATGTGTGTGTTCTTTTGTTAGTGATGTCATTAATTCTTGTGTGCATTAATTTGGTATTCTGGGTGTTGTGTTAGTTTTCAATTTCCTTGCAATTTTCCTCAAGCCATGTTTCTTTTGCCTCTTTACATAGCTTCCTAATTTTCCTGTGAATCTCTTTGTATATTTACTTGTTATTTTTGTTATTTCTTCTTATTTCCATGAGTTTTAAGATGTCTTCCATCATCCATTTCATGCGTCCTATTATCTTTAGTTTTGGGATTATCATTGTTGTTAGTGCAGCTTCTTGACTAATTTCTTTTATATTTCCAATTGGCCACTGACGTCTTGAAATAATATTTCCATATCGGACAATGCATCGAATCTGTTCTTTACCTCTACGTTAAATTTATCTTTTATTATCTTTTATCTCCTCACTCTTCAGTGACTGTAGATCAGTTTTGCGTTTCTATTTGTATATTTGACTTTCTTTAAGTTTATATGTAAATTGCCTAAGATTAATTTATGGTCGCAGTAGCAATCTACGCTTGGTAGGGGGACATACACATCTAATATTGTTACAAGGGAGATTACTAGAATTTGAAAAAGAAAATGGTATACCTAGCTGGAATACCACCAAATAACATCAAAATCTTTTATTTTTCTTTGGGAAATAAAACAGTCAATACTGCAGTCATTTACTGTAACATAAAGTACAAAGCTATTAAAGTTTTTATACAACATTTATGTAATTTTTATATACTTACATTTTATGATCAAATTTTTCAATTCTACGTTTATATTTAATTATTAAAACTGTACTTTTAATGATATGCCTACTCTACCCGTCGAGATCTGTTTCTCCTGTGTGGGGAAACAACATTTTTTTACTGGCCTCATAAAGGCCACCCACAACTTAAAGAAAATTTACTTACCATCCATCCATCCATCTATCATGTGCCATGCCGGTAAGCGTGGGCGGTCATGTTCTGCCATCTTACTCGATCACCAGAGTCGTGGATCAGCTCTGTGTTCCTGTCTCGACCATGCCACGTGGACAAGCCATCCAGGTATTTACTTCTCGGTCTTCCCCTTGGTCTCTTCCATTCGATCTTGCCAGTTGTCACCAAGTTCTCCAAGTCATTTCTTCTCATAACATGTCCAAAAGATTTTGACTGTCCACGCCTAATGACTCTAATCATTTTACAATATTCATTTGTTTCTTGAAGGACTTGCTCATTGGTTTTTCTGTCTGTCCATGGTATTCTTTGCATTTGTCGCAGAAACCACATTTCCACAGCCATCGGCTGTTTTTCAGCTAGACTGCTTATTGTCCTTGCTTCACATCCATACAAAAGTAGAGGTTCTATGTAGCACTACAACACTCTTTTTCTCGTTTCAATTGATATCTTTTTATTGGTCAGTATGTTTTTCATCTTGCGAAAGGCTAACTTCGCAATGGCAATTCTTGTTCTAATCTCTTCAAGGCATCTCCCCTCAGATGTTATGACTGTGCCGAGATAACAGTATCGATTCACTTGTTTAAGAATATGCCCATCTACTCGTATATCACATTGTGGTATTTCCTTCCTCCCAGTGACGACCATATTCTGTGTCTTCTTAATATTCATTTCTAACCCTAGTTGTTCACTGTGTGCAACAACCGCATCTACTAAATTTTGCAGGTCCTGTTCATTGTCTGCAATCAAGACTGTATCATCTACATATCTAATGTTATTGATGTATCGTATCCTAATGTTGATTCCTTCCATATCTTACATTAATGGCGAACAACCTTGGAAGTCTATGGGGTTTATGTTGATAAAAACGTTTAGAGGAAATGTCATATATGTTTGTAAATTGCATTCAATTTGAACAAATAGTTCTGTCTCTCTGTCTCTCTGTCTCTATGTCTCTCTTTCTCTCTCTCTCTCTCTCTCTCTCTCTCTCTCTCTCTCTCTCTCTCTCTCTCTCTCTCTCTCTCTCTCTCTCTCTCTCTCACAAAAATTCTGGTGCAATTACGTTTGCTTAGAGAATATTTCAAATATCAGAATAACATGATAGTAATGCCTTGATTGATCACTACACTTATGTTCAAGCATTCTGCTGAATTTTTTTTTTCGCATATCCTATTTACAACACTGTCAACAACAGCATTTTATCGCTGTTGTTGATGTCTTTGCAAGATTACGCACAGTATTTTGCATTGCTTACTGAGCGATAATCTCAGATACCCCGGTAAGTAACCAACGCGACCCGATTCCCTACTGAATCTCGCGCAGCTGTGTCCCCACACGTGGATATACGGGATTACGGAGAAAATCGTTAACCTTTTTACCATGGAGACCGGCTCTGCGGAATTGCTAGATATCTAAAAGAAAAACACCCCCACAAGCAAAATTGATGGTCCTTCAATATTATTCTGATGATCATATTGTTCTTCCCTTGTATCATCATAAAGTTCTTTCACATAATCTGACCACGCATGTAAAATATGATCGTTTTCTATTATGATTTTGCCATCTTTGGTTTTTAGGCAACCTGTTGATGTGTGTGTTCTTTTGTTAGTGATGTCATTAATTCTTGTGTGCATTAATTTGGTATTCTGGGTGTTGTGTTAGTTTTCAATTTCCTTGCAATTTTCCTCAAGCCATGTTTCTTTTGCCTCTTTACATAGCTTCCTAATTTTCCTGTGAATCTCTTTGTATATTTACTTGTTATTTTTGTTATTTCTTCTTATTTCCATGAGTTTTAAGATGTCTTCCATCATCCATTTCATGCGTCCTATTATCTTTAGTTTTGGGATTATCATTGTTGTTAGTGCAGCTTCTTGACTAATTTCTTTTATATTTCCAATTGGCCACTGACGTCTTGAAATAATATTTCCATATCGGACAATGCATCGAATCTGTTCTTTACCTCTACGTTAAATTTATCTTTTATTATCTTTTATCTCCTCACTCTTCAGTGACTGTAGATCAGTTTTGCGTTTCTATTTGTATATTTGACTTTCTTTAAGTTTATATGTAAATTGCCTAAGATTAATTTATGGTCGCAGTAGCAATCTACGCTTGGTAGGGGGACATACACATCTAATATTGTTACAAGGGAGATTACTAGAATTTGAAAAAGAAAATGGTATACCTAGCTGGAATACCACCAAATAACATCAAAATCTTTTATTTTTCTTTGGGAAATAAAACAGTCAATACTGCAGTCATTTACTGTAACATAAAGTACAAAGCTATTAAAGTTTTTATACAACATTTATGTAATTTTTATATACTTACATTTTATGATCAAATTTTTCAATTCTACGTTTATATTTAATTATTAAAACTGTACTTTTAATGATATGCCTACTCTACCCGTCGAGATCTGTTTCTCCTGTGTGGGGAAACAACATTTTTTTACTGGCCTCATAAAGGCCACCCACAACTTAAAGAAAATTTACTTACCATCCATCCATCCATCTATCATGTGCCATGCCGGTAAGCGTGGGCGGTCATGTTCTGCCATCTCACTCGATCACCAGAGTCGTGGATCAGCTCTGTGTTCCTGTCTCGACCATGCCACGTGGACAAGCCATCCAGGTATTTACTTCTCGGTCTTCCCCTTGGTCTCTTCCATTCGATCTTGCCAGTTGTCACCAAGTTCTCCAAGTCATTTCTTCTCATAACATGTCCAAAAGATTTTGACTGTCCACGCCTAATGACTCTAATCATTTTACAATATTCATTTGTTTCTTGAAGGACTTGCTCATTGGTTTTTCTGTCTGTCCATGGTATTCTTTGCATTTGTCGCAGAAACCACATTTCCACAGCCATCGGCTGTTTTTCAGCTAGACTGCTTATTGTCCTTGCTTCACATCCATACAAAAGTAGAGGTTCTATGTAGCACTACAACACTCTTTTTCTCGTTTCAATTGATATCTTTTTATTGGTCAGTATGTTTTTCATCTTGCGAAAGGCTAACTTCGCAATGGCAATTCTTGTTCTAATCTCTTCAAGGCATCTCCCCTCAGATGTTATGACTGTGCCGAGATAACAGTATCGATTCACTTGTTTAAGAATATGCCCATCTACTCGTATATCACATTGTGGTATTTCCTTCCTCCCAGTGACGACCATATTCTGTGTCTTCTTAATATTCATTTCTAACCCTAGTTGTTCACTGTGTGCAACAACCGCATCTACTAAATTTTGCAGGTCCTGTTCATTGTCTGCAATCAAGACTGTATCATCTACATATCTAATGTTATTGATGTATCGTATCCTAATGTTGATTCCTTCCATATCTTACATTAATGGCGAACAACCTTGGAAGTCTATGGGGTTTATGTTGATAAAAACGTTTAGAGGAAATGTCATATATGTTTGTAAATTGCATTCAATTTGAACAAATAGTTCTGTCTCTCTGTCTCTCTGTCTCTATGTCTCTCTTTCTCTCTCTCTCTCTCTCTCTCTCTCTCTCTCTCTCTCTCTCTCTCTCTCTCTCTCTCCCAAATTCTGGTGCAATTACGTTTGCTTAGAGAATATTTCAAATATCAGAATAACATGATAGTAATGCCTTGATTGATCACTACACTTATGTTCAAGCATTCTGCTGAATTTTTTTTTTCGCATATCCTATTTACAACACTGTCAACAACAGCATTTTATCGCTGTTGTTGATGTCTTTGCAAGATTACGCACAGTATTTTGCATTGCTTACTGAGCGATAATCTCAGATACCCCGGTAAGTAACCAACGCGACCCGATTCCCTACTGAATCTCGCGCAGCTGTGTCCCCACACGTGGATATACGGGATTACGGAGAAAATCGTTAACCTTTTTACCATGGAGACCGGCTCTGCGGAATTGCTAGATATCTAAAAGAAAAACACCCCCACAAGCAAAATTGATGGTCCTTCAATATTATTCTGATGATCATATTGTTCTTCCCTTGTATCATCATAAAGTTCTTTCACATAATCTGACCACGCATGTAAAATATGATCGTTTTCTATTATGATTTTGCCATCTTTGGTTTTTAGGCAACCTGTTGATGTGTGTGTTCTTTTGTTAGTGATGTCATTAATTCTTGTGTGCATTAATTTGGTATTCTGGGTGTTGTGTTAGTTTTCAATTTCCTTGCAATTTTCCTCAAGCCATGTTTCTTTTGCCTCTTTACATAGCTTCCTAATTTTCCTGTGAATCTCTTTGTATATTTACTTGTTATTTTTGTTATTTCTTCTTATTTCCATGAGTTTTAAGATGTCTTCCATCATCCATTTCATGCGTCCTATTATCTTTAGTTTTGGGATTATCATTGTTGTTAGTGCAGCTTCTTGACTAATTTCTTTTATATTTCCAATTGGCCACTGACGTCTTGAAATAATATTTCCATATCGGACAATGCATCGAATCTGTTCTTTACCTCTACGTTAAATTTATCTTTTATTATCTTTTATCTCCTCACTCTTCAGTGACTGTAGATCAGTTTTGCGTTTCTATTTGTATATTTGACTTTCTTTAAGTTTATATGTAAATTGCCTAAGATTAATTTATGGTCGCAGTAGCAATCTACGCTTGGTAGGGGGACATACACATCTAATATTGTTACAAGGGAGATTACTAGAATTTGAAAAAGAAAATGGTATACCTAGCTGGAATACCACCAAATAACATCAAAATCTTTTATTTTTCTTTGGGAAATAAAACAGTCAATACTGCAGTCATTTACTGTAACATAAAGTACAAAGCTATTAAAGTTTTTATACAACATTTATGTAATTTTTATATACTTACATTTTATGATCAAATTTTTCAATTCTACGTTTATATTTAATTATTAAAACTGTACTTTTAATGATATGCCTACTCTACCCGTCGAGATCTGTTTCTCCTGTGTGGGGAAACAACATTTTTTTACTGGCCTCATAAAGGCCACCCACAACTTAAAGAAAATTTACTTACCATCCATCCATCCATCTATCATGTGCCATGCCGGTAAGCGTGGGCGGTCATGTTCTGCCATCTCACTCGATCACCAGAGTCGTGGATCAGCTCTGTGTTCCTGTCTCGACCATGCCACGTGGACAAGCCATCCAGGTATTTACTTCTCGGTCTTCCCCTTGGTCTCTTCCATTCGATCTTGCCAGTTGTCACCAAGTTCTCCAAGTCATTTCTTCTCATAACATGTCCAAAAGATTTTGACTGTCCACGCCTAATGACTCTAATCATTTTACAATATTCATTTGTTTCTTGAAGGACTTGCTCATTGGTTTTTCTGTCTGTCCATGGTATTCTTTGCATTTGTCGCAGAAACCACATTTCCACAGCCATCGGCTGTTTTTCAGCTAGACTGCTTATTGTCCTTGCTTCACATCCATACAAAAGTAGAGGTTCTATGTAGCACTACAACACTCTTTTTCTCGTTTCAATTGATATCTTTTTATTGGTCAGTATGTTTTTCATCTTGCGAAAGGCTAACTTCGCAATGGCAATTCTTGTTCTAATCTCTTCAAGGCATCTCCCCTCAGATGTTATGACTGTGCCGAGATAACAGTATCGATTCACTTGTTTAAGAATATGCCCATCTACTCGTATATCACATTGTGGTATTTCCTTCCTCCCAGTGACGACCATATTCTGTGTCTTCTTAATATTCATTTCTAACCCTAGTTGTTCACTGTGTGCAACAACCGCATCTACTAAATTTTGCAGGTCCTGTTCATTGTCTGCAATCAAGACTGTATCATCTACATATCTAATGTTATTGATGTATCGTATCCTAATGTTGATTCCTTCCATATCTTACATTAATGGCGAACAACCTTGGAAGTCTATGGGGTTTATGTTGATAAAAACGTTTAGAGGAAATGTCATATATGTTTGTAAATTGCATTCAATTTGAACAAATAGTTCTGTCTCTCTGTCTCTCTGTCTCTATGTCTCTCTTCTCTCTCTCTCTCTCTCTCTCTCTCTCTCTCTCTCTCTCTCTCTCTCTCTCTCTCTCTCTCTCTCCCCCAAATTCTGGTGCAATTACGTTTGCTTAGAGAATATTTCAAATATCAGAATAACATGATAGTAATGCCTTGATAGATCACTACACTTATGTTCAAGCATTCTGCTGAATTTTTTTTTTCGCATATCCTATTTACAACACTGTCAACAACAGCATTTTATCGCTGTTGTTGATGTCTTTGCAAGATTACGCACAGTAGTTTGCATTGCTTACTGAGCGATAATCTCAGATACCCCGGTAAGTAACCAACGCGACCCGATTCCCTACTGAATCTCGCGCAGCTGTGTCCCTACACGTGGATATACGGGATTACGGAGAAAATCGTTAACCTCTTTACCATGGAGACCGGCTCTGCGGAATTGCTAGATATCTAAAAGAAAAACACGCCCACAAGCAAAATTGATGGTCCTTCAATATTATTCTGATGATCATATTGTTCTTCCCTTGTATCATCATAAAGGTCTTTCACATAATCTGACCACGCATGTAAAATATGATCTTTTACTATTATTATTTTGCCATCTTTGGTTTTTAGGCAACCTGTTGATGTGTGTGTTCTTTTGTTAGTGATGTCATTAATTCTTGTTTGCATTAATTTGGTATTCTGGGTGTTGTGTTAGTTTTCAATTTCCTTGCAATTTTCCTCAAGCCATGTTTCTTTTGTCTCTTTGCATAGCTTCCTAATTTTCCTATGAATCTCTTCGTATATTTACTTGTTATTTTTGTTATTTCTTCTTATTTCCATGAGTTTTAAGATGTCTTCCATCATCCATTTCATGCGTCCTGTTATCTTTAGTTTTACGATTATCATTGTTGTTAGTGCAGCTTCTTGAGTGATTTCTTTTATATTTCCAATTGGCCACTGACGTCTTGAAATAATATTTCCATATCGGACAATGCATCAAATCTGTTCTCTACCTCTACGTTGAATTTATCTTTTATCTCCTCACTCTTCAGTGACTGTAGATCAAATTTTGCGTTTCTCTTTGTATATTTGACTTTCTTTAAGTTTATATGTAAATTGCCTAAGATTAATTTATGGTCGCAGTAGCAGTCTACATTTTGTAGGGGGACATACACATCTAATATTGTTACAAGGGAGATTACTAGAATTTGAAAAAGAAAATGGTATACCTAGTTGGAATACCACCAACTAACATCAACACCTTTTATTTTTCTTTGGGAAATAAAACAGTCACTACTGCAGTCATTTACTGTAACGTCAAGTAGAAAGCTATTAAAGTCTTTAAAAACATTTATTTAATCTTTATTTACTGACATTTTATGATCAACTTTTTAAATTCTACGTTTATGTTTAATTATTAAAACTGTACTTTTAATGATACGTCCATATTTTTAATTGAAATCTGTTTCCCTTCTGTGGGGAAAAAACATTCTTTTTACTGGCCTCTTAAGGCCACCCACAACTTAAAGAAAATTTACTTACAATCCATCCATCCATCCATCATGTGCCATGCCGGTAAGCGGGGGCGGTCATGTTCTGCCATCTCACTTGATCACCAGAGTCGTGGATCAGCTCTGTGTTCCTGTCTCGACTATGCCACGTGGCAAAGCCAACCAGGTATTTACTTCTCGGTCTTACCCTTGGTCTCTTCCCTTCGATCTTGCCAGTTGTCACCAAGTTCTCCAAGTCATTTCTTCTCATAACATGTCTAAAAGATTTTGACTGTCCACGCCTAATGAATCAGTTTACGATCTTCATTTCTTTCTTGAAGGACTTGCTCATTGGTTTTTCTGTCTCTCCATGTTATTCTTTGCATTTGTCTCAGAAACCACAGTTCCACAGCCATCAGCTGTTTTTCAGCTTGACTGCTTATAGTCTTTGCTTCACATGCATACAAAAGTATAGGTTCTATGTAGCACTACAACTCTCTTTTTCTCGTTTCAATTAATATCTTTTTATTGGTCAGTATGTTTTTCATCTTGCGAAAGGCTAACTTCGCAATGGCAATTCTTGTTCTAATCTCTTTAAGGCATCTCCCATCAGATGTTATGACTGTGCCGAGATAACAGTATCGATTCACTTGTTTAAGAATATGCCCATCTACTCGTATATCACATTGTGGTATTTCCTTCCTCCCAGTGACGACCATAATCTGTGTCTTCTTAATATTCATTTCTAACCCTAGTTCAGTGGTTCCCAAGCTTTTCAAGCAGAGGTCAATATCTACTATTTTCGGTAGTTAAGCGGACCACAACGTTATAAAATTATAAAAGTCGTGCAATATCATTCTTACCTTTCTTAACTTTCGTCAACAAAATTCTAAACCTGTAAGGCAGTCAGTGTCAGTACAACATTGCGGTCATTTTTTGGTTTAATTTAAAAAAAGTTTATTTAACAATACGTTTTAAATCAGTTTCGAAAATCACTATTTATGAATTAATTTACAATTGTAACTGTTCTTCATAACCAGTAACTTAAGTTAAGATGCAAGTTTGTCAATGTCTTGGCACACATCTGTCGTGTCCAAAGTCATAAGCGTAACTAGATTACTGTCGGTGAGTCTGGAACGTTGCTTGTCCTGTAAAATATTGTGGTCGCATCATCATATATTCCCTGATCTTCTTCGCGTCATCTTCTGTATAAGTCGGGTTAATAGAAATTTCTGCTACCTGCCTTTTCTCCTTAATTGCTTTCATTCTGTTACCTCTATTTGCTGTGCGTGTCTTTACTGCGTCAGTCTGCTCGCTATTTTCAGTACACGTCTTATATGTCTTATATCTTCCTATCTCGTCCTCTGAAGATTCACTAACTATAGTTGTTCTCCCAGCTTGTTTAATATATGCTGTAGAGGAGGAAGCAACATTCTTATAGTTGGAACTATCACCCCTGCCAATTTTCTTACTTCTAATACCACCCCTCCGGTCGGGGATACATTTAACGTCCCACTCTGACAAGTCTGATGCGTCTGTCGTGTCATCTCCTACATTTACTAATAGACTGGTCGCAGTCCTAGTCCTAGCACTTTTTCTAACCTGCCTTCTGGTATCTTTGGTCTTTGTCTGTCTATCTTCCTTAATTTTAACTGTGTCTCTCTTTTCTGATTTCGCCTGAGGTGGTTCGGTAATTTCTATCGTCTTGGTTTGACCTCCCTTTTCTATTTTCTTATTTGGCTGTACTTGGGTTGTCTTCTCTACGGTATCAATGTGTCTGTGTGTTCTTTTCTACCACTTCAATCATCTGCGTCTGTGTCTCCTGGTCTATTTTCTCCACCACAAACCTTTTCTTTTCATGTCTAACAGTCACATTCGCAACCACCTTAGGGGTATTTTATATCTTATTTATAGGTTCAACTCTGTCTCTTACACCTGAGTTTATATATTGTCTCTGTCTTCTTTCGAGCCACTCGTCCCTCAACGTCCTAGCGTTCGCACTATAGGAGGGCCAAGTTCATTGTTTCCTGGAAAGGTTTCTCTCGGGTATATTTCTGTACCTATAACACCTATACAAGTCCGACATTTCACAATTACCTCTCCTTTCACCGCCCCCTACCTTATAGACATCGGGTCTTGGTTCATCGTGACCACCTGCATACGTGGAGTCATATCGTCTTCTATCTCCATTAAGTACTGGCTGTCTCCTGTTATTCCTTCCTACTCTATTGCAATCCACATTAAATCTATAGGTCTCTTGCCCAGTCGTTCTTGTCCGTAACCCTTCTACAAAATTTTCAACCTCACTGACTGCTACTTTCAATTCTTTTAGCCACACGGTCACCCTTCTCAAATCTATGCTTAAACCTTTCATGTTCTTTGCTACGTGTCTCGATGAAGTAATAATTAATATAACTAATATCAATCAGAATCAGCACTTTCTAATCTAACTAAATCTAACTAAATCTAACTAAACTACATATGGTTACTTCACCGGTGTATAAGTTCTTTCTTCTGGTTACCAAAGCAGGGCACGACAAGTCAGCAGTCCCGACAATACAGTAACTCCAGTAACGGTCAGTCCAATAACACGGTGATAAAAAGTAGCGGCCAGATCATCTTCGACGATACAGCGAGGTTAATATAGGCAACACACTCAAGGACAACGACCAGATCACCAGGTTGATGGCAACTCCGAAACAGAGCAATGAACGATTGAGGGTGGCCTTCACAAGCAGCGGCCTAGGAACGATTTGAGGTTGGACGTTTGTAGTGAATTCCTCAGTTACAGGTACCGGCAGCCAACTGTAGTCAACTCCTTTACCTTCTGGTTCCACGAAACGATTAGGACACCCCTTGAATGCTAGGTGGTGGGCACTCGATAGCGACCGACTGTACAGTAAGGGTTCTCTCAGGTACTCGATAGCGATCGTCTGTACAGCGAGGACTTTCTCAGGCACTTGATAACGACTGTCTGTACAGCGAGGATTCTCTCAGGCACTTGATAGTTTTTAAACAGACCGTCGCCCGTGGGAAATTTGTACGGTTCGCTGAACCAATCACGCACAGCTAGCCTCTCCTAGATCTTGAAAGCTGGTAAACAAACGGTTGAAATTCTTACGGTCTTTGCAGGAGCCATATCTTTCGCAGAAGTTCAACGACAGTTTCAAAGCGTGCCTTTGGGGAATTTCTGTTAGTAAACTCACATCCGCGACAGCAACCAGTTACTGAACCTGGTCACGGCACCAAATCTCCATCTATAACAGCGCCGTGGTGGAGATGATGAATACGGTCCGTGTCGTTAATGGAAGATGAAATCATACTCAACGCGTTGGTTTGAGTTCTTCTAACGTTTATTGGTTGGCACTTAGCAAAAGAAGTATGCAATTATCCAAAACATTGTTGGCGGCAGTACATCGAACGGTGAACGTTGTATGTTCATAAAAAATATAGAGTCCGCATTTCTTTCAGATGACTTCCCAAGTACGACCGGTTCGTTGGCTCCCCTATCAGTAACTCACCATGTGACCATTCTGTCGTCACAGTCTAGCTACATGGTAGCCCTTAGCTACTTCCTACTATGGTGCTTGCCCGTGCACTGCTCTATTATTGACTATGCACATGTGACATGTCAATGTCTCATGCCCGTCTTCATACGAATTAACCCACCATATACAAGGACAAGTATAGAGATAGACAACAGTGTTTAACAGGAAAGACAGACGGCAAGCAGTTTCCTTAAGTTTCCAAAACTTAAACCCCAGGAAGTAAATGCAGTGTGATTCAGCTGGAACAAAGACGTTTGGTATTCTCAAAGTAATTAGGTCACCTGTCAACTGAGACCTACATCGGAGAAAATAGTATCACCGCGCGTGTTGCAATTTAATTAGCATACAATTGCATAGGTCAAGAGCGCACTGTTGATGTTTTCATTACAGGTAAAAACTCTGTGCCAGGCAACAAAGACCGAAAGGATAACAGGAATTGTTATCGGTGAAATTGGACGGTAATTGGATGAATGTTGGTAGAATGTGATTGTCATGTCGAGGAGATAAAGATTGTGGAAGACAAATAAAGCGGTGTAAGAGGAGATATATAAAGTACAGCGGAAACTTAACGTGCCAGTCTTGTACAATGTGATATAGAGAGCAGAATTTTTCTGAGTGTGTGTGTTGATATAATACTTCTCCTGGGAGTGAAGGTAATTAATAATTAATATGCCTCTCCTGTAAATGGATAAAGTTAACAGTAAGATGTCTTCTACAGAGAGCACTTGTTCTTTATGAAAAGGAATATATCTATCAATCTAGAGACAATCTTAGAAGATAGAGAAGATTTTCTTGACTTAGAGAAACTATTCTGATGAGTAGATAAGTCATCCTTCGGCAAGAAGAATTCTAATGAATCTTGTGAGGCGTTAGTCATGTATTTGATGAGTGATACACTTCTCATTCACTATTTCTCAGAGTCTTCAGATGCGATCTATACTTTATAACAAAACTACCATGAGACTTTTTCAGAGATAGTCATTATATTCTATGTCTGGAAAATTATGTTTTAAAGTGTATTGCATGTTCTGACTCTATATGATTTTGTGTTACAATAATTCATATGTTTTATTTGTGAATGATACTTTTCTAAAACCTAAACTGTAAGATTTTAGATGTGTAATGGGAATATGGGAAAATAAGAAATGGTTAGGCGGGTATTTTCCCGTAAGAAGGAAAGCATGGAACAGGCAGTGGGCTCATATCGTTCTACGGACAAGAGAAGGACTAGCCTGCAGAACGACTAAAGGAAGAGGACATGTAGTGCCCGTAGGTGAGGTGGACACATCCAACGGAGAAACAGAAAAGCATTAGGCACACATAATAGCCAGGCTGGACTACCCTGAGCTAAAGAAAGGATCCCTTCTCCCTTCGCTTATATTTTTACCCTAACCCAGCTCTTGGGAAAGATAGCTATATGGTTTTTGGTCCTATTTCTCAAGGGTGGTGGTTATATTGAAGACAAATACTGAGCAGAGACCTGTATGCAAATGATGGTCATTCTGGAGGAACAGCATCATTTACCTCAACTGCTTCTCCTATGCCACAACCCTGCAGCCCAGGAATGAACAGCTAAGTACCTGTCAGTACAGTCTGTGTTGTCCGTGATTTTTAGAACCGAGATACCCCCTGTAACATCATCCCACGTAGAACCTACCCGAGAGTACTTCTTTAAACGCAAGATTTCAAGAACATCACCTTGGTATAGTTCAGGATGCCTCAGGAACATTTAGCGTAACCTAAAGGGGACATTTTGAACAATATATATAGATACTATGCAGTGAACTGTGACATACATTTGGTTTAGTGCCATTAATGCATCAAACACGGTGTACCAGAACATTAGGTAGAGTGGGAACTTTAATTCCTTAATTGTGCTGATGATTTGTGTACTATCTCATTCATGGTATTGTTCTAATGTGTGTATCTGACATCATATAACACGCTAACACGCACACAACACAAGAACACACCACTATATTATGGCATTATAGTGTTTTAATGATTCACTTGGTGTTTGGTGTTTTACTTGGCGTTGTGTAATATTAATTAGAATACATTAGTTACTACAGAAGAGTGGAGCCAAGTGTGGCCGGAAAACTACAAGTATTTCAGATTTACCAGGGAAAATTCCCCTTATCGGAGTACTGTGAACTTCCGGGGCTCCACTGGCCCTCTGTGAAGCAACTTCTAATATTGATCACTATCCTCCCCTAGGGGTTCTTAACGAGCCATTTTCAAGTTTCTCTAACAATTGGCTATTAGAATTTTGGGATCCCATCCTCATTTCTTTTTAACTTACCACAGCACACTTCACTGCCTCTTCCTCCTATAACTAACTCTGTTATAATCGTTTACTTCTGTATCTTATCTATATCATTTATACACACACACACACACACACACACACACACACACACACACACACACACACACACACACACACACACACACACACCTTCGTACAAAAACAATGTACTTACCAATACAATAATTGTCTTTTGCACACACTACTATGATGGCGCTCATTTCATAGCTGTAATTTCATAACTGTCATTTCGTAACTGTCAGTTCATAACGGCCATTTCATAACTGTAACTTCATAACTGTCTTTTCATAACTGTCATTGCATACATTACCAAATTCTGCATGCCCTTTGCATGACGTTGCGATGGAACCCAACCTCAGGTTGAGACACCAGGCAATTTTACGCGTAGTAGTTTGCCGTGGCTTTCTTAACGAGAAAGCCAGCGTGTAAGACCAAATGGCCGGTGAAGGGAACTATCCCCTACCTAGCCGTCAGTACACCGGAAAATTAATTCGCAGTAAACCCTGTGACCAGGTTTACTTCTCTTATTCATACACAGCTGTGTGATAACGGTCACCACCATACCTGTTGCTTGGTGTTGCCAGTTACATGCACACCTGTGATTACGCACACACTCTCCGGCCCGTTAGTTGTCATTTACATGCACACTTGTGATTATGCTCACACTCTCCAGTACGTTAACTGTCATTTACACGCATACCTGTGATTACGCACACACACACTCTCTCTCCAGTATGTTAACTGTCATTTACAGGCATACCTGTATGAGAGTGTTGATCAGGAACAGTCTCTTCTGGAAGAAGCCGAACTGCCCACTCTGACACGCGATGGTATCAAAAGATTGAGCGCTCTCGTCATTTTCCATCACTTGAGGTCGGTTTCTGTCAACATCGTATCATCTGTGGATCACAAGTTACAGTTAAATTTAGTGGCATATTCTTTACAGAAAGTGGCAGTCAACCCCTACCGTATTTTGACTGTTTGTGATCTCTTGGTAAGTTTACGTTCAGTAGTTTGTTATTACTTTCTGAACGACCAGCACCCATACCTGTCTATGGGAACCAACGCAAGGCGATGTGTTTCTAAATGGCCGGCAGCTGTGTTTCGAACGCGGTATGGAGGATTAAGGGTTTAATTTGTAACTCCTTCGCATCAGCACTGGCTGTGGATCACAAATGCAGGTAAATTAACAGCTTGATGAGGTTTATCTGATTCAGTGTGTCAAATAAAAATTAGGTTTGGATCACACATGGTGCACAATGAAATGAACAAATATTATAATGTAAATATCCGTTCACTGAGCTTTGAATTTTCGGATACCAAGACACAAGCCGGTTCTGTGGCGAAGAGGTTTCAAATGCGATTCGTAATCTGCCATCATTCGGGTCTAGCCATAACGCTTTGCTTTGTGAACAGCCGATGCTCATATCAGCACAAAGTAATCTGCCATCATTCGGGTCTAACCATTACGCGTTTGCGTCGTGAACGGCCAATGCTTATTACCCCCACAAAGTGATCTTCGAATCGATATTTCGAATCCTGTATGTCGGGATTGTGAAATTGCGCTCACTACCCCTACGCCACAGAAGCCGACCTGTCAGTAAGATGTAGGCCATACATTCCCATGCCGTGGCAATATTCCGAAAGATATAAATTGACATATTTTCACATATACTAGGTCGGGGTTGTAAAAGATGAAGTGACAGGCGTCCTTCTTCGTCGCCTGTTCATCAAATACAATTCCTAGGACCTATTTTTACAGGCGGAGTCGATCCCCCAACCATATGGGGACATAAAGAAATCTTTCTTCAACTGGGTCAGAGACTTTGTCAAGAATCTATTGAGGCAGTGCTTCTTTGTTTTAAGAATTGAAATTATAGGAATTCGGGCAAACTCATAGATGCTCCAACTCTCTCATGTAGTCTGGTAATGTGCAAATGCGGATCGTTCCAGCAACATACTGGTTGTAGACACGTCGGATTCGCCCTCTTATGAACCCCTTCTTGCTGGAACCACAGTTGCATCAAAACTGAGTGTCAAAATCTCCGAGTCTTCATCGCCCGCGCCTGGCAGTAACGACCAGGTACGACTGTGAACTCGACTCGCGTTACTGCGCAGTGCTGGCCAGAGGTCAGCGTGGGTCACGGAAGCCACGAGACCGGACAGCCGGGCCAACGAGGAATCACGGCTAGTAGCTCAGACGAGCCTAGGACTTCAGACTGGACGGACATGAAAGTGTACTGCGGTGTATGAGTCGATGCTTGATGGACGAAAGCCTGCATGCTTTGTTGAGTTAGAATACAGGGTGCGTGAGTGTATATTCTATTGCATTTATGTATTGATGTATGTACATTGAATGTTTCGAGCAATGGCATTATCGCGGACTTTGCGCGATGCCTGATATGTTTGCTGTGTGAGAAGTGCGATTAAAAGTGATTAAGTTATATCGCCGTGTGTTGCTACACTCAGTTAGTGTGAGTGATTGTTTTCACGCCTGTTAGTTTTATACGAGCCAATGGTCTTCTAAACAAGACCCTGACAGGCGCTGAACGTGGGGGCATCGTCCGGTTTTGGACATTAAAGTATTAGACGATTGAACGTGTGTGAACGTGGTGGCATCGTACTTGTTTTGAACCAAATGTAAAGAGATATGGATGAAAGGCACTGAACTTGTGAATTTGAACGTGCGTGCATCGTCGGGTTTGTGAACCAGAGTGTAGAAAGATAGTGTGTTTATGTTAAGCGATGAACGTGGTAGATTTGTGATTGTATCATCCGATTGTGAATTGAACGTGTGACTTGTATGATAAAGAAGTATGGCTTTGAAAAGTTCTATGAAGTGAGCGAAAGCATCGGCAAGAAGTTATAGTTGAAGTTGAGATCCAAACTGACGACAAAGACGACTGTACAAACATACTTGACAGCATACACACCTATTACACTTAGTGGACAATACATACAACACAAAAACAGACACATACTAATATTTTCTCTCTCCAAAAGTAAACAGATTGTTCATCTGAAGTTGAAAGATAGCAAGGTAATTTTTCCGGGTAGAAGATCAACCATCCATTCTCTGGGGCAGTTACTTCCAGAATTCAAAATTCCAGTATCACTTAAGTATTTTTTCCTATATACGTTTGTACGGGATCAGGCCTTAGCTGTACCATTCCTTTTGTCATTGTATGTAATACATGTACTATATTTACTAAGATCTAAATCTATTTTGCAAATATATATATATCAGTGCAATAATGTTGTACAATAAGCATGTCTTCGTTAAACGATTTCATTGAATCTGGGCGTAAATTAAATTTAACTGGTGATGAGTTAATAAAGTGGAGTGAGTCAAAGTATGCAGAGCATATGTAAAGAGAGGACAGAGCTGCTGAAAGAGAAATGAAAAAGGCAGAGTTAGATGCCAAGAACAAACAGGCAAAGTTAGATGCCAAGAACAAACAGGCAGAGTTAGATGCCAAGAACAAACAGACAGACGTAGATGCCAAGAACAAACAGGCAGACTTAGATCCCAAGAACAAACAGGCAGAGTTAGATGCCAAGAACTAACAGGCAGAGTTAGACGCTGAGCTAAGAAAGGCTGAAATCATTGCACAGAGCCAACGTGAAGAACGCGAAATACAGTTAAAAATTAAACAACTGGAAATCGAAACATCAACCGAGAGAGAGGCTAGGAAGCCAGAAACAAAGGAGAAAGAGAACCAATTCAAAAAGTACCAAGGGATAGTAAAGAATTTTGCTACTGGGGACTGCATCTCAGCATTCACCCAGAACTTTGAAACGATAATGGAGCATCATCAGATCCCAATTGCAGATTGGAACATCATCTATATGAGGAGCTTGTTTGTGGAACCACTGAAAGTGATAGAGACTATCCACAAAGAATTAAGGAAAGACTACCACTATATGAAAGCCAAAATTATGGCACATTTCCTTTTAGACGAAGCAGGGTACAGAGAACAGTTTGCTAAATTAGCACCAAAGTCAACACAAACGTTCTCTGACTACACTTCAGTAGTACAGGATATATTTAGCAAGTGGTTGTCAGCAGCCAAAATTAATAAAGATTTTGAGAAATTAAAAGATCTCATAGGAAGGGATAAAATTATCTCTTCTTTACCATCACCATTTTCAAAATATTTGCAAGAGTGCGAGTGTGAGAATTTACAGCAGATAGAAAAACGCGGTTCTGCCTATTTTACAGCAAATAAAGGTTGTTTTGCAAATGTACTTAAAGACACTTAATTCGTAGCAGCTGCTACATACGAAAGATCAAAGTCAGGTACTTACAACAGACAAAAACCTTTCATGCAAACTGTAGGCACCAGTTATCGCTGTAAATATTGTAACTATCAACATAATGAAAGTGAGATGTGTGACACACACCCTTGGTACCTTACATACCTTCAGAATTGTATAGATAAGCAAGACAGGGAGAGAAAGAACTACAAACGTTTAACCAAATGCTTCCTTTGCAAAGCATATGGCCACTGGCGTCATGCGTGTAAAGGAAAGCAGATGACGAGAAAGGCCAACGCAGCAATGTTTGATAGCTCTTCCTCAGATGAAGAACAAGTAGAGAGTCAACAACCAGCTAACTCAGCTGAAACTATCGATGTGTTCCATCTGGGAAAATGTACAACGTGTAACAGCTTCCATGAGGACGGCGTTTTAACATGCGGCCACTCCATACCGATAGCAATTGAAGAAGCTAATCTGGTAGTAGATTCCAAAGGCAAGCTTAATATACATCAATGCTATGTTAATGGCAAAGTAGCCAGCGTTTTACGTGATAGCGGAAGCACCCTCATTGGTTTGAAGAAAGACTTTATCTTACCTGAAGATTATACAGGAAAACATGTGACATGCAGAACTTTCTCAGGGAATATCGAGAAATACCCTCTTGCATGGGCATATATTCAAACTCCATTCTTAACAGGCAAGGTTAAATGCGCAGCATTATGTAAGCCATGTTGTGACGTTATTATTGGTAACCTGCCCGAAGTGAATGATATGCCACATTATTTTGTAACATCTTGTTGTAAAAGTATTTTATCAAATGCAGTAACTAGATCAGCTGCAGAATTGCAGTCACAAACTGACCAAACTGAGACTTTGGAAATATTAAGTCCTTGTATTGCACCTCTTAAAAACATGAGAGAAGATTTTGTGAAGGCACAAAAGGCCGATGTCACATTACAAAAATATTTTTAACTTGTGGGCCAAAAGCCAAAAGAACAAAGAATGCTAGCTGGCACTTTGATCTGAAAGGTGGTATCCTAACAAGGTACTACACGAAAGATGCCAATACAATTGCACAAACGGTGTTACCAGCTGAACACCGCCCGAAAGCATTGCAACTACCACATGACATACCGTTTGCAGGACATATGGCCTATGCTAAAACCAGAGCAAAAATACTAACACAGTTCTACTGGCCCAAATTCTGCAGTGACGTAAAGAAATACTGCAGATCGTGTGACATCTGCCAGAAGCTTGTAAAAAAGGGAAAACACCCTCAAGCAGAACTTCACACAACTGATCTTGCAAATAGACCATTTGAGAAAATCTCACTGGATATTGTGAGTCCTTTAAACCATATTACATCAAGAGGGAATAAATATATTCTTACTGCCATTGACCTATGTACACGTTGGCCGGAAGCGATTCCGCTTAGAAATATTACCTCTAAGGATATAATAGAGGTCATTTTCCATATTTTTGCAAGGATAGGCTTTCCTGATACAATCCTATCCGATAGAGGAACCTAATTTATTTCTGCGTCGACTCAAGCCTTTAACAAAATGCTAGGCATCAAACAGACTTTCAACAGTCCCTATCACCCTCATTCAACGGGAATCATAGAGAAATTAAATGGCGACTTGAAACATATGTTGGCGAAAGTCATCCAAGAATGCCCAAATGACAGGGACACCTTTTTACCTGCCATACTTTTCGCATATCGAGAAGTACCTCACTCGGGCACTGGATATTCAAATTTTGAATTAGTTTATGGTGCAAAACCACGCGGCCCATGATCTATTTATCATACTTTGTTAACTGAAGTAGAGAATGAACATGAAACTATGTCACCGTATGAACATGTAATAACATTGCGTGACAGGATTATGAAAGCATGTATTTTAGCTAAAGAATCATTTAGACAATCTGGTACCATCTACAGGGAGTACGCCAACAGAGGAAATAAGACAATAACACTGACACCAGGACAGGACGTATTACTTCTATTACCTAGTGACAGACATCTCTTAACAGACTTTTGGCAGGGACCGTTCAAGATAGTAAGACAGATTTCGACTGTAGACTATGAAGTGACAATAAACAACAAAAACAAAATATGCCACATTAACATGTTAAAGCCTTACTACAGTAGACAGGAAGACAACGAGGACACAGCTGTAAGCACGACAGTAGTGGACCACACAGACTCAGACGACACAGACGAAATTCCAGTCCCATCACTTGACACGACAGAAACACTGCAAGACGTCAAACTATGCCCGAACCTTTCTCAGACTGAACCCGACGATTGCAGAAAACTGTTACAAGAGTACAGGACTATCTTCTCCAACCATCCAGGACAAACAGACTTAGTGCAGCATCAAATAATACTGACGACTGACGTACCAATAAAATGCAGACCGTACTCAATACCCATACACTACAAGGACAAACTACATCAGGAAATTTTAGATCTGGATGCAAATAAAATTATCAGAAGATCACAATCACATTATTCTTCACCCATTGTGATTGTCAAGAAAAAGGACAACTCTATACGCCCATGCGTAGACTACAGAAAACTCAACGCAATCACACAGTTAGATTTAGAACCCATGGCTAACTGTGAGGACATACTGACAGAAATTACAGATGGTAAATATTTTACAAAACTTGACATTACAAAAGGGTACTGGCAAATACCCATGACTGAAGATTCAATACATCTGACAGCATTTCCAGCACCTTGGGGACTATACGAATGGTGTAAACTACCATTTGGGCTAGTCAATGCCCCAGCGACATTTGTAAGGATTAAACGACTTTTACTGCAGACATACCGAACATACTTTCCTACATGGACGATATCTGCATACACACTAGGACAATGACCGAACATCTGGCGACACTCCTACACACATTTGATCGCATTCAACAACATGGCCTAACAGTGAAACCACCAAAGGTAGAGATTGCCTACCACCAAATTACTTTTTTGGGATATAAGATTTCTGATGGATTTGTCACTACTGATGACAACATTGTTTCGAAAATTCTTAAATTGTCACTCCCAACGACAAAAAAGAAGAAGTTAGAAGCATGTTAGGTTTACTCAACTACTATAGACGATTCATACCTAACTTTGCTAGTCTAACAGAAATTTTCACAAACTAACCAAAACCAACCAAACAAAATTGTAAACAGGGAAGACCGACATTTACAAAAGTATTGGCATATTTTTCCTGTAATTCCATCCTTAAAATGCCAAATTTGGATACTCCTTTCAGATTGAGGGTTGACGCCAGTTCCATAGCTATCGGGGCAGTTTTGTTACAGTCCTATGAGGACATCCTCCATCCTGTTTGTTACGTAAGTCGTAAATTGTCAGCAAGAGAACGGAGGTGGTCGACGCCCGAAGTTGAAGGATTGGCTTTAATTTATTCCATTAAGAAATTATCTTCATATTTGTTGGGAAAACATTTTATTGTAGAATCGGACAATAATCCATTAAGAGTTATCACTACAGGTACACCGACAAATCATAGGATCGCAAGATGGTCTTTGTTACTCCAAAATTACAGCTTTGAGGTTAAACATATCAGCGGAACTCATAACACGATTGCAGACTTACTTTCCAGAAGTCCTATCGAGATGTCCGACGACAGGCCGACCACGCCTGAGCGCAAAGGCTGAGGCAGTGAACGAAGCCTATTATCTATAGCGCTCAGCTATCTATCACAATCCGGCGAAATATTGTTGAATTTATCCAGATAACGCTGTGAGAAGTGACATTATTGTGATAAGGACAAAGTCCTCAAGTTTATTCTACTTATATTTTTAATCAGTGAATATGTGGTATAGATGAACGATTAGAATGAGGACAGACAGTATTTTAAACGTAATAGTGCTTCAAGAAAAGTACTACTTCTGTGTACAGACTTACCTTACACCATCTGTGGGTAATATCCGAAGAACCTGCGCTTATGAATACTTGCGATATAAGCACAGAAACTTGTTCCAATATTTTAACATTTACATTACAACTGTGATTAAACAGACAACAGTTACGAAGTCTACATCCAGAACAGTTGAATCCGTACTCCTTTAGGAACAGTTTAATCCGAACATATGAAAGAACATTGTGTTATTCCAAATTTAATCCTTATTTTCGTAAGAACAGTGATCCGAACATGTGAAACGACAGTGTGTTAATCCAACGTGCAAACTCACAGACAAACAGAAACAGCAGACAATAGCATTAGTGACAGAATAAAAAGACATTTTTTCTGACATTCCAGGTAGGACTGACAGAATCGAACACTCCATTCTTCTATCCGACTACACTCCTATCAAATGCCGACCTTATTCCATCCCTCTAAATTACCGACAGAAATTAGACAAGGAAATTCTTGATCTTGAAAGGACTGGAATAATTCAGAAATCTCTGTCGGAATACTCTTTTCCTATTGTCTTAGTTAAAAAGAAGGCATCTACCATCTGTCTCTGCGTAGATTATCGGAAATTAAATAAAGTAACCAAGGTTGACGCAGAGCCGATTCCTTCGTGCGAAGATCTCATCTTAAATATGTCTACATCTGTGATCTTCCCTAAACTTGACCTAACTAAAAGATACTGGCAGGTCCCGATGAGCAAAAGTTCTATGCATTTAACTGCTTTCTCTACACCTCAAGGTCTGTATGAATGGCGATTTCTTTCTTTTGGCCTTCGGAATGCGCCCGCCACATTTGTTCGCCTTACTAGGGATCTTTTGCATGGAGTTACGAATACTGAAACGTACATTGACGATATATGTATCCGCACAGAAGACTGGACCACACATCTACAGAAACTGAGACATGTCTTTGACAGAATAAAACTATTCGGTCTCACAGTGAAACCGACCAAAGTAGAGTTGGGATTGGAAGAAATTGACTTCCTTGGCCATACAATCAGAAAAGGCCAACTTAAAACAGACAATAAAATCGTAACAAAAATTCTACACCTCACCATGATAACTACTAAAAAGCAGGTGAGAAGTTTACTTGAATTAGTAAACTATTATAACAAATTATTCCAAATTTAGCTGAGATTACCAACGTTTTTTCGAATTTGTTGAAAGCCTCTGTAAAGATAAATGTGAAAGATGCTGAATTAATTAACGCTTTATCAAAACTGAAACAAATTTTTAGCAATGTACCAATATTGCGCTTGTCTAACCCGTCCCTTACCTATTTTCTTAGGACAGACGCGAGTACTTTAGCCATTGGGGGCGTACTAGGTCAACTTTATGATGGGATCTTTCATCCAATCATCTATGTTAGCCACAAAATTACACCTACAGAATCAAAGTACGGAGTCTCTGAATTGGAGGGGTTGAGCATCATCTACTGTGTCCGGAAACTTCACAGGTTCTTGGCAGGTACGCATTTTGTCATCCAGACTGACAACTCCCCTCTCACTGTCTTGGAGACAGGAGTCCACACCAATAACCGCATTTACAGGTGGTCTCTTATGCTCCAGAACTACTCGTTCACCATCCAACACATCAAGGGTAGAACTAACATTCTTGCGGACACTTTGAGCCGACCCTCTGACGTCGAGATACCTCATGTAACGCAGAGGAATGATACATTACATAGTCAGTAACACTATAATTACACCTTGTCCAAACTGGTGTGTTACAGACACTATAGCGCTCTTATATTTGTGTCACCAGTAAGATAACTGTGTATAGAACTATGTACATAACTTTAGATAGAACGGTGGATATAACTGTGGATAGAACTGTGTACATAACTTTAGAGAGAACGGTGGATAGATCTGCGGAGAGAACTGTATATAGAACTGTGTCAATAGAAAGTGCAACACCGTCATCCACTATATTCGACACAACATTGAGTCTACAGATAGACAATACCCAGGAACAGCGCGTAAGAATATCAAACTTGTGATTTAACAGTTTAGAAATAAATAGATATTCTACTCCAAGAACGCAACTTCACCATCACGCCTGGAAGGAGTTAGTGTAATTAGTACATTAGGTAGAAAGATATTGTGATATGTATTATAGTATATTTTTATTTGCAGTTGCATGTAAATTGAGATCTGTGTTAGTTTAACATAATTCTTTAAAACATCACCATCTTCTTATCTTTAGACATAGAACATGGCGGGATTATTATGAAAGTAGCACCATTTACAGTCTAAATGCCATTTACAGTCATTTAGAACCTAAGATATTTAAAACTACGAATTTAGGTCCATCAATCTCATAAACACATTATTAATTTTTCATACATTTTAGAACAATTTAGTTCAATTAAATCATCACATAAATGTAGACCATCATTTAGAATTAACATCATAAGGCAATTAACACATTTCACCCCATTTCATTTATTTATGTAGATTAGTTCCCTTAACTTAGCTCATTCAGTTAGTTAGTTTAGCTCAGCTCACCAAATTAGAATACAATAGTTAGCGTAGATTACTAGACCTAGGAATGTTTACTAACAATCCTTACAAACATGTAATTATTTTGTACATAATATGACTAGTGCCAAGACATAGTACAGACATACGACTCTATAACTATAAACCGAGCCAAAAATTTAATGTAAATATTCTTGCATGTATTTTTTTGTGTGCAATATTTTAATGACATTTTGTTTTAAACTAATGTGATTGAATGTGAGAGAAAAAGAAAAGAGAGAAAGAAAGTGAGTGAAAGAATTAAAAGCAGAGGACCTAAACATGAGTGCGACATTTTTCCGCGAGTTTTTGTAATTCGTCTTCGTTCCATTCATGTAACACATGTTTTGTGCAGTTTTTATGTGTGTTGTAGCCACTGTAGGGTAGGAAATATGATTTAAGCATGCTAAACCGGCGTACCAGTCATGAATGAGGCATACGCACGCATTCGTGACTGAAATAAACCGCTTTATAGCGCTTGAAACACCACATTCAAATAAATTATAGACATATACACTTGTTTGTAATTTACACACACTTTTATTATAAATAAACACACAAACAATCAGAAATACTTTCAGTTAAACTTGCATCAGCATTAACTAGAAAGGGACTTAACTCTGAACAGGGGAAATCACAGACTCACGAAACTCGGATATAACATTGAAAGATGTTGTTCACAAACGGAAGTTAGATAGGTGAAAAACTAGCACACACATCATGTAAATGGGTTGGATTTACATTATATTGGGGGACATGAATATTATTCATGGAATGCACCCGTAACAGGGACATTTTGTCGGGTTGTTAATTATTTAACAATGGAGAAGTAGGTCTTAAAAGACAATCGGCTTCGGTTCGAACAACTCCCAGAAATATAATGAAGGATGAGCATTAGCTCTGGCCAACATTACAATGTGCTGTGTTAATGAATAACCAGTGGACGCATACAACAGTGTGACATCAGACAGTAGTGATCAGTCATCGTACCCAGAACATAGTTAGCAATCTCAACCAGCTCTTGACAAAATTAGACAGCCTAATTTTTAAGATAACCCAATTGTGTCACACCCATAACCTAAAAGTTCGTGACACAACACAGACGGGAGGAGAGCATGTCAAGATCTTGGATGAGATAACAGAATTAATAGAAGGATATCAGTTAGGGATAAGACCAAGATAGGATAAATATAACATCCTTGAACAGGGATTGGAGATTCAAGGGACAGAAGAGAGGATAGCACTAGTATGGAGTTATCCAACAGGACACACAGGTGTCAACAGAAGGGTATGATAGGACACGACAGGGATTTGCTCCCAGGTTAGTTAAACACGGGAAGTACCCGTAAACTGCCTTAACTCGAATGTAGTAACTAGTAACAGGTTGCTGAACAGCATGCCGAGTAACAACGCACGCAAGAGTGCTGACGCACGAGGGTTCACAAGTCCGCAGCTGACCAGCGCTGCTAAGATTAGCCAGACGGGGACATGACAGCTTGGAAGACAGATCGTTATATTTCGCCTTGGCCATTGTGTAGTTGTTAGGGCACTGTAGGATCATGACTTAACTTAGGACAGTTAGAGAATTGTGCTTAGGAATATTGTTGCTGTATTGAGTGTAATACTTTGTTAATGATTGTGAATCAATAGTGTCATTACGCAATAAAATGAAGTATTCCCTTTGTACACCTACGAGTTAGTATTCGTGCGTTACAAACGAAGAATCCCTGTATGCCTGTCTGAACGAGGTTGTTGACAAGTGATCCGAACATGTGAAACGACAGTGTGTTAATCCAACGTGCCAACACATGAACTGCGTACTTCTGTTTCCTTTTTGAACGGTGTAATATATTTAGGAAAAGTAGCAGACTATGTAAACAATATTCACAAGTGAATGACGCTTGAAAGAACCTTGTGACACGAAATTTACATGTATTTATTTGAATGGAAAGATTTTATATTTGTAATCTAAGAATCATTGATTGATTAATTTATTCTCGATAGTGCCATCCTTGTCACTATTGAAATTAAATATCAAACCATGACGCTTAGAAGACAACTTACAAATGTACTTTATTTTTTTTAAATAAAGTAGAAATTACCTCCCTTTGTGTTTCATCATTACATTTAAAGGGAAACTATTGAAAATATTGTTAAAATGTAACCATTTATGTATTATTTTGTCCAGGATAACAAGAACAACCACAGGTCACAATGTGACAATCAACTATGCGTGGAATATAAATACTGAAGTTGAGGACCAGGATTGGACAATCCTACCATATCGGCGGGGGTCTAATCCTGAAGACATCTTATAAGGTGCCACGAAGTGATGTTGTCGAGGCTACCGATGCGTCTAGGGTTTGACATAATATGAATAATAATATGAATACCTTCGAGTTCTCCCTGCTTAACTGAAGACCAAAGACAGCCACTGGAACAAAACTCCACAACGACTTTCCTCTCGCAAATTGACTTTAATATGTCGACTCAATTACTCAATTACTCCACAAGGAACATACACACTGCTGAACACAAAGAGCGGCATAACGGACTGTTAGCCATGCTCTAGAAGACATGCTGCGTCCGAGCTAGCCGGCAGCCCAAGTCTAACTCCCTAGTGACGTTTTTCGCGACGCTTCCCTAGTTTCCCTGCACACTCTATAACTGTACCATTCGGGGCATCTTTTAGGGAAGCTCCCTTCAGCCTTTCTCAGTCTGCTGTGTGTCAGTGACTGATATGTGGCATTATGCCCCTCGCCTTACAAATTAAATGATATTATCATTTAATTCATATACACATATACATTTATTACCCATGACAAATAGCATCACTGACAATCTAAGTTGAATCAATTGCTGAACATGACATTATGGTTCCCGTTAATAACCCTTAAAAAAAAAAAATTTACTGACGGGCATGCCCTCCTGCTCACACCCACGGTGAGCGTCATGTGGCCGGCCTATGGGAGGGCCGGACCAACTAATGATACCATTAGTCCCTAACTTGTCCTCACTCTAGGTCAAAACCCGGAGTTGTGGACGAGAGTATCAATCGGTATCATGCCGTCTGTATCAGTTGCTGATCCTCGTTGTCGCTGGTTATGTATATATCTTGCGTTATCATTTAATGGCTGTAGGTGAGGTAGAGGCTGTCGCTGATCACATTCTACCTTAAGGGATATTTCTAATATTATTAAGTGCCGTACCAATAATACAACAATATAATTCATTAAACTAGCAATGTTATAATATCACCAGCTCTCTTTGTGTAAATAATGATCAATTAACCAATCATATTTCCGTAAATATTCTTTTCTTCTCCTACAAGGATAAACTAATACTCTTCATACTCTAACATGATAAATCTTCCTCTTCAATCGACTGCTGTAATGTGGTATCATTGCCCAATGCTCACACCTGTATGTAGAGAAGCTAACTCATCATGCTTTAACCTACCCATCGGTGCTTGTAAGATGCTGACACAACCATATAAGTTAGTATCCATAAATCATCTTTAACTTTCTGACGATCATATGTCGGTATGATATCGACTGCCTTCGCCATAGCTCAAAGAGAGTTTCCCCAAACCTCTTAGATTAATGACGCAGGTTAGTCCATAGTACACCTCGATATTCGCATATCCTGGTACAATTCTAGTGTACTGTTACATCCGCTCAGGGAAGTTGCTTCTATCCCAGTACACCTCACTGCACCCTCACACCACGTGTGTTTTCCTCTGCACCTTTATTATAACAACAATTGACAAACCTTTAAGTATGATCAAGCAGTAAATGAAAACTAATTTGTAAAACCACATGCATAGTCTAAAACAATATGTACGGATCTATATACTAAAATTTAGCATACATACAACAGATTAAATGACGATCACCAACGAAGAAAACAAATTAACACCATTCACCTAGTTTACTATCATTGAACTCATGAACACCCTTAATCACGTGCTGGATTCACGTGAGAACAACATGACATTCTTTTATTTATGACGATGTAAATTAAATTAAATTATCCTGTAACTTTCAGGTGTACGTCTTTAAATGTCATTCATATTTTAGTATCTAGATTTCATTCTAATAACACAGTTCTTCGACCATATCCCTGTATGTTTTCATTCAATTTAACAACGTCGTGTATTTCTAATTTGTCATTGTTAAATGAATTGTTATCCATCGTTGACACAGAAGTTTGTCCTCTAGTATTCGATATTCCAATACCGACAACTGATGTAATGACTGGGTAATTCCTCAGAGATAAATAGACAAGATTAGGAGGTTGGCTGTAAATCTTAATGTAAAAAGGGCAAGCGTCCATATTGGTATCAATGACACCATGAACAACCAGCAAATCACAACATCTCAACTGCTGGCGCTCTTGAACGGATTACGTCACACTTGTCCTAACTCGTCCATTTTCTTCTCCTCCATCATATCACCGAGTTATGGATTCCAGCGTCGTCTAGCTGACATAAATAACAACATATTGCAGAAGTTTTGTTCTCACAACAACATACAGTTCATCAACAACACACCGGTGTTTACTTCACAGTCAGGAGCACCTAAAAAGCGACTTTACAAAGATCAAGTACATTTGTCTACATTGGGCACCAGCTTGCTCGCCAAAAATCTTAAGTACCTTGAACGTACACAACCTACATCCAATACTTGATCGCGTAGGACACTTTTAGCTACACCACCTCAAACTCAAGCCAGACGATATACTGCCGCCACATCAAGTACCAATAAGCCAGAGGAGAGCAGACCACTCATAACTACGACACCTGATATCCAAGCCAGACGGAACATTTCCATCACACCAAATCCGTACAATACGCCTTCTTACACGCAGGAGGGTGATAATTATGAAGATACGTTCCCTCTTCTCCACAGCAAGGATCAATCCAGTAGTAACAACAACGTGCCACCACAGCCTCCTGTTAGCCACGAATCAGAGCCTGTAGTTGGAAGTCGTTACACACCCGTCAGAAATCAACAGTATCCACTCCATTGTAACCCAGAGTTGTTATACCTCACACGGTTTAGCCCAGCTTCACTTCGGCAGGCATTTATGATGTCGCTGTACCAAGGACCAACACAGCCTGGTATTTACTAGCAATTGAGCACAAAGCAACACCGGATCTCGGTACAAGAAAGAGCCTCTCCTAGAAAGTTTATGCGCATACTTGGTTATTGATTTATATAGCAACGTATTAGATTGTACGTGGCTGTAAAAATAGACTCGTATTGAAGTCACAGAGATTGACAGTTAGATATCTTTTATAATACTTTTTATCGCCTTAGTACTCTGAGTGAGGGGGTCTTCACTCCCCGCTTTAAACAGAGACATTGACTTGTATAGTCATTTATTGATTCTTTTGGATAACAGTTGGTACTTAGCTTGTGAAGTAGTTTTTTCAAGTTAATTATTTGTTGTATGTTCTTTAATTCGTTTTGTTCCTTGTTTGCATTATATTCGTTGGTCTAATTAGTTATATCGTTATAATATTGTCATTTACTTATCCATTTGTACTATTGATATTTTGTAAGTTAATGTAATTGTGATTTTTTTTTTATCTTGTATTTTTGCTTAACTTTGACTAATTTACACTTTCTTCATGGATGAAATGTCTGTGAAGTGGCAACACTGGCTCAATAAGTCAGGAATACGCCTTGGACACTTAAACATTTGCAGCTTATTTAACAAGCTACCAGAGTTATCTTCTATTCTTAATCAAAATTTTCATTTATTCGGCCTTAGTGAAAGTAGACTTAATGATAAAATTTCAGATGAGGACATCTCTATTAAAGGGTACAAAGTTTTTAGAAGGGATCCCTGTAGGAAACAAGAGACAGGCATAATAACCTATGTTTCTAATTTACTAAATGTTCACCGTAGGCTAGACTTTGAAACTTGCGAAATAGAATGTATCTGGTTAGAGCTAAAACTTCAAAACCGCACACCCCTGATAATTGGCTACCTTTATCGAAATCCCAGTGCTGGACACGTCTGGTACGAAAACTTCACTACCATGATGGATGTGGTTTTCGCTTCTGGGAAGCAAATTATACTACTCGGAGACTTTAACATTGACACCAACAAATCCAACATAATATGGGGAAATATAATTGCATCATACAATTTCCAACAAATAGTACAACAAGCTACTAGAGTAACAAAGTCATCTTCAACAGTCATAGATCACATTTATGTAACTTGCTCAGACAACATCATAGAATGCACCGTACCCAATTGTGCAATGAGCGATCACTACCCAATATGCTGCACGTGGTCTAAAAAAAGGAATTAAAATTCCTAAACATAAACACATAAGTGTAAAATATAGAAGTTACAAAAATTGCAACCAAAGCGCATTTTTATAGGACTTGCTCAGTTCACCTCTAGACAATGTTTATCAGCTTCCTGACCCGGATTATGTTCTGGAATTCTGGACGAAAACCTTTATTGATGATTTTGATAGACATGTGCCAGTCAAGGAAGTTCGAGTAAAACACCACGTCAAGCCACCTTGGATCACCCAGGAAATACTTAAAATTATGAGAGACAGAGATAAAACACATAAAAAGAGGGATCTCGGTGCATACCGTACACTTAGAAACAAAGTTCAATATAACATACGACGGGAAAAGAAACATTACTTTAAGAACTTAGTAATGGATAAAACAAATAGTAAGGATATATGGAAAGCAATTAACACCTTGACAAACAAGTATAACTTCCGAAATTCTTTACCTTCAAATCATATTACATGCGACCAATTCAGTAATTTTTTTCAAACTGACATAGACCAGTTGTAGGCTTCAATACCTAATTCTCCTTGCAACTTATCTTTATTGTCATCGTTTTGCGAGAATAGATGCTCCCGCGATATTCTTTCCGACATACCGCTAATGACAATCACTGAAGTATTCGCTTACCTCAGTAACCTAAAAAACACAACCTCATCTGGGTTAGATGGAATCAGCAACCGGATTCTCCGTTGTGCTGCGCCAGTGATCTGTACATCACTAACCTATGTATATAATCAGTGTCTAACCAAAGGCCACTTTCCATCAGCTCTCAAAATCGCTAAAGTGTACCCTCTTCTTAAATCTGGTTCATTGGACAATGGTCTCCCGAACAATTACAGACCCATTTCATTACTATCATCACTATCTAAGCCACTAGAAAAACACATCCATAAAGTAACATTACAGTATTTAGTTCGCAACAAGCTTATTGTTGACAGCCAATCAGGATTTTGACCAAAATATTCTTGCCATACGGCCCTAACAAACATGATAGAAAATTGGCACCAGAATATAAACAACAACAGTCTATGTGGAACTGTGTTTATTGATTTCAAGAAAGCATTTGATATGATAGACCATGTTATTTTAATTAAAAAACTCGAGACAATGAAAATTGGCTTTAATGTAGTCACTCTAATATCATCTTTTCTATCAAACAGAAAGCAAGTAGTATCACATAATAAATCTCTGTCTCAAACCACTACCTTCAATATTGGAGAACCGCAAGGCTCTATTCTTGGCCCTCTATTATTTGCCATATATATTAACGATCTACCTTTGCATCTTTCGTCGTCCTGCGATCTATTTGCAGATGACTGTACGGTGTACACAAACGCTTAAGACTGTATTTTACAGGAGTCGTCTTTACAACAAGAATTAAATAATGTAGTTAAGTGGAGCTATTCAAACCGTATGCAAATTAACATCACTAAAACAAAAGCAATGTTATTGACAACTAGATAAACACTTCAAACTCTAAGCTCACACACATCACTTCAACTTCACATCGATAACATGCCAGTAGAAAGTGTAATTGAGCACAAAACATTAGGCCTAATCATTGATAGAAACCTAACCTTTAATTCCCACGTTCAAGCGCTTATTAAACAAACAGCGAAAAAAGTCTACCAACTCGCCAAGATTAAAAACTTCCTTGATGAGGACACAAGGAAGCTATTCTATACTTCTCATATACAGACACACTTTGACTACTGCTCTACAATCTGGGACGGTTGTTCTAATTCAAACACCAAGCGACTTTACTCACTCCAGAAACGGGCCATGAGTCTAATTTATAGCAAACATTTATCTGACAATCCTAGCCTGTATAAACGCCTTCAGTTACTACCATTCCGCAAACGCCTGCTTTTCAATAAAGCTAAACTAATTCACAAAATCCTGCATCGGAATGCCCCAAATTACCTTTGGCCATTGTTTAAATATAATGCTAGACACAGTAAACGTTTAAATATACTACACATTCCGAAGCCTAGGATTGACTTATACAAAACAAGCTTAACGTACTCTGCAGCTCAGCTGTGGAACAATCTTCCACAAGAAATCAAAGACATCACCAATCCCTATTCATATAATCGCAAATTATTCGAACACTATCTCAATACGGATTACCTTCCCCCTTAATAATTGAGATAATAATAATAATAACAAAACCCTAGTATAACAGCCAATCCCCTTTTTGTAGGCCAGTATATTCCACATGGCTAATAACTAGTGTCAGACCATTATCTAGTATTACTGTGTCGTGTAGTTTTGATGTTTGCATTTTGCCCATGCCTTTATAATGCATATCTTTTATATTGTTGCTGTTCTTTGTTAGCATTGAATGATGTGTGAATGAAATAATGTATGAAAGAGAGTGATAGAAGGGCAGAATGTTAGACGGGCCTGCGTGCCCAATTCTTAACCCTTTGAAAATAAAGTTTGTTCTATCTATCTATCTATCTATCTATCTATATATCTATCTATCTATCTATCTATCTATCTATCTATCTATCTATCTATCTATCTATCTATCTATCTATCTATCTATCTATCTATCTATCTAATCTATCTATCTATCTATCTATCTATCTATCTATCTATCTATCTATCTATCTATCTATCTATCTATCTATCTATCTATCTATCTATCTATCTGTCCATCTATCTATCTCTGTGTGTATGCACGCGTATGTGTAGCCACACAGTCGCCTGCATATAATATCTCCATTCCCCTTAATCCATTTACCGATCCACGCAAATGCCGAAACCTAATAGTGCGTTCTCTAATTCCCGTATTTGTCGCTAATGAATACTCCCTTCCCCGAAATAATTATTCATCAATCAGCTGCCAAACAATGAACACTCAAGACCTCTCTTCAAGAAACACAACCAATCGGAAACGACAGCCATTCTTCTCTCCCCTGTCATGAAACAAGGAAGTAATTGAGAAGGGGGAGTTGCTATAGAATTTACTCATACACATTTTTACTTTCGATTTGTTTTTCATTGTTATTTTCTATGATTGGATAGCCAGATGTTATAAAACATTTAATTGTTGTGTTTGTCGTGATTTCTACGCTTGCTTTGAAATTAGTTTACTATTGCAAAAACCATAATCCAACGGTTACGTTGATCATCCATTTGTTACTATTCATGTTTATTCGCTTATTTGTCCTGCTACCAAGGGGCATTTATAATAGATCGATAAAGAATTCCACAGTCCATCCATCAATGTGGACAATCTGTGGTCACTGTTGAGTGGGTAGTCTAGAACCAGATACCTGGATCAGCAGACCGAGAAGGCACCAGTTATTGCTTTTGTTCAGCCTGGTTTTTACAAAGTTTTGGGCAAAGGTCACCTACTTAAGACACCAGAAATCGTCAAGGCCAAGTTCTTCAGCAACGTTGCCGAAGTCGGCGGTGAATGTGTGCTAACAGCATCCATTCCACACTAAATAATTAACTTTAAAAAATAATAATAATATCGCATCTCAGCCTCTTGCTAAAATCAAAGTGTAGTATCTGCGCTTAATCTTGCCAAGGTCACAAGCAGAGGCGGTCATTCGAATGACACACATAGACGTGGGGACCTGATACAGTGGCTCTGGCTCCTGGGAAAGATGGAAGATGCATAATAGAGATTAAGAATAGATGAGGGCAAACAAAAGTTGCATTTCAGAAAATGAAAAGTATCTTATACAATAAGTCACTATCATGGAAGTAAGAAAGAGAGGGCTAAAATGCTATAAAGAACCTGTTTTGCTGTATGGCAGTGAATCTTGCAATGTAAATGAATATATAAGAAAAACGTGGAAGCAATTTATATATAGTTCCTGAGACGAATGTGACGAATTCCTTGGTCTGCCAGAGTAACTAATGACGATTGCCTGAAACAGGCTAATGAAACTAAAACGTTATATACAACAATACGAAAGAGACAACTTACTTTGGTCTCGTGATGAGAAGAGAGACAATGGCGAACATCGTGACGACTGGAAAGATCGAGGGGACAAAAGGCAAAGGGCGACCTAGAGAAATGATCCTGGATGGATTGAGACGGTGGCACGGAGGAATGTCATCTTTTACACGTCCAAGGTATATACGGCACATGCTGTTAGACTTCAATTTGTATAGACCATTTGGCACTCCAAAAGTGATGTAGTCAGTATCACACCAATCGCTTTCACTACCCGATACATTTCCTGGTACTAATATTAGCCTGCGTGCGAGTAGAATAGTAGACCACATCCTTACATTAGGGCTGCGACCGATTAATTTAAATTTAATAGTTAACTTTTGACAAATTAACGATAAAGCAAAACAATTATGGTAATATAACTCACATTATAGTCGTATTTGTCGAAAATCGAAATAACACTGGATTGTCTTGTTCTTATGTTATCTAATAATTAACTTTGTAAACAGACGAGTATGTTGACAGTATTTGCTTCAAGTGACGAGAGCGTCTTATCTTCTTATATATAAAAGGCAATGTGTGTGGATATGTCTGTATGTATGTCCTTTATGCGTTCGCGAACGGCCCATCCGTTTGAGATGAAATTTTCTACACGCCTTCCTCTCATTCCAGCGCTGCCAACTGTCATATTTTTGTTTCTTCTTCCTCCTCCTCCCTCCTCCCCCTCCCTAAATACGTACGTAAAAATATGATGATGATGATGAAAGAATCCCCGAACCAAAACGCTAAGGACAAGCGAAGTAAATGACGTGACTACACAGAATCGCCACACGGCAATCATCATCATCATCAAGTGCCGTGCCGGCTGGCGTAGGCGTTCATGGTTCTCCATAGATCTCAGTCTTTGGTTTTCTGGATCAACTCTGCAGCTGATATATATGCCTCCATGCCACGGCAATATCAATAACAATTCATCTTTTTATGTGTAAGGAAGTTATCTACAGTCCTCCTCTTCCTCCTCCCTTTCCTTCCTCCTCCTCCTCCCTCTACCTCCTCCTCCTCCCTCTACCTCCTTCCTCCTCTTCCTCCCTCCTCCTCCTCTTCCACCTCCCTTTCCTTCCTCCCCTCCTCATTCTCCCTCCTCCTCCCTCCTCCCTCTCCCTCCTCCCTCCTTCTCCCTCCGCCTCCTCCTCCTCCTCTCCCCTCCTCCTCCCTCCTTCCCCTACTCCCTCCTCCTCCCTCTCCTCCTCCCTCCTTCTCGCTCCTCCTCCTCTCCCCTCCTCCAATCCTACCCCTCCTCCCCCTCCCCTCCTCCCTCTCCCTCCTCTCCTCCTCCATCCTCCTCCTCCCTCTTCCTCCTCCCCCTTCCTCCTCCTTCCTCCTCGTCCCTCCTCCTCCCTCTTTCTCCTCCTCCTACCTCCTCTCTCCTCCTCCTCCTCCCTCTCCCTCCTCCCTTCCTCCCTCCTCCCCCTACCTAATCCCTCCTCCTCCCTCCTCCTCCTTCCTCCACATCCCTACTTCTCTCTCCCCCTCCTCCTCCTACCCTCTCCTCTTCCCCTCCCCTCCTCTCTCCTCCTCTCCTCCTCCATCCTCCTCCTCCCTCTTCCTCCTCCCTCTCCTCCTCCTCCCTCCTCCTTCCTTCCTCCTCCTCCTCCTCCTCCTCCTCCTCCTCCTCCCTCCTCCCTCCTCCTCCTCATTCTACCTACTCCTCCTCCACCTCCTTCCTCAACATCCCTCCTCCTCCCTCTTCCTCATCCTCCCTCCTCATCATTCCTCCTCCTCCCCCTCCTTCTCCTCCCTCCTCCCTCCTCCTTCTCCCTCCTCCTTCTACCTCTTCCTACCTCCTCCTTCTCCATCCACCTCCTCCTCCTCCTCTCCTCCTCCTCTCCTCCCTCCTCCCTCCTCCTCCCTCCCCTCCTTCTCTCTCCTCCTACTCACCCTCCCCCTCCTGCGTTCTCCTCCTCCCTTCTCCTCCTCCTCCTTCTCCCTCCTTCTCCCTATTCCTCTCTCCTCTTCCTCCTCCCTCCTCCTCCCCCTCCCTCCTCTCTCCTCCTCCTCCCTCCTCCTCCCTCTTCCTCCTCCTCCCTCCTCCTCCCTCCTCCTTCTCCTCTTTCCCCCTCCTCCTAATCCCTCATCCTTCCTCCTATTCCTCCCTACTCCTCCTCCCCCCTCCTCCTCCCTCCTCCTCTCTCCGCCTATCTCTTCCTCCTCCCTCCTCCTCCCTCTTCCTCCTACCTCCTCCCTCCTCCTCTCTCCTCCTCCCTCCTCTCTCCTCCTCCCTTTTCCTCCCTCCTTCTCCTCCCTCCTTCTCCTCCCTCTACCTCCTCCCTCCACCTCCTTCCTCCACCCTCTTCCTCCTCCTCCCTCCTCATCATTCTTCCTCCTCCTCCTTCTCCCTCTCCTCCCTCCTCCTTCTCCCTCCTCCTTCTACCTCTTCCTCCCTCCTCCTTCTCCCTCCACCTCCTCCCTCCTCCTCCTCTCTTCTCCTCCTCCTCCCTCCTCCTCCCTCTCCCTCCGCCCTCCTCCTCCCCCTCCTCCTGCGTTCTCCTCCTCCCTCCTTCTCCATCCTCCTCCTCCTTCTCCCTCTTTCTCCTCCCTCTTCCTCCTCCCTCCTCCTCCCCTCCTCCCTCTTCCTCCTCCTCCTCCTTCTCCCTCCTCCTCCCTAATCCTCCTCTCTACTCCTCCTCCTCCTCTGCTTCATTCACCCAAGTTAATTGTTAGGGGAATATGTAAAGATCTTTCAAGTGCTCTTTCTAATGCTTTTTGTAAGTTGGTCTTCGTTTATCTAAGGTTGTTCTAACGGCAACCAATAAATGATTAGACAGACAGACAGACAGACAGACAGACAGACAGACAGATTGTCGGGAACGGGAACTTATATGAATTAAATGAGATGCTCCCCATCAGGAACTGGGCGAAGCCGGGCCGGGTCAGACAGACAGACAGACAGACAGACAGATAGACAGACAGACAGATAGATAGTCGGGAACGGGAACGGAAGCTTATATGACTACTTATATGAATTAAATGAGATGCTCCACACCAGGAGCCAGGCGATGCCGGGCAGGGTCAGACAGACAGACAGACAGACAGACATATAGACAGACAGACAGACAGACAGACAGACAGGAACGGGAACGGCAGCTTATATGACTACTTATATGAATTAAATGAGATGCTCCCCACCAGAGCTGGGTGAAGCCGGGCCGGGTCTGTTATCACCAGAGTCATGGATCAGCTCCGTGTTCTTGTCTCGACCATACAACGTGGCCAAGCTATCCAGGTATTTACTTCTCTGCCCTCCTCTTAATGCAGCAAAACATAATTTTCTTGGCATCTGTAAAGAAGGTAGTTTGCCATTGCTTTTCTTCTTAGCAGTGACCATACTGGTCAATGACCGTAGTCATTGTCTTCCCCCCCAAAAGAGATCATCTGCCTACCGCCGTGAAGCTGGAGACCATAACCTACAGCTATCTGTCGGCTGATCTTCAACCTCATTCACCACTTGCACCCATGCTTCACGTAACCCTGATCGGGAGGCTAAACGGGTACTCCACCTTGCCCAAGGGCGTCCCGTAGGCTAGCGGAGGGAAGGAGGCACCTTACATCTCCTTTGATAGGGGACACTCCTACCCCGCTACCCACATAACTGTTCTTAAACATGGTTTGATGTTCAGAGAGAAAGATATGTAGACTAACTAACTATCTGACGTCAGTTGAGCTGTTCGATGTGAGGTGGGGAGGATCTGTCGACTAAATTACGTCGACTAGACTAGAGTGTTCGAGGTGTAGTTAGGATGATCTAGCGATATGACGTCGGATGAATGGTTCGATGTGGAGTGAGAAAGATCTGTCGACTGACTATTTGGTGTGTGTGTGTGTGTGCGCGCGTGCGTGCGTGCATGTGTGCGTGTGTCTGTGTGTGTGTGTGTGCGTGTGTGTGTTTAAGCTAAATGATATTTATCATCATCAAGTGCCGTGCCGGCATGCGTAGGCGTTCATGGTTCTCCATAGATCTCAGTCTTTGGTTTTCTGGATCAACTCTGCTGCTGATATATATGCCTCCATGCCACGGCAATATCAATAACAATTCATTTTTTTATGACTAAGGAAGTTATCTACAGTCCTCCTCTTCCTCCTCCCTTTCCTTCCTCCTCCTCCTCCCTCTACCTCCTCCTCCTCCCTCTACCTCCTTCCTCCACCATCCTCCTCCTCCCTCCTCTTCCTCCCTCCTCTTCCTCCCTCCTCCTCCTCTTACACCTCCCTTTTCTTCCTCCCCTCCTCATTCTCCCTCCTCATTCTCCCTCCTTCCTCTCCCTCCTCCCTCCTTCTCCCTCCGCCTCCTCCTCCTCCTCTCCCCTCCTCCTCCCTCCTCCTCCCTCCTTCCCCTCCTCCCTCCTCCTCACGTCTCCTCCTCCCTCCTTCTCCCTCCTCCTCCTCTCTCCTCCTCCAATTCCTACCCCCTTCAGCTTCCCCTCCTTCTCCTCCCTCTCCCTCCTCTTCCTCCTCCATCCTCCTCCTCCCTCTTCCTCCTCCCCCTTCCTCCTCCTTCCTCCTCCTCCCTCCTCCTCCCTCTTCCTCCTAATCCTACCTCCTCCCTCCTCCTCCTCCTCTCTCCTCTTCCCTCCTCCCTTTTCCTCCCTCCTCCTCCTCCCTCTACCTAATCCCTCCTCCTCCCTCCTCCTCCTCCTTCCTCCACATCCCTTCTTCTCCTCTCCCCTCCTCCTCCTACCCTCTTCCTCTTCCCCTCCCCCTCCTCCCTCTCCCTCCTCTTCCTCTTCCTCCTCCATCCTCATCCTCCCTCTTCCTCCTCCTCCCTCTTCCTCCTCCTCCCTCCTCCTTCCTTTTCCTCCTTCTCCTACCTCCTCCCTCCTCCTCCTTTCTCCTCCCTTTTCCTCCCTCCTCCTCATCCCTCTACCTCCTCCCTCCTCCTCCTTCTCCTCTTTCC